>CM051627.1:14282500-15482500 GCA_028020825.1 Podargus strigoides | reverse complement strand
AGATTCCATAATCTGTTCTATTAGAGGTTTGCACTTTGATTTTTTTTTTTTTGTGACTCTTGCAGTTTCAATTCTGTCTATCCCCATCACGAAGGAATAAAGTGTCAGTTGTACTGTGTACTGTGCAGTTATTGCCTCTTGTTTTGAAACTAAAAGAATATGCATTTAATTTAATACTGTTTCATGCCATCTTTTTATTTGAAAGCTTGTTACATGCCTACAAATAAAGCCAATTATAGACACTAGTGCCAAAACCTTTAAGCTTGTTAGAAGAAATCTTGACTCTTTAAAAACAAATCATGATTTTTAGACTCCACGTTTAAGAATAATGTACAGAGCGGGGGATATTGCCTATGTGTTCTTGAGACAATGGTTGTGATTAAACTTTATTATTGTCCAAGATAACAGATATTACTATAGTATAGTATTTTCTCTGTAGTTCCTGTATTTACTGTAAGTTACAAAAGGTGAAACTACAAAGGTTTAGTGGCATGACTGTTATGGTTAAATTATTCACATAGCTCTTGTGTCTTTTCTCCCCCAGGGTGTCAATAGAGGTGACTATATTTCAGACATTGCTTTGTGGTAACATGACAGATGGTCGCATGTTTTGTATCTAAATACTACTTGTGTGCTACAAGTAGTGCATGTGGGGCTAATCTCTGCTTGCACCCTTGTGCTCCAGTATCAGTAGGATATGATACTGGGATTAACGATCTCGGGAGACAATGCAGTTACTCTGGGCTTCATGGACATGTGCGTTAAGTGCTCATGGACCTCCGGTGCCATCTGGTGGCAATCCAAGATTCAGTTGTTCGGGGCCTCGGTGCTTCAACTTTTTAAGAAAGCCAACAAAAATTAACAGTACTGTAGCAAAAGAACTACATCACTTCCAAATTTTACAGTTTTGGTAGTAATAGGACTTTAAACAAACCATAATCTAATACTCTTCTTGCTGGAGAAGCAGGGAAAAGAGAAGATTTCATTAGGGCTCATCTCAATACAGCCTTTGTACTAATTTAACCATACTGGTTAAAAGTATGATTTTTATACTAATATATTTTAAGCAATGCTGCATCTAACGTGGATACATTAGCCTGGTGAGATTAATATAGAAAAAGCATCAGTCACACTCTCCTGCAGCCGCCTCCTGGTGCTCTCAACAACCTCACCCCCAAAATTCATTGCTGTGGGTTTGTAGTTGAAAACATGTGGTACCTGGATATATCCATTCAGTTTGGGCAAGGCCCTCAATCTGGATCTATAACCGAACCAAGCGCTCTTGCCCTTCCCTCTGCCTGTCAGCTTTCTCCTCGTCCCTGGGAACTGTGGGTGTGGAGTCCCACTGCTCTCACAGGGGCCGGGAGGGTCCTGCCAGCTCCAAAAAGGGGTTGTCCTAACCCAGACCCTTGAGTAAGGACCAGGAGGCAGAATGGGAGGGGAGCACATGAAGCTCCTAGGTAGAAGCCCCTGTTCTGCTGTAAGGACAGCCTGCCTGGAGAGGGGTTGATCAATGAGGGTAGAGGGGGAAGAAAACCTGGAGCCAGTCACTGCCCTGAAAAGCCGACTGACCACTCCTCACAAACTGTGACAGTGTTACAACATTTTCTGGGACCAGTATTGGGAGAGATTTGAACAACTCTGGGTTGTAAGCAGTTTCTAAATCTTATTTGGAAATTTACTTTGGAAATTTACTTTAGAAATTTATTCTAGATGGATATTACATATGTAATGCAGTGTCCAAAATCTTCCCAGCTGCCTTGAAAGAAATTATCTCTAATTTACTCTTCATTGAGGCTTGCTCCTTAGTATTGAATTGATGTTAACCTTCTGAAACCAGTTTCATGCTGAGAGTAGTCTTCTTCCAGCTGTCTGGACCATTAAATCCTGTTAGGGTTTATCAGCATGATGTCTGCTAAAATATATTCTGTTCTTGTATTCTCTAACCACATGCTCTTTTCCTGATTGCTGAAGTTAATTAATTTCAGTATGTCTCATACATGGCTTAGGAAGCCTAACCCTCCATACATTGCATGGCTTTGAACTGCACCTCTCACTGAGCAAGGTTATTAACAAATACTCTAAATCCAGAATGCACGATAGCTATTTCTATCAGCAGTGTTGTACACAGCCAGCAAAGTCTACAGTATAATTTACCTTGAAGAGGAGGAGCCAGAGGATATTTGGCTTAATGAACATGGATGGGAGTTGGGCTGGGAAGATGCCTGGCTCTGTCTCGGCAGTGCCACAGTCAGCTCACTGGAAGCATCAGACAATCTGAAACCTTTCCATGTGTCTGGGTGCCTAGCAAAGATTAGGGAGGATCAACACAGGCACTTGGACTTAAAAAAAAAATGGCCTGTCCTGCAGCCCTCTGGGCAGGAACAGGAGATAAATACTCATTTATTTTGTATTTCAGATGTTTAATCTAGAGATACACAGACAGCTTTGAGAAACTCGTATGCACTACAGCAAACAAAGGCTTTTTGGGGTGGGAATAACACCACAAAAGGATTTGGGTTGCGAGCAGAGGTGCACTGCCAGATACCAGTGATTAGGTCTGCAGGGCTGGATGGTGAGGGCAAGTCTGAAGGAGTTTTCACTGGGCAGATGTGTCCTTCACAGCAGTGTCAGGGAGCAGCAGAGCTGGTTGTGTGTTTTCTGGCAAACAGTTTGGGGACTGCGGGCTGTGATTTCAACACCCTGCTTTACAGCAGCCAGCTCTGTCATCAGGCAAGAACAGCGACTAGTCCTTCAGTTTTTTAAATGTTCTGGGCAGGACCTTTGCTATCCAAGGTGTTCACTGAAAAGCTGGGAATGCTAGCACTGTAAAATAGGTATCACTGCGGTCAATAGTGGAAGTACGACTGCATTAGCAAGGCATATCAAGCAAATGCAAAATATTGTAGAACTGGCAGTCTTGCCTTACTGACAGCAAACCCCTGTACTGGTTGCTTCTACTTCTACACACTCTCCTATTTCACTGCTGGAAGTGAAGTTCTCGTGACTGCAGCAGTAGCGGGGTGTGACCGCTGCCGGTCCCTGACACCCGCTGTCACTCCCCGTGTCCGACATCCGCCTTGAACCGATGGCCGCCGGGAGGAGTCCGGTGCGCCCCTCGCTTCCACACCCCCGCGTTAACGGAGCGCGGTTGAAACGCCCTCGGGAGGCAGTTCCGAGCTCACACAGACCGCTGACGCAGCCTGGGAACAGTTCCGGAGAAGGGCAGGGTTTGGCCCTGCGCCTCAGCGGGGCAGGCGGGACCCCGCCGCCAGGCCCGGCGGTTCGCCGCTCTCTGCGCCGCCGAAGGCCACGGGTGAGGACCGCAGGAGGGAAGCCCTTGCCCAGGGCGGCTCCCAGCCGAGCCGGCTGCCTCAGGCGAAGGTGCGGAGGCCGTGGCGGCTCGGCTCGGCTCGGCCAGGCCTGCAGCGGAGCGCAGGAAGCACCAGCGAGTGCCCGGGGGGGAAGTGTACGCAACACCCCTTCTCTCACACGCCAGTGGGCGGGGCTGCTGTGGGGGCGGAGTGCCTTCCCCGAGTGCCCATTGGTGGGTGGGCGGATGTGGGGCGGGGCCTCGCGTGCGTGGGCGGGGCTAGAGCCGGAAGCGCTGCCCTGAGCGGGTTTCCCCAGCGGCGCCAGCGGAGGGGCTTCCGCTATGGAAGGTCCGAGCCTGGACTTGGACTCGGGCTCGGGGCTCGCGGGGCGGCTGCTGACGGAGGACGAGATGGCTGAGGTGAAGAAGGATGTAAGTGGTGGGCCGGGCCGAGGGGCTGGAGTGCCCGGGGCGGGGAGCGGTGGGGTGGGGCCAGGGCTTGGGTGGGGACAGCGGAAGCTCCGTCAGAGGGGATCCCGAGGAGCGGGGCGCTGGCGGGGCGGTGGGTGACTGCTGGTGGCCGCCGGGCTGGGCCTCTGCCGCGCCGCCCGGAATTCCCCGCCTTCCCGGAGGGGGAGGGCAGGTCACGTGCGGCGGGGGTGGCGGGCCCGGGCCTGGGCTCCGCGGGCTTCCCGGTAGAAGGCTGATGTGACTCGCGGAAACCTCACCCTGGGGCCCGGTGTTCACCTGGAAGTTCCACTGCCTTCCGTGCTCCGCCGGGCGGTCACTCCGCCGGGCGGCAAGGCCGGAGGAGCAGGGGTTCGGCTTTCGGCTGTCTCTGTACCGCAGGAGGCAGTAGGAGGATGAGCAGTTAATACGGTATCCAAGGGTTAGCTGCAAATGTACGTCCTCCTCTTGGTGTTAATAGGATTCTGTCTTACAGAGCATGACTAGTTGGATTAAATATTGCTAACCCTTTTTTTTAGTATTTTTGTTATTTTCCTTTCCCCCCACATCTGTTCACTGATGTCTGGCATCTGAGGGAAGGCTTCATCCCGATTCAGTCTGCATTCACTCATCTCTTTGCTTGGCTGGGAAGCAACCAGTGTGCAACCCCAGCAAGTGAATGGTTAATTTAAAAAAAAAAAATAGTTTATTAGTTATTCATTGAGCATCCATGCTTCTGTTTGTAATTTACAGTATCTTATGTTTGCCTGATTTGGTTTTTTTATGTTCCCTTAAAGTACAATGAAGAGTGTTTGGAGTTTGGTTTTGCTTTATGCATACGTCATTGTCTTTAATGCTTTGTCGTGGTTTTTTGAGGCATATTTTTCAAGTTATTACTTGCTTCTGTGGAACCTGAGGGTAATAGTGCAATAGTTAGCATCCAGGAGTTACACTGAAAAAAAAGGTAAGGACTACTGCAATCAGGCTGTATTTAAAACATCGTATATATGTTAATCTGTGTCAATGACTGAATTCACGGCTGAGTCTGACAGAAGTGCATGTATATTGCTTCAGCCCTTAATCTTATAGGGTCTCCTATAATAACTGGAGGACTTGATGGAAACCTAATATGTAGAAAGAAATAACATTAGTTTTATCATCAAAATACAGTCCAGTAAATGTGACTTCAGAGCTTCTCTTGGGTTTTAAGTGTTGTGGCATCATGATACAAAGCGCTGTTTCAGTGTAAACTCACGTAGCTGTTTCAAAGCTGTTTGAGTAACTTTGGTAGGATCACTTCAAACAGAAGTGCTGCATTACGAGAAGTTCCGTGTATATGATGTGACAGCGTACCTCAGCAAGCTAACTTGCAAGGATACGTTGGTCTGGGTAAACTTGTCTTGAGGAGGAATTATGCAGGTTGGAGTCTTATATTTGAGAGCTGGGAAGGAAGCAGTGAGCCATACAAAATCATCAATATAGAGCAAAATGTATGTAAAGCTTCTGTTCTAATGTGTTTACTCTTTCTGTCCCTCATAAACTGTTAACCTGTGAAGGCAGTGCAGGGGGGGAGTTCAGAACTTATACACTTCATATGGTGAAAGGCTCATTAAAGGAAGATGTTAGTCAAAACACAATAGTCTCTCTATTGAAAAACAACTCATTCTATTCTTCCAGTGCTGAAGCATTGACTGACTTGCGTTTCGGAGTTTGATTGATCCTTCTGGAGGTAGGGTGAGATTTCCATGAGAACTGAAGAAATCTGTATGGCCTGGTATATTCGTAACCATCTAGGCATGAACTGGGTGCAGTTGGACACTTGAGATATATTCCACAGCCGCCTAAATTGATATAAACTGCGCTGTTGCACTTTTCTGCTCTTACAATAATTGTTATGCCACCTCTGGTGCCAATGTGACTGCGCATTAAACTGGATCAGGTAATTAATCTGTCTGTGGGAGGGGGGGAAAAAAGCACCAATTCAGTTGCTTGACTGGATCTTCTCATCCACCAGTACAAGGGGAACCCCCTTCCTGCCATGCAGGGGGGAGCATTCCTTCCACTTAAATTGGCCAGCTGCACCCCTAAATCTTCGCTTTTACGTTGTATTCAATCTAGTGGTGATAGTCTACTGCCAAAAGCCTTCCTTTATCTTCTGTGCATGCTCATCTGATGTTTTCCTGAACAACTGTGTAACCACAGGCTGTTTATTGATAGCTTAGTATTTGTTGGATCCTAAAGAGCAACTAGAAGAACATGTTTATCCTCTGTTATACTTAGTGGAGCAGTCCAGGAAGTTTTTTTCTTTAAGAGTTATTGGTGCTTTCCCTAGCACCAGGATGCCAGACAGTATTTTTCTGTTTGAAATAATCTGTCTTAACGTGTGTCTTTATACCTAGCTTTTCCTCTGCTTCTATTTACTGAGCTAGTAAATGACTCTAAAGCAGTCATTTTAAGATTTTAATTTTTAAATGCTGCTGTTATGGAATCTATTCTCAAAGGCAGGAAGGTATTTTAAAACTTTCTTCAGGACAAAAGTTTTGTTTCTTTCCATCTCTTCACATGTCTTATATGTAATGATGCTTTTCCTTCTGGCTCTCAAACTATTTTTCTTTATTCGAATCAAATGAGGCTGGGGGGCCACATTCTTCTTTTCCCATCCATAACATTCAGCTACTGGGTATCTGACTAGTTGTGTAATTCTGCACAGGGGAAAATGTCGGTGGGAGAAACTGCCAATTTTGTAGTATTATATAAAACAAGAGCTTGTTTTTCAAGCACAGAGATGTTGTTTGTGACTCTCATCTTCCTAGAGTAGTAGGTACTAACACCAGAGAGTTGTGAACACGTGCATTAACTCTGTTTTGATGATATCAAGCAGGCTTGTTAATGTACAGATTGAAATAAGATTAATATAATTTACATGTTGTGCTTGTGTGTAGCCCCTGAACAAGGTGGAGGAAGATTGGGTTTTGTTTTGATAACTGTAAAAAAAAATTGTTCAGTATAGGAGAGGACTCTTGATCTTCCAAGGAGGAAATCAAAGTGGTGACCTGGCAGTTTTTAGTTCTGACATTGCTTCTATAAAATTACCTGCAAAATAAATTGGTAGTCAGGTTAGAACTCAATATGGTTACAAAAGAGAGGATTTCTCCCCAGGAAGAGGATCTCTGAAGGAATGTGATCTTATACAAGGTGTTACAGTTCCTGAACATGCAAAGTGGTGCCGCTGCTGAGGTGCTCAAGACGGACATCGCTGCTTCATCATACCCAGTGTTAATTAACTTCATGTTAGGGTCTTTAGACGATGGATAGCATCCCCTCCCATGGGCAGATTGTTCCACCTCTTTCTTTTTGCTGGTTACAGAGAGCACTTAAACAATCAGTTTACACTTGTAAGCTGAAGTTATGCTGCAGAGGGTAGAGTCGTTTTGCTTTTGCCGGAGTCAAGAGAGGTGCACTAACTCTCAGTGGTCTGTGCAGCACGGCAGAGATGTGCAAGTTGTTTCAGGTGTTTAATATAAAATCTTAAACCAAAAAAGGGAAGCTTGATGGAGACAAAAAGCAGCCAGTGAAGTTGAGAGTAGGTACAGCTGTGGATGAATGTGCATGTATTTTGGATGCTGCTGAACTTGTAAATAGTGGTGTTTATTTAACATACCTTTTAAACAGTGAGTATATTCATGCTGTTACTCTGAGACTGATTTTACTCGATTTAGAGAAAACATCAATAATTGCAATATTTTGGAGTTGTGCCTCATGAATACAAATAGTATGGAAATGCGGCAGTCAGGTATCAATGAGAATGAGCGTGTAGACAAAGTGAGTAGGTGCTGTTGTCTGTTGTGTTTTGTTGGTATAATTTCTTTTCATTTTTACTTGGTGAATGTTCTGAAACGTGATAACCACAGACTTGATGTAACTAACATTTTCAATAATTATTTACTCTACTACTTAACATGCATTAAAACTCCTGAGTTCACTCAAAGAAAACCAGTAAAAAGGATAAGTAAATTAGATAATGTTTAAAAAACTTACTTTTTACACTGAGAGAAATTTCTGCTAGGTATCACGGTGGCAGCTTTAAAAATGGTTTCATTAACCTGTGTCAAAATCATGTAGATTTCCAATATCAGCTTCTAAATAAATTGAATGATATAATAGCTAATACTAGTTTCTTTTCTTTTTCAGGCTTTAGAAAGGATGCGTCCTTACCTGTGTGATAAAATCATAGCTGAGAGACACTTTGATTACCTACGTTCAAAGAAAATACTCACTAGAGAGGACACAGAAGAGATTTCTTCTCGATCTTCCAGTAGGAAAAAAACTGGGAAGTTGTTGGACTACTTAGCAGAAAACCCAAAAGGACTCGATACTTTGATTGAGTCTATCAGACGAGAAAGAACACAAAACTTCCTGTTACAAAAGATAACTGACGTAGTGCTGAAAGTCAAAAATGAAAAACTTGAAGCTCTCAAAGGTGAGAAGTTTATAATAGCATTTTGTGAGACATAAGTTTATTTTGAGGGTCTGCAAAATTAAACTCCAACAATTCTTTAAATCATGTTTCTCAGAACAGATTTTTTTTTGCTTCCTCTTGTGTTTGGGACAACATTCTTAGAAATATCTCCAGTTTGAGTTTAAGATCTTTGCGCGTGTATACTGGCTTTGCCTTTTTACTATCTGAACACATCATAAACAACAAAATGCAAAAAACCCTATCATGTGTTTTTATGATGGATCAGTGTGTCTTCACGTATCAGTTTTGCTTTCCATGAGTTTCTAATTTAGAACTTAAAATAGGTAGTTATCTTCCATCTTGCATTTCTCTTGAAGCTCTTTACTGCAGTGGCAGAATACTCTGGTTTTGTTAAGCTTTGCACCTCAGCAGAAGGTAAGTCAGCAAATGCAACCTGAAGGGAATTCTCCTGTACACCTTTAACGCCAAAACTTAAAATTAGACACTGTAAATGTATGCATGTGTTGCATACAGGTAGAGAGGTTTTGTTGATATGCAAAGCTCGAAGTGACTATATGTACTCATACTTTAAGGAGATAAAGTAAGTATAAACCTTCTAAACCAAAAACCTTACTTCCCCTTCCACACCCATCAGAAGAGAAATGAAGAAGGAAGAAAGTGCATTTTTAACCCTAGAGATGAAAGGCCTAAAGTTTCTCTGGCTTGAGGTAAAACAGCCTTCAAATGCAGTCCTCTTTGGAGTAGAAGCATGTAGCTGAAGCTTTTAAAAGTTTGAAGAACACGATGAGGAAAAACCTGTCAAAAGGCGGGCGAAAGGGTCTTCCTGAAATGGAGCTTAAATTACAGTGCATCTTTGTCAAATAGTAGCTGATATGTAGATACAGAGAAGTCATTCACATTGGCCTAGATAACCTGCTTGTATTTTTTAATTTGTCAGGAATATTGAAATGTCACAGGTGAGATAAAGAGGTTAATCTGTTAAAAATAGACAATGAATTCATGACAATCTTACTGATATTGAATCAGAGCACACTATATTGTAATTAAATGCAGTCTCTGTTTTTTGTCTTAGGTCTAAGCTGCAGCACCTGTATGACCACGCTGTATGGAGGAACAAATAATCTTTCTAGATCACATTCTGATGAATCTAATTTTTTTAATAAAATGAAAGACACAGAATCTACCCAGATACATCATCCAGAAGAAGATTATAGCACTGCCGCATTTGTGTCTGCTGTCTCTCTTCATTCAATGAATTTGCCAATTGCAGAGATAGGAAATGCAGAGAGTGCTGTTTTCTCAGCCACCCTTCCAGGGCCTGGAGACCCTGGTGCGCCCCCTCTCCCCCCAGAGCTCCAGTCAGAGCAGCAAGAGCCATGTACTAGTTCAAGTGATAATTGCTTTTTGCCTTTAAGATCACGTTCTCTTCAACCACAGTGAATGTAGTGACTTCTGTCTGTTCATCCAAATGGTACTGAAACTTTGTGCGATGGCTTACAAAGGTTAAAAAATGTTTTCAAACTGTTGACTAGCAAAATCAGAGGAAACAATCTATGCTATTTACTATTTTTCAAGTCTTTATTTTTTATAATTGGGGGACTCTGGAGCTGTTTGATTTTATGTTCTTTAGGGAGCTTTTTTTCAAAAGATCATGGTGTTATACTGACGAAGGTTTGTTTTTTAGACCAATATATTTAAGATTTCACATTTAGTTGTAGATATTTAAGTTGCCATTATAGAACAAATGTGGGTTTTTTTCTTCCTACAGAAACTAACAACAAATCTGTTTTTCTTAATGTTTCTGTGACAGGTGAATTGGGAAAGATGGTTAGGAAAAGTACTGTGTATTGAAAAATAACTTTCTGAACTAAAAGCTTACGCTCACTTACCAAAAAGCTTAAAATCACTTACCAGTTATCAATTAAATGTTTCGCTGTAGGATAAATTCTGCCCTCTATGTATGTGTGTGCAGCTCCACTTGCAAAAAAACCACCGTGAATCTCGTCAAATCTGTAGCTATGCTTATTTGCAAGAAGTATGTTAATTGTCTGAACTTTGTTCTCTGTCCTACCAGTAAATTAGAAGGTACTTGGTATTGCAGTGATTTGAGTTAGCAAATATACTTCCACAAGTCTCAGCATATTATTCTATGTTAGAGATTTCTGATTTGAGATGCACTTTAAATTCTCATTGATACTGAAAAAAGGAATGTAAACTGTTATAACAGCATCATGTGGGCTGTAAGAAAATGTTACTGTGTAATGTTATTAAGGTATGTTTTGTCCTGGTAGGTAATTAGAGGAGGAGTTGTCGTGTAGCAAGGAAGTATCCACACCTGAAGGACTCTTGGAAATGTTGCACTTGAGATACTCTTCAAAGCTGATAGGCAAGTTTACATTTCAAATTGTTTAGAGTCAAACGCATATTAAACTATTTCACCATGGGAAGGTTCTCATTTCTTGTCACTGTGTAACATGCTGTAATCCTCTCTACTCTTGAGTTCTAATCTACTTTTTATGAAGTTGGCCTATAATCATGGCAAAGTTACTAGGCAAAGACGAACTCATACATGGAAATATGTACGGTTGTGTTCTGCAGTACTACACTTTAAAGTGATATTTTCAGTACATCAAAGGGTAGGTTTGAATTTAAGACTTTACATTATTTAGGCTTTCATACAGGGCAATAGCCATGTAATTCAATTCAAATGCAAACCCAGGGTAATATTCCTAAACTCTGTTCTTCTGTAGAGACAGGCCATCTGCAGGATCTCAATATAGTTTCTTAATTTTTTTTACATGTTTACTCTGGTTTTGGAAGTAGGTTAAAATAAATTGAAATTTTCAACTACACTCCATACTTATTACATTAATAGCTTACATCCAATAAAGAAGTAGGCTTCTATATAGTGTTTATAAAAATAACCTTGTTTTTCTTGTATACATCTGAGGTCATACACTGTCAGGATGGTGAAAATGCTTTTCAGCAAAACTGGTTGCTTCAGAAGGTGCTCTGAAAGTTAAGTGCCTATATATGCAAGCAAAATCTTGCTCTCTAACATGAAATTAAGGGTAAGCTTAAATCCCTCTCCCATTAACTTGAACTGTATTTGCACATACTCAGGATGTCTAAAAATTGATTTGTCTAAATGCCCACTGTAACCACGGAGAGCTGTGCTTAAGTATGAGTCCCTTCCTGGGTTCTTGAAAAGGGATGTGAGTGAGTGAGCTTGGCCTTAACTGAGGAGTGTCAGCGCAGTGAAGACAGCCTTGCAGGTGTAAATCTGAACACGGGAGGTGCACTGCCTGTGCGGGGATAGTTCCTGCAGTGGAGCCTCTTAACCTGAGACTTTAATGAATGTATTATCTTACCAAATGTTTATAACGTGCATTTTTTTAACATTTGAAATATTTTTTATCACAACTGCTGGAATAAATTCTTTTGTATAATTGCCTGTTTTTTCTGTCTGCCTCTCTCATTGTTAAAGTGTAAAGGTTGTAAGAGCAGTTCATGCCAGTGTCTGGATGTGTGGTTTTGGTGTTGTGTGTGCAGGAGGCATTTGTTCTCATTGTCAGAGAGGTTTGTCTTTGGTGGAAAGGCTGAGTTACTGTGAAACACCTGTGCCTGTAGGACTGCACTCAAGGGCAGCGTGTAGGGAAAGCACGCATGTGAAATTAAGACCTCGGCTGCTTAACTGTGCTTTCTGTGGTTCATGACTAGTATTGCTAACCTGATTCTTGCTTGTTTTTCAAATGACTCAGTTGCTCAACTTCTTAAAGATGTGAGAAGTGTTGCTTCCAGCCATGCATATATTGACTTCATTCTTGTATTAAGATTATTTTAGTAGTGGGGGAGAAACAAAACCTTTTGACTGATGAGCGTGACTCAAAAAAGGATTTGCAAATGTTGCAGAGACTGTGGAGGCTCACTTCAGGGGTTGTTTTTGTTGTGTGTAGGGTTTCTTTCAAGATGGTGATTATAGTATTGACTATCAGAGATAAGCTGGACGTGGTTTAGTGTCTTTGCAATAAGGAAATTGATCATACTATAATCAAAACCCCTTCCTCAGACCTTATCCTGCTTCCTTAAGTAGTACGGTAGAACAGCGCTAGTGTTTTAGCTGATGCAAAGACAGATCTATGGGCCTTGTTGGTGAGGTGAGTCTAGTACAAACTTTTTCCAACACCTTTGGAAAATCTGGTTTGGTAAAGGCAGCCTCGGTGCCTGGTTAAGCTGTCCCCGGATGGGTGACGTTCAGAGCTGTCCCTCCCGGGCGAGCTGATGCTCGAACGAGGATGAAACCGTGTTGTCTTTCCACTCCGGCCTGCAGGTGTGGGAAAGGAGAAATGGAGGCGGTCTCGGTTTCGTGTCTGGTTTATGTGCCTGTCTGTGCCCGCTCGGGGGAAGCAGTCCCCCCTCCCTCCCCTGCCGGAACCCCCGCAGGCGGAGCCCGGCCCCGGGCAGGCGGGGGCGGCCGCGGCGGGGTCCTCGGAGCGGCGGCAGGCCGGAACCCTCGGCGCGGGCCCGGTTTCCGTGCGGGCGGTGGGCGGCGGCAGGCCCCGCCATGGCGGCGGAAGGAGAGGATCCACTTGGCTACTTCGCGGCCTACGGCAGCTCCAGCTCCGACTCGGAGGCCGAGGAGCCCCAGCCCGACGAGCGCCAGGCGGGGGGCGGTGTGGCGACGGGGGGCAGCCCGGGGCGGCGGCCGCGGCTGCCGCCGCCTGACGAGCTCTTCCGTAGGGTGTCGCAGCCGCCCGCCTTCCTCTACAACCCGCTCAACAAGCAGATCGACTGGGAGAGCCGCGTCCTGCGGGCGCCCGAGGAGGTGCGGGGCCGGGGGGGCGCGGGGGGTGTCCCGGGGCGGTCGCTGGGGCGGCGGGGGGCCGCCGAGGCCCGGTGTGACGGGAGCCCTGCCGTGTCCTGCAGCCCCCCAGGGAGTTCAAGGTGTGGAAGAGCAACGCCGTGCCGCCGCCGGAGACCTACAGCCCGCCCGAGAAGAAGCCGCCGCCGCCCCCCGCGCTCGACATGGCCATAAAGTGGTCCAACATCTACGAGGACAACGGGCAGGACGCGCCGCGGCAGGCCGGCGGGGCCAGGGCGCTGCCGGACGAGGAGCAGGAGCCCCTGCACTCGGGTGAGGGATGGGGTCTGGCGGGCGGGCCGGCCTTCCACGGGCGTGGGGGTGGGTGGGGGGTTCCGTGGGCGAGGGGACACCCGCGGCCCAGAGCGCGGAGGCGGCTCTGCCTCCCCGCCCGCCCCCGCTGCTGCCCAGCGACAGCCAGCACTGCCTGCAAGGCGGTGGGGCCCAGTGCGGCCCGGCTGGCTCTCCTGGGGTCACTGGGGCCCAGTGCGGCCCGGCTGGCTCTCCTGGGGTCACTGGGGCTCCCCAGCCATCCCTGCGCCCCTTGCACTGTCCCTGGTGGAAGCAGGGGATGATAACAGGTGTAGTTGTGTGAAACCAACAGGTTCGGTCATGGCACTGTTAGAACAGAAAGTGATATGAGCGCTGCTTTGAGCGCTGCTGCCGTGACCCTAGGTGTAGGTTATGTTGATAATGTTTGCAAAACTTGGGAGCCAAGAGGAGAATGAAATGAAATGTCCGTGTGACAGATTGCCAAAGAAAACATTTACTCTCCTCTTTACTTTTAACCGTGGTACAAGCTGTAACGGTAATCTAGGAAATAAAGAAATATTTGTTAGGAGGGAGGAATTTTATTTATTTATTTTTTAAGTGCTGGAGAAAGAGACTATCCAGTACCCACCAAGAGAACAAAACCAGAAGAAGAAATTCTGAGCTTTGAGATCACACAATAATGTTTTGGGTTGTCAGCACACCTTTTCCACAGCAAGGTTTCTTTGCTGTCTTGTTCTTTTTTTTTTTTTTTTTTTTTTTTCTGGGTGTTCCTTCCCCAGTGGCAGTTTTTCTGTCTTTGTCTTGCTCCCTTTTTTTTGTATGCTTTTTTATTTCCCCCTTCACATTTCTCTTAGTCAGCCTTCATCCAAAGACTAAGAAGAAAAACTGTTAATTGACTACAACATTACTTCCTGCTTCTAAAGTATCACTTCCTAGTGTTTCATCTATTCAAATAATAAGTTTTTTAGAACAGGTACTGTACATTAGTATAACAAGGCCTTTTCTTAGTTATCCTCAATGGTCTGAGGTAGTAATAACAAGTAATCATTCCTATTCTGTCTGCATATTGTCCACCTTCCAAAAATGAGGATGTTGTCAGTTAACACTACAGTGGTTTTCTTCCAGACATCTCGGATGTGGTTAAGTCAGTTGTTCTGAGATGAGGATGGTGTTTAAGACAAAAATACTGGCTTTGCTGACTTTAACTCTGTCTTTTATTTAAAGATGATGAAAAAGATGATGAACCAGCTTCTGCTAAGAAACGTAAATTAGACTCTGGGGAGCAGACAAAGAAGAAGTTATAAGCAGGGTGTGCTGGATTTAGCCATAACAAGAATTGCAATGAACTTGGATTCCTCTGCTGGAATGGGAAACAAATACATGTTTACTGAATTTCTCTTCCTGTCTGGTAGGGAATTTTATTTCTTTAGTATGCTTGCCTTTTGGAAAGCACAAAATTAAATGGACAGTGTTGTGGTAGAAACTCATGTACTGAACAGAATTTAAACCTGTTTATTTAAAAGAGGGATTTGGAAGAGGGACCTATTGTGATGGATGATTGTGCTCATGCAGGACTTCATGGTATTTTGTTTATCAGGAAACCTGGTAATGTGAGCTTTTCTGGACTGACTTTTCCATTGTGTCAAAACCTTTTATAAAGGAGTATACACTAAAGATTCTTTAAGTACTGTCCTGTGGTATGTTTGTATCATGCTGTTTTGAAATGTACGTAAAGATTGCAGATAGGTTGCTGGAATAAAACTACATTTGAAAACATCTGCAGTATAAATATTGCATTGCATGGCTGGTGAATAGGAGGGATGAATTCTGTACTGTCTGCATTTCAGTGATGTATTTCTTATGATAGAACAGATTCCTCAGGGTTTTGTTTGTAATAAAAATACAACTGCAAACTGAGAAAACATGGACCTAATAATGGGAGTTTAATATTTGATAATTAGTTTTGATGTTATGTGATCTGCATCAGTGAAACATGAGACTAACTGATAAAGGAAAAACTGAAGTGTTTAACGTATTCTTCTTAAAACTGAAAATAGAATCTAGATATTTATGTGGAAAAAATTATGACAAAGCTGTGATAGTCTTTACTGCCAAATTGTATTTATTTCAGTACAAGTATCTGATAATCTTCTCAAAGTGCTAGTCAGTATATGTTGCATTTGTGATATGCTGCTCCGTGGATTTTTGGGTCTGTATATGAAAAAGTACCAGCAAAACTGGGTTGGAGGGAGAGTTGCTCTAGGTTTATTTTCCAATAAAGCTTCTGTGCCTTAGGAAGTCTGCAGTGAGATTAGGCCTACTGATAAAAGTTTACATAATTAAACTATTAATGTAAACTTTCATAATTTTTATTTTCCTTCTATAATGGATTAGCTTTAATTTGGCAGAACAGGTTCTGTAGGCATATGGTGCTATTACGATGCTAATATTTTTAAAAGTGATTTTTTAAGAAAATTATTTTGAATTTCAATATATGGAAAAACGTATTCATTTTTAGTGAGTATATGACGTTAGCAACAAGTTATGCAATTCTAGCCTTGGCAGTGTGATAATGCTTTCTCTGGATCCTTCTCTACCTGCAGACTGTAACCTCTCTTTGCCAATTTCACAGGCTGTCAGGCCAAACCCATGATGTGTTCCACCCCTTCTGTGCTGCCAGTCTGGAAACAATTCAAAAAATGGTACTTGTACACAGCTGAGGGTTCCTGGTGCCCCAGCTCTCCTACCACAGCCCCAAATATCTGACACTGTTGTAGCAAGCTCCAAGATGAGGGACGGTGTTGTAGGCAAAGTTTATGAAGTGCCAGGTCTGTGTACAGTTTGTCAAAATATTCCTTCATCTCGGGTTGAGGTGGCTGGAGCAGGGACTAGGGTAGAGCAGGGAGCAGAGCTGGCCACTGGGTTGGAAGGGGAAACCTCCCACACCCTTAGTGACAACCCCGCTGAGCTCCAGCTGGGATGACGACACCTTCGCAGCAGTCAAATACGACTGCTTGCTGGAATGTAGTGTTTCCTAGGTGGACAGCTGGTGTCGCATGACAGTTCAGAACTGTGGATATCTGCATTTTGTTGAGAAACTATAAATGCCCATGCTTTGCTTTGTCTAGAATGCTAATGTAAATTCTCCCTCATTCTAGTAGTAGTGTGTGAAACTTCCACTAAAAATTATCATTTAAAGCAGACTGGTTCTCTGACAGGAGTAGCTGTCTCCATGCAGGTCACGCAGCCTTCCTTCACTACAGCATGTGGGATGTCACAAGCTACTCTGGTAGGTGGTCTGTAGGTCCTCATCATCAGAGATGAAATGGTTTCTGTGAGCTTTGCTTTCAAAGAAATGAAGGATATATGTGGTATCCAGTTGTCTTGAAGTTAACACCATCTGATACTCAGTTTCCAAGGAGAAAACCAGTGTGGCTAATCTGGGAGAATAATTATTAAATGTATTATTTACAGGTTGAGGAAATCTTCATTGTAAGTAATGAATGACCATGGCAGCTTCCCTATTCAGGAGAAATGGCAAAAGCAATTATGCTGCTTTTGCTTAAGTAAGATGTGTGAAACGGCTGTGAGAGCCTGTCTGCAGCCAAGTTATCTGGGTGGACTGGTTGTGCTGCTGGAAGTTTTGTTGAAGAGAGGCTTCAGTGCATCATCTTCAGGAGAAGATGATGAGAGAAGTGCTAATGCTGCAGCTTCTGAAGCAACACAGATTTCTTGACATACAAGGCATCCAAAAAAGCTCAGAGCAGGGAGGGGACTGACCTTTCTGAGTTCAGAGATAGCAGCATGTGTGTTTCATTGTATGTAACTGAGACTGCATAAAAGAAATGTTAGAGTTTTATCATCAATGACTTGTAATGCAAGTGAGAAAATGGCTGGAAAGGCACAAAATGTTTCTAGCAAATGGCTTTGTTAGTATGTTACTATGCAGTACTTGCTTCTGTGGGGAAAAAGCCACAGGTATCTGTATCTGGTACAAAGAGGCTGTTTGGAAATGGCTGGATTGAACTAGATAGGATGTAGCTACTAGCCAGGAGAGGAAGGAAAGGTGAGAAAGCCCACTGATTTTGCCAAGGATCTGTAAGATCTTGTTCAGATACCATAAAAAGCTGCTAAGAAAAGTGGGCAATAGGCTAAATTATAAATGCCCATCTGGAGCTGGGCTTCCAGATCAAGATTACTGATAATACATCCATGGCATTCATAGCTACAAAGCTGTAAAATTACCAGGCATCATTCAAGTTCCTCAGTAAGACAGTAGAAAGAGCACCACTGGGAAAGATGTGGTCACAATAAGCCTTGCAATTATAGGAGTGCATCCAGTAGTCCCCGAAAAGGGGATTCAAGTCTTCTCTGCCCCCTTTTTGCATGATTAGAAGTGACACAGATTTACAAAATAAGAAAAACTGATAATGATGCAGTGCTTAAAGGAAGCAGATCAGGTAAGTGTGAAGAAATGAGCAATGAGAAGATTTTCTTGTTTGTTTCGAAAGCAGATGAGGGAAAGACTGAAGAAGCTACACAACAAAGCTTGATGGAACAAGAAAGAGACTTGTAGGTTTTCTTCAGGTTTGGGCAGCTAATAATGAAACATGGGCTACTTTGTGCATCAAGATCTGTGAAATGCATGAGGAACATCTACTAAACTTAAACCGATAGCTCAGACGTTAACAAAAATCTCTAGAGAACAGTTTATCCTGGATTGTCTTTCAAGAGGAGACAGTGACAGCGAACATACACCCCTGCTGACAAATGGGGAAGATTTGCTCTGAACATTAGCCCTCTATTAACTCATCATTGCACTGTTTATATGATGAACCAAATGTGATGATGATCATTACGTTTAACAGGGCAGAAAAGGCAGTAAGAAATGCCTACACGTCTGATCTGAGAAAATTCTCTTAAAAACTTGTCAAGATTAGAAAAATGGTGGGTGGAAGGCAATGAATTAGCAGTGAACACATTGTGCCAGAATCTGGAAGCAACACAATAGCAACCACATAACATAGATTTCCAAGAAAGGCAGGATGATCTGAAAAAGAAGAATTCACATCAGCATAAAAGTACAGCTGTTGAGGATAATGCTGTCATGGCAGGCAGTACTTCCTCCCAGAAATGCTAATGGAGAGATTGTTGCAGGGCATCCCTCTGTCTGCTTGCTACTCCTGTGCCACAGCTTGATGCATACTAGTGCTATTGAAGGACTGATTCATTTATAAATGGTTTGTGATAAGCTTAAGGCTGCCACACTGAAATTGAATCCAGGGATGTGCAGGTGTTGCACAAAGGGTAATTTATCTGGGACCAGTAATCAGCGCAGGAGGAGGAATTTTTATCAGCAGAGGAATAGAAGCTGTGCGGTGCTGGCTGGCTCCTACTGTCTCTGCTGACAGGAAGCTCACTTGCTGGTTTGCTAATCTTGCAAAGTCATGGCAGAATTTGGATGAAAAGATGTAATAAGGCTTTCAGTCACCAGCAGGATACAGTTTGGGTTTTCTTTTCAGGCCTGAAAGGCTCCTGTGCCTGTTTCTGTCTTAGCTTGCTGATTTTTTCCAAAACCCTTTGACTGCTGGTCACAGATGGTTTTGCTTTGGGTGTGGGTTTGATGTGAGAAGAATGCAGGACTGTCTCCAAAGAGTGGAAGCTGATTATCGCTGGAGTGTGTCCCCCTCAATTGTACAGGTTTTAGGCAATGGCTACAGCTGTGCAGCATTTCCATTTGGAGAGAAAATGTGTAAGGACACACAATAACTTGTTAGACTAGAAAAATCTGAAAGGTTGGTTTCTGAATACCCATAAAAAACCCAGCACCATCAAGCCTGGGCACAGGCATGGCCATGCTGGTGCCCTACAGAGGTGAGCTGGTTGACAGGCTGCTCTAGCAGCAACAGAGTAAAAATGGCTGCCCAGCAATGCTCAGGAGGAGATGCCGTCTCTTCTCTCTGTAATTTGTAGGAGGGCAAATGTTGCAAACAAAAAAGCTTTTCAAAAAGAAGAGCAGTATGGGATGTGTTCAGAAAACCCTTGAGCAAGTGGAGGCACCTTGCTAAGGAATCTGATTTCATTACTGCCAAAGGCATTTTCTGGATGCATCAGCTAAGGTGAAGTTTCAAGGAGGATGCAACAAGAGGCGGGGTTAGCTAGGCAGTCTGTGGCTGTCTCAAAATATCAAGACTAAAACAAAAGCAGGATTTCTGTTGAGTAAAAGGTTGGCAAAATACAGAAAATTGCTGAAAGAAATACAGCGTCTTCGTTGCACAGGAGACTTCCCAGAGGACATGGGAGTGATTCTGTTGCTGAGACAAACGTGTTGGTAGCGGCAGACTGATTTCTGAAAGCTTGTAAGTCGTATGATTAGGAACCAAGAAATAGTGGGAATAACAGAGGGACAGGGATTCTAGTGAGCTAGTTCTTTATGCAGAGAGTTTCTTAGGTATCACAGACCAAATGGAGAAACCTTGTATTCAGAGGAGTCCATGGAATTTGTGTCGCTGGTAGAAATGTGCAAAGAACAATTTGACCTGGAAGGCAGAGTCACACCAGAGATTGGAATGGGTTTGTGCTGCTGGTTCCTTTGAACTATTTTCTTCAGGGCACTTCTGAAAAAAGCAGGAATTTTCAGGGAAGCCAGGACCTGTGGAGCTGGCTTGACAGAAGAATGCAATGAATTTAATGAATGGAGATAAGCATTTTTGGTCCCTATCAAATGATTTTATCAGTGCTCTTCATTTAGAGGATGAAGTGCTCTTCATCTTTAGAATGCTTTCGTCTTGATAGCTTCAAAAGATAAATCACATCTTTGCTTCACTGCAGCTGTGAGCGAGGACTCCATGTTTGCTGCCTTCTAACAAGGTGAACCTCTTCTTTGGAGCACACGTTGAACTGTTCTATTCTGCTTTTGCTGGCTTTTCAGCTCCACGACTCCAGTAGAGGGTGCTTGTGCTAACAGCTGGCATCACGCCTGTTTGAACTTGCTGCACTGCTTTAAACTATAGACCCTGATTTTCTTTGATTCAGCCCAATACTTGATTAACTGTCTCCTGAAACAGTACACGTCTATTGTGGTTGCTTTCTTGATAGCTTGCTCTAGATTTTCTCAGTACTACAAAGACTTTTTGAACTGGTTTTGCACTGTAAATTTCAAATACTTTTTGAATGATATCTGGGAAGAGTTACCGTAATCTTTTCTTTTTCTGTGTTTTTATCCCAGATTGTGCATACACACTTGAACATTAAGAACCAGAAATAAAAGCTGTTTTGAAATGGACTCTCCCGGTACTTGGGAAATTATCCATTTCAGAATGTCAGATCCATCTTGAACAGTGGTTTGTTTTTCTCAATTATATTGTATATGGGTTTTATTTGTTAAATAAGTATCTCTTCTGTTTTTACTGCAGAATAAGCCAGTTTACTGACCCTCCTGGTTACTGCTATAGGGTTGTTGGGAAGCTCTATGAGATATAACCAATTCTATTTCTGATACCATGTTAAGGATGCTTTTTAATCTTAAATCTAGCATTTACATTAGAAAGTCATTTGGCATGATGGCAGAGTGCCTGTAACATGAACTAGTCTATGCTGTGGGCAAAGTCTGCTTTGCTCCTGTAGACTCATTGCCCAGCAGCAGTCCAAGTGCATTAAATGTACCCCTGGAGTGCATCTTCTGGTGTGAGTTTCACCTGAAAGGAATCCAGTTGGTGCACTCTGAAAACCAAAGCAGAGGCTGCTGGGCTGATAGGGAGAGTCACTTCAAAAGCAGCCTCCGGATCCAAACCAAAATACTTCTGCAGTCACGCCCTGCCCGTGCGAGGAGCACCGCACGCGCAGAGCCGGAGTGTCGCCAGGACACGCCTTCGTGCCAAAAATATGCCTTGCTGGGAAAAACACAACTGTATGCACACTGGATTCAAGGTCTGTGCTATTGGTGGCATGCCAATATTGCCTTCTAAAGTTCGCTTTTTCCTCGCCTTAGATTTTTCTTCTATCAATTGATTCACTGGTTCTTATATTAAGCACAGAGGGTGGTGGAAAATGAGAGCACGAGCATACTGCAACATTTCTCATTGCATATCCATTGTTCCCAGACCAGTAATGTTTCTCCTTAGAGATGCTTCGTTCGTTCCTGGAAGAATCTATACGTGTGTATGAAGCTCAGCTGTGTATGAATCCCACTATAGGCAATAGAAAGTCTGTTGTATATGAGGCTAATCACATGTGAATTTACACTGCCAGGGGCCATAGCATTGAGAGTCTGATTCTTGATAGGGGATGAAGCCTCGTTGTGCAGTTAGCAGTAGAATGAGGAAAGTGATTTGTGTTTTTTTTTACTCCTAGAAAGAATGGATCCCTTTTCCTTCCCTATGCTTTCTTCTCAGGAAAACTTACTAACATCTGAATTTTTCTTTTTTTTTTTTTCTTTTTTTCTTTTTTTTCGTTTCATATAGTTGTCTTAAAAGATGAATTTGTCCCTGAGGACATTTGTGTAAAGTGGAGAGAGAGATTGATCATTTCCAGATGCTCTTTGCTGACAGGCAAAGAAAAATTCTTCTTCAGGTTAACATTTGTGAATGTATTTCAAAAATACATATTTTGCATCTAAATCTGACAGGGAGAGTGCAAGCTAGTACAACAGGCATCTTAAAAGTGCCTTGGATACATGGATTTGCATTTTCATAGCTGCATTAATAAGCTGGGGCTCACCCCTCCTGACTGAGCTAAAAGCCTTTGGAGCTTCCCTCTGTATCTCCTATGGACACGCAGAGGAGATGGATGTATTTCTCATACGGAAACACCGAGGCCACATTCAGTGTGCTTCTCAGTCAACAAATGAGTCGGCCATGCTTGCTGAATCAGACATATAAAAATACATCATTCACCTTTTGTTTGATGCTTTGGGTACATTTCCTGATGGGATTCCTAAATATTACATGCTAACTGCTGGTAAGACCTGGCACAGGGAACAAGTGGTTTGATTCGGGCTTCTGGGGAGTACCGTGAATTGAAGAAGCAGAGAGAGCTGATGTTGTGCATGTTACCTGAGAAGAGAGCCAGTTGGAGAGAGCATGGTGCATTCGCATCCTGCTCGCCAAGGTTTTCCCTTCATAGCCTGCAGGCTTTGACCTCCCAATGGTTGCCCAGCCAGGGTCCTGTCTGTCACAGAAGGGCACAACGCGTCAGCTCAGCAGGGCTGCACGCTTGTAGCAGGGTCTTAGCACGTAATCTAGCCTGTGATACCTGGTGCACCATGTGCCTAATTAGAATATGCTATTTGGAGATACGTCTTCCAAATGGATGCTAAAATTGCCAGTTTTACAATTTGACCTGATTTTTCTTTGTTGTTGGTCATAAAGATAGAAGCCACTACATGGTTAAAATCTGTTTTGTTATGTTTGGTTGGCTGAGTTTTATTTTAAGAAGGAAGGGAACAATTTTAGTTCTTCAGAACTAAAAATTAGATCAAAATCCTGGCAACTGTTCAAGATAAATGAGCAACCTTGCAATAAAGGGGTTTCTGTCACCTTGGAAACACGGTTTCAAAAAGCCAGTTGGAGTAATTTTAGTTTCAGACTTCCCTCTGCCCTTGTCCCTCCCATGCGAATTCTGTTTTTACACTCAGTATATCCTGTTTAGCTGGGTTTCTTTTCTGTATAAGCAACTGGAGAATTTGCCAGACAGAGGTGGAAGAACACTGAAAATGACCTCACGCATGATGTTTCAGAGCAGAAGCTGTTGTTTGGAAACACACAAAGTTAAACCCATCCAAAAATAGATTTAAAAAAAACAGTCATTGTAGATCTTACAGCTCAATGTAAAAAACCCCAGAAATTTAACTTTAAATACTTGGGTTTTATATACTGTTGAGTCTTTTTATGCTGGAGAAGAATATGGCATTTAGGAAACAAATTTTAGCAATGAGAAGGAAGGTGGGGGAAGGTAAACAAGGAAAAATATGATGTGAAATATGGATGTAATCTAGTAAATATGCTTGGGCTTTCAGAATCCCTACCATTGAGTTATCTGTATGAAATTTGTTGTATTAAAGTGTGTTGGGTCTTTGTTGTGGGCGTTACACAGATAATGCCGTGGCACGGCTGGAAACTCAAGTAATTAGAGAGGAGATTAGGATAAAGTAGTGCTTCTATCCACTAAAGAATGTAAATATTTTGAATATTTTCAATAGCTCACACTTCTCAATAACAGGATCTCATCTGAAGAGTGCCCTTACTGTGAGGGCCCACTAGAGAAAGCATAAAAGCTTTTTTAGCATTTCCCATCTACTTGAAATCAGCTGAGATACATCGGCTTTCCATTCCTGCTCAAAAAATATTTCAAAGTGAAAAGTAAATTGGGATATTAGTAATTAAAAGAAGCTTGACCATGCCTCCTTCCCATCAGCTGCTGCACCTTCATCATTCCTTGTTATCACAGGAGTGAGAGAGTGTTGGGAGCAAGCTGTCAGCGTTGGGTAGGCAGCAGCTCTGGTGAGTTTGCAAATGAGGGACTTTCCCTGCCTGAGCCAGCAGGATCAAGTACTGCTCTCCTTGCTGCAGTGTTCTTCGCAAGTTAAGAAAGCCCATTGGTCAAAAGATGTGCTCCACAGAAACAGCAGGACCACAAGTAGTGTCCTGGACTAAAGAGGTAGGTCAAAACAGACAGACAAATGCTTATGTAGTGATTTCAGTTCCTTTGTAGGGAATCTCCTAATGTTTTGAGCATAAACATGAATCTGTTTTTTTTCTGCCCAAACTTACTACACTCTTTGTTGGTCTTTACTTTCACTTCAACCATGGTGGAGTGTCACCAATCTGCTGGTTTTGCCTCCACATTAGGAGAAGGTAATGGTTGAGGAAGATCACAATACTGACTATTTTTGTTGTATGAGTTATGCTTTGGCTTCTTCATATCCAAAACACTTCGGTATTTTTAGCATATCTTCATTGAGACTGGCATCCTACCATAGCACTGGCATGCTGTAAAATTGTAGTCCGAGGTGGTAATGACACCCCTGATGTTCAGTGACGTGTTTTGAAAAGCTCATAGAGGTGTTAGCATGCATTCTCTAAAAAGACAAATGCCAATTTAAAAAAAAAAAATAAGTGCAAGATACTAAAAAGAGCATGAATTGCTGTTTTATTTCAGTTTAAACAAAGCACAGAGGGCAGAGCCATGAACACTCCTGCTGCTTACCTTAGCTGATAGCTATGAACAGAAAAGTATTTCCACTTCACTGCTCATTTGAATCTAGGTTAACCTTACATGGCTTGTAAAATACTCTCTGTTTAATTTTAATTACAGCTTAACAGGACAAGTAGACCGTGCCACTGAAAGCAACAGGCTCAGCACTTCACATACAGGCAGGGCAACCACTGTCCTGATGCTACAGGATGCCAGAGCCCAGGAGGCCCATACCACAAGAGTCAAAGAGGAACTGATGGTGGCAGTGGCTTCTCAGAGGTCCATTACCTCCTTGTGAGAAGCCACCAAGTTTGTTTGGACATGGCCAAGCAACAGCAATGCGCTTATGGTGCCCCATCAGCTCTCCACTCTGCAGAGCTGGTGAACTGGCTGTCCTGATCTGCTGGCAACTGTATGAATGCCCCGGTGTGGGCTGGCAGACTGCCTGCTGGTTGAGAGCATCCAGAAGTTCATGCCTGCCATTCAGCAACTGCACTGGGTATACAATCTTGGCAGCGGTACATCTTAAAGCAGTTTTGGATTAAGGAGGTTTCTAGCAAGGATGCATTCTAGAAGGGAGTCAGTGGTCTGAGCCAAACACTTGACTGCTCTTGGAATCTAAGATTTGCTTTTAAAAAGTGTTACCCCAACTGCAAATGGGGCCAGAGACCAGGGAGCAGATGGTGGAGCCATCTGGGTAATGAACCCTTCAGCTTTGTCCAGCCCGTTGTCTAGCAACCTCCTTAGGTTTAGAATATAAATGGTTTATTCTGCCATTGGTTTCTCTTCCTAAGAAGATAACCAGCTGTATTCTGGACACTCAGGGCCTCTGGGGTGCCTCAGGCGGCCAGTTCAAAATATGGTCTGGGGGTAACAAAGGTATGGATGACTGCAGTGGTGTCTGCATCTGAGAGAGATCAGTCATTTGGCAGGCTGGAGATAATGCACACAGCTATTAACTGCCTGATAAAGTTTCATGAGACTCTTATTTCAGTCCATTTCCATGTCAGGAAGGCAGACGCTTTCAATAAAAAGTGTGCTCGTAGATTTTATTGAGGCATTCAAATGCTTCCAGTTCCCAGCTGTCATCAGCTCCACTTTAGTCATACAGTTGTCACTTTATCCCCCTGTCTGTGACAGGTCTTGGGAGAAGAAAGATACGGATTTGCTGAGCTTTAATGAAAAGGCGACTCACTCATATTTCCAGATACTTCTACTCTTATGAATGAATCCCACAGAAGTCAAATAAAGTGTATCTTTATGAGGTCACAGCCTAAATTAATATGTAACATTTATTTCAGGTACAGGAGAAGGCCTTAGATGCTATGAGGGATGGAATTTTCCAAAAATCAGACCAGAGCAGTTCAAAACCAGTCCCTGAGTTTGTACAGAAATGAAAGCCTGTGTGCTTCAGAATGCACATCTTAAAAGTATCTGCTGAGGCACAGCTCATCTCTGAAACTCTCAGCAAGGCCCTAAAGGTTATTTGCCAGTCTTACCTTAGGAATTATTTATCTGTGTAATTTCATCATTCAGATATATCAGTGCCCAAACATTGCCACCTAGGCATCAGCTTCTTCACCAGAGAGAGCCTTCTCATCAACCCTTTTGTCTTTTTTTTTTTTCCCCAAGTTAAATTTGACTTCTTCTGCTTGTGCAATCATTTACAGCTCTCATGTCATCAGCTCAGGAAAGACTCAGTAATTGGCAGAATCTCAGTCTGTTAGTGAAAAAAGCTTTTTAAAACTTTTCTTTGTACCTTCAGAAGAATGATACATTCTATTTGTCTAAAGTCACAGTGTTTAACTGGTCCTAAATATTTGCCAGCCTCTTCAAGTTGATGCAAGCTCTAGTCCCATCCTCTTGAAACAGCTTTTCCTTTTTGTAGGAGGCCGAGTAAAAGGACTGGTGTCCGGCACTGTGTGCTTTGCAGCTCGTGAGCAAAACAGGCCGAGCTGAAAACAAAAGCTCAGCTTTGACTCTTACTCCACTGGTTCAAGTAGTTCCAGCCAGATCCTTAATGTTATTTTATCTGCAGGGGTTTTTTTGTGTGTGTGATCAATGCCAGCTCTGTTGGGCAAATACAGGATGCATAGGGATTTAAAAAAAAATCCAGATGCCAACAAGAAAAAGTGCTTTGTAACCACAGTTTGGAATGGAAACAATTTTCTAAGATACAGATCAAACTGTGTTTATAGACTTTACTATTGGCAGCTTTTCACCGAGCTATTTCCTGTGTGCCTGTTGCACAGAGGAATAATCTAAATGCTTAAACTAACATTAAAAACCATACAGAACACGAAGAAAATACTGTGTGAAGCGGCATGGAAAACACAATGATGTTGAATTTTCTTTTGTTTCCACAGCTAATACTCACAGGAGAAGGCAGTACTGCACACCAAATGTCAGTACTCCACTTCTTCGAAGGATTTGGTCCTTATTCTGGCTAGTACCTAATATCTACTAACATTGTTTTAATTCTTAAGGGGACATATCCAAGTAATAAAAATTTCCAAAAATGCCACCTAAATAAGAACTTGCTGAAAGTTACATAGAGTTACCTTAAGTGCAGGAAGTTATTTATTAGGGAACTCATTCAGACAATCTAAGGCACGGGTGGACAGGAAGAATCTGATTTCCCATTGGAACAGGTGGGAAATCTGCAGGCGTGAAGGTGACAGTCAAGGTCAGTGTAGACTTCTTTTGTTTGCTCATTTTAAAATGGTTGCAACAACTTTTCATTACAGAAAAAGCCTGGAGTTCATCTGGTAGCTGTTTTGCATCTTTTCAGTGTTTTTTAATGGGGCAGATCTCCTCTTCCAGACTGCAAATGCATACCCTTTCCTTCAGGCATACATTTGTGGGTGGCTCCTGAGAGCAGCAGCAAGGTCAGTGCAGTCAGGCTGTGGTGCCTATGCAGAATTTCACTGGGGATTTTGTCGCTGGTGTTCTGCTTGGCTAGACTTCATTCCTTCTATCCAAGCATGTCTTGGCTAGGGAGGAGGGCAGCTCCCCCCGAGGAAAGGTTTGGAGCTGGGCTTTTTCTTCACTTGGCCCCATAGGTAATGAAGAAAATGTAATTGTGAGTTAATCTGCTGGAGATAGATGCATTAGTTACGCACAGTGAGTGCACGGTCAGGGAAGCACTGACAGGTTGGGTTTTATGCAGTTCTTGCATGCTGCTTTGCCTGAGGTGCTGTTCCTAATGCAGCCTGTGGGCACTGCGGTGTGGCTGTCCAAGGGGGCAGGATCTGATGCCTGCAGGGACTAAGAACATGCAGGCCCCTTGGCACAGCAGTTTGCATCCAGACCATCCTGGTCGCTGCTGTCTCATCTGCCATTTTTCCCAACCATTCTGAAATGGTTTTACACCTTGCTCTGAAACTTGCACACTGATACTTGGCAATATGTGTATTTAAAGGAATAAAAATGGTTTCAAAAGACAGGATGGCAAAATGGCATTTCAAGTTGCTGCAACAAGACATATGATAACTATCGTGAGCTTTATTTTACATTAAAAGAAACCATAACCACTTTGTAATGTGGGCATTTTTATGTTATATATTTACAGGTATTACCAGGTTACTACTGTTGGTGCTTCACTTATACAGATTCAAAAATTTAATTTTGTTCTTCAGAAATATTTAGTTTCGAATGATCAAATTATTGAATCCACCTCAAAATTCGATAAGGGAGGAAGTTTGAAGGGCTGTGCGCTTGCTAACGGAATGAATGCATGCTGTAGCTGAGCAATACAGACACCAAACCCAAACGTTTGCCACTTCAGCATCCCAAGTACATCACTTGCTCTGTCCTGGTGCCATTTGTCTTTGTAGTATTTTGGCTGGCATTTTGGAACCAAGGCTGACTTCATCCCCACATCGCTGGTGTTACCCTGCGAGGAGTGCGCCGAGGCTTTTGGGGGAGTGAGGTGCTGTTCCCCCTGTGCCCAGACACTGTTTTTTAGGCAGGAAAGCAAGAACTGCCCCATGCACGGCCTGAGCCCAGAGGGGGAAAATAAGTTTGCAGCCTACAGATTTATTTCTTTGGGAAAAAAAAATAAATTAACATCAAGGGAAGGGAAATATTTAAAATATGCCGTGAATCTCCTGGTCTTTGGCAAGAAAGGCTGCGCACATGGCTGGCAGGGAAGACGATTCCCCGAGGTGCGGTGAGAAGTGCTCCGCGCACCTCTGGGTACCGGTGGGTCTGCACGGACCCAGGGCGGAGGGCAGGGCTGGCCGCCCCCCAACACAGCCCCAGGAGCCCCGTTCGCCTCCGGCGGGCACAGCCGGGCCTCCTGGTCCGCCGCCGGGACCGGGGGCCGCCCCCCGTTCCCGTTGCACCAGAGGGGACGGGAGGGGCAGCCCGGTCCCCGCCTCGGCGGCGGCAGGCATGCGCACTGCGGGGCGCCCTCTCACCCCGCTCAGCTATGCCAAGTATGTGCGCGGCGGAGCCGGGGCCGGGCGCGGGGAGCCACGCCGCCATGGGGCAGCGCGGCCCAGGGCTGCCGCTGCCGCGCAGGGGGGCCGCCGGCTCCCGCCGGCCGGGGGGCAGCACCCGCTGAAGGCGGCGGGGAGGCGGCACTCAGGCATGGCCGACCCGCTCCGCAGGACGCTCTCCAAGCTGCGGGGCAGGAGGTCCCAG
The DNA here is from genome assembly GCA_028020825.1 of Podargus strigoides. NCBI lineage: Eukaryota > Metazoa > Chordata > Aves > Caprimulgiformes > Podargidae > Podargus > Podargus strigoides. The sequence continues at coordinate 15,453,286 of CM051627.1, read as the reverse complement.
CGGGGGCCGGCGGCGGGCGCCGGGCACCGCCACGGCGGGGTCAGCGCCCCGCAGGGTAAGTGCTGTCGGGCGGGTCGGGGCTGGCTGCGGGGCTGTGGGGCTGTGGCTGCCCCCGCGGCTGCCCTTCCACCTGCCGGGCGCGGGCGGCCGGTTCCCGCCGAGCGAGGTGTGCCCTGGGCGCCGGGGGTGGCCGTGCCCGCTGCCCGGAGAGCCGCCGCTGCCGGCGGGGCTTTGCCGGGGCCGTGCGGTTCCCATCGCGCTTTCCCGTGCTGGAGCAGCAGTTCCTCTGCAGGCGTTCACTTTGTTGCTCCGCCGAACGCGGGACAGGGCTGCGCTGTAGAAAATAACAAGTTTTTCGTGCCTTTGAAAGACCCGATTTCTCCCCGCCGATCCCCGGGGCTGTTTACTGCAGCTCGTGCTCTATGTTGAGCGTACCGGGGTGGAACGGGCCGTGCGGGAACGCCGCGGGAGCAGGGAGCGGCCGTTCGGTGCCGCCCGCAGCATCGCGGCTTCGGCACCCGCAGCCCGGGCAGGGGAGGGTTCGGCGCTCGTGGGGGTGCTGATCCCATCGCCCGCGTTCGAAAGCCAACTGTGTTTTCCCTGGTCAGTGCCAGCGAATGTAAACTGTAAGCGAACAGACGCAGAGCCCTAGAAGCCAAGGGGCTGTCGGTGGAGCTGCCGGCGGGCAGTGGGGGGAAATCGGTGCTCTGCTTGTGTTTGGGAAAGTTTTGGTCTTTTTTCCAGATCTTGTGTAACCTTCACATTTGTTGGGAACAGACTGGGCACTTCAGCACATACAGTATTAGGTCTTGAATCAGTCCTCAGCGGTAACATCCTCCCATCTGTGATTACGCTCCTTCTCGGCAACCAAAATTGGTCATTAAAATAAGAGCTTCTTGAATTTAGACCACTACTTTGTGTGAGTCTCCGCACGTTTTCTTATCGTAGGACTGCTTGTCATTCTTTGGCTTTTGTTTACTGCTTGGTTTTTTTGTTGGGTTTTTTTTTTGTTTTTAAATGGTGCACTTGAAAGGTTACAAACCAATTTTTAGTCTTGCTGTTGTTCTACACAGAATTATTATATTTCTTAGTTTTACTAGGAAACTTAATGAGGAGAAAAAAAAAAAAAAAAAGTTTAAATAGCTGCTACTACAGCCAGAAGAACTGTGAATTGTTTTGATCCATATAAGGAGAGACTGGAATAAGCTGTTCATTCCCCTCTTCATCGCTATCTTAAAAACGCTGCCAGTATCATATTGAAATATTTTATATGCCTGAGTAATGCACAGGACATCAGTTTTGACCTCAGTTGAGCTTAAACACCAAGGCTCTGGTTTCTGAGCATACATGTATTGTTACCATAACATATTAAACTTATATAGTGATTTATTTTTTTTTTAGATGGAGTGGAAGGTGAAGGGAATACCTGACATTTTTATTCAGTGCCATATTGAAGTCTTTTGGGAAGGAACTATTGTCTTGTTCTGTATTTGTGTGGAGGTTTAGTATATATTTTTAGAATTTATTAAATATATCAGAGGACTAATTGAGAGTAGATAATATTCTTCTGAATGAACCTTTGCTCTAGAATCAGAAGTATGTGCCTGATCTGTGTATCTCTGAAAGCTGTTTATTTATTTAAAATTGACTTGTTACTGTAACAGCTAACAATGTTGACAACTTGCTCTGTGATGCTGCACCGCTGGTTGTGCAGATACTCGTGTGTGAAACCGTTTGTTACTAAAATAAACGCAGGCATAAGGGCTTTCAGGACCAGGGCCAAGTTTGGCTAAAGGGGAAGCGGTGCTTGCAAATACAGCTATTGGTTGCAAAAACTGCAGTTGGAAGATTTACATCTAAGTGTATCGTTTGGATGGGATTTGGTGAACACTTACAGTCAATGACTCCTGGCAGCACATGGTCTGGTTCCGAGGTCGAGAAGGGGCAGTTTTGAATACGTGTGACAGGCAGCGTGCCCCTGCGAGCAGGAGGGTTACTGGGGTACGCTGGAGCTACCAGGTTATTATTTCTGCGGTCAGATTTTGCAGATGGTTTGTTATTGAGATACCTGGGTGGATGATGAAAACAAAGCTGGGTTTGCCCTGCACTTTTGCTGGCATTTGACCACAGGGCAGCCTGAGGGTGACACCGGCTGTGCCGCTGGGTGCAGATTTAGGCACATGGTACTTCTGAGGAGCCCGCTGTGTTGGGAACCGTAGGCTGCCTTAAACAGTGTAGAAGGGCAGCAGGAAGCAACAGATATTTTTGTGTGTGGAAATACAGCTCTCGGGTGCTCCATCTGTTTATGTCTCCAGAGCAGGGACCGCTTCATGGGCTGCCTGTGCACAAGGGGGAGGGCTTCAAGGTAGTCATCACTGGCAGGAGGATGGCTCCCAAGGAGTGCCCAACCCAAACTGACTTCTTGGAAATGCAGGCATAGCCCTGTGCCCACTGCAGATTAGTTCCCCATCCTTTTGGTTAGCTCTTATTTGAAATAGGAGTGAAATTGTTTAAAGGGGAGCCTTTACAATGGCAAACTTAGGTTTCCAGGCTGTGGGTGGAGGAAGGAATACAGTTGCTGCCAAATCACTGAAACTTTGCTGGAGATCTGTGTCCTGAGCCCTGCTTTCACATTTTCCTCAGATTCTGTTAATTCACCAGTTTAGGCCCCATGTACCAAAGCACTTCAGTGGAGAGGGGTGTGCACAGGCTTCAAAATACAGTTAACTTTGTTAATTCTTTGAACCAAGTTAATTCTGCAAATCACAAGCAGTGTGCATATTGCAGTTTAGCTAAACAAGTAAACCTCACTTTTTGGAAAAAAACACCAAATGATGAATCTTTCATCAAATGGAATGGTGGTGTTTCAGGTCCTATCAAGGATCTCTTCTGTCATTAATGTGCAAACCTAAAAACAGGATTGAAGGGAAGGTGTTCTAGTGACAGTCTTTTTCTTATCTATCTCCTGCAAACTTAGCTGGATTTACAGAGCTGCTCCTTGAGTCCTCCAGAGAGGTGTCCATATTTTAACATCCATTATTGGTGTGTAAATAATGTTTTGCTGAGAATAATGTTCAAGCAGTATTGAATAGCTGCTCCCATCTGGAATTTCCAGTTGAAGAGGGCTTTGCCTGCAAACAAGCTGTCTGTGTTACGAGAACCCAGTTATCCTCATGCTGCCTTAGTGGCTGAGCAAACCCTGTCTGGGTTGTCCTCCTCCGCAGAGGAGTGTGAGGGTTACCTGACCTCTGTTCCCTGTTCTTAGTCTAGATGCATTTGCAGCTTTCCTTCCACTAATTAAATGTTTGGCCATTACTTTAAAGAAATTGCGTCAAGTTTTGGGAGCAGTCAGTGGAATTTGATTACATGTTGTATGAAATTTTTGTTGTGTAATGAGATATTTAAAAGCTTTTCTACATTTCTTCTTCCTTCTTCCTTCCTTTCATGATGGTTTGTTTAATTTTATTCCCCACAAATCAGGGGGTGCTTCTGTCTAAATTATAGGATAAAGCTGTAAGGACAGTTCTTTCTGTTTTTTTTTTTGTGCAAGACGTATCCTCACCTTTATTTTGTATCTAAATCTAGAAGTGAAACCACGTGGAATTTTTGTAGCCGTTTAAGGTATACTTTTTACTAAAACCAGGAGCTGTTCCCTCATTGGCATAAGTAAACTGGAAATACTGCACAGCAACTTTCTAAACCAATTGTACCTGAACTTCACCGAACAAAAGGCAGCCATTTCTGTCTGAGTATATGTGACCTTTCAGCAGGGCTATCTTGTTGCCATTTATCTAAATTATATGGTGTTAAAAATACTGCCAAACAAGCCTCACTCTATTAGTTATGTGCACGTTCTGCTCTGACAGGCTGAAATCTGATTTTATGATCACACCAACTTATCTGTTGTCCTTTTAGATGAGGTCTAATACAAATGTCATACGACAGCGTATGTGTTCATCTGCCAAAAGTAAAATAATATTCTAAACATTTGTCTTTTCCTCTCTTTTTGCCTTTCTTTCTGGGAACAGATTTCATAGAAAATGTTTACATAGCTTCGAGAAGCAGGAAGGAGCCCAGGTCCCCGCAGGCCAGCGAGGTCCCCGAGCAGAGGCCACAGGTGAACAGCATTACTGTTTCCAAGAAGCGCAGCTGGCTGCAGCAGAGCACGCACCGAACTCCTCCTCCACCTGTGGAAGAGGAAAATGCCTGTAAGGAACTGCGTGGGGCTGTTATCCCAGTACCCAGGTCTGCCATCCCACTGCCTGACCCCGCAGTGCTGTGGGCTCCTTCCACATCACCGGTGGGGCAGGAGTGCCCCGTGCGAAGCTCTGCTCCTATTGGTGCCCTGCCAGGCACCGCCAGCCCTGCTGCGCTGAGGAGCGCTGCGTTGGACTTCGGTGAGGATAACGATGCGGATGATGAAGGAGAAATATGGTACAACCCGATCCCTGAAGATGATGAGCCTGACTTGCCGAGGATCCGGCTTTCTGCTGTGAATAGCCCCGTTGCTGTGGACTCCCCAGCGTTTCGGTACAAACACTCCCTTGGGGGGGACTCGAGGACAGCCACAGGTCCCCATGAGGATTCCCCACACTCCATGGAGAGCGTGGGGAACAGTCGGACAGCTCAGCCCAGGGAAGTGAGTCAGGCTGATGCTGTGCATCCTGGGGAGCACGTGCTGCAGCACCGGCAGAGGTTTGCCTGTAAGGCTCCCTGTGTGCCAGCAGGAGAGGACAGTCCTGCCTCCAAGTGCCCTTCAACAGGTAAGAGCATTCAGGAACATAAAAGTGTGCTGTCCTCTTGTTTTAGAGGAATAATAAACCATTCTTATGTCTCTTTACCCTCCTTTTCTTTATTAAGTAAATTTCCAGTGGAAATGCATGTCAAGTTCATAAAAAATAACCCAAATTGTAAGACTGCTGCCCAGTAAATATAGAGCTGCGCAGTGGTTTCTCAGTCAGTTTGTTCACAACATGTCCAGGTTGCCCCCACCTTACTGAAGACAAAGGTTTTACAGGGGGAGCTTGCTGAAGCCTGGTAACGTGAGGTTTCCTTTCTGTTAGCTGGTGTCTAATCCTGGCCTTGGATTCCAGCCTCCAACCTCCTTAGTGTCTGTAGAAGTTTCTTTAACTTTCTGTCTGGGACTTTTTAACGAAGACTTTTTGGAACACCGTATAAGCGCTGTCCATCACGTCACTTTCTGTAATTGCTGTCTTCTTGTCTGTCTCTGGCTAATCTGGTAGGCTGGAGAGGAGTGGTTTGTACTTTTCAGAAGCTGACCTCTTTGTTCTTGTTGTCTTTGGCTGAGTGGTTGATAGTCACATTTTCATAATTCTGTTAGCGTGTGAATTCAGCATCTTTTACAATATTTTCCCCAGTCTGTTAAAAAAAGCCCAAACAAAACGAAGCAATAAAAAAAACCCAACCCTTTCCAAAAAGGTATTTTTAAAAATTTCTGATGTGTCTTGTGTTATCTTGACCTTAACTCTAGTGTCCTGTTGAGGGTTAGAAACTTCACATGACATTTGGGAGACAGGGAATTCCAGTCTCTGCTCTTTGGAGAAAGTTTACACCTTCTGTGCACTGGCATTTAAGCTCCTGTCTTTCTGTGTGACGCAGCAGGGAGGACCTGAAACACCGGCACTGCAGCCTGGGTACTCATAGCCCTCGGGAGGAGCCCCCCATCCATGTTGCCCCCATCCGGCCTCGCTGTCCCAGCAGGCTCCTGGCCCTACGTCCCTGCGTGCTGGGAGCTGCTGTGCTGGATTCCCAGTGCGGAGATTGCTCCTGGGAACGGGGCGTGTTTGCAAAGGCACCAAAGCAACCGCTGTAAACAGCGGAAGGAAAAACAGTCAGTCTTATCTTCTGGGACCTCACATCTAGTTCTTTTCTGTGGAAATGCTGCATATGCGAGCATATTTTTAGTTGCAAAGTGTGTTGAAGTTACTGGGCATTTATTTAGAAATATCCCACTTTATAGCTGCCTTAAATACTTAAACCAATGATATTTGCTTGCAAGACAGATGAAATATCATGTTCTTAGGTACATATTTTTCATATTTGGAGCTCTAGGTGCTTTGGAGAGATCAGCAAGCATGGTTATTAAGGAAAGCCACGTGTGTCTTGCAAACTACTCCCAGTTAGATGGTTAATCTCTCAGTGTAGAGGTGACTATTTCTTTTTTTAAAAAAAATAAATCCCTTTACGTAAGAAGACAGTAAAAATTATTTTTGTACTGAAGAAACATTTATTTCTGAAAGCAAAATTGCCTGTGTAAAGTGTCTCATGAAACCAGGAGAAAAGTGTTGTGAATTTCCCCTGATGGGTTTGTTATGCATGGAGTTAGTTAAGCTACTTTAAATGCAGCTCTCTTCTTGCATGTATTGAATAGTGATCACATTGAATAGATTGATGAAGAAGTGGATCCCTGCTGCTCAGTAATTGGCTTTATTATAGAGAAGTGGCTTAGTTCTTCTTTTTAATCCAGTTAAGGTGTCTACAGTTATTTTCAGTCAAATTTAAAATGACAGCTCATCCATACAACATTACTGCATGAAGGGCATCCTGGCCAATTTCATTTTATTTGTCTTAGGGCCTTGTTTGAATTACACAACTGCAATGAAATCGATGTCTATGTTCTTGGAGAGCTGGGTACATCAAGCAGTAACTCCTGACAAATAAGCAATTACTGCTTTGGGGAAAAGTCAGCTTATCTTTCTTATTGCTGTGATTTTGTATCTGTCAATATTGGTTAGCATTAGAGTCTGCAGTAGTAGATTTTGAGAAGCATCGACCAAAACCAGTGGGGCGCTATAAAAGCCAACAAAATGCTGTCGTTTGCTGTTCTCTGATTTGGATAATGCAATCAATTTTACCTTTAAAACTGAGAACATCGCTGCTTTATTTGAATTTCCAACTTTGTAAAGAGAAAATGGTCATGGATTTTTTTTTCTTTTTGTTATTTTTTTTGAGAGAGTCTTTAAGCCACAGAAAATTAAGAAAAAAGTATAAATGACAGAATTCAGTTATTGGGAGTCTTCTCAAACACAGCAGCAAATAGATAGTTCCTGGAAATGTTATCAGTAAAATGGATCATAGTTGTAGAGGTGCTAATTTGCCCCACAGTCTTAATTTACACCACTAGTTCCTGATGTTAATCTGGTTACTTTCTACAGTAAATGCCATTTATGTTAATAGGATTTGTCAGGTAATTCCTTAGTGAATAATTCTAGCCATGCTGGCTTTTAGAAAGGAACTGATTAAAAATAAGGTGCCCCTATAGCAGAGCTTGGGAAAAGAATTCATGTATTTTGTTTATGTCAAGTGCACAAAAGGTAAGAGGAAGAAGATAATTGGGTTCTGAGTTAGTAAAGTAGAAACATAGTGCCAGCTCGTGCTCTTAGGTCCGTGGGAGAAGAATTGGAAAGAAGTGGAAAGGACCCTGGAGGCTGTTTTTAATTTGATGTCTCCTTGCACAGGCAAAATGTTTATGATTGGAAAATAGGAATATTTTTGTTACGTATTGAATTTTTCATATTGCATTTATACTTTTTTGCATATATGAAATGTTCAAGTAAATTTTCTTTCCAACTGTTTGGGATTGAAATCTAACTGTATGTTGTTATAGATGTGTGTATCACCTGCCAAATGTTGCAGAAAAACACTCCTTTATAATGTTGGCTCCTGTGATATATTTACATCGTGGAGCTCTGAGTAGTGCCTTCTGAAGAATTTGTAATATTTTTGCTTTTGGGGAGGATTACTGTTGGGATTAGTGTCCACCTAATCAGTGGAATCATCTCACGTGTGTCTGTATCTCAGAGACATCCTGCTAGGACTTGTGCATTGTATCTTGCCAGGATCTGAACTGTGCTTTTGCTACTGAAAATGTACATGTGTTCACTGCCTGGATGGAAAATCCTGGTAGGAGTCACCCTAAACAGATTTCTTTTCAACACTGTAGGAAGTGAAAGTGTGTACCATATTCCCCCTTCACTCCCATACATGCCAACTGGAGCTTTATTTAAATCATGATTGAAACTACAGTGCTTTTTCTCCACTTAGACCATGACCACTGTCCTAGTTTGCAAATGCATCTTTTGGGTCTGATGCAGGCAAATATTTTGCATGCTTAAATGTTGCAAGTGAGCTTCCAGCAGTATGCATAGAGTGTACTGGGCAGCAGATTGTATTTGCCTATGTCCTTCCACAGTTTCAAATACTGTTTGCGTAATTTTATTTTCCCAGATGGAAGATGCTTTATGATTTAACTATTTTTCCAGTGCAAAGAGCCTTAGTTTCATGAGGCAGAAAAACATTCATGCAAAATACTTGTGTAACGTTTGAGATGCCAAAAAGGTTTGGTTTGTGGTAGAAAGGTCCCTCTGCTCTTCTTCCTCCTGCGGAGCTGAAGCCAGTTTGTGGGTTAGTTTTTGGGGAGCTTGTGCACGTGCTTTTGAAGGTCAAAGGCCTATTCATGCATGTGTATGTGATCCATGGGGTGGTGAAGGAGCCAAAAGGATGTAGCAGCTCTGGAGTAGAAGCAGTTAATTTGAAATAGTTGTTGCCTTTTTCAATTTCTGATTTTTACCAAGTAGCTGTTTATATTCTCTGCCTGGGGAAACAGGGGCAAAGCTGCTTTTCATGCCATGAAGGGCCCAGTGAGGGGAGGAAATCTTCATGGGAGCAGCCCAAACGGGCAGTGCTTGGCATTGGCTGTGGTGCTGCTGCTTGCCTCCTGGTGTGACGCCAGTGTCTGAATAAGGCCAACTGTGCCTTGTGTGCATCACAGAATCATTAATGTTTAAAATATCTGCAATAAACTCATGCTGGTTTGCAGAAAAGGAACTGAAGTCTGGTCAGAGATCTGAAGTGCTGTTACGTGTGCTTGGTCCTCTCCCTGATGAGGTACTGCTGTTGAGGATGCTCAGAGGGTCGCCGCTGTGATGAAGAGCAAGCAGTGATGAGCCCCTTTGCCTCTTGGCATGCATGAGCCTCGGGAGGTTACTCTGTGATTGCTTCCTGGTTTAATTAATGGGCTATTTAAAGCAATTTATTTTGTGCCTTTTGCTCCAGTAAAAGTGATCCTTGGGTTGGTGGGTTTGTCACAGCATAATTAATGTCAGTATGCATAGTATTTGAAGAAAACAAGCTGCCATTAGAGTTCTTGGAGATTTTTTTTACCCTTCTAGTAATTTCTCCATTCCTTGACTCTGAGGCATTATGTGGGACGGAACTCAGAGGCTGCATTGGTCAAAACAGTAATTTTTATAGGAGTAAAGACTTTTTTTTTAGAGGTTAAAAGAGGAGATCCTTCCATTTATTTAGATAATTCAGAAATAATTCCATTCTATCCCAATTTGAAAGATCTTTTTAGTTGTTGTTTTTTTTAAGTATTTTTTTTTCATAGTCGCTGATGTGAATAGAGGTGATGCTTTCCTTGTATCTTGATTGAAGTTGCTTGAATTTGGTAGAGCATAAATTCTTCTCTTAATGGCATTTACAGTTCTACTCTAAAGTTTTCTATTGAAACAGATTTAGAACTATCTGAGGATGTAAAGGCATAGTGGGCCTGTGCCTGAGTAAGTTCACAGCTTCTGACATCAGTGGAGTTGTGCCGTTTCTGTCAGTCCAGGATCCAGATCAGTATTTCTTGTGGCACCCAGCACAGAAAAACAGTAGCCTTTTTCATTCTCCCATCGTTTGCTACAAGAACAATTTTTGAGATATTTGGGCTTTTCTGTTCTGAATTGCTGCTTCATTTTTAATACATTTTCCCAGTAAGTCATTGGGCTGATTTAAAAGTAATAAAAGTAATGAAAAATCTGTGCAGGAGGGATACTTTGGTTTTGAGAGTTATAAACCGTAAGTGTAAGCTGGTGGAGTTTTTTTTCCTTTTTTTAAAAATGAAATGGCTTAGAGCTTCAACACTAATGCCATTATTTTAGAGAGATGCTTTCAGTGTTAGATGTAGTGTACTTATTAAATGTATCTGAAGAATGGTAGTAAAAATTAAATTGCATACCAGATTCAGTTTGGTTGGATCTCAGCATTTCCATTAACTATGAGTGGCTGTTTGGTACTTCAATAGCTTGCTGTAATAAGGAACTGTTAGTTTTCCTTCCTGCTCATTCACCTCAACTCATCATCCCAAAAAGAAGTTACAGGTTTTCCGAGGAACTTTAAAATAACTCAGAAACCCTACCTTAAGCAATGAGGAGTGTTACATGTAGAATGGGGTAATCATATATGCCTGTAAAATAGCCTGCGTTGCTGGCAGTCAGTGTGACAGTGATACATGTGCCCAAGCACATATGAACAGTGTTAAACAGGGTTGGACAAGCATTTTTACTGTGCTAAGTCGTTGCAACAGCTATTCTATTTTTTTTTTTCTGTCTTACCCATACTGCTGAAGCTTCCAGAAAGCATATCTCAGAACAGCCCAGATTGGAAAGAACCTCAGAAAATCATCTGGTCCACCATTTGGTGGGAAAAGGAGCCTAGATGAGATTACCCAGCACCTTGTCCAGTTGCATCTTTAAAACCTTCGGTGGTGGGGACCCTACCATGTCCCTGGGGAGGTTGTTCCAGTGACTGATTGTTCTCACTGTAAAAAAGTAAATATTTTTTTAATTAATAATTATAAAAATTTAAATAATTTTTAATTAAACAGCTGCATCACATAAAACTGACCATCCCTTTGCCACCTTAGTAGTCATTTGCGTGACAGGTGTCTCATGTTTCTTCTCCTCCTACCATCCTTCTGTCAGGGTGTTTTTATGGTTTAACTGCTGAGATGGGATGTGGGGTGGCAGAGCGAGTGAGGACAGGGACAGCAAGGAGCCTGTTTGCAGGCGCAGCTCAGTTCCCTTGGCAGCCTTGTGAGACCCCTGTATCAGATGGGTCGGCTGGGAGGTGAAGTGTTGCCGGGCTGTGCTGCAGCTCCTTTTGCAGCTTGCTCAGACCTGTGTCATGTACATTCGGTAACATTGCGTGCATACCTCAGCACATTGCTGGCTTTAGTGGAACAGCGTGTGGCTCAGTGCAGATGGGAATACCATCCTGCATAATACTTGACTGTTAAGTTTCTTCCAGCCACATGTTTTGCTTTTAACTGTTTGGTGCTGAACACAGCAGAAGTTGGACACGTAAAAGTCAGAGTGTTAGATTGACTCTTCAGTTTTAATGAGCTGGGGGGAAATTTAATTTGCTGGCCTGCTTTTCCAAGCCTGTGAGGGACTTTTGACAGAAAGGGAAGATTAATGTTAGCATGCTGAAGTACGGCACTGATTGCTGCCGGCCAGCCCACCAGTGGGACCGTGCTGCGATTTGCAGTACAAGGGAAGGCTTTGTCCGCTTTTATCAAACACCACATTTCTAGCTAGCTGCTTGCCAGAAAAGCACAGCAGGCGTGCTAGAAATAGACCTTTGCCTGCAAGGGAACTGCTTCCATGAGATGCAGGGCTAAATGAATTTTCCTCTGTCGCTCTGGAAAACAGATTCTATGCATTATTCTTCAAAACTGAAACTTTCTTTTGCAGATAGTTGCTTAACAGAGTATCTTTACAAAAGTTATTAAAGCCATACTTCTGTTGGGACTAGAACTAGTCTTTGTAGGGGGTTGGATTTTTTTTTTTTTTTGGGGGGGTGGGGGTGGAAAAACCCACAACACATCACTTTGGTCAAAGACCAGACTGCCTGATTTACCTGTTTAAGCTAAGTGAGGTATAAAAATTAAGTTATAATTAAATGGTGAAAATTAATTTTGATGAACAGGGGACTTGTAAAAAATCACTAGCTGTATGGTGATTTGGACTCGAAGCTATTATTTTGGAACTAAAGCAGTAAGCCTTTGTGAAATCTGTAAGAGAAACCTCTGTAAAGTATGATTTTTCTCAGTATCTCGTGAGAACAACACTTCTTTCTTTCTTTTTGTATGCTGTAGATAGACTCTCCTTTTCCCTGGCTAGCAAGGGGGGACAAAAGGGTTAGAAAAGTGACTGTAGGTGAAAGTACTCATGTAATTTTGTTAATATCTATTATTCTGGCCTCAGTTCCCCTCTTGCATGCTTCATCAACTTGTGTAAATTCATTGCCTTTCCTACAGTCATTACTGCCTCATGCTGGTGAAAGTGAGAAAAGCTTGAGCTGTAACTTGGTATTTGGATTTCCTCGAGTGTTGGAGCATGAGGTGAACCGCAGTTTCCTGACCATGTGCAGTACTGTCTCATCCTGTTCCTTAATTAGTTGTCTTTTACTGCTAAATTGAGAGAGTATTTTTTGGTTGGTTGGTTTTGGTTTTTGGGTTTGGTTTTGTTTTGTTTTGGGTTTTTTTGGTGGGTTTTGTTTTTTTTTTTCCCCGCTCTCTCCTCTTTAGCATTAGTGCCTGCTGTTGGGATTTTTTTTTTTTTTTTTCCTTTGGTACCTTGAAAGGTGAATGATTTCCCACAAGGATGTTACTCGGGAACTGTGTAACTTTAAGTTCTGTCATGGCTGTGCCAGGAAAGATGGAAAGTTGCCGGCAGTAATGAGGCAGTGCAGGATGCAGCTTTTGGAAGGAATAAATTCTTGTTGTGTTCCTCCGTCTCCATCCTGCAGCGAAAAGGAGGAGCTGAGAGAAATGGGAGAAAAAGTGTGAGACACTGCCTGCATGTACACAGGAGGGATCAGGGGCTCTTTGAGGTAGGAGAGCGACATGCGCAAGAGTAGACGCATATTCTTTACTAGAGATGAGTATCTTTCTTCTGATGTGTGGGCTATGGAGCTAACTGCTTTGGAGACAAGCATGATTTGCCATATTCCAGGGTTTTTCCATTTAAGACTGGTTTTGTTGCACCTGTGCCCCAGGAGCGCAGCCATGTCTGCTTGTATGAGGGATGCAGCACAAATGGATCAAGCTGAATGCAGTGGGTGAGGTAGCTCGTTTGCTTATATGTAGTTTCTGGCCCATTCATCTCCATAAAGCAGAACAAATCTGGCTTTTGACTATGGACTGTCAAATTTGGCTGAACGAGTCGGCAGAGCACAGCTTTCTGAATGCTCATGAACATCTGACGGATGAATGAATGGTGGTTGTCTGAATGAATTGCTTTTATCAAGTTATGACAAATCAACATGTTTTCCCCTAGTTCAAGATTTACTTTTTCATTTCAGTGAATGGCATTTACTGAGCGGTTTTGAAAATGATTATTCCTTCTCTTTTCTTTTCAAGGGTCTGGAGTTGTACTTGCACACAAGGCTGATATACCCTCAACAGAGGTTTCTCCTCCAAGTCCCAGTCCTCTGAAGAAAAGTGGATCAATCAACTGGCCTTTCCCTGATAGAATTAAATCTCCCAGGACTGTGAGGAAGCTTTCCATGAAAATGAAAAAGCTGCCAGAGCTGAGCAGGAAACTGAGTGTCAAGGGAACTTCAAGCCATACTAGTTCAGATAACCCTCCTGCCCTGCTGAAAGGCAGCTGCCGGGATACAAGCCATACCGTGTCTTTGCCATCGTCTGGAAACTCAGCCGCCACTGCCAGCAGGAACGTGATAAGTCGTTACCATCTCGACAGCAGTGTGTTGTCACAGCACACCTACAAAAAGAAAAGCTCGAGAAGCTCCAAATCCTTCAACAAAGGTGGTTACCTCAGTGATGGTGACTCTCCCGAACTTATAACAAAGTCAGGTAAACATGGACATGAAAACAAGTGTGGGAAAGGAAAGGAGAGCCTTCCAAGTAACAGTGGTAAAACTGAAATAGATATCGATGCTTTCAGACACTATAACTTTTCTGATCAACCCAAGTGCTCTCAGTACATCTCTGGACTCATGAGCATTCACTTTTACGGTGCTGAAGACTTAAAACCACCAAGAGTAGACTCAAAGGATGTCTTCTGTGCAATACAGGTTGACTCAGTAAACAAAGCAAGAACAGCCCTGCTTACGTGTAGGACAGCATTTCTAGATATGGACCACACATTCAACATAGAGATTGAAAACGCTCAGCACTTAAAGCTGGTGGTGTTCAGCTGGGAACCCACCCCACGGAAAAATCGGGTGTGTTGTCATGGAACCGTGGCTCTTCCCACTCTCTTCCGAGTGACAAAGACACATCAGCTGGCTGTCAAACTGGAACCGAGGGGGCTTATTTACGTCAAGCTGTCCCTCATGGAGCAGTGGGAGAACTCTCTCGATGGTCTCGGTGCAGATCGGGAACCCGTGATGTTCGGGGTAGATGTGCGAAAAGTTGTAGAGAAGGAAAATGCAGGCTTGATGGTGCCACTTCTGATGCAGAAATGCATTCTGGAGATTGAAAAGAGAGGCTGTCAGGTGCTGTGCATATTTTAACCTGCTTTGGTAATATTTCTGTGTTGGTGTAGCTGTTGTTGCAGAGCATGAGCAATGAGGGGAAAAAGGGGAAATTAAAAACACCTTTACATGTCACTCATTTTGCTTTGCTGCTGTTTGGTGAACATTGTAATGTGGGAAGAATAACAGGACTGTGGGACACCAATGGTTCCATCTCGGCCTTTGTGAAGGAGATGGATGCTTGCTCGCAGTCATGCTTTAGGACTAGGGCTAGTGAAACAAACCTGCAGCCCCCAGCATATAGTCACCCTCAAAAAGCAGAGCTTAGGTGAGAACTTGAACATGCCTGATTCCTGAGACACAGGTCACTCCTTAAGGACATATTGTATCTATCTGCAAAAATAGGAGTGTATTGTTCCTTCCTACCCAAAACCGAGGCATGGTGTGCAGTGACACAAAGTGATGGGGACGTTTTTTGACAGAACTTTACTCACGTCTGTGTAGTCTCGAGCCAATGTGCCAAAGACTCATCTCTGCCATCACTTTGATTGTGCATGGCATTAAGATGAGGAGGAGACACGGAGGGGCTGAATTGTTTCCACACACCACTGCTCCTTGCCTTTCCTCAGGATATTTTCAAAATTAGGACAAGAGGTGAATGCTGTAAAGCAGCAGTGCCCAGTGTCTTCTCTTCATCCTAATACAGTTTATTGGGTGATGTAACCTAAAGGACAAAAGTAGTTATGAGAAAGGAGGTATGGAAACAAATCCACAGTTACAGATGTGAGACAAGTTATCTGTTAGGAGGGAAGATGCACATTGCTAAGGTTGGCTGTTCCTCTTGGCAATTGACTTGAATCTTGCATGCTCCTCCACAGCATGTGTGAGCCCTTGGTTTCTTTTGCACCTGTTCTTGCTGAGATGAAATTGAGAAGAAACCACACCTACCACTGTTACTGTTTTAAATTGCTGGCAGGTTGGGTGTACTTCCAGGTGTTATGAGATTAACTCTGCTGTTTATAACCTAGGTCATAAAATACAGACAGAAATGGTTTTTCTGTGTAATTACTTCACTGGAAGTCACTACTGATAACAACTGCATGATTCTTATTGTGCATGTTTCTCCTAGAATTATGCAAATCAGTGGAAAAGAGAAGTTTTATTCTTTTCAATTTATGTGTCCCGTGGTTTCAGCATTTTTATTTTGGGCTTATTAGCACCTAGTCATGCAAATGATATTGGGTAATCAAGGCAACACTGGTAATGAAGCGATTGGCATCTGAATTGTCTGGATGCACCTGGTGCTTTTGAGCATGAAATCTAATCTGTGTATTTGCACAGGGAGAACCAAAATTGTAAAATATATACTGTTAACTTCTTGTTAGAACTATGTGCTTGTCTGACGTTTTTTGCTTTACTGTAGACTGCAGACTGCTGGCATTGTATGGCATCTCCACCTGAATGTCAGAAGTGGCATCAGGCAACTCCAGAGTGAAAAGAAATTGTCTTAGGAAATACTAGATCATATTCAGTCTTGGGAAAGAAGGAGTACAAATTCCGTTGAGTGACTTTCCATTTATTTAAACAGTCATTAATATATGGCCAGACAAATGCTCTTGGTTGCAAACCTAGATTCATGTGGACTAAGTCAGGAGGGTTTTGGGGTTTGGTTTTTTTTGTGTCTTTTGAGTCCATGGTAGTTTTGGACTAGCTACTTACTGCTTAGTGCACCTGCCTATGAAGTTCACTGAAATAGAGTAAAATTAATATATTTAAGATTTAGTTTCTTAATATCATAGGAGTGCTTTGTATAGATGGTGTTGATGAAAATGAAAAATAAATAATGATAAAATGCAAAATTTGAATGCATGAAAGCAATAGCATTAGTAATTCAGTCCAGGACTGCTGTGGGTTTCATTTCTATCACCTTGAGCATGTTAAATAACCCCTGCTTTGCATAAAACTTTTCATATGATTTGAAACACCTGCAAGGCAGCACCTTGTTACCTTTAAAAGAGCATCTTACAGATGTAATAATGGAGTGTTCATAATTCTCTTGAGACGCTGGTTACTGGTATCAAATATAATTTAAATTTTGTTTATTATCTGGCTTATTGTGTATTTCTTTGTTTCCTAAGTTTGCATAAAAACAAAGCACTAAATTATTTCGATTTAAAACTCTTATGCTCTGTCAATAACATACTGCTCAGCGTGTTCACTGTTATGGAAAGCGTTAGTGCTGTTCACTTACCACTTAACAGTCCCAGCTGTGTCTCTTGTGTAATGTTTGATAACATACATTATCAGTTGATGTTAACAGTTTGCACTGTTTGACCTTCCTTAACGTACGTTTCCAAACAGTTCTTTTTGTTGCACTTCCTGAATGAGACAAAACATGCTGTCAGTTACTAGTCCCCTGTTCAGGAAAACTGATGTTTGGCTGTTGTTTTTGCTTCTAGGTGGTAGGTCTGTATCGGTTATGTGGCTCAGCAGCGGTTAAGAAAGAGCTTCGAGAGGCCTTTGAGAGGGACAGCAAGGCTGTTACTCTCTGCGAGAGCCAGTACCCAGATATTAATGTCATAACAGGTAATACATTTGCTTTTCTCTTGATACGGAATTGTGCCTTCTTTGTAATGTACCTTGTAAAGGGTGGAATTGTGCTCGGAACTAGTTTTCCGTTCTCATTTAATTAGCTGTTAACTACTGCTTTGTATTGCTATAGGTGAGGTGGGAATGAGTGTGGGGATGTGTGGGTATGCAGCAGCAGTGATGTGGAGGGAGGAGCGGGTGGAAGGAGCTACTTTCAGTGATGGCTGTACCAGTTACAGAGGGGAGTGGGAGTCTGGAAGGAGCGGGGGTCCCCGGAGCAGGTTAAACCTCTGCTGTTGGTTTGTGTTGGAGCAAATCTCTAAACACTCAGTTGTGATCAGACAAGTTGGCTGTGCTGGTACTCTACAGCATGTGATCCAACCCATTGTCCTCCCTTTTTGTTGGAGATTGCAGGATTTTTGGAAACAGACTTCCCATCATCTTGTGCAGGCTAGATAGAGCTGCAGGAAAGTTCCTTCATTTGGTCATCTGCCTCTTTTAAAACATAATTCAGTAGCAGTTTTCTCCTGCTCACTGGAGTGGCCCTTTACTTGCTGTTGTGCAGCAAGCTCCTGGCAGAGGTGAGAAGAGCTGGGGGTACCGGGGCAGGGGGCTTCGGGAGCCCCTCTGTATCAGCTCTTTACAGGAGTCGTCGTGCAAGAGTTGCACTGCACAACTGAAGCAAGTTGTTCAGGGTTTTTTGTTTGCTTAAAAGTGGAACTGTTTTATAACTATTGATACTTGTTATGTAAACCAAAGCTGATCTAATTTCAGGCATCACTGATTTAACCAATTGCTCCAGGAAATTAGGCACGAGCATTCATTTCCTACGTGTCCGGGGATGGAAAATGCGACAGCCATAGTCAGGGTATAAATTTTCTGTGCCAGAGCCCTCTCTGTAACATCCAACATGCAGCTGTACAGAACAGTTCCACCTTGTTCAGTGGTTGATTTCATTTCAGTGTATTGGGAATTAATTTTGTTCATTACACTTTATAGTTATACAAAGTAGTATGAGAAGATATTACTCGGTGACATTTACTGGATTAAATAACTAAATGTTCTGGTTCAGAATGTTCAGCTAGTCGGTTCGTCTGTCTTGCCTTGGCTGGTTGTGCTGTTGGGTTCAGTGTTGTTCACAAGTACCAGCGTTCCCAGCAGCAGAGACTTGGGTTTATGTTTCACTCTGATGGGATATACCCTTTATAAAGAGGAGGTGTACCGTAAAAGTAAATAGTATAAAAGATATTTTAAACTTAATAATTTTCTTTTCTTTACAAATAAATTAATGCAAAAAGTAGTGAGAATTTCTAAGATCAGATTGTTCCATGAAATTATTGAAGTCCTATTTTCTTCCTGATTTTGTAAATCAGCTCAAAAGGGGAGGAAAAAAAAACCCCTCTATTGCTTTCTGCCAAACAGCAGAAGCTGTCTGATATTGACTTGTAAGCAGACAAATGGCAAACAGCTGTTTGGTTAATGTAAACTTTTGGCTAATGGAAAACTTTATTTATTAAAAATTTTGGAATACTATAAAAAGGCATTGCACTCCTGTGCAACAAGTAATTACAACAATAAAACAGTATTTGCAGAAACAGTTCAGGAGTATCATGGGAAAGGCTACAGGAACTTGATTCTCATGCATACACAAAAGAACCTGTAGCATTTAATAAGCATTTTGATTTTCCTGAGTATATTGTACACTCAGAACCAACCAGAACTGTCTGAAACAAGTCTGGATGGCAGGAGAGCTTGGTACTGATGCAAAGCCCTGGAAGGGCAGCAGCACTGTCTGACTGATCTTTCCGTCATGAGTTTATGATGCAGTGGTTAAATAGAAAAGTATGCTTCAATTTTTCAATATACTTTGCTGCAAGCCTCATTGGTCATGGTGAATTTTGACCGTGCAGGTCCTGCAGGACTCTTGGTCCTTTTTTGGTTTGTACTACTGAAGGGTAATTTTTTGCATCCAGACTTTGTATTGTAAAAGTGTGAAAAGACTGCAGCCTTGGTGTCTGTCTTACGGAAAGACTACTGGGTGTGCTTTTGTATATGTTATATGGAAAGAATTTACTTACATGCTATTTTCCTTAAAAGGAAAAAATAGTTTTAAGCAATTATATTTTAAAAAACCCCCACAAAACTCAATTCTTTCCACTGGTCCCCTGCAGCTGTGCTGTGTGATTGCCTGTGTTAGTGCTGTGTTGAAAGGACTGAGTGCAGTGGTCCTGACACAGTTGGGGGGAGCAGGGAGGGAAGGGGTCTTTGCACCCGTAACTGCTGCTGACCAAAGTGCAGCCCACTCTGTAATTATTGTGAACAGTGTGGTTTGGACTGAATGGGGAACCTGCAATTTTTGCTGGCAAACCTGAGGTACCCACTGTGCTCAGTGCTAGGGATAAAAGAGCCCATAAAACTTCCTTCGCGTATGCTTAGGGAGTTGGGTTGAGAGGGAATGTTTCCCCTGATGTGTTACTGCTGTCTCTGCAATGCTGAGGCTGATGCACATGATTCATACTTTCATAAGCCAAAGCATGTGTTCCATAAAATATGAATCCTCAGCATAAACCTCAGCTGATTTGAAGTGCCACCTTCTGTCCTTTTTGAAACTTGAGTAGCACTGCTTTTCCAAAAGATTAAAAAGATTTTTTTTTTTTTGACAGCTCTCCAAAGACTAAAGAATGAACATTTAATGATTAAATCTTGACTGAGAAATGCGGTTGGCACAGGCTTATACCCAGCAAAGCGTGCTCCTGGCTCAAACTGAAGCGTGCAGCCAGTTTTTGGAACTGACCAGTAGTTGTGTTGTTGCCTCATATCTGTTTGCATCCACGTGAATTCATATCTCTGCATAAAGCATGCAGTACGCTTAACAGTTCAGTGGGTCAGAAAAATGAGGAATTAATGAAGTGGATGGCGATTTCTGCTCGCTGTCTAAATTTGTTGTGCATGGTTGTGTCAAGGGGAATGTGCTAGTGGGTTGGCAGCAGCGGGAGGCATACAGTCATGGAAAAAAATAACAGCAGCCTCTTACAGGGCTAATTTAGCTGAGTGAATAGCAGAAGTACTTAGAAAGGTCAAGGGGCATTCATGGCTCCCAAACTGTCCTGTTATTCAGGGCTAAACAGAAGAAAGTCCTTTGGCAGTTGGTGGGCCTATGGTTGTGGATGCTATTAGAGGAATTCTTGCTAAATGATTATTAATAGATGGTTGTGAGTGTTTCAACGGTATAAGCTGATTTGATTACAACATAACATTTCCTACTGTAAGCTCATTCTGATTTCAGCCCTACTCTCCCCCCCCCCCCAAAAAAAAAAAAAAAAGCACAGCTGAAACAGTGAACCTGATAGAAGTCAGCATCTCCTGCTAGTGTTTTGCTTATGGAAAAGGGAAAATATCCCAAACCCTATTGTACAGCAGCGGCCTCTGCCACATTTCTCTTGTAAATATTTTAACCACCTAATCCACACATGGAACACGGCCCTCTAAAATGAGGGGAAGAAATAAAATTTGGTGGGGAGAGGGGAATATGAGCAAGTTATTAAGCAAAACTGTCCCCTGAAATGGAGCAGGAGCAAAAGTGACATATTCTTTTTAAAGCAAACAAACAAAAAGACCCAAACTTCCAGCAAGAATATGTTTTCAGGAAAATACCTGGATGGTTGTTGGCAGGCTGTTAGGTGCTGTGTGGTGTTCTGCAGAGACAGAAGTTTTGTCCAGCTGCCCCAGGCTTTATGCTGCACAGCAAGATGGTCTGGGGTGGTGCTGCTTCAGTTAGCACTGCTTCTACAACATGGCTTGGATAACTGCATTACTGCTAGGTGCAGTATTTTTTTTTTAATAAAAATATTTATACAGGTATAAGCCAGCTTTTACTTGCTGTCTGCATGTGAACATAGCTATGAGGGGGGAAAATGTTAACTTTCATTCTGTGTATTTTTTTAGAAATGACCTCATAGCAAAGCCCACTGCTATATGGTTTGTTTTACAGTTAGGTTATAAAGATTGAGTTTATAAAAACCATTGGCTTGTGAAATAGTACAGTGTGATGGTATTTGCTGTGATTTGGGATTTTACAAGGCTATGAGGACTGCATGCTATAAAAATCTTCCATCTTTCCAACTTTACCTTTTTGGAGGACAGGCTTTTTTTTAATCCACTGTTTCTTCGTAACAAGATATTTAATTTCAGTTGTGATCTAGCAAAAATGGGTAGATATTTGTGGCAAAGAATGCATATTTTAAGGAAAGTAAGCTGCTGGGAGGCAGGCTTATCATGTTCAGTGTTCTGTGTCAGTTGTATGGGGTACGTTGCTCCTGGAGAGCATCCTGCTTGTGCCCTTTCCTGGGGTAGTGTCTTAATGTTTTGAGTTTTTTAACTATTATTCTTGCAATCACTGAGATCCCATTCAAACTGAAGTATTGACCAGCCTTTAAAGCTGGCTTACAAGAACACAAGCGTTCAATTCCTCCTTGTTTGTTTGTGTCTGTGGAAGGAAGAGATGTTTAATGGAGCGCTTGCCTGGTTGTTGCAAACCCTGGGAACAGCCTCTCCTCCAGCACGTCCCCAGCTTCTTAAATGGTGCAGTTTGTCTCTGCAACCAGGAGGGCTCAGTGAGTGGCTGTCTCAGCCAGTGTCTCCTGTGGCTGTGAATTATATTTGTCACAGCAGAAGTGAGCAGTGTACTGGGGGATACAGAGCACGTAGAAGCAGGGGGGAGTTGGTGTTTCCCACTTGAGGATGTCTGGTTTGTGCTTTGGTAGGTGAGAAAATGTTGTGTGCTTCAGCAAACATGCCACTGGCACTGAGACTTTTGCTCATAATTTTATAGCTGAGAATAAACTGAACAGAAAAATTAATTGCTGGTTGTATATAATGGAGGAGGTGTCCTCAGGATGAAGACTTTGGTGTTTGTAGGAGCTCCTTTCCTTGAATGGGAGGTGGACTGCACTGGTGCCGCCCAGCCTCGTGGGGATGTTGCATGGATACCTCCTGCCTCTTAACTGACCCTGTGGTGATCTCTCACGTCCCTATGGTTAACTGTGCCCTGTTGCTGTCTACCTTGCTCCTCTGTGTGAGGTTTGTCACTGACATGGAGAATTTTCTCATGGGACAGGTGAAGCTGATGTGCCTTAGTGCTCCCAAAAATCGCTGGAAAGTGAATCTGCAGCTTGTTAACGGCAACTGTTCTTGTGTCTCTTGTGAAGGCGTCCTAAAGGACTACCTGCGAGAGCTACCCTCTCCCCTGATCACCAAACAGCTCTATGAGGCGGTGTTGGATGCCATGGCGAAAAATCCCCTGAAAATGGCAGCAAGCGGTTGCGAGAATGACCTGAGTGACTCTGAGCACACAGCAGCCCTTCTGGATTGCCTGCCAGATGTTGAGAAGGTGAGCGGTGCTAGCGGGTCCAAGTAAATTGCATGCTTCAGAAAATAAAGGAACGTTTTCACACTGGATATAAAATGTGTCGAGATGTGTACACCTGTTTCCTCACTTAATGGTCCGCTTGGATTCTTGATGCTCTGCCTCTTTGAAAATACTTCCATACTGTGATTAATTGGAGAGTTGGCATTGCTGGATTTATTCTAGGTTGTTGTCTCTATAAAACTGAATGAAAAGCTGACAAGCTGTGATCACTACTTTTACATTGTTAGATGAAAGGTTATTCCTGTGTGGTGTTCTGCTCCGTTTCTGCAGAACTCGTCGGTCCATATGCTGTAATTACACGGGCAGATGCGTTCCTCTTTCCTGTGTATGTGCAATAAAGCCTTCGCTTCCTGTACTGTGCAGTGTGGTAGTGCTGTGTGCCATTACCTGCTGGGTTTACCTCTGTAGAAAGCCACAGTTAGCCCACTTCTGCAGGGGAGAGAGCGAGCGGGTGGCCTGCACTGTACCTGGAAGCTACCTGGAAGCATGTTCTGAGGCTGAGGTCATATTGAGGGTTTCTCTATTTTCTAATGTACCTGGATCATCTGTACTGCTTCTGCAGCTTCTTTCTCCCCTCCCTGATGTCCCGTTTCCACTGTGAGAAAACTCATCCATGTAAAACTGAGATTGTGTAAGAAACAAGCTGAATTGTACCAGAAAATCTGTCTTAACTAGTCTGCTCTGGAATAGTCTAATACAGCTTTTCTGATTCAGCATGTAGATGTTCCATTGATGGGTATTGGTAGAAAAACATTAGCTGTCAGCCTTGATCTTTTCCTTCTAGAGCAGTGACGTTAGGATGTCAACACCACCTTCGTCTAGTGTTTGTTTTGTTGTCTGAACAGTATTTTGTCCTTTTAGGCTACCCTGAAGATGCTGCTGGATCACCTGAAACTGGTGGCTTCTTACCACGAAGTAAATAAGATGACGTGCCAGAATTTAGCTGTGTGCTTTGGGCCTGTGTTACTGAGCCAGAGGCAGGAGACCACCAACCATAACAACCGAGTCTTCACAGACTCGGAAGAGCTTGCTAGTGCCCTGGACTTCAAAAAACACATAGAGGTTCTTCACTATTTACTCCAGCTGTGGCCAGGTACTGTTTCATGAATCTGATCAAGGGAAAATGTCAAACCATTACTGTATGTTTTTACTGTGTGACAGTGACATCAATTCACAGGATGACTGAGCTGCAGCGGAATTCTTAAAACACGAGGTACTATGGTATCACCTATTAATCTAAAGAAATCATGCCAGTTTTATAATCTTCTCCTTGTATTAGGTCACTTTGTTTAATGGGAATTTTTTTGTTCTAATTGCTTTCTTACCAGATGGCAGAGTTTGAGTGTAATGTAAGAAGTGGTGAAGAGTGCTTTGTGTGAGTAAAGACACTAGAAAAAACAAACCCAGTGACACTAAGGTTTCCACATCTGAATTAGGGATTTTTTTTGGGGGGTGTGGCTTGTTTGATTTTTTTTTATTTATTTTTTTTTTTTAAATTTTTTTGGTTATTTTTTTTTCTCCTTTTGTTCTCCTGCTCTGACCATTCAGGATCTGAGATAGCCAAAGGATTACTTTCTGCCCTTGTAATTTGGTGATTGCTTTCCAGCAGCTGAGGTGCAGGTGCTGAAAGGATTTCTCTGGCTAGGCAGCTTGGAGAGCCACTTGTGGGTGATGTGAACGGCAGTGCTTTTTACATTTTTTTTTTTTTTTTCCCGTGCTCTGCTGACTTGATAGTGGCCATGCCCTGGCATCACCTGCAGTGACAGCTGACCCTGTGACTGTAACAAGTGGACACTGACCACGCTCTGGGTCAGCACTGCCAGGAAGCCACCGGCTGTTGGCTCCGCTCACTGCAGCCTTGCGGAAAACTTCTCTGCCTGAAAATAAAAGCAAGAGGAGAGATAGTTTGACATATGGTGCAGCTTCACAATGGGCTTGAGGTGATTGAAAACACTTCTGCTCCCTTGTCAGCTGCAGCTGGGCAGCCCCAAAGCTGCTGACCACCAAAAATGAAAAGAAGCTTTCAGTCAGGTTAGTGAGCCAGCACAGGAGAGGTGGGAAACGTGGGTGGAGGAAGAGGGAGACCAAGAGCTGTTTGGGCAGCAAATAGTGCGTGGGAGCTAATCATGAAGCCTGGGGATATCTTATGGCATAGCCACTGCAGGAAACAAAAGCAGGTAGATGTAGCACTGCCCATAGGAGTGTGCGTTGTTGTAAAGGGGGCAGGAGTAGGGTAAGTAGTAGAGTTTTCCTTCACCTTGAAGAGAAAGCTGAACGCTATCCCTTGGCTTGCAAGAATTGTACAGGACATTGTGCTGAAAGGGAGGTAAAACATGAATGCAGAGAGGTGAGCAGGCAAACATCATCCAGTGTAAGCAGAACAGCTGGACCCAACAGAATGATCTCAGTCTGGTCCCTTACATTTAATCTCCTCTAGATTGAGACAGCTCGATAATCAACATGTTGTGCAATACTTCAATTTCCGTATTTTTCCAACCAAAAACAATTAGTCCTTGTTCGGTTAGACCATGTAATACTGGCAAGTTATTGTTAACCCATGGCCCTTCGTCTTAATGGAGCATAGCCTAAACAGAAGGGCTTTTGTTATAATAAGGGGGGGAGGAAAGCAGTGATAGTTATTGCATGTTACTCTGCAAGACGTAGAGTGAGACTGAAATCCCCTGGAGACACCTGTAATGTGGACCCAGAAAGAGAAGCATTGGGCACATCTCAGGACTTGGCCTTTGTGCTTGTGTGCGAGGAGTCTAACGAGGAGCGGGTGAGGTTGTGAATGGCACGGGTTTGTGTGCCCCACGTTTTCAATGGTGAATGGAAACAGAAAGGCTCTGCTTCCAATTACAAGATGTAATGGCCTGTTTAAAACACAAATAAGTTTTGCAGCTCAGGCGTTTAATAGGTACAGGTCAGTAAAAATATTTGTGCTGTTTACCGTAGGAAGCTGGTAACAGTGGAGGAGACTGTTAGTAACTTGTGCTGTATAATCGTGAGCTCAGGTAACACGACCATCAAACTGGTATGAGTGTACATCTGACATGGGATTGTGGCTGCTTAGAAAAATAATGCATAATGCAAGTGAGCTTCTTTTAATAGCGCAGAACACTAGGGCAAAAGAGAAACACAAGAGTTCAACTCTTCGTGCGTCTCGAGCTTCTCTAGGTGTTTCTCTGTGGTGGCATTTTTGTTGTGTTTTAACGTCTTTTGCTGTGCCTGCTTTCTGTTACTCCTTCAGCCTGGACAAAGCGTGTGAGCTGGGCTCTGTGCTGTTCTTTGACCCAGAGCCAGACGGTGATTAACTCGTGCAGTGAATTTAATCAGTGCTCTGGGAGTTTCTACTTTCAGATAGGCCTCTCTCCATTGCAATTTGAATCTGACACGAATCTTCAAAACTGAGCTTTTACAGTAGTTTTTCTAATTATTTTATATCAAACAGCAGCAGCAAATGTAGTAGTGGAATGTGTTGGCTGTAAGTTTGCATGTATTCATGCATGCTGTCAGTGTGTGATTCGAGGGAGGAGAGTGGGCACCTGTCGTGGACTTTCCTTGTTGCAGTACAGATTCAGCCCTGACTCTGGTTTAACTTCTCCTTTTCTAGTACATCACTCACTTGCCAAAGAACCAGCACATCGGAATGCATTTCCTGAGCACCCATCCTCCCTGAATTACCTGAGACCCAAGAGGCAGAGACCTCAGATGCTGAATCTGAGCGGTGCCGAGATGTCTGGGGTACTGAGGCCAAGGCCAGCAGGACTAGACAGCCCGTCAAGCAACCGCTACGCAGGAGACTGGAGCAGCTGTGGGGAGAACTACTTCTTAAACCCAAAAGACTGCCTGAGTGAGGCAGACTATGACGACGTCCCTTCGGAAGACACAGAGAGCGGAGATGACAGCAGCAAAGCGGAGGAGTCGGATGCCCCGGGGAGGCCCCCGCAGCCCATCCCTAGGGAACACGCGTTTCAGAGCTATTTGACAATGCAAGCAATAGACTCCGCAGTGGATCACAGAGCAAACCTCAAAGACCTGCAGGAGAGTATTGATACTCTGATAGGAAATCTGGAAAGGGAACTCAACAAAAACAAGCTAAATATGAGTTATTAAATCCTGTCCGGCATGATGCCTCGTCCTAGTGCCTCTGTGCCCCCCACAGGGCTTCCCCCAGCTGTCTGAGGAGGGATGGTAGCCTTGAACACCGAGGCCACAGCCCACCTTGCATTAACAATTTTTAAGCCATTCCATTACACTTCTGCCTTTTCGTTAGAAGAAGGTGTTGGCCTGATTCTGGTGTTGGAGGCGACCTTAGAGACCGTGAGGTGATTCCACATAGTGGCATTTCTCCCTAAAAATACTACGCACTTAGGCGGTCTGGGCAATGCCTGGCAGAAGATAAAGCAACATCTCTGCTGTCGGCGGCAGCAGAACTCCTCGTTCCTGAAACCCTAGCTCCGGTACAGATGTATCTGTCAGAAGAGGATGAATGCTGCTTGGCCTCAGTTTTGCAGCATGGACTTCAGACAGACTCGTTTTACTATATATGCAATGGCTGCTATGAAAAATGCTTTATATATATATATAATATTTATATATAAAGTTTTAATTGTACAAATATTAATGTATTCCTGTATTAACACTTTTGAATAATTATTTAAACATGCAAAAATTAAATATTTTTCTAACCTTGTTTGTATAAATCTATGTATAAATGTGCATGTGTCTGTAGCCACCTTTGGAAAGGAGAGGTCTCAGAATTATGAAACGTCCCCGTTTCTAGGGAGACGTGTTCAGTGGTGCCAGGTTGAAGTTACCCTTTGGGTAACACAGCGTTAGATTTATGCACAGAAACATGCCAGAGAGAAGGCAGGGTGAATGATTAATATAAATGACCTTGTGTGTTGCAGGGGCATTGGTTTGCAGATGTTGTCTATTAACTCTATCACACACCCACCACCCTTTCTCTATTTTGTTTTTCTTCTTTTTTTGTTTGTTTTTTCCTCCTTTTTTTTTCGTATATAAAGGAGGTCTGTGAGGTACTTACTTTTCAAAAAATAGTTCTGGTTTTTCTTTGTAACCTGTTACTTTATCCTTGATGTTTCAATACCTTTTTTTTTTCTCTCCAGAGTTTCATGTGTTTTTGTTGAGGTACCTTTATCTGGCTGCTGGTGGTTAGATGTGTTCGTGACAGGCTGTGTCTCTGGAGATGCAAGACTCAAATTCTGCATAAAGGAAGTTACTTTTTTCTCTGAGTCTTTTTTTTTTTTTTTTAAATTAATGTCTGAAAAATGGAAACCTGAGTTGTTACATGAGGTTGAATGTGTTGAGTGGTGTTACTCGTGGAGAGTTTAGGTGGGATTGTAGCTCACTGTGACCTTATTAGATTCAGCTGTCACCATCTTCTCAGATCATCTTTTATTTTTACTCATTTATGGTGAGCAATTAAACATTTTCTTGGCTTAATTAAAAATAGTTACCAAATCACATACGGATGTTTTGATAGTCCGTCTAACCAAAAGGAGATACAGAGTCATTCCTTGTCTTTCACAGGTCACCCCCAGTGAGGACAGGGGGATTTGGGTGGATGGGGGCGAGAGGGTTATGTGTTTTGAGAGGTCAAACACAGAGTTACTGTTAGCTGGCAGGGTAGAATTTAATTGTCTTCATCTATTTGGTACAATGTTGGCATCCCGCCATGGCTTTCCATTCACCCTGTGGGTAAGTGCTTTTCTCCTAACCTGTACTTCCTTACATTGCTTAATTGAAGAGTTATTTATTTACAGTAGCAAGGAATTAAGAATTGCTATGGCAAACTACACCCTTTTTTTCTAAGGAATTATTTTAGCATGGTTTCAAATGGTTTATTCGGAATAATCTCATTAATTTATTTTTTGTAAGTGTTAAAAGATGCAAAACAACTATTGCAATATAATAATGTATGAAAATGTAAATTTAACCTGAAGCATTTATCAATAAATTGATGTATTTTTTTAAACTTTTATACCTACAGAATGTGCATACTTTTTAAACTATAAATTTAAATTCTAAATAAAATTTGAATTAAGGTCAAAATTTGACTAAGTCTAGGAAGTGATCATTTAAACTTGTCTAAGCTGGTGCCATGCATTTGTACTGGCTGCACATTTGAATGGATTCTATAAAGTCATTTAGGTTCTCAGAAGATGTTTTGTTCTGTTGTCTTTTCTAGATTGACCCAGTATTTCAGTTACATAATTTAAAAAAAAACACCACCACACCCCCAAACCATTACTCAATTTAAATCCCAAAGGTATAATGTTCTAAGGAAGTTGCCAAACCAGTGTTGTGGCAGCATTTCGTCTTTTATTGCAGGATGCTGATACTTTTGAACATAGCTTGGCTTCTGCACTGGGTGTGTAGATGCATTAGCACTATTTGAAAGATGTTTGCATTTAAAGTTATTTGATGAATGATAGAATAAGTTTTCATTGTTTATAATTATGTAGATGATATGAATGAGCACTTTTTGAATAAGTGTAGGCTTTTTCTACAGGAAGGGTCTGTAACTCGGTGCAGCAGTGTGCTGCTCTGTCAGCTCTAATCTTTTAACCTTAAACCAGGGAAAATTATTGACTTGATAAACTGTGTTAATGTTAGTCTAATTAGTTAAATATAGTAAAGTATTGCTGTTACTAAAATGAAGTATTTGCTCTTAATCTAGTTAAACTTGTAGAACATGGTTTGTATCTTAGAAATTGTCTTTTAATGAGTCATTTCCCAAGTGGTATTTTTGTTATGTGTTGTCCCTTACATATATACTTATAGATATTATTATACTTCATGCAGTTATTTATATAATCTGGTCAAGTTGCATCCTTCTTAGGATTGTTAATGGTCCTTAAGGAAGAGAAATAGTGTGGGAATTACCCTAATCTGGAAACACTAAATTGGGAGATTTAAAACAAAATATTAATGAACATTTTTCTATACAAAAGAGCAGCCTTGGGCTGTGTGGGCTTTGCAGGGTAGAGCTGCTATTGAACCCTGTGGGCGCAGCCAGGACCTTCTCTTACTGTCCTAACGTTTGTTGTTGTCTGCTTGTTGTAACTCAGTTTGGCATCAAGAGCATCTCCTGTTCTGCCCTGGCTCTCACTGCTGCTAGAAGAGGTTAAACGCAGAGGGCAGAGCCTGCAGCTGAGTTCAGAGAGCTGATGTCCTTGGAGTGTATAGACTTCCTTCAGGTGTGACCTCCACTTCCCTGGTAAAGAAGATGGATGCAGATGCTCTTACAGAAACTGTTCCAAGACTTGCACAAAAATTGCATACGAATTGTTATACCAGAGTATGGGCTTTTCTGATATTTTGAGGTCAGTGATGGCCACTTGCTGGACTGGGTAGCAACCAAGAATTGTAGTTTGTAGTCCCCAGGGAAAAGCAGAAATGCATCCATAGGTCTGTGCAAGTCTTTCCAGCCAAATGTTAAGTATATAATGTACTTAAGGTGAGTCCAGGAATGGACTAGGCCCTTCTGTAGAGTTTTAATCCATTGCTATTTGTTTAAACAGGATTGTCCAAATGCTGCTTGGGCTGTGTGGCTGAGCCAGCTGACATTGCTTCTTCTCCCTTTTCAGTTTCTCAAACTGGCTTATTACAGGAGTGTGTAAGAGATGGGCAGGGATTGTGTGAGACGTGGAGTAGAGGGGATGGCAGCATGACCTTGAGCTGGCTGGGGACCTACATCCTCAGAAACTCAAGATCTTTAGATCTGTCTTTCCCAAATGCATAACATATGTGGATGTTTATTAATGCACCAGACAAGAAATACAACTGCAGCTGTTCAGTTGTGTTCTAAAAATAGAGGGAAACATCCCCAACAGAAGTAATTATCCAGGGTTTTTACAGAATAAATCTATAAATCTGGTAAGCCAAACGCACATCTGGTATTTCTGCTGCCAAATCTTAACCCTTTCACCTTCTTCCCTATCCCTTGAATTTAGTCTTTATCTCAAAGTGTGGAGCTAGCAACAGTTGAAAGATGGTTATTTGGGGTGGGGGAAGACTGGTATTACACTTTAGAGTCATTATGATGCATTCATTTTAAAATGTCATCCTACACGGTGAGTTAACTGTTTTCATTCTGTTTGACTTTTTCAGAACCATGCAGGAAACCCTATAATTTGCTAGGCAAAATTAACCTGGGAAAGTCTGCCATGAGATAATGCAAAGCTGACGTTACAGGTATTTGGACATCCAGGGTTGCATTAGAGAGAAGACCACAATGGGGTGTATAATTTCATGTCTCTGTTGTTATTTGGGAACAGAGATGAGTAGGAAAACGGCTCTCTGGAAAGCTGCTTCATTTCCACTGGGGAGTTCCTGCAGCTCCCCAGACTACTTTGCTCTAGGGAGGGAGGAAGACTGATTGGCAGAGCCCCAATCCACTGCTACCTTGTCTTCACTGTTAGAAAAACCCAGCTGAAATCCAGCTGTCTTCTGGAACATCTTCTTAATCCAAACTCTCAAGAATGCCTCTGTGGTGGGGAACAAGGCTCACATTGCAGCTGCTGCCTCTTCTGGGTTGTAGTGACAGAGCTGCAGTGGACAGGAGGTGGTTGGGCTTGCCAGGTAGGTCATGACCATATGGTTGACTTTAATGTATATGTAGTTTGCAGCCCTGTTAATCAAAAATCTGTGGAGGATGATCTGAGGTGTTGTTCTAATGAAGTCCAGGCCTGATAAGAGAGTTGAGCTTTTTAATTAGTCAGTTGTGGGATATTTACATATCCACATGGAGCAGGTTGTTAGTTAAATATTGATTTAGCATAGCAGCTGTGCTTTCTTCCTGTTTGAGCTCTGACTGCAAACACCATGCTGCAGGTGGGAAGGACGTGCTTGTTGAGTTTTCCTTGGTTTTAATTTAGAGGTAGTTTAATATGAGGGACAAGGAATATTTCTATAATATTTAAACTTCAAAGTAACAAAAGACTATTTTTCAAGCCAGGTTTTCTCCAGTGGCACCAAACCTATCTTAAGTCTGACCAAAGTTCAGTTAAAGTGGTAAAAGTACATGATGAGGAGCTCCTGGCCCTAGAAAATTAAAGGGGCATGTTTTTAACACTACCTAAAAAAAAATTGCAGTGTTTATTTTGGGACATAGGAGGCTCACACTGCTCCTGTTTTGTACTTGGCTATGCTTTGCTCTAATGAAACAGAGCAGGGAGCTGGCTATCGCTTGTCAGCTGAAGATCCTCTCTGCAAATCCCCCGCGTGTCAGTCGTCTTTTGTGCTGTAGTGCCTACTGTGACCATATGGACATTTGTTTGACAGGAGTCTGTGACCCTCAAATGGTTTGGTGAGTCATGGAAAGAGTGAACTCACCCGTATAGAGTTTAATCTGTCCTCCTCTGATAGATTTAATTTCCGCTTGACAGGCTCTGCTCAGTTACATGGTGTCTGACCTGGCTATTGAAACCGAGCAACCAGCAGAACACTGCTTACGAGTCATCTCCGTGGATGGAGGATGAACATTAATATTCATTGAGCTGTTACTCATTTACACTGGTAAATATTAAAACTTCTGTATAACACTATTTGATCTTTCTCATGAATATTTGTCTTTTGACAGAACTGCACACACTTGACAGCCACGGTGTGCTCGGTGAAAGCTGTTTGTTCTAAATAATGCTGATTTCTTCAAGTGAACGATATATTTTAATGGCTTTGGTTTTATGTTTGTAAGCATTTGCCAGGCTTAAGTAACAATTGTTTTCTAATCTGATGATGACAAGTAAAAGTCGTTCAGCCTGTGAAGTTTGAAGGGTTTATGCATAGTGTGGTTAGGTCTATGCTTTTGGTTCAGCAGCCCCTGAAATGTGCTTAGTAATTTATATAGTTCTCCCTTAGTGTATCAATGTACGGATTTGGCAGAGGTGCAAGGGGCTCCCCTATCATTTAAGTGTAGTAAGTAACAAATAGAAGACTTTATAGCATGATGAATATTTGTTGTGGCCGCATTTAAGGGAACAGAACCAGGTTGCTGTTGTTGAAGGAGCATTGATGGCAACTGCATAAGCAGTAGCATTGTTTGATGCCTTTTGAGCATTGTGCCAATCTTCTTGGGATAGATCCTCTTGTAGCCACCTCTGTTCCTTGCTGTAATCCAGGTGACTGCACAAGCTATTTGGGGAAACAATTGCTTGTGGAAGTTGTAGTGAGTAGAGTAAAGCTACCTAATGATGAAATCATCTTCAATATAAAACATACCTTTGTTCCTATACTTCATGAGCTGCAATGGTTCATTGATTTATAAGAGCAATTCAGGGTCTAGTTTTGATCTTTAAATCCCTGAGGTGAGAGTGGAGCCTTTGCATGAGGAATTGTTCCTTCCATCTCCTGTGTTACTGTGATTGTTGTGGTCATCTGAAGTACCCGTGTGCCTGCATGCCTCCCCTTCTCCCTTCAACAGAAGCTCGGGGACATGGGGCTATACAAGTCTCAGGTGGCCATTCTTAGCTCTGGAGTGCTTTCTGTCACCATATCTCCAGAGTAGGAAATGTCTTGGACATCTCAAAAACCCTACTGATTGTCCCTAAGTTTTCAAGAGAAGTGAATGTTTTGGGGATGAGGGAGGAAATACTTGCTAGAGCTGAGTAGCAGAAGTTGGATGGCCTGTGTGAATGTAACTACTGGAGTGGAACAGCTTCCCCTCTGGTGGGAGCAAGTGGACGTAGATTGGAGAGGTGAATACTGGCATGCTGGTTTGACTGGCTGAGTTGTGTTTAAGATTTTTACAGCGTAGAGTCCTGACAGACACATTGAAAACTACTATTTAAACAGATAGAATATTCTTTATATTAATGAAAGATAGTGGGGAAAGTGTGCCCAAAACAGTTGTTCTCTAACTACATTGTGAGTAAACAAATGGATAAAGTTAATGAAACAATAATCTCTAACTGCAAGATGCTTTATTTCTGAAGCTAAACACGTTCTACTGAAATAAAGAGGTCCTGAAATAAAAAGCTTGTGGGTTCTAAAGGTGATAACGGGCTCTAAGCATCTGATGAGGAAAGTATTTCTTGCCCCTTTACTAGTACTAAGTCTGTTAGTATCTGCTTCTCCAGGTCCAGAAACACAGTATGGTCAGCATTTTCTTGCTCCTCCATCTCTTCTTTTGTTTTCTGTAGTCATACTCTGAAGGAAAAACACATACCGGGCACTAATGAGCTGTTAAGCTTTGAAACTTGTATGCAACACCATTGCTTTCTGGTGAGTAGTATTAGTGCTATCACAAGTTAATGAAAACAGGCATTACCTAGGGCTACATTCGCTACATTGTCATTTTCTTGGTTGATTAGTTGGTATTATTAAACCATTTACCAAAGAGTGGACAGGCAAAATCCTTATATGAATAAAGAATAGAAGGCTGGATTCTTTCCTCACTTGAAGGAGCAATGTTTATAGGGAAGTTGCCAAAATGTAAGAGCGACCAATGTAAAAAAGAAAAGCAAATTCATAGATGTTAAATGTCCATAGGCTCTACTGCTCTTGCAGGAGTCTCCCTTGACCAAGAGGTGAACTCACATGAACTAGGACCATCTATTCCACTCCTAAGAATTATAAATATGAAATAAGGAGCTGCTAAGCTATTCTGATTGTGTCCATCCTGATTATTTAGAATACTTTGGGAAATCCTGTCTAGCAAAACAGGTGCATTTTAAAGACTCAAACAAATGAAAGTTTCCTTAATTCCAAGTTTAACGTACTGTTTTCTCCTTCTGTGCCTCCAGCTCTGTTTTGGCTTGAAACTCTTGACACTCTTGTTCACAGTACTTCAGATGCTTGACTTCTCTTTCAAAATAAGCAAGTACGTAGGCATGCTGTTAACACAGTGACAAACAAGGGTCATTACACGCCCAAAGACACAGAATTATTGCTGATGATCTGAACGGTATTATTAATTTATCTATATTGGGAATATAGATATCTATATTTTGCAGCAAAACAATATAAAGATCTGGATTGAAACCAATTGATTTTGGATACAAATATGCATGGGGTTAAATAATTTTTCTTACACAGAGTAGATCATCTTTCAGGAACCTGCACTGAAATAACTAAACCAGTTTTAGGTTAGTGATTTCATTAAATCAGTCCAATTCCTCACTGACCAAACTTCAGGCACAAAGAAACCATAAAATACCATACTTAGATAAATGCATAGTATAATACTAGGAATTCTGTGTTTTAGTTTTCCTTAGTCTCTTCAACAGCCTAGTATTTTTCAGTGAATGCTTCAGCTAGAATGAATGTAAGCTACATGTTAGTGACTGCTCCCCGGTTAATAATTTTGTGCTCTGAATAGTGTAAAAAAACTACACATAATTTAGGCAGAAGCAATGTATTTCCTCATGCTATAGCATTGAGCTCCTACCTTGCTTTGGAGAAGTTACTTTCACTAAAATAAGGCTGCTGACCTGGTGTTACGTTGCTACATACTGTAGCTCTGCACACAGAAAACCTTTATGGGATGTTTATAAACTATTTAAGTGCGTACATAAACTTAACTAATCTGGGTGGGATGGGAAGAAGACTTTGTAGTGTAAAAATAACAGACTAGGTAGCAGGCAAGAAGACTGCTAGACTGGATAAGATGAAGACACTAGCTTGATCTTTGGTGGGGAGGTCCGGGAAAAGAACAACTTAAAATGATGTGGAAATAAAGATAAATTAATATTGTTTCCATTGTTCCCATGACCCTTTGGTACAGATAGTCCTAATTTCAGAAGAGAATGAATGAGTGGTAATGTTAGTACCAGTTTACAAAATATACTTTAACTCAGATAGAACCAGATACTAAGATGTGTAAATCAAAGTACCAAATTTACAGGGAAAAGAAAACGATGTAAATGTGGAAAAGAAGGTCTAAAAAAAGAGAAACTCAGTATATTTATATCACTATACACTATATAGCACTGTTTTAATGCATGAAACCAGGCATCATTTTTTGCAAGTGGCAAAAATGCTGAACTCTTTACTGTGTTTTCATGTAGACAGGTTGGTGCAATGGAATTCTGCCGTCACCCTGGTTTCCTTTAGGTGCCTCCTGTCTGAGCTCTGTGCAAAGACAGCTTCACTACAGGCGATCTTTGGAGAACATTGCCATCCGTTTAAAGGCAAGTTTTTCCAGGCAGGCCTGTTTCTGTGTTGGAGTTTTCAGGATAACATGTTATAGAGATTAGTAGAAGTTTTTACCAACCTCGTTTGTCGAAGGATGACTTAGTTTCTGACAGATTTCCAAAACATGTAGTACTCCAATATCATCAGAAACAGCTAAAAAATGCTGCTTTGCTGAAAGATATTTGACAAAAAACATAATCTGCATTCCAACAGTAACACATATCTCCACCTAAACAGGAGCTACAGAGGGTTCATTTTTGTTGTGGGCTTTTTAGTTTGTTATTCACCAGAGCAAAAAGGCAGCCTTATTGCTCTCTTATTTTCTTAACAAATAAAATTCCCTTTAAAGTTTATATTTTTCCAAACTTTTTTTTTTTTTTTTTAAATGTTTTCAGTGGCTTTATGCCATGGTAGTAGACAGAACTGACGTATGCATTTTTGTATATACGGTGCAGTGTTACATTAGTGGAAGTATGTACTTATCTATTATGTAAGATTGTCTGTAACAAGATTAGTGTGCCTTGGAGTCATGGGCCAGTTTGCAAACAGGGTAGCAAAGTAACCTACAATTACCATCAACATACATGAGGCAATCGAGGGGCTGATGACAGTGATTGATTTAGAGATGTTCTGGAAATGAGATGGCTCATAAGTTTTCTTCAGTAAGTCCCAGATTTCTATATTTCCATCGTCTCTGCCAATGAAGAAAACTCCCGGTCTTGTTAAGGACCAGCATCCCCCAGTGTTTCTTCCTGCAGGGCAGCTTGACTGAAGGATCACTCCATTCTTAATTTATTTGAAAACAAATAAAAGATAGACCCAACAATCAAACAGTATTATCCATTCACTGCTTTAAATCTCCAATCATTTAAGAACATTCACAATTTAAATGATCCTATTACAAAAATTACATCAATGGCAAAATTAGTATCACCTGCATATAAAGAGGAGAATTGTAGGGAAATAAAAACCCTGGTATCTTACTTCCAGTCTATTAAGGTAATCTGTTTATCTGCTGCTAAAATTTGTGGTCTTGATATTTTGCCAGGTGCAGCTAACCTGGATTCCTATATGAGAGGAACTGTAAAACCCCCCATGTTTCTTTGTGTTCAGATGATGAAAAGACTGCATCCTAAATATGAGTTCTTCAAACCTGTTTTGCACACATTGCCTTTATTCTTCAGTTTCCCTAGCAGCAGAAATAATTTGCTGAGAAGCTACAGTTTTTACAAGATTGGAATTGAAGAAGGTCACTTCATTTTTTCTGTAAAAGCCAAATTTACAAAGCTGTTTCTAAAATAGTTGTCTGATGTGAAGAAAAAGGAAAAGCTCTTCTTATACCAATTTATTTCTAAAATATGAAGCTTTGTGACTTACAAACATTTCTGAAAATACAGATTCTGAGGCTATTATATATAGTTCTGTCTTGTATATCAATCAATTATATTACAGCTGTGTTAAAGTAACTTACTGTAACCCCCTCTTTCCAAATGGCAAAATTCTGGCCTCCAATGCTTAGAATGATGTCTTTAAAGAATGGAGATCTCTGTAGAGTGTTGATAGTTTCAGTGTGGATGGTGTATTTCTGAGTGTGCTTCTGATCTAACGGAATGAGAAAGACAGTTGCTTGTAACTAGTGCTTTAGTGATTGACTTCACAATGGGAGTTCCACAGGGGGAGACAGGAGTGCAGGCTCCAGCACAGGCTTTAAAGATACTAGCCTCATTTTTTTGCTCACAAGGTACAGGAATGGGAATTGCTGCAAATCTGGTTACTGTGAAGTATGACGTCTGTGATTTGTGCCAATAGCGATGCACCTGTGATACCGGGGAGGGCTTTTGCTATCTTGTCATGATAGCTAACCTGCATATACTTTTGAGGCTATACTGCTGAATCCTGGTGTCATTAGTGAGACAGACTATTATAGCAGGTCAGCAATAACTTTAAAAAGAGGGAGTATAGGTGCAAATATTTTAAAGTTAGTGATATATTAAGGTTTGAACAGGTATTGTGAAACTTATACTTACTAACTGGTTTTGCTGAGTGCCTATCAATTTCTATTTTCCAGTCAGAATAAACAATTTCTCCGTCCTGTGATGCCAGAAAAATCAAGTTAAATGCCTTTAATATTAAATATGTTCTGAGTAAGTTAAAATGAAAGTTTGCAGCCAATGATTGAAAAAAAAACCCAAACCACTAACATTTTGGATCACCATTTTTTAGTTATGTATTGTCAAAACAGCTTTACTTACGATGATATATGTAGGCAGTCCTTCCTGTAGAATTAGGTGCTTGAATTTTACAGTTCATGCTTTGCTCTAGTATTTTGGGGAAAATGTGACTGGAAGCAAAAAGGTAGCTAGAAGCCAAATTTTATTTTCCACATGAACTCAAAACTTGGAAAGATTTTTGAATTTGAGATACGTAGGGTAAGTAAAAGGCTATGAATAGCTGGGACTTCCTAAAGTGTAAATAAGTTGTTGGAGAAATCATTGTATAAACATTTTCACCAGTACTGGGGAAACACTAAAAAAAAAATTCCTGATCTTATAGTTCTGGAAAAAGGAAATACTATTTGGTTCCTGACGGCAGGTAGTTAAGTTCAACATAGTTTGGTAATGTATTCTAATTCTGCCCTTCAAGTAAAGGTTTATAGTCTACCAAATGTTGGGGGTTTGTTATTATTTTAAGTATGTTGCTAAATTTATTAAAATAGGAATAAAATGTGGCATGTCCAGAAAGAGCTTTTTAGTTAACACCTGAAGAAAACATGCAAGTCCATACATTTGTGAAAACTCTATTATTTAATTGTTCAGTCTTTCCGATAACTTGGATCAACATTTTCATTGGTAATCTATTATTTTCACTTACTTCAGTTCCAACAAAAAAGTCAGTGGAGATATTCTGTAGCATTTTCAGATTTTTGCTTGAAGGAGTACTCATCTCTGCCAATAGACTCACTTTGACAGGTACTTCTGGTGTGGTCAGAGATTGTCTTTTCTCTGGGAAACAGTACGGATACATCTATTTATTATACACTGGAATTTATCAGACTAAGCAAATCCTTTGCCTTATAAAGGTAGTTCATGGATAAGGGGAATTCTAAGAGGAGAGATGAAGAAAGACTGCCAAGTGAAGCAGCAGTTTTGCAGGTTAACTGTTTCCTGGTGGAATCTCCCTGTTGCTGCAGCTGCTCCAAAGTCAGTGCTTCCTCTACCCAGACAACTACTTAAGGCCAGCACCATTCTGTTCTTCATCAGTTTTACACAGCATCAGTAACTCTGTGGGAACCACCCCCCAACCCTCCACTCCCTTAGCTGCTGCAACCAGGAGCTAACATTGCTGCTCCAGGGAATGGCAAAACAGCCTCCTGAGATCTCTGGTATGATGGCATGCACTCAAGCAGCTATGCCACGAACTGCCAGAAAGGTATTTTTCTGGCATAGAATCATAGAATCAATTTGGTTGGAAAAGACCTTTAGGATCATCAAGTCCAACTGTTAACCTAACACTATCAAGTCTATTATTAAACCATGTCCCTCAGCACCACATCTACACATATTTTAAATACCCCCCAGGGATGGTGACTCTACCACTTTTCTGGGCAGCCTGTAGCAGTGTTTGACAACCCTTTTGGTGAAGAAGCTTTTCCTAATAACTAATCTAAACCTCCCCTGGTGCAACTTGAGGCTGTTTCCTCTTGTCCTGGTTTGCAGTCACTTTCTCAGTAGTCAAACTCTTGGACTACCTGTGTGTCATCTTGCCAATTTTACAGAGGGATTAGTAGTAGATTACCATAACTAAGAACTGATCTGCTACAGAATGTGAAGTGCTACCTTCACATTCCATAATGAAGAGTGACACCAAAGCACTACAGAAATACCTACAGTATACACTGTTACTCCAGAATTATTGCTCTAAAAGTAGTATTCTGTAAGGGCTGAAAAGAACATACTGTTTCAGGGATAAAGAGACTGGAGGGGGACTTGCATGGACTATTAAGTGAAACCTGGCAGAGTTACTGTGTATACAGAACTGCTCTTTTTGTTTTCAGTACATGTACATATCTTCGTAGTCAAGACATGTATGTTGCCCTTTGAATACCAGTATATTTAAGAAACCTTTTTCCCAGGATGCATTTAGCTATACAACATTTTGTTGGTCAGCTTTCATTATGTATATACTGAAATAGAAGCTTGTTAAAAACATTTTCCCTAATAACATGTAATAAAAATATTACCTGAGGTTTTGTAATGATGATTGTAACGCAGTTTCCTTAAACTCATTCTGACAGGTCTGTACTCTGTGTTGGTATCACTTTCACACAGGTTTATCTGTTGAGAAAAAATGCATTTGTTAACTCGTTGTCAGATCTTTGAGGTACAAGACTAAATGACTTTCTGCTGTAATGAAATAAGTCTTTTCAGTTTGCAGTGTGTTCGTAATACTCCACGAAGAGTATCTGCTGTCTCATGTGCAAGCACAGAGAAAATGCAAACCTTGCATCTCTTGTGTTATCCTTTCCCTATAAGGATTTTGGCGTCTATACAAAAAAAACCCCAGATGGCTCCAATGGTCATGCTCGTTCAACAACTCTGCCAGCTGCAGCTGTTCTGAGCAGCATAGATCAGCAGGTCCAAAAGTTTTTGGGTTTTGGGTTTTTTTTTACCCAACAGATTATTTTCAGCCTCACTTTTTTCATAAACTGCTATGACAATTTTCATCAGACTGACTGCTGGGTTGCCAGTAATCATCGTTCTGTTGACCATGAACATGT
Source organism: Podargus strigoides (assembly GCA_028020825.1). NCBI lineage: Eukaryota > Metazoa > Chordata > Aves > Caprimulgiformes > Podargidae > Podargus > Podargus strigoides. The sequence goes on along the minus strand of CM051627.1, from coordinate 15,413,042 downwards.
TTCACAGTTTAGGACCAACTGAGACAGTCAGCATAGCAGTTGAAAAGGCTGACAGGAACTTACAATATTAATACAACTACTTTTGCACCTACTGTAGTATTAAGAGGCAGTGATGCTGTTTTGAGTTAGCTTTTCAAAATGTGTTTTATTGAAGTTTCAGAGAATCATTGAAATCTTTCATTTCATAATCAGAAGGAAATTCATAAGGGAGTAACAACTTGCTGGAAAAATTAAAGAGTTGGGAAGGAAAAGAATACATTCCTATGGAGTTCTGACCATATCTACTTGATCTTTCTGTTCTATATTTGTGTACAGTACCTTCATGAGAGGTTTCCAGCAGAGATCTAGATGGTTAAAGGTACCTGGAACATCAGGGGGCATACCAAAAATGTTCTCCTCTTTTACTTTCTCAGATGAAGGTTGTTCAGGAAGTTTGCTGGCTGGAATATCCCAAAATAATATTGAGCTGCAAAATGATTGTATAATATTATTCACTGTTTTTGTTTCAAAGTCACATACAGTTTTCCATACATCTTAATGTTGGGTTTTTTAGCCTTTCATCTTCAAACTTTGCGTAGCAATAGAGACTCTGAAAAACAGACAAATGCTAGATACTTAATAGATGCTTTTGTAAATGATGGCATATGTTCCTTTATTCACCATTTCATCAGTTGTTAACTATACCAAAGCACCTAGATAACATTCATACAGTTTGCTTATGGAAAGTTACTGGGTGAAGTTACTGGCACTACCTGGGTAAAATTCCTGGAGGCTCAGAGAACAGAGCTCTGTAGCACGTAATCTATTAATCCAAATCAAACCTCATTCCGAATTCTTGTGTGTGCCATTTCTTTGCTGACATTCAAGGCAAATGATCCCCTCTTACTTGAATCTGTCATCTCCTTGGAGTTTTTAGCCCTCTGATTGTTCCTATTGCTCTTCTCTGGATATTCCTTCACAGATTTGATATAGGCAATGACAATTTTCCTCACTGCTGACATCTCTTTCCCTTTTCTAACAGGAGTTGCTCAGGCCTCATGCTCTTCATGAATGACATTACAGAAATTCCCCTGCTCTTATTTTAGATGAATACTTTTAATTTGGAGCCCTGGTGTGTGAGTACTTTAAATTATTTTTTCCATGTGCATTACTTGCATTACACTGCAATTGTATTTGCAACCGTTCTTCTAACAATTCTTTAAAGTCTTCTCTGTTGATGACTGGGAAAAATAACTGTATCACTACCAAATTTTGCTGCCTCTGACCCTCCTTTTGATGTAGTTAGCAAATACATGATTGAGCCCAGCCAGACAGCCTTTAAGCCTTAAGCTTTTTGCTGTGATGAAAGCTAAACATTTATTTCCGCTTTTTTCATTCTGCCCCCTTGCCAGTCTTTCGCATAGGATAATATTTACTTATAACCATAATGACTAGTCCACAGAAGAGGAGATTCATATGGAATAATTTTGCCAGCTAAGTCTCCAAGTTTAAATAGAGGTTACGATATTTCTTTGGCCTCAAAATTATTAATAGCTTTTTGTGCAAGTCACATAATCAATATGAGCGTGGTGAGATGGCTCTTCAGGCCACTGCATGTGACACCAACCTGCTTCTTAAGGTATACACAGAATATAAACATATACATGTGAGGTTTTTCAGTTAATGAACCCTTAACACCATTACTGTAAAGGGCTTAACTGGCCAAGAACTTGATGTGCTTCTCTTCTGCATACAGAATTACAGCTATTCAGGATAGGCTGATAGGAATTCAGAAGAGTGCTAGTTAAATCCATAAAGCTTTTCAAAGGAAACTGGAATATGTCTTGTAGAATATGTATTGTATATACCAATCAGGGGAACAGGTCACAAGCTGCACGCAAATTTCAGCCCTGTTGTCCAAAGTAGCACCCATTTCGTTGTCCTAAAAATAACAGTAACAATAATTACAGGGGGAGAAGGTGAGAGACAACAATTACACTTTTCTAAGTAAGTACTTCAACACATAAAATGGGCTCCTAGAAATTAAGTCACTGTTTCTGCTTGTGTAAGGTTTGAGAATCAGGACTTACTAACCTGTAGTTATAAAGTCAAGACATTTTACAAATGTACTTCAAGTAAACTGATATCAGCTTTCCCTGCTAGACACCTAAAATTCTAAATGAAGTCAGCAGGATAAATACTTGCTGGTACCACTGCAAGTCAGGCCCTCCTTTGGCTGCCATGTTTGTATTTTTTTTTATCCAGCTTAATCAAACAGCAAATCATTGAGAAATTTATGTCAAACAGTTAAGTGTAGTGGGAGTGATATATCAAGTTTACACCATGGGTCATCTCTCTTAAATGATCACTCAGCTGGACCATACTGCAGGAGAGTAGTGGTACCTTCAAATGTTGATTATTAATAGTTTAGTTTGTGTATGTGGGCTTATGCAGGTGTCATAGTGCTTATTGTTTCCCAAGTAGTCATTGTTTTATACCAAATATATTTTAATTGGAAAAATTAAGGAAAGGGGTTGGGGGTGGTGTAGAACAAGTGATTATAATCTATGCCCTGATCAAATATAATTTCTAGTATATGCAAAACATATATATTTTTGGCTAAAACTGTACTCATCAACCATGCAGCAAAGTTTCAGCTACACCTTTTTTTTTTAGGCCAAATCCTAGTCTTTATTTTCATTCATGAGTTGCTTACATAGAATCAAAATGGTAGTCTCACAACCATGCAAAACTAGATTAGGTTCTGGATATAACTTTGAATATTTGTTCATTGATATGTAATAATAAACTGCTGGTTTTAGGAACTGTGCCATAAAAACTGCAATGCTGTGCAAAGCCTGACACACATTCCATGTTTATATAACAAAAAGTATGTCCCAGTACCTGTTGTTAAATATTGTTATTTATCAAGCATAGGTTTCCTGTATCTGCTATCCCAGATGAACATGAGAACAGCTTTCTGAGCATAAACCTTGGCAAAAAAACCCCCACCCAAACAACAAAAACCACAACAGCGTTCTGCTGTCCAATCCCTTTCTTCATGTTTTACATCTGGTACCAGTTAGTATCCATGGATACTATGGTAGCATAATTTAATAATGAACAGTTGTATCAGCTTTTCATGATATATGTGCACTCTTTTCCTCACTTTTCTGGTTAATGCTGCTATGGACTGCAGTATCTATGAAGTCTTATAAATTCATTTTAAAAAATTACCGATACATTAATTTGCATAAACCTTTTAAAGATCTCAGTTTTCCTCCTCTTGACCCGCTTTTCCACTGTCATTATTTTGCATTTGACTACATTTGCATTTCAAATTATTTTGGGCAACAACTTGCATTACTTTGAAATGCATGAGCATCCAATACTCTTGCAATAGTGTTGGACCCTTTAACTACATAGACCCTATTGTAGTATGGAGCTTTAATATCATTACAGGAAATAGAAGTTTTGAGTAGACAGGCAGCAGCTAGATGAATTGAGGTAACTACAGTAACACTATTCTTGGGTGCTTAGATATTTAGGTAATTGAAATTATTTCTCTGAAAGGTGCTATGCTGGACCTTGTCCTCGCCAACAAGGAGGGACTGGTGAGTGACATGAAGCTCAAGGGCAGCCTTGGCTGCAGTGACCATGACAGAAATAGTAGAGTTCAAGATCCTTAGGGCATCAAAGAGGGTGAGTAGCAAGCTCACTACTCTGGACTTAAAGAGAGAAGACTTCAACCTCTTCAGGGATCTGCTTGACAGGCTGTCATGGGATAAAGCCCTGGAGGGAAGAGGGGCCCAAGAAAGCTGGTCAATATTCAAGGACAGTCTCCTCCAAGCCCAGGAGCAGTGCTCATGCATGAACTCTCTGAGCACCACAAAACACACATTTAAGAGTTAGTTGGAGCAGGTCCAGAGGAGGGCCACAAAGATGATCAGAGGGCTGGAGCACCTGCCCTATAGGGACAGGCTGAGAGAGTTGGGGCTATTAAGCTTGGAGAAGAAAAGGCTTCAGGGAAACCTTATAGCACCTTTCAGTACCTGAACGGCCCTACAAGAAAGCAGGAGAGAGACTTTTTACAAGGGCTTCTAGCGATAGGACGAGGGGCAATGGCTTTAAACTTGAAGAGAGGAGATTTAGATTAGATATTAGGAAGAAATTCTTTACTATGAGGGTGGTGAGACACTGGCACAGGTTGCCCAGGGAAGTTGTGGATGCCCCATTCCTGGAAGTGTTCAAGGCCAGGTTGGATGGGGCTTTGAGCAGCCTGGTCTGGTGGGAGGTGTCCCTGCCCATGGCAGGGGGGTTGGAACTAGATGATCTTTGAGGTCTCCTCCAACCCAAACCATTCTGTGATTCTTGGTGGCAGGCTGGATTGCTCATAGTAGAAATTCAACATATTTTAGATATTCAAGGCTTATTATAATTTTGAATTATAATTTTCAGTAAAGCTACAGATTTTTTTCCCAGTATGAGCAGGTTCATATCAGGTTGAGAACATAGCACAGCTGTAAAGCACAATGACCAGGACAAGTGACACCAGATTATTTAATATTTAGAAAATGCAGTGAGAAATAATGAATTATTGGATCTTTAATATTTTATATTGAGTTTACACTGATTTCTGAGGTAGTAGATTAGGAAAACAATAAAAAGAAGAAAAAAAAAAATTTAAACTCACCTCAAAATAATCTTGCAGCCAATGTATATCTGTTACTGGTTTTTTATGACTATGATGTATGGAAGAGACTGCGCAGTATTTCACTAGAGGTGGATCTGTGATACTCTGCTGGACTTCTGTAAGTGATGGCTAAAAATGTTTTAAAAAGAGATATCTTAGTGTACTTCCAAAATACAATAGTAGACCTGTCAAAGAAAAAAGGTTACTTTACATACTATTAATGCTTCTTCATGTATTTCAGATCAGTTTATAGAAATTTCTAGGGGTCTAATACCTTCCCTTTGGGGAAAAAAAAAGAAGAAAAAGGAAACATCAAAACAAGCCTTTGGATATGAAGCTCAAAAGAATTCCAACATGCCTCCACAGGCCCACACCTATCTACTTATGTTACTAGTTCCTTCTCTGCTCTTAGGTCTCTCTTCTGCTTGTCCCCTTTATAGTCTCCTTCCACTGAAATCTGCTTCTCATCTTCCAAGCTACCTTTCTTCTGTCCATAAACTTCCAGAATCATTTTCAGTGTTATATTCAGTAATAAATGCTATATGTATTTGATAGGCTTCATAAGGTAAGAGTTGAGTGTATGTTGGTGCTCATTAAAGAACAGTCTTATTGAAGCCCAAGTCTGCACAAAGTGCAGTAGAGCTATTAAGGTGGACTAATCAGGTAGACATTATATTGTGATAATGGATTTATTTAATGAACACATTAGGTTTCTTATACTTTCTAGACTCACATTGTAAAGATTATCTACTCCTCTGTTTTGAGTCGGGATACCTTCACCCATTTTTCCCCACTGACTTGGATTCTAACTTTGCCCCACTTCACCCCAGATATATAGTTGTACTACAATATACTTAGAATGGAAGAATTCACCATTTCATCAGCTGTCATCTTGATTCCATTAGCATCAGTTTTTGCATCTTGCAGTTTTGCTTCATGTTGAGAAATATCCCACAGTACAACCTATAATAAAAAAAAAAAAAAGTATATTATGAATTATTCAATCCTTTATATTAATAAGCATTTTTTCAAATGCTTCAAGTGGGGGTTTGGGGAAAAAGAAGAAATTATTTCTCTGCACTAGAACTTATGAAGTCTTTAAAGTATTTCCTCTTCAGTCTGATGCAATCAGTTGAAAGACTACACTTGTCTCAACAAAACCAAAAGAGTCTTTACAGCTTGACCTATTTATCTGTACTGCAAAGAAGTGTTATACAGTGATGGCTCAACTGTGGAATAACCAGGCACAACTTCAGTACAGGATCAGAGAATTTCTGAGACTGTGTTAACTGTTCTGTGACACTGTGTTATTATGGATGTTGAGTACATCCCTTCACCTTTATTTTTACACTGTAAGAAAATATAGAAATATCCGATTTTATACTCAAACAGGGAATTAACACCTGTCCATTGATGCAGCCACCAGCAATGATATTTGGATCACTTGGACTGAACTGAAAGCAGTAAATGTCTTCAGGACACTCCAACATTAACTAGAAAGATGAAAAAAAAAATAGTTGAGAAATAGAGTCACATTAATCCTTTGTTCTTTTGTTATTTGAATACTTAGAGTATTTAAAAGTTCTGATTAAATACCTGAGGGTGGATAGGGTCAAACAAACTCCAAAAAAGTATTACTGATTGCTGCAGCAATGATTTATCAGACAGGTTAACTCGTTCTTCATAAGAAAGCCGCTCTCTTGCCGACACTGCTATAATCCCTGATTGAGAGAGAAAATGAATTTTCTCAGAAGAGACAATTCAAGTTTCAACATGCTGTTAATTATTCTGACTTATATTTACACCTTCCAAGTACAGTGCAAAAAAAGCAAAAAACCAAAACCCCAACACCCTGCAACCATTTACTTATATTCTTTTTACAGATCAACTTGAAGGAAATTATTTTTGTTACTTAAGATTAAGATATTTAACAGTGAGTCGTAGAACCTAAGGATCAGTATAAAATTCAACTTTTTTGCGCCTTAATGGTGTAATTCTTCACTTGAAATGTTGTGACAGGTACCTAGTCCTGCCCACCCATCATGAAATCAAATCTTTTGCAGCGGAATTAATTTCTTACACAAGCTGCAGTGTTGACTGTTAGTACGCTGTGCAGCTAGGACATTTATATAGAACTTATTTGTGACTTTAAGCGTGGCTATGTAGGGCAGTAATCCATGGCAGGGAGCAGGAGGAGACATTCAGTATGCCTCGTGATGCTCCCTGGCACTCAGCAGAGCCACGTCCCATTGTGGCTCTAACATTCCTCACAAGTATTAGGCATGCTACAAGAACCAGCCATGGGGAGAACAACAATGGTATGCAGAGCCACCAGAAGGACCTGGCACAGTTGCAGCTCCACTTTTAAATGAGCCTCATAGGAAGAAATTTCCCTTTCCTGTGATCTCTGGTTGGACGTTAGTGTGAGGGACTTTGCATAGCCAGTCTGAACTCTATAAAGAATTTGTCAGTCTCATTTTTCACTTCATCTCAAATCAGCAATTTCTAAATCAGTTTTAATTCTTTTTAATTAAAAGCTGATAATTTTATGAAAGATATATATTTTATAGCTGTCGTATAATACATGTCATACAAGTCTCAAATCAGTATTCAAACCACATTACCATAAATGGTTGGATGCCAGCAAACGTAGCTAATAGTTCTCTGCTTGAGATAATGCAGATCTGTAAATGATTGGTATGCTTTAAGATAAGCATCTGGCTTGCCACCAGAACTGCCTTCATCTTCTGCTAGGGCCTTCCAGTCATCAAAAAAAGCATTCATAATTTCATTTTGCTGCAATGCAATTTCCATTCTGTTTTGTGAAAAGAACAGTTAACACTTTCAAGAATCCAGATGTGTCTACTCACTCAGTACTCAGAATCACAAATATTTCTCTAAAGAGACAGCTTTTATTTTAGACAAAATTATGACCACAGTAGTTAAAAAAGAAAAAAAAAAAAAAAGTAAAAAAAAAAGTATTAATTTCTCAGTGATGCATCACTGTAAGGAAACACTTTTCCGTTTAAATAGAAATAATTGTACCAAGAATTTAACTTTAGTTTTGTGTGGATCAAGTACAGTGTAATTGTCCAATTCTCGTGCAAAATGTGTCAGTGAGTGGGACTTGTCCTATGACTAAGGGCTGTAGGATAGCACCTTCTGCATAAACCTCTGCTTGAGTGAGCAGCATTTGAAAGATCAGCTTTGCAGCTTGTTTGAAAAGATGTATCACTATCAACCTTAACAGTTCTAATATCTATTTAAACCAACAATTGTATGTATATGGCGTATACTTCATGTTAATTTTCAGAAACAAACATTAAGCTAATATTTGTTAATATTAAAATAACAAGCAAGAGAAAAACAAAACAGTATATAGAAACAAAATAAATCAGTATTTGAACAGACCAGTGGTCCTCTCGAATCTCACTTGTATTCTATATTATTTCAGGTAGCCTTTAATGTGTATTGCTGCAGTAATTTTACCTTAAACATACTGATGTAAGAAAGTCTTTTAGCTTCTCAGATGACAGGCTCTCTTCATTCTCTTCATTTGACAACTGTCTAGGAAAATACTGTGTGGCTGTATTTTTTGGATAGGTCCTAACCAGTTGGAATAAATGTGAACATGAGTAAATACAGAAACAATTTCAAAGACAGAAACCCATGTAATGTGTAAAGTTAAAAGCTAAGTATATTCAGTTTTTCTAGAAACTCTCTGTAAAAGAGTGAAAGAAAAAGGATGCAAACAGGATATCCAGTTCTGTTCTCTTAAAGAGTTTGTAACTGAGTACCTCCAGAAGAGTTGAGTTATTTAAATAACTTTAGTTGAGATCAGGAACAGTGCATAGCTTAATAAATAAGCTGATAAATATTTTCTCACACTTACCATTTTGTCTGAGTACTAGCTTCTCTTACTTTTGGAACCATTTGTATACCCACATCTTTTTCAAGCATTTTAATGCTGAATTTTTTGTCTTGATAGGACAGGCATTCAATGTAACTGTCTTTTACTTGTGAAGCATTCTTATCAGTAAATGTAATTGGTGCACCAAACTTCCTGCGTACTCGAGAAATAATATACTTAATCTGGAAAAAAAAGATATTTCTGTAGTTAGCAGAGAAGAAAGTTTTTGGAAAGGTCATTCTGTAAACTGGCAGTGCTCATATAGTTGTACAACTAGTTTTATTGATTATTTCTGTGCTGAGTTTACCTATATTTCTGCATTTCAAAATTCTGAAGTGCTCATACAAATAACCTACGTAAATAATGGAAGACAGGTTTGTATTTCCAAAACAAGAAGCTGCCTTTAGGTAACATTTTGGATTACTGCTAGTAGGATAAAAGGATTACATTTTCTAATGCATGCAATATCAAAACTGCACCTTTAATTAAAGGACTGATTTGCAGAAGGTCTTATGTAATACTGCATTTGACCTAACATTTCATCCCTTCCCTCTTACAGCAATTCTCAACTTTGGGTGAGGTATTTCAGCTTCCCTTGCAATGCCTAGTGAGAGAAAAGTACCCTGAAGAGGTCCACAAAAACTTGAGTGAGGAGTTTCCTTATAGTGAGAACTAGGAAGGAAGAAGGGAGCTGGCTTGGGTCTACCCACAAAGAGAGGTGGGCGCTTGATTTCAGGCAGTAGAGAGGTATTGCTTTGTCTTGGATTCCTAGCCAGGTACTTTTTCCCAGCACCTTCCACAGAACTGGAAATGAATGTAAGATGAGAATACTTCTGAGTGGACCTTGTCAGCAAGGTAGAATACAGAATAATTAGACTGTGAATATGTGTTAAATTTAGTGACTGCGAATTAGCTTTAGAACAATCAGACATCTAAGTATAAGCAAGACAGTTGCTGAGAACTATCAAAATTTAGCCAGTCTTGCCTGAACAGGGATTTAGGTATTGACTAAAAATCACTGACGGATGGTTAAATGCTTGGAGATGCCCCACAGGTCACAAGTTAGGTGACAGCTGTGAGTGGATCTACTTTTTGGATGTATAATTTTCTCAGAATAATCTGTAGGTATAGTTAATCAGATGGGTCCTTTTTTAAAGTCAGCTTGTGATAACCTGTAGTTGGTAACATTTATTCCAAGGTAGAGAGCCCTTCCAAGCCTTGCAACCTACTTAAATGGCATCCATAACTAGGTCCTTAGAATATAATTGCAATAACTCAACTTGCAATCAAGCCAGATAGTAAATTGAGCAAAAAGTGGCAGAGATGCTAATGATCAGATGATCAGGACTTTTGAACTGACAACTTAAGAAGTAGTTATGTCCAGTGCAGTCTCATATGTCTTATTTGCAGGACTTAAAGAGAACACCTGTGAAAAAAAAAATGTTTCTGCAGCATTTTCAGTTTTCTTAAAAGTTGAGCTAGTTCTCTCACTTTTTTTTGTTTTCTTGAAAGACCCCAAGAAAAACTTGAATTGCAACTTGGAGTTTTCTAAGGGTTATTTTTAAGGAATTTAAAATAAATTTCCATTTGTGATACTTATTTGACTGAGTGACACCTGTTAACTCTGACCTTGGTAACAGTGTCTTTAACAGATTCTTCTTCAACTTCCTTTTCGCTGCCAAGAGAAACCCAAGGTTTGTGGACAAGAGGCTTATAAGGATTGAATTCCAGAGTTCCTTCTGTATTTTCTTCCTCTTCTTCTTCTTCTGCAGATTCTGGAGGCTGTAGCATCAAACAGTGTGAAATAGTGCATTTTCAGAAATCTGTTACTGAAATGTAAGTATGAACTAGAAATGCAGTTTTCAGTCTTTATTCACACATTCTTTACTTTAGTCTCAATGCAGTAAGTCTGGCTGTACAGTGCCCCTGGCTACAATTGGGTTAGGTCCCATTAATTCATTTGTGCAATAGAATTTTCCAATAGACGCTACATATTTAATATTTAACTACTAAAAAGAGACTACTGTCTTGAAAGAAAATCACTGTTATATAAAAAGAATTCATAGTGATTTTTTTACATTAGGCTCTCCTGCCTGGAATTGCAATTTGTTTTTCTATGAATTGTTAGTTCTGCTGATGCTGGGTGACAAACTCATGTTGAAAAATTATATAATCTGCCCATAAACCTTCTGCTGTTACACAATGCACAAGGGGAAATGATCTATGTATCTAGAGTTACTTAGAACTCAAGGACATTTTGAACTATGAGTTGAAGAATATATACATACATACTGTGAAAAATAAGTATAATATTTCTTGGAAGATGCCCAGTATATTATAATCTTTTATTTCTAGGTCTGATTTAGAAACCTGGGTCTTGGCAGAGAAAATTAACGCTTATGATAAAAATGCAGCAATGGGGGTTATACTGGCCCTCTGAAGTAAAATCCAGAAGTTTAATTCAGTCTTTCTCAGTATAAAAGATATTTTTACAGTGATACACATATTTTTCCATTATCACATTAACCTTTAAAGAAACATTCTGGCATGCTAAGCACATCAGATGCTTACAAATACAATACTATTCCTGAAGTAAATGTTTGAGACAAGATTCTGAAATATTCATAGATAGAAGAAAGCTGTGGTAAACTTGGATTTTCTTACCTTAAGAAGGTTTTCCTTGGCTTCCTCAGAAGCAACAAGGTAAAAGTTCTGTCCATACTGGAGCTTTGCATCAAAAACTACCAAAAGTTCTTCCCCTGGATATTCCTATTTTAATCAAAACAATTAGTGGAAAACTGAAAGCAAATAACATCTAAAACAGACATAAGCCTGTGACTGGCAAAGCTGCCACTAGTATAAATTCAGTATCTTTGGTTAATCTTACCATCTTAACAGAGAATTTCATGTGCTAATTGAAAAGAACGGATGGATTTTATTTTGTAATAAAAGTAAGTCTGGCATAAAACTAATCTTTTTATACAGGGAATTAAACAGAAAAGAAACTGTTTTAATGATTCTCAAGTAGGCCATGAATTAGGGGAAGCCAAAATATGTGAGGCTTTGCCAGTTCACAGAATCAAAACTAGTAATATTTACATTACTTTTAGCATATTTTCAATCTAAGGTTAGTTAAAAAAAAGTGCATGGTGAGCTATGAGAAGCTTTGAGTTGACAGTGGTCCATGACCTGTAGCCTTTGGCTATTACAACATCGGTGTATTTACAGTCAAACAAGGACAGACCTTATCATTAAAAGAATATATACTCTGAGAGCATGAAATCTTGAAGTGAAAATGAAATAAGCTACATACTAGGACAACTTTTTTGACAGGACGGAAATCAGAAACTGCAGCTCTCTTTTTCAGGTCCTGAATGATCTCCTCTTTTTTAATAAGTTTGAAACAATTTTCTTCTGTGACATCTTCATCAACTCGGCAATTAAAAATTTCTTGGGTCTTTGTAGTGAAAACTAAAGGAAAGATTTCTGGGTGGCCTATGAAAAAAAAGTAAAATTGCATGGTAAACAAATTCAGAGTGTTGTTTAAACTTAAACATATACCTTAATAACTCTGGGTCTTTACTGTGTCCTAACAGAATGCCTTTGAATCTCTCAGCTTAGTTTTTGGTATTTTGGAAGGCATGGAATACAAATTACATTTTATTAATCTTCAAAATCTACCTAACATTTTGTACTTAATGAGTATGTTATTCCCCCTTGATCACCAGGTGATTAAGAGCTTTAGTGAAGAGTCATTGATGGACTGTTTTTTAGCACATTAAGGACACAACTGCATGGCTCTGATTTCAGAGAGCACTTAAATAAATGTACCCTAGTCCTTCCCTGGAGAGCAATGCTATGTTAAATGCCAATGTTAAATCTAAACAAGGCTTCAATACCATCCCAAGTGAGGATGCTTTTCTCATTTTGGACTTTCATCTTCCTCTCACCCAGTTCAGAGTGCAGCTGAATCTATTTCTGAACTAATAGGTTGACCCTAAAACAAGGTCACTAAGATCCAAGCCAAATACAAGACACTATTTTCAGCTTTGCTGAAGAATATATAGCTGTTATGGCCTGTCAGGTGCATTCATATTAATTCAGAACAAGACAGTTATTTCTTGTTCTAGATCTGGCACTGCTACCTTTACTGGCTTTAGTGAGGCTGGGTACAGTTAGATGACCTGGCAACTGTGCTTTGCAAACACTTGATCTGAAGATAATATACAGTGCTTCTTGTTAACTGTGTATCAGGTGTGTGTAACAGTGGTCCTTCCCAAATTGTATGTTCTGCCTTCTGGCTTACATTACAGATTTAAGTGAATAAGATCACTATAGGCCCAGCTAGTTGAACCCTGCTGCCTAAGAGACTCTCTTCTTCCTTTGCAATACTGCCATGCTAGCAAACTCATGCTGTATGTCTCAGCTGCCATAGTAAAAGCATTCTTCCTGAAGACCACTAGACTTTTTTCCGAGAAGGCTAGCAGGCATTCGCTTTGAATGTTCATCTTCTTGATAAACTGTAAAGTGGAAAAGATTTAGGGACATGTATATATGGGATTTTTATGCACTGAAATGGGCTGGCTTTTGTGATAATAGCTGATACTTTTAATCTTCTTTGTTTGATCCTATCTTCTTAATTTATTTAATATTTTATCTTAATTCTCAGAACCTGTGGTATTTTTCTCCTTGTGTGTGCCCTAGATTGAAGTTGATATATCTAAAATGACGATATTGACCAGCTGGCTCAGCATGTTTTGAGAAGCCATCTTTAGCCTAAGCCAACAAAGACTGACAAAACAATAAATCCTTCTTAATCTCTATCATCCGGGAAGCTAAACCTCTGCATAAGCCTATCACATAATACATAATGTTCGATGAATCTGACATTTATCCTTTAAAATCTTTCAGTGCTGCTCCTCCACTGCACCTGCTCTGCTGTAGTAATCACTAAAATTAATGACAGGTATGATGCTTCTGGCATACTCTGCACTAAACCAAGTATGATTTACTTGGCATTCACTAGTTATTTTGTAGCATACAGAATGGAGTTGTAGTATGCACAGTTCATTAGTTCACTTTCTTCACAAGTTGTAGCCAATATTGCATGACTTTCCTTTTTGGTATCTCAGAGATTTCTGGGATTTCTGTGTGGATACTTCAAAAAAATACAAATCATAGGGATGTTGACTGGGACAGACCTGCGAAAGTAATCTGGTTCAAGCTCGCTGTTGGTAACACCAGATCAAGCCACTTGCTTATCTTTCAGAATCCCTGTGCTTACCTTTTTGACATCTACTCTCCATAGTTAATGAGGCCAAGACCTAGGTGGTTCTTTTACTTATAAATTTGGCTATGATGATACCAGGCTCAGAAAAAGTGTTTATTCCAGGGTGACTTGAAATGTTTAATCCTTTTAGGGTTCTGCAAAAGTTGATGTGCAGGACTCCCAGGTCACCCTAGCCAAGGGCATGAGGCCTCATTAGGACATCACTGGGAAGCCGACTCAAACCCAGGTACAAACTGCAACAGTACAGACATACTTTACATTTTGATATATTGGAGTAAAAAAAATTAGACCTCCTTTTGCAAAGTAAATTTCATAGGACAGAAAAAGGATCAAAACCTAGAGTGGTGCCCCAAACCAGAATGCAGTTAGCATCCTCTGCCGTGTGCTGCTGGCTCACAGGACAGAATGCACAGCAGAGCAAAGGAACAAAAAATTTGTACATACTGCAGTCCTCAGAGATGGTTATGTGGCTAGTGCAATTAGGAGGGCTAGAACCTAAAGAAAATTTATAAACATAATTAGCTGATTCATATGGGGTTTTTTTTCAGAAGGTTATTCCCATGGCTGAAATAACTTTAAGTAAAACTGAACAATTGGTTGCCTTGGGTTTTGATACATCAAAAAACCCTAAACAGGAGTAACTGTTGTTTATTCAAGAAGCTTGCACAATGTTATTTTTTTAAAAATGCTGAATCACATATGCAGCCTTGTCCACAAATGCTAATGCTAAAAAAAATCTTGTCATGGTTTCAATGTCAAATGAAAACATACAAGCATGCATTAAAGTCAAGCAAAAATACAATAGACATCACTACTAGAAGGAGCAGGGTAGAACAGATAGGCTAATTTTTTCACTTCTCTACTGCTGTACGTCCAAGTTGAAAACAAAGTAATGATCACAAAATATGGACATCTTTTAGTGTAAAGGAATAAAATTCTATATTATAACAGATTCTATACTATAGGATCTGTATTATAGATTCAGTATTATAAAGAGCTGATAATGGAATTCTTACTATTATGCTGCTTTTCAGTAAAATCTAGGTAGCACCTAGTAAGAGGCTTCACATTGTGTTCTTATAGTAAATTGTACCCACATAATTTGTAACAATCTGCAGCTGTTTGTGTTATCAGAACTTCACAAAGGACCAAAAAGCTCTAGGAGAAGAACACTTGCAAGCCTTACAGTAAGGAGATACCATGCATACAGTTTAAATCCTGCGCAGACAGTGTCTGAACATAGTAGTATTTTTTCCTGCCTTTAGGAACAGGTTTCTAGCAATACTTAAGGTATTATGGCTTCCAACCTTATTTGCCACTAGGTGGAGGTAAAATTCTCTCTTACTTTCAAAACTAAGTATCTTCAGGAACACCATAAATAATACAATTTTACAAGGAACACTTTCATCATCTGAAGGATTACTTATTGTCCATTTTCATTAACTGCAGTGAAGCTAATCAGAGTGCAGTTTTCACTTCCACCCATGTGCTCACAGGATTATGTAGGAAGACAAGTGATTTATGATTTCTTAAAAAAATACCCGGTTTGTATATTTGCCACATTGTTTTAGCTTTTAGCAGTATAAGCTGTACTGTTAAAAGCTAATTAAGAAGATAACCTTTTGGGCTGTTCCTGTAAATCGTAGGTAAATTTTCCATTGATATCTAAAGTTATATCCAAGTATATAACCTGCACAAATCAGGTCAGGAGAAAATTCTAACTAGAGATGTGAAAAAAAAAAAAAATTAAAATTATTTTGTGTTTAAGATAAAATAATATATTTCAATTCATATAATGACATGTTTTAGCTCATAACTATGGCCACACTTAAAACTGCATAAAACTGTACTTTTCTTGCTTGTAACCCAAGAGAAGTGCATGATATCTTGTGATGCTTAAGTGGCAGATTTCTTTTTTTCTACAAAGCTTTCTTTTTCATTCCCTGGCATTAGTAACACTGAAGCTTCAAAATGTTTAAAGTATTCCCAAGCTATTACTTTAAAGCCCAGTCCATCACTTACCTATATGTGCCATAGAAAGATCAACTTCATCTTTTTTATCTGAAATATAATGACATGATCTTATTACTAATTCTTCTTCCTAACAAAAGTCCTTTCCTTGTTATGGCAATATTTAAAATCTCTATATACATTTAAAACTAAACTGTGAAGAGGAAACAAAAAATAATTTCTACTTGGTTCAAATTTAACATGAGAAATGAGTGAAGCCTTTTAAAATAGGTATGTATCTTAAAGAGATGTTAGCATATTTTGAAACTATGGAGATTTAAAATTCACTTTTATTTTGAGTAGGTGGCCTACATAAGAGAGAAGCCATAAGAAATCTGTCATCTTGCAGTGCACACTGCAGTTTCCATGGTTGAAAATGCACTGTTTGCTACCTGATAGCACCTGCTTGGGGCAGTTACCATGTAACTGTGTCATGTGAAGAGGAGATAAATGGGCAAGGCTCCCTAAGGTCAGGCAGTAGCAGAACTGGCAGGTGTGCAGGTAGGAGAAGAAGTTAGTCCTCTCTGACAGTGGTGAAGTGGGCAGGCTTGCCCTGGGTAGCAGGGTGCTGAAGGAGCTAGGCTTTCTTCAGATCCTGAAAGAGGGTCTGCAAACCTCACAGCGAGGTAGGACATGAACAGATTAGCACTGATGTGCAGATGTGCTGAAGTGATAGGACAAGGGGTAATGGCTTTAAACTGGAAGAGGGTAGATTTAGACCAGGTATTAGGAAGAAATTCTTTACTTTGAGGGTGGTGACACACTGGCACAGGTTGCCCAGGGAAGTTATGGATGTCCCATTCCTGGAAGTGTTCAAGGCCAGGTTGGACGGGGTTTGGAACAACCTGGTCTGGTGGGAGGTGTCCCTGCCCATGGCAGGGGGGTTGGAACTAGATGACCTTTAAGGTCCCTTCCAACCCAAACAATTTAATGATTCTGTGATATTCTCTGCAGCACAACAGCTATTAATCAGCTGGGAGGAAAAAGGTGATTAAAAGGTGAAAGCAACTTCAGGAAGGTGGCTGTCATGGCAGAAAAAAAATAATCCATGAAACAAAACAAATAAAACGCAAGCAAAAGTACATTCCCATTTTTTCTGAGAAATGTGCCTGAATCACTGGGAAAAAAAATATTAGTATATAGCAAAGCCTTGTTAGTCTTACACTTCATTAACTATACACTTTACAAATGACACACGTGAGATAATATCTCAGCACATCTCAGAAAAAAACACAATAAAGTGCACTGCAACATTGATTTAATTGTAAGACTTCGGTATTTTCAAGCTCTATTATTGTACCTTTACAGTGTGATCCTGAGCACCTGAACTCCTGCTTCTGGGGGCACTTCTCTTTCCCTGGGCTGTTAGGTTTTGCCAATCTCGCCACTTAATTTCCTATTCAATACTGTTGTTATGACACCACAAACTATTAAATGTAAACTACCAAGACAAAACATAAATATTGCAAAGTAGCTTTGTTATGTTCCAGATA
This sequence comes from Podargus strigoides, assembly GCA_028020825.1. Lineage (NCBI taxonomy): Eukaryota > Metazoa > Chordata > Aves > Caprimulgiformes > Podargidae > Podargus > Podargus strigoides. The sequence goes on along the minus strand of CM051627.1, from coordinate 15,395,667 downwards.
TTGGTTACAAAACCATCATCAGTAATTGTAGATCTCTCAGTTCTTTATATAAAATACCATATTCTAATTTACCTCATGTTTACTTAACATGAGATAGCTGTCATGTGAGACCAGATTACTGCTTGTTTCATTGCTGCTGTACCTCACATACCAAGCTGTCTTCGTTTTCCTTTTGAGGATTTCTTATCTTTGTTTCCACTTTTCTGTTTCTTTGCTGAGGTTTTTGGACTTTTTGAGGAGGTCTTGCCGGATGAGGGATTTTTTGGCATTTTTTCAGATTTCTCTAGAGAAAAATACACATAATAATTAATTTTTAAACAGACAACAGAATGCACCATGTATGAGTGAAAATTTTGTCCATGACTTTGTGGTTTATCATTATAGTAGTATTTTCATACACAGCCAAGGGCATGTTCCATAATTTTAAACCATAAACTGTATTTTGATAGGATATATAATAGATGGAAATACTTCTTCTGTCGAGGGTGATTAAGTATGGAAACTGATTACCCAAAAAAAGAGATTAAATTAGGAGTTTCCCTTCAAGAAAGCCAAGGACCTGAGACACAGCAGGAGGAACGCAGGTGAGAATTGTTCAGTTGTCAGTATTTGCCCCAATGTCCTTAAGTGTAAATCATCACTTAGCTGCACAAAGCATTTCTGTGCTTTTCTTTTTCTTTTTCCAGTTCATTTTTCAGTGTAGCTCTGTGGAGGACAAACTTGGAAAGAAGTTGTATGCATAACTACATGTATAAGAAGGGTACTCTTGTTTTGTCTACTCTCCTTCTTCCCAGTACTAGAATAAGGATGAGAACAGCAGCATAGAAAAGGCTCCGTTCCATTGCAAAGAAGGAAATGCAACCCAGCCTGCCCACTGTAGGGCTGGAGAGCACATGGCCACAAAGCACACTGCCAGCACTATCATGTGGAAGGTGATAGAACAACTACATCGGGGTGGCCCAAGTTCTGTTAGAAGTATTGGAAATTGTTTGCTGTTATTATTGAACAGCTAGAGGCCTTCAGCTGGGAGAAGGACAATGTGACTCTCAGTCTGTTTGTGTCTTCCCTCTTCCATGTTCCATTTTTAAAATGTCTACAAAACTCCTACAGTATTTGGATGCTATTATAATTTAGCACTAACAAGAGGAAAGCAGATGCACTTATAGGACAGAAAGATGACACCTTCAAGAACTCTGTCACGACTGTCCTGGGTTGCAATGTATTCTATTACCATGAGCCGTTGAAGCCTGGCGCCGGTGTTCCTTGTCCCCCCCCTTCGGGACTGTTCTTCTGTTAATGCGCCATCAGTGCCTTGCCCCGTGACTCACCATCCCTTTGTGAGATGCTCCGGCCAGGGGGTGGGGGGGTGGGGGGGGTGGGGTGGAGCCAAGCATTGCCGCCGGAGATAATTTGGGGTTTGGAATAGCGCGAGGGGCCTTACCCGCTGGGATCCCAGAGGACAGGGACTGCACCGCCGCCGGATTTTCGGAGGAGGACCAGTTTTCTTTTTTTACAAGATCACCGCTTCAACGGGATCATTTAAAAGAGAACTGCAGCTGCCACTGGATCGGACTGGTACCAGCACCCTGCCCGGCAGGGGCCCAGGCTGTACCCCTGACTCTGTCAGGCCTGTAACCAGTTCCTCTGTATTACAGTTTTGTTGTATACATTAGTAAAACCTGTTATTCCCATTTCCTCATATCTTTGCCTGAAAGCCCCTTAATTTCAATTTTATAATAATTCGGAGGGAAGGGGGTTGTATTTTTCTGTTCCAAGGGGGGCTCCTGCCTTCCTTAGCAGACACCTGTCTTTCAAACCAAGACAATGGCATAACTATTTCTGATGAATTCTTACAGGAGCTACAGCCTGTCTGCCTGCACGTGTGAACAGCACCTTTGCTGTCAGGTTGCTTAAGGTGAAAAGGTGAGTTTATAAAATGTTCTATCTTGAGACTTGCCCAATGAAAGGCCTAATGCATTAACAAAATTCACATTCAGTGATCATCATGGCTTTGGGATGGTCTTCCAACTGTCTTTTTCTGTTTTGTAACACAGCTCTCAAATACTCCAGAAGCAAGCAATATACTTTTAGTTTCCAATCTGCCTTTTAGTTTGGAGATGGCCACTGATGGTAAGATATAGGTCACAGATTATAGCCTGGTGGTATAGCCTGGTTTTGTGATCTGTGTTAACTTCCCATGAATTCAAGGTAAATTTTGCTGTTGCCTTTAATGGGAGCAGAGTCTGGCACTTTTATTACAGTTATGCGTTTTTCTTTTTTACTCCAATCAAAATAGAAAAATATACTCTATAAATCCTCAGGCTCTTTTCTCTGTCATACTGGATCTTGCAGATCACAGGTGACAAGCTGTGTCCATAGGAAGTTAGTGCATTCCTCTCTTGTTTGATCATTATGGCAAATATAGCCCTTTCATTAATCCATCTGAAGGACTGTAGCAATTTAATTTTCTGGTTTTCCCAAAAAGCAATGATAATACCAATGCAAAACAGATTAATGTTTCAGAATTGTGAAACTTTTGCCTTGCCAAGGGATGATGTTTTTGGAAGATTAAAAAAACCCCACAAGTCATGTATAATGAATGTAAGGAGAAAATTAGGATTATTTTTTTTTTCTGCTCTCATTTTCACAGTCTTTTTGTCAAATACAGGACTACAAACACTGACAATATATTTATGTCTAACATTCAATATATTTTCCCAGTTATAATATTTCAAAGGAGCCTATATACTGAACGATTATAGTTCTGAAACACTCAGGGCTACCTAGCTTGCATGTTGATTCAGATAGTTAGAAGATGCTCATTTTCCCTTATTTGGGGGGAAAAAAAAACAAAACAAAACAGCTATTTCTTATCCATCTCCTTGTATATTTTATTTTTAAAAATTGTGACCTATTTTATAAATGGATTCTGTGACTAACTTGAAACCAACTTTGGTGCCTCTGGATAAAAGAAACAGCCCTCCAGGACAGGTGGAGAGGCCACCTGTTTTAGAAATTAGTTGCAGGACAATATGAACCATCTCATACATATTGTCACATTGTCTTATTTCACCATTTCCTAATTACACCCTGAAACAAAGCCAATTTGGAAATTCTGAGTTCTTTCTTCTGAGTAACGTAAACCCTAAGTCACATGCATAGAGGAAACACTGAGAGGGCCAAGATAAGTCACATGCCTGTGTTTAGTACAAGAACTTGCAAGTAAAAACATCCCTTTTCCTCCAACTGACTTCAAGTATATTATACCTATAAAACCAGTTAAAACTTTTGAAAATTGTCTCCCAGTAATGCGTTCCTCCTCCTTTACTGAAAGAATCAGGTGTTAGAGGTATACACAGCATGATGACGATAAGACCAGTGCTGGTGAAGGCAGTTGCATGACTGTGTATGTATATGCATATGTTAATACAAAAAGCATCCCTGTTTAAGGGTTGCGAATGAACACAGCAATCAGTAGGACTGTTGATGGTTCCATCTGTGGTGCACAGAACCTCACCAACTGGAAAGCAGATAGCAAAGTACAAAGTAATTATCTCCTTTTACAATATACCTAATACCATATCGCCTCTGCCCATTTGTCATGCTGTGAGCATATGATTGTCAGTGGTTAAGAAACACGTAATGCCTCCAAAGAAAGCAAAGGCAGAACTTCTAAAAACTCTTCTGGAAGCATGATCAAGCCCATAGACAGTTACAAACTTTGCCATATATTTTATTTTTTACAAGTAAGTAATATTAAAATTTCATTAAATATGTTCAGTCTAATTTTTCAGCATTTTTTCAGTGGAACACAGTGTTACATTATTTAATTGGTAAAGCCCAAGTAAATATTTGACAACTTTGACATTTTGTAGCCTAGTGTATTTATAGATGACTGTAATATTTTGAACATTAGGCTCAAGAGAAAAAAAAATAAGATCAGAGTGTTCTAATCATTTAATGAACTGAAACATTTACAGTTATAAAACAAATCCGTGAAGTTGCTAGGTACTACAAAAGGGGAAAGTTAATTAGCTATCAGTACTACAAAAGATGCTGTCTGACTTGAGGACACAGAAGGATTCATTAGTTGCCTAATAGAATGAGGTCAAGCTGGTGTGCATTACTAATTTAGCACTGTAATTTACTGAAATTTGGAATAACAGAAGAATCAAGTGCACTTCCATTTAGCAGAAGCACTATGAGGAATTTATCAAAAACATGTGCTGCTTGCTTTTTTGCTGTTGTGTCACTATCAAGCTAAAAATCACATTTTTGTCTCTAAATATTTTGTTAAAAATACCATCTTGAGAATGACCTAGTATCTCTGGAAATTCATATACAATGTTCACTGTAATTAATTTATTCTACTTTGCTCTACACAAAGAGGAAATAATATAAACACCTAAAGTTTGTAATATTAATCACGCTTGTGCATATTTGGACACAACTTCATTGTGTAAGTTGTAGGGAGTAAAGCTGAAGTTTTGGCAACTGCCAAATCATTTCAGCATATAAACAGTTCTATTTGAATGTAGCTGATTTCACACATACAACTTTTCATTAAATTAGGCCTACTTCAACCAGGTGTAGATTTTGCTATTTGATAGAAACCAGTAGAGGTAGTTACAGGCTCTGGGATGATAAGTACAATATGTGTAAAATTAGGTTAAGAATTAATAATAAAGGCATAGAGAACAAAATGGAAAGCTTAATTTAAAACATTGGATAGTAATGTGTTCTGTTTCTCTCCTTTCTTCCATTCAAAGAGAAACAGAATAGAATTAGAAAAGGTATAACATGGATGATTGAAGATATGGAACATGTTTTGTACGAGGAATAAACTAGGATTCTTTTTAGCCTGGACTGAAGAGGATATGATAGAAGTCAATAAAATCATGAGTGTCATGGAGAAAGTGACCAGGGGGTGATTATTCACAGTCTTTTGTAATCCAAGATCTAGCTGGCATCACATGAGCTTACCGAGGAGCAGACTGAAAATAAACAAGAGGAGTACAGAAGTATTTCATTGCACAATAGGTAGCTGAATTGTGAAGCATACTGCCTGTGGACAGGATAGCTGCCAGAAGTGCACAATTTGAAAAAGTAACAGGGCAAACTGACAGATGAAAAATTGAGGGCTACTAAAAATAGTGATAATACCTCTGGCTGTAGGAATGAATCCATAAATCCAAGAAAAAAGGGTGCGAAGAGTGGAAGTATAGCTTTGTTATAATCTTGCCCAGACAGAGCATCTGGTGTGAGCCAGTACCACTGGTCTCTGTTTGTAAAATTCGTTAACAATTTGATCGGCACTTCAGTAGTTAATACGTACGATATTTAACTTGCCATAGCACGGTCCTGTCAGAAAGCAAACAGTAGCAGATGTTGCCTTGTTATGAATTTTGAACCAGAAACATTACATTGTAAAGATTTACAATAGATAAGACTATCATTATCATCATCATTATAAATATTTATTTAATTTTTTTAAGCAAAGGTAAGAAAAATAATCTCGTCTTTGCAATGTGGGAGGTAGGATGCTGGAACAAAACGATGTACTGGGCGGGGCGGGGGGCGGGAATGGGCAGGACCTTGGCAGAAGCGCGGGGGTCCTGCGGCGGGGCTGGGGAGGCTTCGCTCCGCTTTGAGGGGAGGGCCCGCCGAGCCGTCCCCCGCCAGGGGCAGAGGAAGGCGCTGAGCCCGCTGGCCGGTTACGCGGTGAAAGAGGCGGCTGAGGCGGTCTCGGTCGCCCGGAGCAGGCCGCGGGCTCCGCGCCGCAGCCTCGGCCAGGCCCCAGGGGTATTCCCTGCCGGCTGCTGCCCGTGCTCTCAAGCCTGTCATATTTCACCCGTGCCCACCAGCGCGGAGACGCCGTCTCCTCGCGTTGCCGGGTCCCCTTCCGCCCCACCGCTTCCCGCCCGGCCGCCCCTACCTGCGCGGCACCGGGCCCGTCGCGTCCCTGACGCCGCGCGGTTGTCCGGGCAACGGGGCACGCCAGGAGTGACGTTTCCGACAGGCAATCAGCGCTCTGCTGTTCGAGCCCGCCCCCCGCGCGGAAGCTGCTATTGGGGGATCTCGGCAGGAACGCGGCGGTTCGGGTTCAAACTACACGTCCCAGCATGCTGTGCGCGGGAGGGTCGTTGCCGCTTGGGGAACGCGAGGGGTAGAGCACGATGGGGTCTGTAGGCGGCAGCGAGTGACAGCCGCCCCGGCAGGCAAACCGCCCAGGGTCCCCTCGCCCCGGCACCTCCCCGTCGTTAGCTGCCAGGCGGTGCTGGGAGCGTCCCCAGCTGGGAAGGAGGTTTAGGCGATTCGATGCGGTTTGGTAGTAGGGTTATTTCTATTCCACATTTTTCATATTTTTGACGCACAAACCCAAATTCATTTGCTTTGCGGCAATGTAAACCACAGGAGCCCCGCAGCATCTTTCCCTCTGTGTCGGTGGAGCGCCCGGTGCTGATCCCTGCTGGCACTCCCAGGACCACCCACCCTGCTCACGGGGGGCAGGAGGGGACCTTGCTGTCTTCCATTTCTCTCTCTACAGCCTGGAAGTTCCCTCCCTTAAGACGCCTCCTGCTCTCCCTGGTTTTGCCTTATTTCACCTTCTCTGTGTGTTCCGATGCTCCCGTGGGTGCTCGCAGCTGGAATTGGGCGGCGGGGAGCGGACGCAGTTATCACATCCCAGGCACTGCCTCCGCCGGGCAGCGACACCACCGGGAACATCGCCGCAGTGCGATGGGACAGGGGACCGAGTCTTTGAAGTCCAGTTAATAACTTTAATAACTTAATTGCATGTAGTGGAATGATTTAAGCACGTCAGTCACTCCGCTTTGTTCACTGTGCCGCTGCAGCCCTTCGTAACTACAGTCCTGTGACCCGAAAGGGGCTTTTTATTACCGACGAGACACAGCTCATTATAGCATCACCGTGACCTTTTCTTCTCCCGATGCATCAGTAAATAAACCTGGAGACGGCATTAGCATCCCATAGGAAGTCTGTATAGCGCGGAGAGCCTCAGTCACGTGCGGCAGGAGGGCGATGGGAAGCAGGAGGTGACAGACGCCGCGTGTGCCTGTGTGCACAGCACAGCGCAGCACCCCAGGCTGGGGCGGGCTGCCGGAGTGCCCCCAGCCCTGCCCGCCGCGGGGCCGCGCCGCCCGGGAGGGTGCGAGAGCGGCGGAGTGGCCGCGGGCTCCGGGCTCCCACGGCCGTCCCTGCGGTGCCAGCAGCCCCGGTGCCTGCAGGGGCAGGAGGCCGAGGAGCCGCAGGACCTTCCCGGCAGCAGCATGACCCCGCTGGCAGGTATGCCGAACCCTTTGCGGTAGAAGCACGAAGCGGGGGGTGCGCTCCCGGCCTCCAGCCTCCGGGCTGCCACGGTAGATGAGAGGCCGGTCGGGCCACGCCGAGCCCGGGAGGGGCAGGGGGCTGCGGGGAACCGCCGGTGCCGTGTGGAGGGGAGATTACCGTGAGGTTAAGAAGTTGTTGTTCTCTTCTCTTCTCTTCTCTTCTCTTCTCTTCTCTTCTCTTCTCTTCTCTTCTCTTCTCTTCTCTTCTCTTCTCTTCTCTTCTCTTCTCTTCTCTTCTCTTCTCTTCTCTTCTCTTCTCTTCCACATTAATTGGTGGGAATGTCACAGTATCAGAGTAGGGCTTATTTTAGGAATAATTGATCAGCTGTAAGAAAGATGAGTGGGAACTGTGGCACACTGTATCCCGCAGGACAATGGAGACCCGGTAAAAGAGGAACTGAATTTATTTTAAGTCTGTTTATGGGCCTATTCTTAGTATTGAACTGCTGATTCAAAACTTTTCCTGCCCTCTGACAGCTGGGGAAATTGACGGTCTGGAATCGTATCTGAAAACAGCCTTGTGTTCTGGTGTGTGCAATCGCTGCTTGAGGACAGCAGATGCGGTCTATGCATTTTAAAAAAATTAATCCTGGTGATGGTTTTTAAGTTATATAAAAAACATTTCTTAGGCAAATCAAAAATAGTTTTTCTAATATGGCACATCTTTAAACTTACTCACAACCTACTCACAAGCTAGGCTGTCTCCTCTGTTCTTAATGTCAACAATCTTTTATCTGAAATAAATGTTCCTGGCTACCTCTTAAGTACTTTATAAAGCGTTTATAAAATGTTAGGGAGTCAGTGAAGCTAGTAACAGATTAACATCTGAATATGTTGAATACTATAGTAACCTCTCAAACTGTGTTTATAAGGTTCTCTTCTAATCTTTCCCCTCATACTCATCTAAAATGTAAGCCTCTTTGGCTTGAATACAATTGCCTCTTGGTCTTCTTGTCTGATTCATGATCACCGTTGGTTTGCATTCAGTCTTTTATGACTGAAGAAATAGATATAATCTTGCTAAATGACAAGTTAATGTGCTCAGGTGGTTTATCTGTGTTGCAGTTTGGCATGCTGGGTATCCATTTCCAAAAGCAAATAATGCTAATGTCTAAGAAAAATGCTGTCTGTCTTGAAATTGCATTTCTTCCAAGGAGTGGACAGCAGGCTGACAGCAGGGGAAAATACTAGCTGCAGAAGTCGGTAAGTTTTCCAGAGGAGTGCATGCTCATGAGAGGCTTTTGGTACTCTTCTGGACACAGAAGGAAATGAGTCAGGATGTCTTGCATATATGCTGTTGTTGGCAAGTGAGAGAGGAAGAAGTTTTCAGCAAGTGACTTCATAATTCCAAAGGGGCAGAAATTCCATTATTAAATAAATGTCCTGACAGCCCATCTGCAAATTTAAGAGTGTACCCAAACTTTTCCTTGGATTCTACAGGATGTGCAATATTATGAGGAAGGTCTTAATTTCAGTGTAATGTGCAAGTGCCTTTCACAGAAGTTAAACATCGTTGGAGTCCAGGTTGTCAGTGTAGACTGATCTGATGCTAGTGTATTCATGCTCACACGTTTTCTGATGACATGGTCTTCTTTTCTTATCAGAAATGGAAAATCCTGAAGTGGCTGTGAGCAGCTGCAGTGCTCATGATGATGAGATTCTTTGCAGCCACAAACGACACCTGTCAGTATCCCAGGAGGGGCTTTTGGAAGACCAGCTTAGAAGGAGGTTAAAATTCTTCTTCATGAACCCATGTGAGAAATTCTGGGCCCGGGGCAGGAAACCTTGGAAACTTGGGATTCAGCTACTCAAAATAGCCATGGTTACTATTCAGGTGAGTAACTAGAGAAGCAGGGACTCTTCTTAGCCTATAGGCATTCAAATAAGGAGTATAGGTGACAAATGCTATTCTTGGCATGGTACAGAGACAGGGAGAGGATAGACTGCAAAACTATCTTAGTTGCCTGTATGTCGCTTAAATCTCAGGTGGCATAATTTTCTCCTAAAACTATTGGCTGAAATACAGCTTTCCTAAGAGGGGAGATGAAAGGAACCGTATTTAAGGGCTCTACTTTACTTTTTACTTTACTTCCCACCCCCTCAAGGATGGTATCCTTACACATCTGTTCTCCCCAATACCTTTTTAACTCTGAGTGTGTTTGTGTTTGAGGGTACAGTCACTTGTATTTCAGTATCACAGTGCTAAGAACTAAAAATGGTAGCTTTTCCATGATGTTTGCTTATGCTTTGTGTATGATATACAAAGTCTTGAAATGCAAAAAACAGAAATTTTGCCCCACTCTTCCTCTCACCTAGCCTTGCACCATAGATTTCATATAACACATTTATCTGCTGCCTAAAATGCAGCTGTTTGTCTTAAAGTTCTGTGGTTAAGGAAGAAGAAGGTCTTTCATAAAATCTCTCTGAAGCTGCAGATGATGATCCTTCAGAGTTGCCCGCATGTGATTTACATTTATGGTGGTGTCAGTGCTATGACAATACAAGTATGGAGAAGAACGTTTTCCATGGTTGCGTGAACGATGGGACAAACTGTAGGCATAATAATTCTTTTGCTATGCACCTGGCACTATGTTTGTATCCCTTACTGCTTTAGTTTGAAATGTATCATCATCCTCCAATTGTCACCTCTCCCATTTTGCAATTAAAAATCAAATTTGATGGTGGAAGAACCTAAATAAGAAAGAAACTAATGCTGATTTGGCTGATTTAGCTGATTTAGAAGATCTGCCAGTAGGTAATTCAATCTTCGCATTGTTGATTTGCTGGTGTATTCCTGTGTGCCCAGCACGCTGAGCTCCCCCACAGAGCCTTTCAGTATCTCCCTGAGTTATCCTTATCAAAACCTGCATATCCAGTTTGCATCGTGGCCATAAAACTAATCTGTAGACTACTGATCTAGACTTACCTCTGATGAGTTTATTCACAATACTTCTGACACTAGATTTGAAACAATAGTCACTAAAGACAATTGCAAGCTCCCACAAATAATACTTAGCATTCTTCTAGAAACCTTTTCCAGCCTGGGTAGTAGCTGGCAGGGTTTTGTGTGAACTTTTGATGAACAATCACAATATATTTTTTAACAGCTTCAGAGATTATCCTGTTACAAGCACCGTTTTGATCAGTTATTGTTAAAGCAACTTTCACCTAAACCTGAGGGAGGGACGTTTGTTTTTCTGAGTTGTCCTCAATTTGCCTTTTGTGCACTGGAGTAAGGACTTCAAAGTGGGGTCTGGTTAAGTCCTGTCCTGCCCTTTTGGCTGAGGTACACTGATATTCCCCAAGGCAAGTCACATTAACGTCAGGCTGAACTAACAAAGCACGCGTAACAGTATATGGGTAGCATGAATTTGAGATGGCTTCCTTTTCTTTGTAAGAATGTGAGTCCTTGGCCAAGATGCTGGTAAACATGTTAAAGGAACATTCTTGAAACCCATTGTTTCCTGAAGTCAAACTTTCTTTTGGTCAGCTGTGAAATGGAGTAGCCTGCACGTAAGTACCAATGTGATGAAAGAGTGGCTGTTTGCAGGACAAGGATTCACATGTTAATCCAGAAGCCAACTTTGTCTTTGAATAGGAAATATAAATATCTTTTTCAGCTGGTGGTTTTTGGATTGAGCAATCAAATGGTGGTTGCTTTCAAAGAAGAGAACACTGTTGCATTCAAACATCTCTTCTTGAAAGGATACGTGGACAGAATGGATGATACCTATGCTGTATACACGCAAACAGATGTCTATGACCAGATATTCTTTGCAATAAACCAGGTAAGGTTTGCCACAGCAATATATACAATCTTTACCTGGGTACCTTTTCTTCTTCCACCTTCACTGATGGTGTCTGAAATTGAACTTCTGTGCCAGTTGCTTAAGACTAGAATGTTGACTCATTCAGGTTTTCTGTCATTACCAGAGCATTGTACTTGTGGTGACATCCTTAAAGCTAATCAATATACTCATTCTGAACTAATTTGGATTTGAGCCAGAGTGCTTTGCAAGTAACAAATTAGTCTTTCTAGTAAGGATTGTAAAGACAAAAAAATAATAAGCCAAAAGGTATTTAGATCCAAATCCTGCACTTAGTGTTTTTGTCACGTACCTGAAAGTGTTTGAGGACTCAACTGCAGTGTGGTGTAGATTTCTGAGTTCTTTAGGTGACCTTTTAAATAAAAAGATGGGTTATGGCACAGATCCAAACACTTCTGCTTTTGGTTTTGTTTTGTGGGGTTTTTTTTTCTGAGACTAACAGTTTTGGTGCCATCTAAGTTGCTTTGTCTGTTCTCAACTTTAGTACTTACAGCTGCCCAACATTTCTGTTGGAAACCATGCTTATGAGAAGAGGGGAGCAGAAGAGACAGCTCTGGCTGTGTGTCAGCAGTTCTACAAGCGAGCAACCATCTGTCCTGGAAATGACACCTTTGATATAGACCCAGAGATTGTGACTGGTAATGCACCTAATCTATTGTATCAGTTTGTTGGGAGGAGGGATCCTACATTTATGATGAATTCATGTAAGCACCTAGTATTGTACAGTCCTTTTGAATGATCTATATTGAACCTACTACCAGCCAAAAATGGCAAGAAAATTAACTGTGTAACAAACCTCTAGACCTCACCTCCAAGGTAACAGCCCTTTATGTCTACTGCCAGAAAACAAGTGATGAGCCATTAGCACTGATGACCATCTAATACAAGTATTTTGGGCTAATTTCAGGAGCCTTCCCTATGAATTCATGAAGAATAAATTGGCTGGTTCAGGGACGCCAGTATATTTGTCAGTTAACTTCCCAAACAACTCCTCACTTAAGCATGCTATCTTTCCTGGTGTAGTCAACAGCTCTTTCCAGCCTCGGGAGTGGGAAAGGCAGATAACAGTTTAAAGAACATGATAACCCATGAGATATTGTTGTGAGTGCTTATCCATTGCAGACTGCTTGTACATTGAGCCAATGACACCGTTAGACAACACAACAGTGGGAAAGCACAATTTGAATTTCACTCTGGATTTCCACAGGTGAGGAGGAATCAGCACCTCCTGTATTGGGGTATTTGTGCATTTTCCCTGTGAAAAGCTAATGCAAAACTCTATTGCAGACTGGTGACAGTGCAGCTCATGTTCAATCTGAAGGCAATCAACCTCCAAACTGTTCGTCACCATGAGCTCCCTGACTGTTACGATTTCACTCTGACGGTACGTGGAAGCCTGCCATGTTCAAAGACTTTCTGTTCAAAACAAGAAATCGTTCTTGCTGGTTTACTGTGCACAGCCACTGCAGATGTTTTCTGAAGAGTTTTAGGCACCATCAACTGGTCCCCAGTGGTGTCTAGCTTGCTCTGTCATGGCTTAGTGTACCCCATAAATTGCCAGTTGTAACTGTGGGAGGTTGAGCTTTGAGTACGCATGATGAGGTCCTGAAGCACTTACTTGGCTTACAGCCTTTTGTGCTCTAATCCATCTGAAGGATTGCAAAAGCATAAACCTCTTCTCTTGAGAGAGATGCTTCTAGGAAAGGTCTTTTTCAGATCATAGAGCAATGAGCCTGTAGTTTAAAAGAATTTCATCTAGTTTCTTGTTGATCAAGCAATTTTTGGCGAATACATGGTTCACCAGATTTGTCTTTCACTTTGACAGCATTTATTTGAATAAACTGGAATTGTAGTAAGCTTAACCAAGTTCTGTAACTTCTCCCCTAGGAGAATTATTCTGAATCATTATCCAAGCTTAGCAATACAGTGTGCTACATATGTAAAGGTTTAACTTTAAAAAGACATGCATCTTTTTTTTCCCTTTTTTTGTTAATACAGATAGTGTTCGATAATAAAGCACACAGTGGAAGAATTAAAATAAGTCTAGACAACGACATAGCGATCAGGGAATGTAAAGACTGGCATGTTTCTGGATCAAGTAAGTGACATAGATGTGTTCATATTTTCATGCTAAACTTTTGCCACAGTAGCAAACGTTTGTTAACCTTTTTGTTTATTAAAAGGTGAGGTACTATTGACATAAATTCTCTGTTAGGTGTGCTCTAAGGATTTTCTAAGGAATTGCTGTTCATCAATCTCTGATCAGAAATCCTGGGAACCCAGCCACACCATTACTTTCCTTAGCAGTTCTCAAACCTCACACCATTGATACTGTCAAACCAAAATTTTTCCACACCGCACTGTGCATCCTGCTAACTTTGGCTACTGAACTTATGCTGCTCATCACTTAAGGTCGGGCTGTGAACCATTCTCCCGGCACCAGGCAACACAAGGACACATGATAGTAGTGGAAAGTTGAAACTGATTCACTCCTATTTCAGAATGTAGCACTAGGAAAGATAAGGAAGCACTGTTGCTAAGGCTTCCTTGAATGGCTAGGAACACTTTTTACTGCTGCTTAACTGTTGTTTGGCGTGTATTTGGGTGTAACTGAGATGCATGGTATGGTTAAATAATCTATCTTAAATAGTTACTCAAAAGAGCACTCTTTGTTGGCAGCTATTGGATCTGCTCAAAACATTGTCTGAGATCTTTTTTGATTAGAGAAGATAATCTCTTTGAAAGTCAGAAGCTTTCCAGGACTCTAAATTCCACTAAATGATTTTTAATTTTAATTTTTTTTCTGAAGTAAGCAATAGAATGAATCAGGTCCATTTTTCTACTTGCCACTTTCCCCTTTGCTATGCCTGTGCTAGGAAATGAAGAGCTGGTAGTGAAAAAAAAAAATATATATTTTTTTAAGATTCACATTAGAATTAATTTTGGAGAATTTAATGCATCACAGAGTACAAAACACATCACTTACACAACTGCATATTCCACCAAACGCACTTTATCAACTAGCTTTGCTAGCTGCCATGTTATAAATGCACAGCAGATGGCATGTGACCTCTAACAGATTGCTAGTGCAGTAGTACATGAAGGTTTTGATACAAGGCTGCTGTAATAATCTACATTTGTTGTCTATGTCGATTGCGTATATAACAGTTTTCAGAATCACCTCCCTGTATTATTTTCTGAAAGTCAGGTTAAAATACAAAGGTAATGATTGCAATTGGACAATAACAAGTTGTTGCTGTTCTGGACTACACTGCAAAACCAACTTGTATGGCAACAGTGTTAGTGACTTTGGTGTAAGGAAGAAATAGGCGAGCTTTTTCTGAGTATTGCAGTTTGTGAAGTCAACTAGAACTTCAGTATCCTATTTTGGAGAACTGCTGCATCTTCTTGCATATTTAGCATAAATTTTTTTCAATTATCTTCTCAATCACTCTTTCAGCATTAAAAATCTAATCCTTATACTGTCTCATCTAGTTTCAGCTGTATGATAGGTATAAAAACCAAAAAGAGGTCTAGTGGTATATTTGGTGCAAAATTTGGCCTTAGTTGATCAAGAATGTAAATTGTAGTAATGTAATAGATGGAGAACTCACGTCTATCTCACTGTTGGTCTTGGCTAGCTGAACAGCAGTGCAGATTACCTGCACTGCTCTAGGCCAGAAGACCTATCTGATAGTCAAATACTGGTCTGGAAGAGAGGATACATACTGTAAAGTTCCTGGGATTTTTTTTTATTTCCACCCCCCCCCAACAAGTCCTGTCACTCCAAACGCCATTCCAGTGCTTGTAAAATGGACAACTCCCACCACTAATTCTGCAGGGCTGTAAGAAGCACTCATGCTCTGGTGTATTTTTGATGTGGTACTGACCTTCCTAAATTAGCTGAAGTAGTATATGTACTACTACAAGCAGATGCACTTGTGTCTCTCACAAAAATATGTCGGATAAACTTTTGTGGAAAAAATGCTATGATTTTTCTTAGTTCAGTTGTATAAACATAGTTAACATGAAAATGTGATTCTTACTTCAGTACTCCAGATGGTCAACATGATGAAATGCATCAGATTATAAGCATGTACATTCTTGTTCTTGCAGTACAGAAGAACACTCATTACATGATGATCTTCGATGCTTTTGTTATATTGACTTGTCTGGCCTCACTGATCCTTTGTACACGATCAGTGATTAAAGGAATTCAGCTCCAAAGGGTGGGTATAACTCGTTTCTTGGGAAGTCTTAATCTTCATGTCTTGTGTAAGCCTGGTTAACTTTTTTCTTTCCTCCTTTCCCCTAGGAATTTGTAAGCTTTTTTCTATATTATTATAAGAAAGAAGTATCTTTCAGTGATCAAATGGAATTTGTCAATGGATGGTATATCCTGATTATAGTTAGTGATGTCTTGACTATTGTTGGGTCGACTCTAAAGATGGAGATACAAGCCAAGGTAAGCTTTTTACACTGTCAGGTAGAAGCAAAACAGATTGTTTCTGTCCCAGCTAGGTTTACGTCTCTTGGAGGACTTCAGGCTGGCTATACCTGATTCTGAGTGGCATGCAATTTTAATTTCTTAATATCTTTTAATTTAATATCTTCTTCTCTGGAATTATAACTGAGATGTGTTGTTTCCAGCTCTGAGAATTAAAACCTCCAAATATCACTAGATATTATAGTTCTAATTATCTTTGCTCCTTTGTGACTCCAAGCAATAAAATAAACTTCATCTCTGAAAGTTTAAGACTTGTTGACTTCCTCTCTTCCCCACTTAAGACCACTTATATTTACTTATTTGATGGATTTTTTTTTTTTTTTTTAAATTTAGCATTTAACTTTCTGTTCCCTGTTTAACAAGTGTTGAAGTAGCAGAGACTCTCTCCTTAAGCATCCCTTTGCTGCTTTCCCAGCTTCTGGTTTCCAGCCTGTATATAACAGACAGCCACGGTCAGGTTCTAGGCCTTCGATTTCTAAAATAAACTTGATGTAGGAAAAAAAAAATCTTTAAAAAACATATTATGTGCAGCCAGAATTAGGGAAGAAAAGTTATTACAATATGCTACCCTGAAGCACTCTGATATTCAGATAATGTTGTTCTTCACCAAATCTGTAGCAGACTTTGAAGTGCGACATTGCAACACAGCAGACTTTGGACAGTAGTGATGAAAGTATGGGTCTGAAATCCATCTGGTGACAGCTTGACTATCATAAATGCCCTGTACAAATTGCCCTATCTTACCTTAGGAACTATAAACAGTTCTCAGGAGTAGAAAGAAGCTATGAGGAAGTTGGCTAAGATAAGAGAGAACTGCATCCTGCTTTGGGAGAAGGGAAGATGTGACCAAGACTGGAGTAGGATCTTGCATTTGGGATTCCGGTATCTTATATATATAAATACATCTATTTATATATGTTTATTTTCTAAGAGAGTATTTTACTAAAACTCTTCTCTACAGGTTCATTTAATTTCATTTTGCCAGCCTTGTGGACCATAATAGCAAGATCTTATTCCATGTTACTGTGTGAAAGTTAATGGCTGAATAAGAAGTTCGCATTTAAGTGGTAACCTAAATTTGTTTTTTGTCAAGCTGTAAGTGCATTATGCTAATATAAAAGATTAGGCAACTCTTGGAGGAATAAAAACAGAAAACAGTGAAAACTACTTATTCAAGCAAGCTGCTATGATCCGTTTCAGAGTAGAGCTGCAGTTCAGGGAACAGAGTATATGCTAACTTGGAAGAAAACAGGCCAGTATGTAAGGTGGAAAAAAAACAGTGACGTGCCAATAAAATATAAATGAAGTTGCAATTAGAATTAATTAGAAGCTAATTAGTCTTCTCCTTGGTAACTTTCTACACCTCACAATTCCTGATTACCTAACAAGATTCTCCTTAGTATTTATCTGAGCTCTGCTGAGAAGCTATGCTGTTTTTTTTAAAAACTGCTTTGCCTACATACTGGAAGGACTTTCTTTGCTCTGCGGTTCTAAAGTCATCTCTGCACTGTCCGTTGGGATGCAGGGACAAGGTTCCTAAGCTGCTCTGGGGAATTGGTTGGTGCAGATTCCAGAGGCAGTTGCCATAGGTTTGGAATCAGCATAAAAATGCTTGCAGTGCTACTCTGCAGGTCTTAGTGAGCCAGGTAGAGAGGGGTTGTCCCTGCACCTTGACCTTGGCCTTGGCCTTGCAAATGAAGCTTGTCTTGTCAGAATCTGTTTTACGAACAGGCATCTGTAATGGCATGTGAAATGAGATACACTTGAAAGCACCCTTGCTCTTTGGTGGGCTTCTGCTCTCTAGTGTCTATTGCCCCAAACTAGTTTTTAATGGGAGAGAGCAGCAAGGAAAACAATGTTTCTTAACACAGATCTTTGTACTAATGAGAATCACAATTTGGAACCTGTCAGCTGTTATAGATTTATTTTCTTTGTTTTTTTTCCTTCTGTTTTTTTAGAGTCTGACAAGTTATGATGTCTGTAGCATACTCCTAGGAACATCCACTATGCTTGTGTGGCTTGGAGTCATTCGCTACCTAGGTTTCTTTCAGAAGTATAATGTAAGAATCTGCTGGGATCTTCGTGCTGTTGGTATTTATTCTGTTTGTTGCTATAAGAGGACTGGAAGAAATGTCTGGTTGCATTCTAACTGTATTGCTTTGTGCAGCTTCTCATCCTAACGCTGCGTGCAGCATTACCCAACGTAGTGAGGTTCTGCTGTTGTGCTGCGATGATCTACCTGGGCTACTGTTTCTGTGGATGGATTGTACTGGGACCGTACCATGTGAAGGTAATATACTTAACATGAAAAAAGACAACTTGAATAACAGAATGGATGCCAAACAAATGAGAGATTACTACTGTTGTCTCCTAAGTTTTCATGTCAAGGCTTGCCTTAATATAAAAATAGTGCTTCTTCAACATGATGCTGCTCTCTTTGAGGAGTCTGACTTCCATGACTCAATCAGACTTTCCTTGAGTTGTGAAAGCTCTGAGTCAGAAGTAGAAGCTGCTGTGACTCCCAATCACATGCTGGTATTTTGAGAAATTAGTTTTATTTTGCAGAACACCCATCTCAGACTAAAGCTTTGGAGACTTTATCCTAATCCTTTAAAAAGTGAAATTGGCTTAACTGAATTGAATGTGTGTGTGTACGGGAGGTGACAAACTTTGCTCATTCCTCAAAAGTTTTACTGTTTGCACCTTGTCATACCCTGGGCGTACAAAGAAATCGAGGCAGCCAGTCATCAGCTGTGGATCCTCTTTGTGTTATGTGCAGTCTTTAGATCCAAATAAAGCAGCGACGGATGTCCTTGTCTTCCTCCCTTCTCTCTAGTTTCGCTCTCTGAACATGGTTTCCGAATGCCTTTTTTCATTGATCAATGGAGATGACATGTTTGCCACCTTTGCAAAAATGCAGCAGAAAAGTTACTTGGTTTGGTTATTCAGTAGGATCTACCTCTACTCCTTCATCAGTCTGTTCATCTATATGGTGCTGAGTCTCTTCATTGCACTCATTACAGATACGTATGAAACTGTCAAGGTAAGTGTGGACTCTTACTCTTCATTTGGAATAAAAAAGCAAGATTGGTGCTATCAAGACTTTCATCTCCCTCAATATTTGACTTGCAGTGCATGCCAATTTAAAAAATAAATATAATGGCTGCTTTTGAGGGTGTAAAGCGATGATAAGAGGTTTTTCTTTTAGACTAAAATTTTCTTACATGCCTATCTGATTTCCTGCTCTGATGGAAGCTAAATATCTAATAAAAAGCAGTAATTTCATATTCAGTTCTGTGAATCTTCTAATTTCAGACTTGAGCAATGTCTGAAAAGTGGTCTGTGGTGGATTTGGTTTATTGTATGTTTTGGCCTTGTTAAAGGCTTATCTGAGTATAACTTTTTAGCACTACCAGCAAGATGGCTTTCCAGAGACAGAACTTCAGAGATTTATATCACAGTGCAAAGACTCACCCAACTCTGGCCGGTACAGGTTGGAGGAGGAGCATTCTGCATCTCTCTTCTGTTGTTGTAACGGTACGTACCTCTATTAAAATTATACATTAAGGTATATGCAAAAGCAACGCACCACAAAATGTTCCTGGTACAATGTTAAGAGTACTTAATTTTTTTTGGGGGGGGAGAGGAAAAAACCCCACAAAAATCCCAAACTGTTTCTAGTGCTCTAGAATGGACCACTGGAGCAAAATGTCTGCAGCCAACAAACTCCTTAGGAGACGTGAGGGAACTTTTAAATCAAGAATCACTTAACATATGAAAAATAGTACAGAAAGTTAAATAATATATACGGTCACTTGGGAATGCCGAATGTATAACGTGCAAGCATTAACATTTCCTGTACTCACTGCAATAGGCAGAACTTACAGAACTAATTCAGTGTCTTCTTATCCACTTTTTAATGATACCTTGTGCAGTAAAGTGTCCTAACTTAAATGGTAGCAGACCTTAGGGAGAAAATCATCTTGCCAAGGTTTTAAGACTGCATGCAGTTTAAGATACTATCACAGCACTTGGAAAAGCATTGCCTAACTTCCACTATGGAGAGCTTAATGCTTCAGTTATTTGAAGTTTTGTTTCTTCAGGAATACCGATTGCAGGATACATGGTTTATATTTAACCTGGCTGGCAGCAACTCTGAGTCTTGCTTGCTGAAGGGTCCTTTGGTGAGGGAGCCTTAAAATATTTACAGCTTGATTAAAAAGATCAAAGGTGTTTGCAGCTCCTTGGTGTTGGGCTTTTAGGGTGTGCTATACTGTTATATGCCAGATAAATTATATTTATGAGGGGGAGAGGATGGGGACATATTTTGGAGCAGGGAGACAACAGAGCCTGCAGTGAGCCGGTCCAGAGCGGGTAGCCACTGTTCTGCCCTGGAGATGAAAGTGTGGGATGAAGCAGAGCAGGGCATCTTGCTGCTGGGTAAAGGGCACAGGCACGTTAATATTTCCTTTTCTCCACACACCTCTCAGTTTAACCAGGCAAGAAACCCAGCGTGGGGGTGTAATACTTTTCCCACTGGCTGTGAGGTGGAGATCAGGAGTCTAGAAGATCATTGGAAAAGGAAAACTTGGTTACTGTCAAGCAACTTGCTCTTCAGGAGTATTGGCAGCCAGCAGCACCCTGGACTCGAACAGAGCTGTAGGCATTTAAGGGCTTTGTTTCAGAGCCTCGTTTCCCAAACGGATTACTGACTCTTTAATGATTTTATCCTGCTGCCAAATATCTTAATCCACATGCATGCCTCATACCATGCATGTTAATGTTAGAAACTGGGGTTTTTTTTGTCTCGAAAAAGTGTGTTTCTTCCTCTAGAAGCTAGACCTGGGGCTGACTTTGCAGTTGCCTGTAAAAATGGACATTGCTCCATTAGCTCTGTACTGTGGCCTTCTGGTTTTACTTTGAAACAAATGATATGTAGGAATAAATAAGTATCTCAAGTGGGATGCTGCATTATGAGTTCTATGGCATCCTCTCCTTAAATAGTCATGATCCTACAGGACATACAAGGCTTCTCTGAATTCTTTCACATGTTCAAAATATTATATGGTGGTTCATAAGAGTTTCTTATCAGTAGGTGTCAAATTTGTAATTAAATAGTTCAGATGCATTTTTAAGGCTCCTTGTACAATGAAACTATTCTTTTAATGCATGCACCTGACAACTTTTCTCCCCTCTTCTATGCAGGTTGTAGTGAACATATTTAATGGATTGTTGGAGTGTATCATGGAGGCTTTAAAGCAGCAGACATTGCAAGAACTGGACAGTGGAGATGGTGGAAACTTATACCTAAAGCCTGAATTTGCTTTTCTTGAAAAATAGTGCAAGCCTGTGGCAGAAGCTTGTGATAAACTTACAGTCTTTCTGATTAGGCACTCTCACTGCTAGTTCAGGGGTTTGGGTTTTTATTAGCTTTGTACTATTTGTTTCCTCAGTTAAATCATGCTAGAATGCAAAGAGCATTAAAAAGCTGTCTGTGTTCAGAGAGTTGGCTAGATCATGTGAGTAGACTAGAAATGCAATAACTTTCAACTATAAGTAGAAGTAGAGCTGGACAACTGCAACTTTGAATGCCAACCCAGCCCTCAGTACTGCTGGCATTATCTAGCTATGGCTGACCTGTCACTGAATCCACTGAGTCCAGTGCAGAGCCACAAAGATGGTTAAGGGAGTGGAACATCTCCCTTATGAGGAAAGGCTGAGGGAGCTGGGTCTCTTTAGCTTGGAGAAGACTGAGGGGTGACCTCATTAATGTTTATAAATATATAAAGGGTGAGTGTCATGAGGATGGAGCCAGGCTCTTCTCAGTGACATCCAATGATAGGACAAGGGGCAACAGATGCAAGCTGGAACATAGGAGGTTCTGCACAAATGTGAGGAAGAATTTCTTCACAGTGAGGGTGACAGAGCACTGGCACAGGCTGCCCAGAGAGGTTGTGGAGTCTCCTTCTCTGGAGACATTCAAAGCCCGCCTGGACACATTCCTGTGTGACCTGATCTAGGTGTTCCTGCTCTGGCAGGGGGATTGGACTAGATGATCTTTTGGGGTCCCTTCCAGTCCCTAACATTCTGTGATTCTGTGAATGAACCAAAGCTCCCTCTAGACCCTTTGGTATTTTTTGTTTATCTGCACTCAAAGTAAAAATAAACTAAAACAATGAAATTTGGTGTGATTTGTTTCTGGAGGCATCACAGTGAATTGATGCACAAGCCATTCAAATATGGCTGAGAGCATAAACTAAATATTTCTATAAACATAAGTACCACTTGATGTAAGTGGCAGTCCCTTTTCAGAAAGGCCAGGGATATGCCAGGCCAGAACTGAAGTTTGAGGGATGAATTGAGTGGAGAAATGTAGATGTTCTTCTGTATCCAGCACTGGGTAGGACCAGTTACAGTCTTCAGCTTCACAGTGTGCTGACTGTGTGTTTTTAAAGAAAGAGTCAGACAAAAGCACTTTCAAAGTATCTATTTTTATATTTCAAATCTTTCTCTGGTGTGCAAGTCAGTGAACCTGAAGTCTAAGCTAAGTTAAATACACTGAAGATATGTCTCTGAGAGTTGTATCTCTCCATGATTTAGAAAGTAGATGATTCCTACCAACCTGTTACTGTCAGTGGCTCACTGAAACATTAGATATTATAAAAATTCTCTTTTGACAACTTAGTTTATATACTGTGTTGGTTGTGATACCATTCGATGGATGCCTTATTTTCTATAGTCTATTCATTCTGGGAGCAGAACAGAAAACCAAAGAGAAGCGTATTTTAGATAACTTGCATTTGTGAGCACCATTCCTGTAGCTGCGTGTGACAATGTATAATGCTGTGCACAAAGGTGGAGAACACTAAACTTGTTCTGTCTGAATGTTTACACATTGTAAATGTGCTACAATAAACAATTCCAGCTGCAGTAAGTATTGGGTGTGTCAGTATCCATCTTAAGAGTAAATAAGTTGCCAGGTTAATATAGGAGCTTTTTTTTAAAAAAATTTTTTTATAGCATTATGCAATTTTTGGCATGAAACAGTGTGTAGAGTGTGTGAACTTGCAATTTGCTATACTCAAGGTGGTTCCCATGGACCCTGGTGAGGACCTGTTCCCAGCTGCTTCTGTTTAATTATTTTGCATTTCAGAGTTTGCCATAGAAACAAATAAGCAAGTATTAAACCTTACACTAAAAATGCTCCTCTACATTCCATGAAGTTCAAATTCCACAAAGACAAACCAAATGCAAGGTTTAACATTTTATACAAATGTGATTATTCACAGTATCTCAAAAATTCCTATTTTGAGGTCCTTGTCTTCCAATAGTCACCTAAGATGGAAGACTTTTGAAGCTGTTTAAGGAGATTCAAGGCTATACTAATTGACCATATTTTTTGTTGACTCACTAACCTCCTTATGGATCATTGACAACACACAATATATAATGTGCACATCACTATTGTATAAAATAGTTTGTGTGAGGAATTCTGACAAGGATGGCAAGCGCTTTAGGATCACTGAGATGCAGAAGGCTGACTTCTTAGCAAGGCGTTTTCATACAGAGTGTTATGCTCTGTTACTTCTGCTGGACTACACAGCTTTTAATGTAGCATTGCTGGCAGTAGTGTAGGTTTGAGGAGGAGAGTTGGTGAAAGTCCTTCAAACAGCAGTGAGCAGTATCACAGTGAAGCCAGAGGGGAGGGCTATCTGAAAGTAGAAGGATGTGTAAAGTGAAGGGTAGGATGGGGCGGGAGAAAAAGAAGGGACAACTGTTTATAAAGTTAGCAGAGCAGCAATTGTGTATTTCTGGCCACAGGTACAGGTGTTACATGGGTGAAGAACAGCAGTACCCTGAAAAGTTACCGGCTTACACCTGCTCAAAACATCCAGTTCTGATGGGAAAAATGACTGCTGCTTGTATTACATACCTGATATCTATCTGTATTTTGTTTTTTAAGAAAACCAGACACTCAAACATGTATTGTTTGCCTTGGTAGTGCTGCTGGCAATCTAAGTGCTTTCTGTCCAGGCCTTCTGACCTGCTCAATCCTTGGTGTTCAGGATCTCTCTCTGCCTATTTCCCTCACCTGAGAAGCAGCCAGTCAGTGCTGTGTTTTCTAACCTACTGGCTGCATTTGACATGAAGTGTAGCTCTGCCAGGAGACCTGTGGCTGCTGCTGTTGTGGGTACAGTGGGGCTTTTAAATGTTATTTTTGTTTCTATACATGACATGCTGGTTATGGCCTTGCAGAGACAAGAAGTGTGACAATGATCTTATTCTAGAAAACCCCTCTTGACTTCACCAGTATCAGTGATCTCAACATTAGCAATGCTAGTACCGTGTGTAGAGCTGGATCCTGGAGACATCAGTATCTTTATGCTGATCCAATCAAGCAGGCACAGATAGAATTGTAAAATGCAGGTGAAGAGAGCAAAGAAGCAGATACAGCATCAGATAAACTCATGCTTAAAAATACCATCCCAAGGAAAACAGGGCTTTCAGTGCTACCCGAGAAGCTATGGAGGGGTAAGAGAACTCCTTTGTTCTGATTCTCACTGGGCTCTGGAAAGATTTGTCTAAAAATACCTATAGTCAGTATTTCCTCTTGAAAATAAGTTGCAGGGGCCTAAACTTGGGTAACAAGTTGTTTTCATACCAAAGCTCATTTCATTGCCAATGTTTTGCATATGCTCAAGTAGTGAGAACTTCTTATTTTCATCCGAGCTCAGCTCTCTTAACAGAATGAAGTTACACTGAGGGGAACAGAGAGGTGAAGGCTGTACTTGTTTGTAAGTACCAGCTTCCATGTTGGATCAAAGCATATTCTCAAGGGAAGTTAAACTGTGTGCATGCAAAAGAGGAAGAAATCAAACCCAGATATGCTCATACCTTTCCAATAGAAAATGTGTAAAGGCATAATTTATCTCTGGCAGGTGGGGCGGAACACAGCTGCTCCTGTAAAGGACCAAACCTGTGATTGCCTCTGTCCTGAGGTAGTACCTAGTACCAGGTGGTTCAGGGGAAGCCTTAAGGAACTTCCATGCATGAGCTGACATTATGTTCTTGCAGCTAATTTTGAGTACTTGCACAGTGATGTTTGTCTGGGCTTTTGTTCCTTCTTCTCCCTCAACCAGTGTGACTGTAAGTGAACACAGCATCATCTGAGAACGTTGTGCAAGAGCCCCACGCTGCCCATCCCCGCCGTGTGGCAGGTAGAGAGCCCACAGTGCAGCGAAGCCTCTCGTAAGTCTGCACCCGAGTTCGGAGTAAGCACACTGCACCACATCCTCGGAGGAACTGAGCACCTTTTCAGCTGCAGGACGGCCGGCCCTGTGGCAGCCGATCCAACCTGAGCCCACCCGCTGCCGGCCCGCCCGGGGCACGTGGGCGGCGGGGCGCCCTCCTCCGCCCGGGCCACATAAAGACGGCAGTGCCGCGCAGGGTGTGGGGTTCGCTGGCGGGACGGGGCCGCTCGGGTGGCGGCGCCGGCTTCCCCCGGCTGCCGGAGCCCTGCCCGGGCAGCGGCCGAGCCCCGCGGCCCCATGGAGATCTCCCTCAAGTACCTGCCCGGCGGACGGGCCGCCGCCAGCGGGTGAGCGGGACGGGATAGGGCTGGGCGCTGCCGCTCGGGTCACCGTGCCCGGCGGGGGTGTGTGTGTGTGTGTCAGGGCGCTCCTTCGCTCACGGCTGCGGGAGGGGGTGAAGCGCCCCGGGGCACGGCGGCTGTGTGGGGCCGCGATAACGGGCGTGCCCCGCAGCGCCTCGCGGGGTGGGGGGCTCCTGCGGGCGGGGAGCGCTCCTGCAGCGGCCGGCACCGGGTCAGCGAACGGGGGGTGCAGCTCTGAACTGGTGGGGTGCAGCTCTGAACTGGTGGGGTGCAGCTCTGAACTGGTGGGGTGCCTCTGCTGCGGGAGGTAGGTGCTTCTGTCAGGCGAAGAGCTCGAGTTAAATGCTGGTTTCGTGAGCAGGCAGCTGTGAGTGGCAGCAGGGCTGCTGAATTGTCCTGAGCTGTACTACAAAAGGGTATCCGGACAACAGACTGTCCTCCAGTGGGGGGGATCGTCCTCCGGTGGTGGCTGTCCTTGTGCAGCTTTTGGAATTGAATTGGTAACGCTATTCGTGATGCACCACACTTAATGACGCTTAGATACGCATTTAAACATGCATAGTGAAGTTAGTCGTCATTCATAAAACTTGTGTCAATGCTTTTTACAAAACATACCATGGAAACCTGTTGAGCAGTGCTAATTACGCTGCTGTGTCTGAATTGTTGTGTTATTCTGTCTGGAGCTAGGTGCTTTGGATTATTTTTACATTATTGGGCTGATAAACACTTGGTAGAACTAATTCATTTAACTGTGGTAAGTCACTGTTAATCACTTGGAGCTTTTAAACTTTTTTTTAATGCTTCAGTTGAAGGTTCTAGTTGAGACTTAATGCAGTTTATTTGGATGTGATTTGACTGGATTAGAAAACAATTGCTGTGTTTCATCTATTGCCAAATAAATTATTTCTTTAATAGTACACCAGAGAATGCTTGTTCCTTATTGAAAGACAAAGCCCAACAGTGATACAGGCTTAAATTTCACCTCTTCCTCCTAAGCTGAAAAAGTATGTTGCTTTCCTTGGCTAAATTTCCTGCTCTACAGCTAATCAATAAAGGAAGCTAAAGGCATCAGTGAAAACAACCCCTGGCCAGTGGAGTTAAGTGAGGGTTGTGTAAAAGTGAAACTCTTGTTATTAGGCAACATCAAGTTTCTAGAAGAGCAGTAGTGGCTTGAAAGACAACTTTGGAAAAAAACGCCTTGTCTTCCACTGTATGTGTTTGAATATCAAAGGAATAGTGTTTCTTATAAGGCTTGCTGTTTGGTTTTTAAGATGTGTTGCTTCAGACACGCTTTTACTGGAAGCTTAGGGGAGGATTTTGTTAAAGTCTTGGAGGTGTTTCTTATGTCCTACCTTCATGCTTTAAATCTTGACCAGATCCAGCTTAAACCTGCTCTTATTTCCTCTTTCTTTCCCACCTATTCCTATAACATTCCTATTTCATTCTGGGTTTGGTCTTGTTCATTGTGTACCCACACAATTGTTGCTGCCTGTTCAAGAGGAACTGGTACAGGAGTAGTGGTGTCTTTGGGTGTCAGTGCAGGACTGAACTATGTATGTACCCGTTTCCTTAGACAATGTTCAAAGCCATGATTATATGCTTTTTTTTTTTTTTTTTTTGTCAGATGTGTTTACATCTTCCAAAGTCTTTATATCTTAAATATTATTAAAACTAGTGCAGTATGTTTTTATTACAAATTTCAATAGGCATGTATTCTACAGTTTCTTTTTCTTAAAAACCTTTCTGGGTTTTTTGTGTCGCAAAACCAAAATTGGCCTTTCTCTCATTGTCTTCATGAATGATTGATTTAAGGCTGTGTAATAAAGATAACCTTTGAGCTTCTAATGTTAAAAAAGGGGTGGTGTTTTTGGTTTTTTTCAGTTCCTCTTATGAGGAAACACCACAGTGTTGACTTTACTGTGTTTAACTCTCATTAGCTTTTTGTGAGCTAGCTGGTTGTAGCAAATCAAATGTGCTTTGTGGTCTACCGTTTGGGCTTAAATACCTATACGCTTCAGACAGCTGAGGGCAAAAGAAGTAAGAATACATCTGAAGACTTGAAAATGATGCTTTTGGTTTTGGCCTTGAGAGAAAATGTTATCCTTTATGAAATTCAGGCCATGAAGAGTAATTTTCAGGATGGTAAATGGGACTGATAGTCAGTTTATGTAGCCAGTTTCAGATATGATTGTTCTACCTTAACACATGGAGAGAGGAAAAAAAAATTATGTTTGGTTCTGATCTTTGTGCAAAGTAGGAAAGTTTTGACAATTATGGTACTGGAAAACAGGGTTAAAAGATTAGGAGAAGAGGAAAGTTTTCAATGTCCCATTCAGCTGGGAGAGAGAAACTTAGAGTGATTTAAGACGCCTACAACAACAGTCCTCTGTGCTTGTTCCTCTGATTTTTACATGCCCAGATATTTAAATAAATAAATGCCTATGAGTTTAGCCCTTAAACTGCATGTTCATAACAGAAGTGTGCTGTGAAGCCAGCACTGGTTGTTTAGTCTTTAAGACGCCTTTTTCTGATGGTAGAATGTGGGTTATTCAGAGAAGTGTGTTAACAGTGGCCTCTCTTTATTTCAAATATTTAATTTTAAGAAAGCGGTAAATGTAGACTTGCTTTACCATTACAGAACCTCTTTTTTAATGCCTATTTCCCAAGAAACAGTTGTGTGAATGTTGTGTTTTTGATGGTCTAATGTGATTGAATGATTTTTAATGATGCGATCATAGAGCAATATTTATTGCATTTTGCTTTAAAACAAACAAGCAGAAAACTCTTCCAGACCTTTTATGTCATGTGGTGATCTGAGGTGAAACTGCAATATGAGGAAATTGTTTGCCAAAGTGTTCTTTTGGTTTCTAATTAACGTATTATTTATGGCAGAAATATGATGGCTCCGTCAGATTTAGATCTAAAAGGGACGGCTCTGAAAGAGGATTTGAAGTTTTACTTCATGAACCCATGTGAAAAATACAGAGCAAGACATCAAATACCATGGAAACTGGCTTTGCAGATTTTGAAGATACTTATGGTTACTACACAGGTAATCCTTCCTCTGTTTTTACTCTTCAGAAGCGTAGCAATGATGTGCAGGAGAAGCAGGTCTGTGGTTCTGGGCGTTTTCCATCCCTGGATATTTGTTACTTACTTGAACTTCCTGCTTCAGTCCGGAAATAAAAAACACTACAAAAGGTA
This sequence comes from Podargus strigoides, assembly GCA_028020825.1. Lineage (NCBI taxonomy): Eukaryota > Metazoa > Chordata > Aves > Caprimulgiformes > Podargidae > Podargus > Podargus strigoides. Next base: position 15,367,167 of record CM051627.1, on the reverse strand, counting down.
TGCTGAGGGGGAAGAATAACATAGCCTAAATTACAAAAACCTTCTGCAGATTTTTAGGGCAGTATTTGACCAGGTATTTTGCTTTAAGATAATACTTTAAATCAAATTACTTTTCCCACTAAATCCAACGTTGTCTTCAGGCCTGCTGTGACAGCACTGCTCTGTGTTCTGCTTCCTGGGACATTCATAGATTATGGTTTCACTGTGCTGTTTCAAAAGTGCTGTTTCTTGAAATCTAGTCAGTGACTTGAAATGTACGTGTTCAATGTGAAAATGCTACCATCTCTGGTGATGGTGGGGATGACTGAGCTACAGGAATCAGATGTGCCCCTTGCTTCTGACATCAAATGATGTGTTTCTGTGTACCTAGATAGGTAGAAGCAAAGAGGATGGTTTTTAAACTGCATTGGTATCACAGTGTTAATTTACAGCCCACTAAGGAATGGTGATTGGAAGTTGAGGGAAGCAAAACAGGGCACACGTATAAGTAGAAATTATTTTTCTGGGCCTTTGAAATGCAGGACTTTAACATTGGATGGTTTGCAAGTACAGCTAAACACACAACTCCTAAAAACATGCTGAATTGCAGGATTCCAGGTTTGTGTTTGACTTGCCTGCTAGAATGAAGTATAACCCCAGCTTATGTGTCCCTGTGTTTTATTGACTGCTCTTGCTCTTCATCTCTCTGCTGGAACAATGTGGCAGGCTCGCTGTCCCTGCTGGCACGGGATCCAGCCTCTGGTGCTGCTGTGCTGGAGCCCTGTCACAGGTGGGAGCGGGATGCAGTGGTCGGTCTGTCTAGGCAAGGCTCGCTGAAATAGGCTGTTCACAGTAGTGCTGGCACAATTGCCACATGTAGCATCAGACCGGCTGGGAACAGGGAGTGTGTTAAGGTGTGTGAGGGAGGGAGGATGGGGTGGGCAGGGCGAGCACAGCATAAGATAAGCAGACTGGTTTCCCCATCTTACTTCACTGTCAGCTTCAACTCAGGTGTGGGTTATTGCATTCTCTTCGAAGACAGGGGAGTAACCTTTGTATGTGAGTAGGGAGACAAAACACAACTTCACATGGCTCTGAAAAAGTTCACTACTTTCAGTCTATCCTAACCTACTGACTTGAATTCTTGGAGTCACTGAGTGTATAATTTTTCTGTCTGCTCTCCTAGGTTCCCACTGTCCTTTGTAAACAAAAAGGGTGCTCTGCTGCTTGGCTTTCAGAGACCACAAGGTTTTGTGGCTTGCTGCTTTAGATTGTTCTTGTCAGTCCTGGGTCTTGCTCAGATGCTGGGCAGGTAGCCAGCAAGAAAAGGAAAATAGTTTCTGGAGGAAAATGTGTTGGTGCTCTGGAGGGAGGTCTCAAATGTGAGCTCACAGTAACTGGACAGGTTCAACAAGCATCTCTGTGTTCCAGAGTGAGGGCAAGACCCTTGAAGGACAACCTAGGAATAGTTAAACCTCCTGCTTGATGCCAGCCTGTGAGCCATGACACTTGTGCCTTCTTCGGTGTGATGTAGCAGCTGGGGTATCTGTGCCTGACTGAAAAGCAGAAGAAACTTCTCCCCAGGATGGGGAGTCAGTTTTATTCCAATGCTGTGCTGAAATCCCCTAGGGAGTCCCCTGAGGAAACCCTGCTGTGTGTGTTTTATTTCTCTGTATTGCAGCTGGAAGAACCCTGATTTTTTTTTTTTTTTTTTTTTTTTTTTTTTTAGAGATACTGACTAGAGTGCTCCAGATTTATTTGTAGCACTCCGATATTTACACACCGTCCCGTCCCCGCCCCCCCAGTCAACCGAAGATATAAATAGTTGATTTAAAACTTGGCTAAAAGTATGAAGATTCAGCTCTTAATCTGAAGACTGCATATACCTGGCAGAGCTGATATCCTCATTTCTCTGTACTGCTGTAACTTTGATGTACAGTCAATCAGCTCTGCGCTAAATAGTCCTGCTGCATGTATTCTTTTAGCCTGACCTGGATCTAAGCAATTATTGTCTAGGACAAAAGATGATGTATTCCAGTGAAGGAGGTAAAAATCAGTGTGCTTTCCAGTTTCTGTTGTTTTTAATGAACGATTTTGGATGTTAGCAGACCCTACCTGTTTGCTATTGGGGGATTTCAAATTTCTCAGTTCTTCTGCTTGCTTCTTCTTTCCTACTTCTGCCAGTTTCTTCTGGGGCTTGGAAACTCCATGCAGTAATGAGACAGTTTCACGTTTGCTATTGGTAAGCAGTTTAAACCTAGGATGAGGAGTTAGCTATTTGGGGCTTGGGACATCCTCCTGATGGTATGCCTGTGAAGAAACTCTTGTTGCTTGATTTATTTATTTTTTTTTTCCTCTTCTATGCTCCATTTATATGTTTTCCTTGGTGGTGGTGGGAATGGAAGCATCCATATAGTAGGGCAACACAAATCCTGAGGAGTAACTTTGCTGCTGCTTCTTATTATAACCTCCTTAACCAGTTCCTGGGTCAGGCAGATGATGCTTTTTTATTGCTGTGGGGTCCCACATAAGTTTGCTCTAATCCTGTGCCATGCCAGAGGTAGGAAGAAGGTGCAGGAATTTGGCCCATAGCAAAGCAGGGCATTTCTGGGGTAGCAGGCTGTGCTTTTAGCTTAGCTCTTCTGCCATTTGCATCCTCAATGGAAGTTTTGTCAAATTCCAGTTAGAGTTGTTGGTCCAGGATGTGTGAAAGGTGGTAGTGATCTTGCTGTTTATTTGTTGCACTGTAAGCTTTAGAATCACTGGGAGATTTGGATTTCTGTTTCTCTTACTGTGAATGTGGTAACCTTGACTTTAGTAGTCTTATGGCATTAGTTAACAGATTCTTTCCTCCTATTGTAGCAGGATTACAGCAACAGGCACCTTTCTGTTTTGTATTCATTATAATTTGAAGCTGTTTCCAAAATACTGCTGCTTCACCAGTGTTCAAAATCCAAATTTGTTTGTGTTTTTTTTTTTTCTTGTCAGCTTATTTTTTTTGGTTTGAGTAACCAGTTGGTGGTCTCTTTCAAAGAAGAAAACACTATTGCTTTTAAACATATATTCCTGAAAGGCTATTCTGGAGTTGATGAAGATGACTACAGCTGCAGTATATATACACAACAGGATGCTTATGACAGCATTTTTTATGTTATTAATCAGGTAAGTGTGTGTGTGTTTATAATGAACAGTGTTAAAGCTGAAGCTATAGCTATGGACTTCTGCTGAAGTTCTGGTTTTCTGTTGCCATTCTGGAGTTTCAGTTTTGATATTTCAGTGAATCCCTGCAGGTGGGGTGCTCTGAATTTTGTGTGTAGATATCTGCACTTTTGTCTCTTGGAGACGAATCTAAACCACAATTTTACTTGGTGTGTAGTACCGAAATCCTGAAAGTTTGAAAATCAGTCATCTTGCATGAACTGGAACCTTTGTTTAGGTCTTACTTTGCAGAGTGATGGGCCTGAATATACCTATGCATGGTATTCAAAAAATTTGTGTGTACAGCTATGCTGAATTGCAGCATTGTAGTGAGTGCCAGAGGCCTCAAAATGGGGGGTATGGTACTTCCAGGAACGTAGGGGCACTCGTCCTGCTTAGGGATGGTATTTTAAAGAACAGTGCCTTTACAATTGTGGGAAGAAAGAGAATAAATCTAGGATGAAAATTCAGTAAACATTTTTGTGTTTAATATGAATACACTTAGAAGTCATGAGATAAGAGTATGTAGAAAACGAAACATTTCTTGTGCTTGCAGATGCCAGTAAGCCCAGAAACAGCTCACATGGGATGAGTAGAAAGTGGATTTAAACCACCTTTAATTTTCCCTGACCCTGGGACATCAGCTCTGACACTTGGTTTAAAGGGGTTTTTCAGCCATCAGTTCTGCCCAGCAGTCAGTCATGCAAGGGCTACACTTCTTAAACATGTACTTGTGTGTGGGTTCATGGCTCCTCAGCCACCTCCTCTGAGCTACAGCAGAGCCATCAACAGATCAAACATGCTGTCTCTGCTGTGCTGGACGAGGCTGAGACTCTCGCTCCTGATATGTTAAATGAGTGTTGAAGTAATTTTCTTAGTCTTCCTTTGAACTCGCAATGTTGCCACTATTTCTGCTATGAGCTGTGCTTTCTTTTTCTTCCTTGCTTGCTTTGTCTTGCTTTCCTTCTTTTGTAGGCACTAAGGCTGAGGTGAAGTCCAGATAGAAGACAGTAGAGAAATAATAGCTTTGTATCCTCAAGAGTGAGCCAATGTGGGATACAGGCATCAGAAAAAGGTCACTTCATAAAATGTCTATGTTGCATTAATGTAGACATATCCTTAAAGGAGATTTAAACTTGTGTAATCTGGGTTCTTTAGTGTTCTGCGGTGTTCATGAGGCTTTTAAAATCACATCTAAGACTTAAAGTATACCTTCAGGTGAACATTGACTGGTGTTGCTTTTTTGTTGTTGTTTGGGTTTGGTTTTTTTCTGTTTTGTTTCTTGACAAATGCCTTCTAGGAAGGAGCAAGGCAGCTGGCTGCTATGCTAAAAGCAGTGTGCTTTGCTTTTTTTTTTTTTTTGTTGGATGGGCAGCTAGAAGCCATAGATTTTTGGTGTTTTGTTTTATTTTGAAATGTGTGGCTGGTGGGGGGATTGCAGGGATGGGGCAAGCAGAAGGATACAATATTACAGAAGGTTGTAATAGTACACAGCAAAACTAGAGTTGTCAAAATGGAATTTCAGGCTTTGTGTAATGTGCCACTGTGATATTTTCACACTCTGGAAAAAACACCCAAAACCAAAAACCATCACACTCTTTCCACTTGGAAGAGTTACACAACTTTTCCTTATTCCTCTCCTGAGTCCAATTTGAAAGTTTCTATTACAGAGAAGCCATGTGGAATCGTTACACTTGTACCCTGCCTGTGGCACAGTCTGGAGGGCCAGGATGTTCTGCTGGCTGCTCTGTCTGAGGATGCTTAGAAACGTGTCAATGGGAATTTTGCTTTTACTGTTTTGTGGTGTTTGAAAGTGGCACGTGAGTGACGCAGAGCCATGCGTTATGCTGTCAGGAGGGCAGAGCCTGAAAGCACATATGGACAGAGCAATGTCTGTTAGATGCAGTGATCTGGAGATGTCCTCAGAGGGATATGGAGTTGTGACTAACTTCTGTTTCCACTCACTTGACCTGCCTTAGTCAGATTTGACTTCCTTAGTTTGCTTTAAGATAACGTTCTGACAGGGTACAGAGGCTGTGCTTTTCTCCCAGGCTGTCTAAACCTGCTGCAAGCTCAGCTGTGAGGAGTCTGAGCAGCACTATGAGGCAGAGATTTGTGGTGGTTCCTGTTACACGGCTTTTGGACATGGAGCGTGTGGTTGTTAATGACCACTGGAACTCTGTGCCCCTCATGATGGGTTAGTGGCCATAGTGCCTGTTGGAATGAGGAAACAGGATGACACTGAATGATGCATGATAACAAAATCAGTGTTTATGAGGAAAAGGGTCTATCAAAGCCAGCTGAACAATTTTTTTAAGGCATGGGAAGCCTTGTCTGACTTCCCACGTTTATTGACTTCAGGCCTCCTGGGAGGTAAATGCTTCCTTCAGAGCAGATCAGCACTGTATACTGCCCTGAGCTCTTTAACTAGGTCAGGTAATGATAAAAACTAATTAATTCTTCCTCAAAGGGCCAGGGGTCTGTCTCACTTCTCTTGGACAATGTTAGCTGGTGCTAAGCTGAGCTGACAGAGCTGTGTTCATGAATAGTCATTGATCTCCTCAGCTGCAGAGGAGTCAAGAACCACCGGGGGAGCTGTGCCCCTGGGGTTCGCCTGGCTTGTGCAGGACTGGAAGGTGTGACTCCATAGATTAGAGGATGTATCTTGCTTCCTGCAGACACCAAGGATGTGTGGAAGGCAGGTCAGGAGAGGACTGGCCTTGAATGGAGTTCTTTAGTGCTCAGGGCTGATCCATGTATGGATAATGCTTGGCTTGGCATAGCTTCATTTACTTCCCCTTCTAGGCCTTGTTTTAAAGCATGTCTTAACATAAGAAAGTGATTCTTTGCTATATTTTGAGTAAGTGAAAGTGCCTTCCTCCCAGGCATGTTTTCAGTTGCTTCTGTGCTCATGCAAAGCAGGCAGGTTAAATTACTTCTGGAGGCTGTCCAAGCTCTGTGTTTGTTCCTTAGTTGCTGGTTATATAGCAAACATGTGGCTTCCCTCTTCTATAGTTACACAGGGCGTGGCTTTGGTTTTGCTCTTGATGTGGGTTTGATAAGAACTATGACCTGGAGAGTACATGAAGTGATGAAGTTTTGAGTGTAAAAACTAACACCTTCATGAGAGAAATACATAAGATATTCCTGGAGTGTGTGTGGTTAGTAGCAATACTGTGTTGAAGTCACTGCCAGGCATCTAATTAAAAGCTGCCTGCTGGCTTGTGTCTGGCACACAGGTAACCATTTGCAGGCAGCCCGGTAGGTACAGGGCTCCCAGTCACTGTGTCACCAGGATGCCAGTCTCTACTACTAGTGCCCAGCAGCCATCTTAGCTTCCCATAAGATATCTACTCTCTCAATTTACAGACTTTATGTGAAAGTTAAGATTTTTATTTTTTTTTAATGTAAAAAGCTATATTGATGCACAACTTTGAGGTTAAAAGTTACTATCTAATGCAAAGAAGATGACTATGTCTGTAACTTCTGATTCTGTTTTGTTTTTAAACTAGTATGAGCAATTAAAGAACATATCCCTGGGGACGCTTGGTTATGAACGTGAAGGATCAGGTTTAAAAATTTGTAAACAACAGTACAAGAAAGGCACAATGCTTCCTTCCAATGATACACTGAATATAGATGTTTCTACTGAAACAGGTATTGTTGTACTAAAAATGTCTTGCTGTGGAGTACTTACATTCTGATGCTAAATCAGTAAAGTTTAAAACCAATCGCTTTTTGTATGGCAGTCATAGGAACTTTTAACTTGCCTATTTCCCTCTTGGTTTTCAGTACCTGCCTAGAAATGGCAGCTGCGTAGATTATAGAAAGCTCTTCTCACTAATGACAGCAGTTGAATTGTGGGTGGGTTTGGTTTTTTGTTTGTGTGGGTTTTTTGGGGGATTTTTGTTTGGTGTTTTTCTGTGGTTGTTTCCCGCCCCTCCATACAGAGAGCAAATCCAGAATTGTGGATGCTGGTCAGTCTGTACCTTCAGTGGATGAGCATCCTTAACACTTCTCAGAGCTAAGTCCTTGTTGTTATCCTCTCAAGACTTATTACATGAACCTGTTTTTCATCCCACTAGCTTGAGGCTCTCTGTGGATAGGTCTGCTCAAGATTAACATTTTGCCTGATTAGGACTTGCTGTTCAACCTGACCATCTGGGGTTTATGCTGCTTTCTATGTGAAGTTTTTAAGATTACAGCTTTTCCTCTTCTCCTCCCAGAATGTATCTTTTTTAAGCCGCAGGAGCTAGCTGGTAAGAAGGCTGAACTGAAGCTGAACTCCTCTTTTTTCAATCTTGAATTTTACAGGTAAAGTGGTGGTGGGGATTTAGTCATTTTTAACTCGTCTTTTCATATTATGGTGGATTCTGAGTTATGCAGTTTCCTTTTTTTTTTGTGTATGCATGTATTTTTGTGTGTATTTATACATATATATTTATACACTTTTTGAAACATTCAGGCTTATACAGGTTGAAATCTCCTTCAAGCTGAAAGGCATTGCTCTACAGACAATCCATGCCCGTGAATTGCCTGACTGCTATGCATTTAAAAATACTGTAAGTGAATATGGGGTATGGCACTTCCAATGCTATATATGTAACAAGAGCTTAAACTAAAGGAGAGTCATCATCCTCATATTTAGACTGTAAGGCAAAAGCAGTTGAGCATGGCCTAGCCCTTACTCTTCCTTTCCAAAGGTTGCTGAAATGATGTTGCCTTGGGACAATATTATTTTGTATCTTTCCAACTGGTAGCTTCATAACCTGAGAAAGAGATAAGTAATTGTCATTCTTCTAGTGGTTAAACTTGTAATTTGACTTCTTGAAATACTGCTTTTTATGCTGTACATGACTTGCTCTCAAATTATGTCTACACCAACAGCTGTGGTGATAGCTTTCTTACAGCTTACCTTATGAACAAATATTATTACATAGCAAAGCACTTACCAAGCCTTTTTTTTTATGGAATTAATTTTTGTTAGTCTTGTTTCTGTTATACTTTTGTGTTTCCAGATAACTTTCAATAATAGAGCCCACAGTGGAAAAATCAAAATCTATTTTGATAGTGACACTGATATTCAAGAATGTAAAGACTGGCACGTATTTGGCTCTGGTAAGTATGGTGCACATGTGTAACACTGCTATCATGAAAACACATCTCCCATCACTTCCCCTGCTCTGTAGTTGTCTAGAAAGACATTTCACGTCCTGTTTATCAACTGATAAGACTAAGCAAAGGAAAACACCTGATTTGGGTTCACAGGATGGCACATAAACCTGTGGATGAAAAGAAAATCGTACAGAAGGTCAAACAAGTTTCTGATTGCAGGCCATAGAATAAGAAATGAGGCAGGATTTTCTTTGTTCAGTTTTAATTTAATAATGGCATGGGCTAAAGTTTGCATCTCTTTTACCCCATGTAGTTTTAACACTGTTGGAGTACAGATGGACAGACGAACTTAGTGCAAAAAGAGGGCACTTGTATTAATATATCATTTTGGTTTTATTTTTAAGAACTTGAACATGCTTTTCACTCTTCTGGGCCAATCTCCATAGTTGCAGAAACAATGTTTCTTGTAACCCATCTATTTATGGGATAAAAGTGTTTAAATGCAAAATATGTGACACTTTGTAACAATTTGTGCTCGAGAGATGTGAAAAGACTAACTCTGCTTCCTTTCTTTGATTCTTTACAGTTCTCCAGAAAAACACTCAGTATATTCTAGTCTTTGATGGATTTGTCATTTTAAGTTGCCTTACTTCTCTCATCCTCTGCACACGATCCATTGTTCTTGCCTTGAGACTACAAAAAGTAAGTACAGAGCTCATAACCTCAATGCTTATTTTGTCTTGTTTGCAGCTGGTGTTGTCAAGTGAAGTTTTCAAATACTGGGTTATATATCTGTTGCAGGATGCTGCTGTCTTACTGTATCTCTAGAAAGAATGTGTAGATGTCTGAACAGTTGCTGGCTGAATGGGTTTTTACTTCTGTTTGTGTAATGCTGTAATACAAAGTATCTTCTTGTATCTCTCAGGAACAAAAGAAGGAGACTTAATTTTGTCCAGGACTTAATTTTGTCTAGGATTTTATGCAAGAAAACTTCCGACTCTGTGCTGCTAACAGCCAACACATCCTGCACCTTCCAAGCATGATTTTTTTCTTCCCTGGTTTCAGAGAAGAATTCCCATAGAGGTCTTGTCATAAATGAATGCTTTGAACATCCCTCAAAGCCAGCTCTAACTGGAGAATATGTAAAGCATAGCATATAGTCTAACTCTGGCTTGGTTTTTTTTTGGTCTTTCTGGGACTGGAACTGCCCTTTTTCAGTTCTTCTTCTTCTCCCTTTACAATCCCTCATCACCATCTGCTGTCACGCTCTTCCCTGCTCACCCTCCTCTGCGGACTGAGACTAGTCCTGTCTGACTTCATCTCAAGCTGCTTGCAGAGCTTCATGTAAGCAGACTAACCTCTTCTGGTCCAAATACTGTTGCAGAAGCACAAGCTGGGCCCTGAAATGTGCCAGTTCACAACAATTAATTGGTACAAACTTTGCAAACATGTGTCTTATGGGAGTTGGAAAAAGAGTTCAGGACAGGTAGGGTATGAAAGCACAGATACTTGTCTATCTTGTTCAATAACCTTTTGTAGCTTGTAAACAAGACAAAAGTGAAGAGGACACAATTCGGCAAAGGTGTTGTCAAACTGCTGTCAGGAACAGGGACGTCGGCATTTATTCATGAGCAAAAAGAGCAAGTGAAAGCAGATAGGCAGTGTTGGGTGTGGGAAGTGATATTGTTGACTCTGTTGGAAATGTGAGCTCTTGCCTTAAAGTTTTATTTGAGTTATTAATTCTTTTTCACTCCTTTAGTTGGACGGCCTTGCTCTGTTGGAGGTGGATAGAAACTTTTGTGAAGGGGGCTAAAAGGGGATAACAAGCCAAGGGGAGTAGGTTATGAAGTCAGCTGTTCTGTGCAGAGGTGATTTTCACTGACCTAAACCAATCTTAACTTTTTCCTATTTTATTTCTGTTGCTATTGAGAAAGGATTTTAAGCTATTTGGAAAGCTGGAATAGCAAATACTATAGGAAAAGGGGATATGTGAAACTTGAGCATTTCTATACTACTGGGACATCTGTACATATTTTTAATCTAAGGTGCCCTCTAACTAAACATCTAAATGCTTGTTGATAGAGATTTGTGAACTACTTCTTGGAGAAATATAAGCGTCATGTCTGTCACGCTGATCGCTTGGAGTTCATAAATGGATGGTATGTCCTGGTAATTATCAGTGATGTGATGACAATCATTGGGTCAATCCTAAAAATGGAAATAAAAGCCAAGGTGAGAGTTCTAATACTTTAGATAAAATACAAGTCTTGTTATAACCACCTGTAATGTGTCTTTACTTAAGGACAAATGCAAGTGAACTGTTGTAGTCATTAGTCACTTGTTTACTTTTGCTAGTTCTTATTTCCTCATATCCTAGTGCTAGTTTGACTGATAACTGGTTTCAGTCCTTTTTCCCCAAAGTCTTTCTGTAAGACCATGTAAGCTATTTAAATATCTTATTTCCACCGTGCTAAGTCCCCTAATTCCTAGTAGAGCACCTGTGGGTTTTTTTTGTTAGGAACTGTCTACCCACAACTTGGGTTGTGTTATTTCTGTAAGGAGTAGTAGTACATATTGTACAAGGAAACAAACAGTAATTCCCTTGAAAACAGAGATCTCAAGGGCTTGTGGGTCTGGGAACGTTGCTGTTATAGCTTGCTTTCCTGGCCTGTACAATCTACAGGCACAGACAGTGTCACCTGCTAGTCCTTGACCTCCCAGTCTGGGCTTGCTGAAATCGGCGTGTTTTGTCCGGCTGGCAGCTCTTCAGGAGGTTTTTGGTTTGTTTGTGTTGGTTGGTTGGGTTTTTTCTTCAATAGAGCTGTATGTCAACAGTTTCTGTGTTCACAAAACTTTGTATTCTGGGAAAAACAGGGTAGGGAGTGTGCTGCTCCTGCTTCATGTGTACTAAGGCTCAAAGGGCAGATGCCCAGAGTGGCCTTCGGAGGAGATACTTGAGAACCTCCAGCTGTATGGCAAGGTAGGGGGATGAGGGTATGCAGTCTTGAGCTAGATGGGTATCGTGCTTATTGCAACAAGTTCTGGCTTTCTAAAGTAAAATGCAAGTAGAATTGATTATAAACTTTACTGGTAGTACGAATGATGTTCACACTCTGAACAGCAGACAACCTGTTCAGAGATGTAAATGCATGTAGCATGGAAAAGGCTCACTCTTCATTTAAATGCTGGCTCATGTTTTACTAAACAGTAAATGAGAGCTTCTTTGCCTAACAATAGCATCTATTTATTTATTTTTTTTAAAAAAATTATAATAAAAATTTGGAGATATTAAATGTAGCATTAAAACTGTGACATAACCAAGGTAAAGTCTTTAGTTCTTCATGCAAAACTAAAAGAATATCAGCGTAGATGTGCTTTTATTTGCAGCACTATTGCATCTGGGTGATCTCACTAAATAACTGCAGTTCACTTTGGTCTGATTTTTATGCTGTAGCAACATCCTTTCAGTATTGGACTGCTCTGCTTTGTTTGTTTGAACTGCTGGAACTTGAATAGCTGTCAAGCTGACATACCTACTGCTTTGTAACTTGACCACCTGCTCTGTTTGGATCCCTCAGAACCTCACAAGTTATGATGTCTGCAGCATTTTACTTGGAACATCAACTTTGTTTGTCTGGGTTGGAGTCATCAGATACCTGGGATATTTTCAAACCTACAATGTAAGGCAGGAATCAAATATTCAACAATTAAAGCATATATTTGTCATTCTTAGTCAGGTTTCTCTAACTTGTGGCTTTTTCCCCTTCTCCTTTCCTCCACCCTCACATGTAGGTGCTCATTTTAACTATGCAGGCATCATTGCCCAAAGTGCTAAGATTTTGTTGTTGTGCTGGGATGATTTATCTTGGCTATACGTTCTGTGGTTGGATTGTCCTGGGGCCTTATCATGAAAAGGTATGTATTCCTGTTCTGGTCTAACAATGCATGAATATCTGTGTGTGTATAGTTCCTAGTTATAACGACAGAAATAGATCTTAAATTCTTGGTTTTGTTTAAAAGCTGTAACGTGAACAACACAGGAGTGTTTCTCCTTCCATGTGTACTTTCTGCTGCCTGTTCCATTTAACAAAGTAGCTGTATGCTTGCTTTCAGTGTGTACTTGAACTCAGTGTAATCTCAAACACAAGGCTGTGTTTGTGATGGGTGGGTGGTTTATCCAGGCAATGTCTGGCTGGGGACTAGAGGTGAATTGGTCTATTATCTCTTCTGCCCTCTTCTGGCAATCCCACCTCAGCTGGGTTAGAGGCACTGGTTCACTGTCACCATTTCTGGGAATCTCCTTGACTCTGATTTTGTTTTTCTAAATCTTTCTCGTGTCATGTAACTTTAGCTCCTAAATCTTGACTTACAAAGGGGTGGATGAATGCTTGTCTTGTTTACTTTGCTTTGTTTGTGTGGGTGTGTTGTGGGTTTGTTTTAAGGTTGATATCAAAGTATATGCCTGGTTATGTGGTCTTGTCTGAAACCTGGGTACAGCAGTAAGGCTTTGTATATTCAAAAACAAAAGCAAAAAACATGCAAAGCTTGTTGGTTTGTTTTTTTGTTTTTTTTTTTTTCTTGGCAGATGCTCTATGTGACAGTTTGAAAAAAGGCAGATTCCTGTTGTAATAAATTCTAAAAGTCCACTAATCAGTAACAAATGTATGACTTGTCATTCTCGATTTCTGGTTACACACAGTATATATGGTAACAGAGACACGTGTTCTGCAGGTACAAAGGAGAGAGGTCCTTGTGCTCAAAAATTCTGAAGGCCTTAGTTCAAAAACATAGAAATATGTATGGGCTTTTTCCTTCTACAGCCAGAGAGAGGCAGTGGGAATCCTGCATTTTGGGTTATGGCAATCCAGGGGCCTATAGGTGAGCAATCCTTAGCAGGTTTCTCTCTGTACCTAGGCATCAAAACTTGTGGGTTATTCAAGAATTACCCATGCCATGCACTCCTCCTCAGAAAATGTGCTGCTGTGTCTCATAATGGTTTTAAATAAATAAAAATAATTAAAAAATAAGCCATAGGTAAGACCAGACCTGCTGTTCCTGTGCAACAGTATGTTGTCAAGAGGAATATATTTGTAAGGACATCTCGTTTTCAATATAGGACAGCAATTCAGGTGAGTGTAGTCATGCTATTTCATTGATAGTACCTACATTAAAGCACTGCACATTCATTCATATTGTCCAATAAAGTACAGATAACAAATCCAGTTATTTGGAGGGACAGAGTGATAGTGGAAAGTGTGCTTACTTGGTTGCTGAATGGAGTTTAGCTTTAGGACACATTCTGGCTTGGGGAAATTGAGTTTGGAGTTTAAGAGGATGTCCTTGAAATGAAACCATGATTTCATTCAGGGTGTGCTTAGTAGCTTCACAGTACAGCTGTAGCATTTACTTATAGCTCAGAGTTTTCTGAGTGACAGATGATGTTATGACAAGACAAATCTAGTTTAGACCATTTGAGCTTCAAAAGCTATATGTTATCTATGTTTGAAAGCTATATATTATCTTCTTAATACAGTATTGATTAATTACTTCTATTCCAGTAATGCTGCAGAGCTGGGTAACCAGAAGATGTGGGCTCTGTTTCCAGCATACCACCACTGATTTACTGTATAGGTTCTGTGAAATCACTTTATCTACGTGTTTTGGCAAACAGAGCAGGCTTTTTCCTGCAGGTCTAAAATAGCTTAAAATTCAGTAACTTAAACATTCTGTGGTGATCAGTTACTGGCTGTTCTGCCTATTGAGCATCGTGAGTTTATTTCTTGATAATATATCTCCTTATTTCTGATGTTGATGTGTATTGCTTAGCAAACATCATATTTCTATGTGGTTTTGTTACTGACATGTATGTTTTGGTTTGAATGTACAGGATAGAAAGTGTGGTAGCATTTGACTGGGCTGGCTTTTTTCCTTCTGCTATGAGTAAACCCCACCCACCATTTTGTTTTTATAACAATTTTCACTTTCCCTTTAATCTGGATGATTGATCTTTGCATTCAAATAATTTTACTATTATTTTCTAGTTTGAAGATCTGAACACGGTGGCCGAGTGTCTGTTTTCTTTGGTCAACGGTGATGATATGTTTGCAACATTTGCTCAGATCCAGCAGAAGAGCATGCTGGTGTGGGTGTTCAGTCGGTTATATCTGTACTCCTTCATTAGTCTGTTTATTTACATGATCCTCAGCCTTTTTATTGCTCTCATTACCGACTCCTATGACACCATAAAGGTAAAACATTCTTTATTCTCATTACACTTCTAATCAATTTTGTATTCATTCTTGCTAATAACCCAACACCATACTATCTAGCTTAGTTATGATGACTGGTGAGACTATTAAAATCTTTTAGCTTAATCTGTGGTGAAATTGGGAGGATGACTTGGGAGTCACCCAAATGACTAAGCAGTAATTGGTTTGGAAAATCATCCTCAGTGTGTGGCCCTGTTTTGTATTTTCTGCTGCTTCATCTGGCTTCAAAAAGGTAACAGCTAATGGAAACCTAAGTGGAAGGATGAGTGGAAAGAGTCAATTTAATACACAGGACCAGATGAGTGTTGTTTGGAGTGAAACATTTCTTCTCATGGCACTAGAAGCTGAGGTCTGGAAGGGTGTACTAGCATCTCGGAGAATATCCCCTTGGCAGGAGTGTGGTGAGGACCAAGCAGATAACTCTAAACTTGCTTAGGTGTCTGGACTTGCTTAATGTGCTGTGTGGAAATGTGTGGTTAAAAGGAAATGTCTTCCAAAAGATCCACTGCTTCTCACTCAAGTTAAAATGGTACCATTCATTTCCAGTATAAAATGCCTGAAAGGGAAACAAAGTTTTCAGTAATTACATCTTGTTCTTGTGCTCTATTGCTGTCTCTCCTTTGTGCTCCCAGTAGCTGCAGTAACCAGTGGGAAGGCAGGAAATGTGGATTGTGCTCTTGAGCTCTCATTGCTTTCTTGTCTTAATGTCAGGTAAGCAGGCTAGCAGAATAAGGCTAGTCTGACATGAACCACAACTGCCAGACCAAGCAAGAGCTCTACTTTCTAAGCATCTCGAAATACAGCTGAACTGTCTGTGCTTCTGAGTTTATTGGATGGTCTGACCTGCAAAACAGTTTTTCTGTTACTCCTCCCTGGGAGCACTTCACACGGATCATTGGGGAGCCATTTCAGTGTGCTGAACTGGTTCCTTTGGCATGGCAATGCTGAATATCCATATTAGGGCTCTTCAACTCCAGCACTGGGGTTCCTAGGGAAAATATGTTCAGAGCATTCACAGTGAGGACAGCTTCTGATGGAAAGAAGGGAGAATCAGTGCCAATATTACTTGAGATCACTTGCTTGGTCTTACGGACAGCAAACAAATTCCATATTGTTCACAGATTGTCTTACACTTTATGTACCTTAGATTGCTTTGTTCCACCAGCTACATATGTGGTGTTTCTAGGATGGGATTGCATTTTTTTTCTTCCTACAGCAATACTGAACAAATGAATCAAATACTCTGGTTTTGGGTATCACACTCTAGAGGAAATTTTAGAACACTTCATGCCTGGTAACTTCTCATATGTTGCAAATAAAATGCTTTCTCTTTCAGAAATACCAGCAAAGTGGGTTTCCAGTAACAGATCTACATGAATTTCTAAAAGACCATGGCAGTGTTGGTTACAGAAAAGAACAGGCTTCCATGCCATTCATCTGCTGCTGTAGGAGGTCAGTAGGGTGTTTCTAGTAAGTGTTCTTCTCAGAAGTGCACCAGTTAACTTCTCAGTGCAAAGTGTTGTTTCACAAATGCTGGAGCATCCAGAATTCAGCCTGAGGAATATTTGGACTCTGTTCCTCTTGTGCTTTAATTGGTGTTAGATATTTAGTCTGATGATTGTGCAGTGGTGGCAATTCTGAGCTTAAATTCATGTTTTAAGTGTTTTGCTCATATGAAAACTACCATGCAGGAACTGGTGGAAGTTGATGAGAGGACTGCAGAGTATAACATGGAACTGCCAAGGAGTCAAGAGCAAATGAAGTTTCTGCTGCTTAGGGTTTTGCAAGTGTTCTGTTTCTAAAAAGCTTTTGTACTAGATTAGGAGTAGTAGAAGAAAGCAAGAGAATGTGATTCAGCCAGGGACTCACACTTCAGGTTTTAAGTTATGCTGTGTCTGTGGGGCAAGCTGGTTCAAGACCATCTGTCAGAATATTGGAAACACACTTAGAAATGTCTCATTGCCACCAAACTCAAGCCTTTGGAGGTCTTAGCAGTGGTCCTTTTTAAGCCAATGTTGGTGAGATGAACACCTTGCCTGGTGCTCGCTGGTCTGGAAGTCTATTCTTTGAATTCCGTCTCTGAGGAAACCTAACATGTCTCTGAATCCCTGATTGAGAGTGGAGGGATCCTGTCACTGTCCCTAGGCAGTCCAGGAGAATTCCTGCTTGTGCACAGAATGGTCATGGGCACTGTGTGAGGAAGCCAGGCTATGGAGAAGGAACAGAGCTGAATGTGAACACTTATTCAGTCCTAACTGGTGTAAAAAATCCTATTTTAGCAGGAGGATACTTGTCTACTTGCAAACTGAGGCTTTTATGAAGTGTAACTTTATACTTTTGCTGTATTCTGGCAGAGGGAAACCTCATAGCCAAAAAGTCATTGTGCAGGGTAAGAGATTTTTGTCTGCTTGAGAATAATGCTTTACTGTAATACGCTGCAGAGTACTGAGGGCACAAGCCTGGTAGCTGGAGTACAAATCTATAGCTTTTCCTGCTATAGCAGTTTCTGCTTGGTTGTTCCAGTGCAGGTGTGGGAACTGTATGCTGAAATGAGAGCTCAGAACAGTAGGATCAAAACTCAGCTTGGTTTTGTATGGGTAAAGGCTTCCTATTAGATTTCTTGCTGACTGAAAAATTGTGGATTTTTTTCTTTTGCAGACAACAGAGTGATGACAGCTTGATACTTATTAATTGATGATTACACGTTGACATTCACCACTAATATGCAAAGAAGCATAGTAGTATGGAGAAGAATAATTCTCCAAAATGCAATGAAACCCACTATTTGGACCTGCCTCATTGTGAACAGACTAACCTAATTAAGGTGTTGGGGGAAGAAAAGCTGCTATGTGACATCAGCTGGCTGACCAGGAGCACTGAGAAGCTGCATCTGAAGGAGAGCTGTGAGGAAATCTATTCTTGCCCCAAGTTCTGTCATATTAAAGAAGGCTGATCCTTGAGAAGTGTCTGTGGGAGCTCTGTTTCCTAATCACCTCTATGAGGAAGAAAAGTGGCCCTGAACCAACTGTTGTTGTTGTTAATAAAAAAAAGGAATAAGTGAAAACAATTTTTTAAAATAATTCTATGCTAAAAAATATTAATCAAAAAGTAGTCAAGGAGAAGGGAGGAGTTTTTCACTTAGTGATGCATTTGGCATTGAGACTGTAATTTCTACTTGGCACAATTCATTTCCTTGAAATAAATTTGTGTAAAACCACAGAGCTGCACAAAAGTGCAAATTAATTGCTGTTCTCCCTCTTGTACATCACTTTAACACAAATCATTTTACAGATCACAATCTTTTCTTTACCAGCTTTACTAAAAACAGAAGTAGGTTGTGGGGTTGGTTTTTTTGGCTTTGAGTCTTTTATTTTATATCCACAGTATTTGATGTGTACTGTGTCCAAATTAAATTTACTACTTTAGCTATGGGTAAATGACTTCTTTTGCGCGGTTGGAAACTTCCATAGCAAGCATCATGTGAAGGATGATGAAGAGATTATTGTGGTGGTGGTGGTTGGGGTTTGTTTTTTTTTTTTCAGTATTGCGCTGTTGTGTTGCCGTAACCTGGAGGACAAATTCGGGGAAAAAACAGTGCCAGGGAGTCGACATTGCTTCTGTTTCAAGCATGTCTTAAGTGGAAGAAAATACGTAACAATGAAGTCTGGCAGTTGGTTTGTTCAGTTGATTGTCTCAGTGGCTTTACAGATGACCATCCCAAAGTACTGGGTTTTTTTTTTTTTCCCCTTTGACCTTTATAATTAATTTTTTTCCAATGAGAACAGAGCACTTCCAGTAGCTTTAAAGCCCTTCCAGTGTAGTACTGCATAGATGTTACCAGGTGTTTCTGAATGCTTTCAGTGGTACTGACTGCCCCTGGGGATGGGTGGACTATTATATTAGATGCTTTGTCTGATGGGGCTATATGCTCCCTGAAAGAAAATTGTCTTTAGCAGATGATGTGTTGACTAGGACTTGGTCTTGGTATGTATCCTGAATTCTTAATGGCTTGCTAGTGTTTCAAATTGCAAAGGTAATGTGAAATGCTGCCCTTGTATGAGTAAGGTGTGTGGTGATTTAGTTTGGAGTAAGAAGTAAGTGATGCTGGTAAAACTTGAACAAGATCCCAACTTACCAAAAGCTGTTCTTAGAAGACCCCTCAAAATACTGCATTACATCCCCTTGAAATCTGGCATGAAGAAGAGTATCAGAGGGGACCGTGAGCCTTTGATAGCAGATAACAATAAAGTAGGAAAATGATGGTCAGAAACTAAATAGAACTTGGAAAATTCATGCTCTGCTGCCAGGCAGTCAGGAGAACAAAAACTGAACTGTTAAAGGAAGGACTTGCCAACAGCTTTGTCCAAGGTGTGTGTTCTTGTTAATGAAACTACATGTTTACCTGCAGCCCTAGATTTAAAAGCCTGATTTGCTATACTTGAGCAAAGATCTTTAATTTTTTTGCAGTGCTGTCTGAGGTAGGACAGCTTGTTGTGGAAGCACTTTCCATTTTATGAACAGTGTGCTCGGCTCATCACCACCTGAGCGGAAGCCCCTAAGCTCTGACTCAAACTGCTGCTTTCCAATTTAGTAGGACATTGAGTGTCACCTGCCAAAGACAGTGATCAGATAAAGAATTGTTTGTGAGAGAATCCTCAAGGAATGAGGACGAGTATTATCAACTGAAAGAATGTAGAAAATTCAAAAATCAGTAAGAATTTAAGTGACTTAATTTCTATAATGAAATCATAAAGCTTCCTTGTCCAGTACTGATTTATTTTTATTTTTTTTTTTCTAAATCATGTGAGCTGCTTGCTAGCTAGACTACTGCTTCAGCCCTACTGTATTAGAGCAGGTCACTAATGTATTGTAGAAACCAATTTGTGCCTTCACCATCTGTTTGGTCTTTTTTCTCTCTTGGAAAAAAAACCAAGAGCCTGTTGCTGAAGTTTCTCATTGGCTCTCTGTTCTACAGAGGTTAAACTTCACAGGAATGTGGCATATGTTGACTCTTAATTCTGTGCATTAATACGGACTTGAATGCAGTTGCTGACTGACAGGACATGCCACTCCAGGTGCCAAGGAGGTGATACACTGGAACTGGAGCATAAGCTTTTGCAAAGTGTTCTGAAATAGAAGCTGTTACTTTTGCTTGTCTTGTTCCTTGGGAATAAGAAGCTTTTGCTAATTGCTTATAGGGTTTAAAAGGAGGAGAGATGGATGGAAAGGCAGTGAGAAGGCTGCATTAGAAAGAAATGGGCAGGAAGGAGGAAAAGAAAGCCTTTGACACCATCTTCAAGTTGAGCATTCAAGTGAGGGGGACAGGGTGGATAACAGTTTGGGATCTTATTTTGGGGCCTTCCATTGATGGATAAAACTGGAAAAACTGCTGGCGTGGAGGCTGTTTCACATGTCATATGTAATGTTCACATTCAAGGCTCTGCCTAGGCTTTAACACTTTGTCTAGGTTTCATGCTGCAATCATTACCAGGAATTCTGAGAAGTGGAGCTGAGGCTTTCTGCTGAGATTTTGTGTGTGTCAGTTCTCCAGCTCTAAGCGGACCTGTGAGTGGCTCTGTACACCTTGGACAGATGCCTGGTCTCAGTCAATGACTCAGGTAGGCAGCAAGGGGACAGCCCCATCTGATGCTCCTCAGATTAATTTGGTCTTGTACCACTTTCTGTGTTTGAGTTTGGCTTGTCCTTCGTGGCAAAGCTGTGTGTGCTGGATGGAACTGACACGTGCTTTGAGGATTCTGTGTCCCCCTGTTGGGTGAGGCAGATCTTGTTTGCTGCTTATACCATGTTGAAAAGAACAGCTGGGAGGAAGAGGGATGTGTACCTGTGAGCAGATCGGGACAGTACAGACAGAAGTTATAGCTGCTCTATTTGGTTCTGCTTTTGTTTCTCAAAATGCGGGTGCCGACGGTCCCTCTGCGGGGCTCTACGGGCAGCACGACCCTTTGGACTTCTGCCGCCAGCCCTTGCCTGAAGGTCTCGGGCCCCTCTGCCCGCGTTTGCGGGGGAAAACCGCACCTGGGAGCAAAGAAACACGTCTGGTTTGCGCCCTCGGGCGCGGGGCCGGCGCGGTGCGGAGCGGCCGGGTGGCGCCGGGGCCGGGCGGTGTCGGGGCCGGACAGCGCCGGACGGGTTAACGCGGGGCGGGGCGGGCGCGCTCGCTGTGCGCGGCGGCGGCAGCGCGGGGCTCCGGAGGCTGCCGGTGAGTGGGGCCGCGGGGCCGGGGCCGAGACCCCCGCACGGACGGCGGGGCTGGGGCTGGGGCGGCGGCGGGATCCCCTCGCCGAGCTCGGGGGCTGCCCCGGGAGGGCTGCCGGGGTGTGCCGGGGGCTGCCCGCCGCTCCGCTCGCCCCGACCCGGTGCTGCAGCGCCGCGTCGGACCCGCATCTCTGTCCATCAATATGTAACGCGTACAGAAACATATAGATGCTTCGTGCACGGACAGACGTGAGTTTCTATGTATTTGAAACTTTGTTTGTCCATCTCTGGGTTTGCGCGTGTCCCGTGCCCTGCCGTGGCGCTGGCAGTAAGTACATAGCACACGAGGGGTGGCACAGATTCTGTTATAAAGTTTTCTATAACGTATCATCTCAATCTATGCAATGCACTGGAAAGGACAGTGTCGTTATTTTGCATTATACTTTTTGATTATTTTTTTTCCTTAAGGAAAAAACCCGCCCTTGTGTACCTTCGTGTTTCCAGAGGGAAGCAGGTAGGGCTGTGCCCCCTCCTGTAACATCGGTCTAGAAAAAGGCATTTCTTGTTACAGGTTGGTAAAGGGCATTGCTGTAGCGTTGCTTTTTAAGATGTGTTAGAGTATGTGATTTTTTGCATGTTCTTATGGTCTTCTAACTGGTGTAGTAGGAAGCACAACTCAAATCTAGTTAGGTGATGGAAAATCTGATATTACCAAGTTCATCTATGTGCTGAAAACGAAGAGCTCTTTTTTTTTTTTTTTTTTTTTTTTTAAAAAAAAAAAGACAACCACAACAACAAATCTCCACAATCGGTGAAGAAGCAGCAGCTTTTATCAGCAAACAAAGCTGAAAGATGTACTTGGCTTTTGTAGCATGCTAGATTAGTTTTGGACAAGTTGGATCGACTGTGTCCTTTATCCTCCTGTGCTGCTGTGACCATTAATGGTTTTGGAACACCCTCCAGCACAGTCTTTATGCTATCAGATAATGAAATAAAACCCTCTGAAGTATAAGTTTAACATCATAGATAATATATTTCTTCTGGGTATTAGTCTTAAAGATTCACATACCTGGATTCTACTTTTAAGCCATTAGGTCCACTTCTAGGTCTCTAGCAAATATTTCTTGGAGCCCACCATTTCTACCACTTCCACTGAAATGTTTGCATGGCTCTGCATCTGATACAGTCAGGTGGCTTGTTTTAATCAGGAGTGGCATGATTCAGGTCCTCATCAGCTATGTGCTGAGAATAAACAATAGAAGTTCACTTGGTTGTGACTGAGCTGAAATAGCCTGTATTCACGTTCTGTAGGTTTTGTGAGAGAAAGCTGATTTATTGAACTGTAAAATGGAGCTGATAGTGATTGATTAGCAGACCTGGAAGTTCTGCAGAAATGGGAAACTTAGTTTAAAAGCAGACCAGGTATTTTCTTCTAAGCATATTTCACAATGTACAGGCTGTTTGAATGACTTTAAAATACTTTAAATGCTGTGTCTGTTTCCACATTATAGGATGACCTGCCAGCTCCTTCCAGAACCACACTTAAAGGAGGCTAAATGAAAGCTTTGCAGCGAAGTTTTTAGTTTGAACTCCATATATAGATTTAGTAAACCATAATTTCAGAAAGTCTTAAATTACCAAAGTCTGAAGTCTAAACTTGTGGTAACTAGCGAGTTACTTAGTATCTGTCCCCAGCAACTTTCTGCAGTGGATCAGAGCTTTAAAAAGCAATTCAGTGCAGTAGAGTAGCTTTGTACTAAAGGGATTTCAGGAGCTGGAGCCTGAGCTTTGTAGTACCATGGTGTAGGTGCCCCTCTGTCTCTATGCTTTGCAGATCAACTGCCCATGCCAGTCTGCAACGGCTCGCAGAGGAACAGTGCTGTCACATATGTGCACAGGGTGACATTTCTGTGCCCCAACAGTGATTTTTTTTTTTTAAGTTTCTTATCAGGCTGTGTGTGCAGAGTGCTGTGGTCGGTGGCTGGCTGTACTGCTTCCCCTCTCTGCAGCTTAAATATTTAACCTTAAGGTTTTAGGTTTTTGGTAGATTTAATACTTTTCTTAAGACCCTTTATTTGTACTGTATAGCCGTGGTATTTTACGCAGGATATATGATAAATAATAGAAGTTTCCACCACTGATATGTAAGAGTGGCGATTCCCTTCGTCCTGTTTCCTTCCCTTTTCAGTCCAAAAGATGATTCCATTTAAATGGACTATTAATGGAAATGACCAGAACTATGGTGATATGAGTGCTGCTGTACTTTTCAAGTTAACATTATGTAGATGAAGCAGGCTTGGAGTGGAACTGGATGTGGCATTCTGCTCTCCTTATTCTAAAAGATGCTGATGACCAAGATAATGGGATAATGCTGCTTGTGCATGCTTGATTTGAGTTCAGCCAATTATCTGGAATTGCAGATACTGAAGTTACAAAGAAAAAATATAGCCAAATGCAACCAGAAGTAGATTCCCTTGCTAATAAATAAGTTCTCTATATTAAAATTTTACTAATTGAGCCTTATGGTTTTTTAATAATAACTCTTTTTCCAATTTGTAAAGCTGAATTTAAAAAATAGCTTTTAAAGTGGACCATGTAGCTTGCTGTTCCAAGTACAGGCAGTGCCCACAGAATTTCCTTAATAAAAAAATGTAAAAGTTACTTCTAAGGTAATCTGTCTGTAAAACTTGTTAAGCAAATGTCAGCTTCAATTGCATCTTCTAACAGTATCAGATAAGAAAGCTTTAATTTAGACCGAGATACTTGGACATAACTTTGTGTTTTTCAGGTGCTTCCTTTCAGTTTGTTTTTCTAAACTGATTTTTGTTACAATATTAAACAACTATTAATGACAATTAGAAGTGAACCAGAGTACTTACCCCACAAACCTCCTTCTTACAGTTACATATTAACGTTTTTGGCCTCTGCTGTGTTACACACCCTTTTCTGCACTGGTATTTCTTTCTAAGCTGAGGTAACCTGAATGGGTTTCTTGGGTTACTGTGCAATCACTTGGCTGTGTTTTCCTCCGTGGCCATACATGTACGCAGGGTGTGGAGGGGAACGAGGAACCGATTCCCTTTCTGAACTGGTACTACTTGTGTGTATAGCCTGGTTGCCCAGTGCCCTGGTTGCATTCTGCCTGCGCCTTCCGCTTGGGAATGAGGTGAGAGAGAGCTTTTCAGTAACAAGAAAAACAAGAGCAGCGCCGATGGTTTATCCAGAAGAAGAGGAAGGGACAGGATGTTCGTGTCTGCCTGCGGCGCAGAGCGCAGGCACGCAAGGGCGCTGCCGTGGGGAGCCCTTGCCGGGGGCTGCGTATTCTGCAAGCCTCCAGACACTCCTTTTGTGGTGCTGTATTGCAGGCCATCTGCTGCTTGTAGGATAAGGTTAAAAAGCCTAAGCAGTATGTGCAGGTTGGTAATTGCTGCTGCTTATTATTTCTCTGCAGTAATGGCTTGAATGCAGAGTATTTCAAGTGACCTGCCTCCTTCCTCTGCCACCACTGCCTGCGATCAGTCAGCACGATAAACTCTGCTTTCTGAAGAGCAGCTTTTGTAATAAGTTGCAAAATATTTTACGGAGAATCTGTATTTAATACCTCGTCCTTGCTAATGGATGAGGGGAGGCAGGGAGGTGAGGTGCTCTGGCACCAGCTGGCAGCCTGCTGGCTTTGCAGGCTGAGCCTGGGCACAGCTTGCTCCCCTGGGCTGTCCCGTAGACCTGCCCGGACTGTACTGGCTTTGCTGTTTCTCATTCTGTTCCAGAGTGTATCATTTCGGATGCTGAACCACCCTGAATTTCTGCACAGAAATCTCTGTGCCAGCTCAGTAAACTGGGCTGGGGTTCTGCCAGGTGAACTTCCCTTGTGTCTCACCCAAGCTAACATTCAGTCCTGCTGTAGGACTTTGCTGCTATAGCTCTCCTATAGGTTCAGTCCTGCTCTAAGGACTTTTCAGTCCAGGTGCAAACTCCGCTCAAGTCCTCTCCCAGTTGGCTCAGTGCCAACACATGCCTGCCTACTCCCTCACGGTTGCATTTCTGCAGGATCAGGGCAGAAGCCATCAACGTCCCCCAGACTGATGCCAACTCTTCAATAGGGCTGTGGCCAATGTATTAACTTGGTTTTTAATGGACAGGAAAGAGGCAGAAAACCTAGGGTGTGTGTGTGCCATGAATCACATTATGGCTTGTGGGCTAAATTTTTTTTTAACGACCTTCTCATTAAAATGCTATTTGAGTTTTCCTTCAGAATTATCTGCATTAATAATGAGTAACTCAGAGCTGACTTACAGGCCGAATTTAATTTTGAATCAAAGTGACTTAAAAGCTGATTTTTAATCACAGTTTGAATCATTAAAATCCTTGATTTAAATAACTGTTACTAAATTTCATTATAAATATGCAGATTTTTAGTAATTTTCTTGAAACAAATTAGATTCTAATTGAACAGCAACTATTAAAGGATGTTAGCGTGCAACTAGCTGAAGCTTTTGCCCGAAACATTATCTAGGTGATGTTTCGTTTCTTATTTATTTAGGTAGCTAGTGTAATATATTCCTATATATGCATGCAAATTCTTGACTTTTATTTTAAGAATGGTGAAGAACATATTCTGGCTTGTTGCACTTACACAAAGAAATTTAAAATCAATTCAAATATACAAGCTGTCTTTAAGACAAACAGAGCTCAAGATGTGCTGAATTGGGAAGAATTCTTAATGTGTGCTTTCGCATTTGAAAGCAGTTTAACTGAACCAAATTCTTTGAGATTTTTGGAACAGGTGATTTCTCCCACTCAAAGCTTGTGTTTACTCAGTGTGGTAGAGGAAAAGACATGTCACAGTCCATCAGTTTCTGATCTTTGTAGCCACTCTCTGTTGAACTAAAATAATTAAATTGATTGAAAAGAGGAAAAGAACCTTTTTGATGAGAGTATGCTTTTGGCATTTGTAAAGCTTTGATGTATTTGCTTGCAAGTGACTTGTGGCAAGCTGATAGCTCACCCCATCTGTAGAACATGCAGTATGTGGTTACTGCCGTGAAGTTTTGGAGGTCCATATGGAGGGCTATAAAATACTGAGTGGCATAGAAAAGGTGAATGGAGATTATTTGCTGTCCTTTCCCATAAAACCCAAGAAGTGGCTCATGAGAGCCACTTTCAAAGCAAAAGAAGGCAAATTTTCATGAAGTGAGGAGCAGAACTGAAGAGCTCTATGCTGCAGACTCTAGAAGGCGATCAGTCACAGGTTGGTAGGGGTTGGAAGGGACCTCTGAAGATCGTCTAGTTCAACACCCCTGCTGGAGCAGAATCCTAGAGTAGATCACACGGGAACATGTCCAGATGCGTTTTAAATGTCTCCAGAGATGGAGACTCCACAACCTGTTCCAGTGCTCAGTTACCTGTTGTCTTTATAAGGCTGGGCCGACCAGTTTAGCTGTCTTTCTACTAGTTCAGTTTCTATTATTCTTAAAACTTTGATGGACAGTATTTTACCTGAATCTTCAAATTTGTGTCTACTTAATAAACAAATCTGAAATATGTAATATTTAAGGGTGCTTTTTTTTTCTATTTAAATTTAAGCCTACCCTGATTAAGATAAACATATGAACATCTCTCATTTGGCTGCAGAAGAGAAGACTTGGAGAATAAAGTCCTGCAATGTGTTGATCTGTGACATGCCAGGAAATATGGGATATCCTATCACACATCTCTCATGTCTGGTGTGGACTGGGGCAGGACTCCTGAGGATACGTCTGCATCGCTCTGTCACAGCTGCACAGCTCCCCTGAGGCCAGGCTAGTTCTGCTGGGAGGACTTAAAATCAAATGAAAGCGTGAAATAAACCACTGTCTGGAAGAAGTCTGGCTTTGACAAGTGCGTTTTGTACATAGGCTGGTACCGACAGCCAAGTACTACATCTCTGTTCTGAAGGACTGAGATGCAAACTAGCTCCACTGAAGCCACCACTTTGATGCAGCTTCCGTTTGGACATTTCCGGAGTAACCCTGACACCTCAGCTGGATGCTTTTCTACTCCCATTTGCCTTATCTCAACACCTCAAGACATCTATTTCAAAATCATTTGTCATTTGAGCTCTGCTGTGTGACAGTGAGTGTTTACAATGCAATTATTTTGGTGGAGAATTACAGATGTGTGATTCATTTTTTTTTCAGGTACTACTTCAAATGAGGATGGGATCTCAACAAGCTGAAGTATTTACAATAAGTTCATACTTGATACTTTGGATTTCTTCAAGCTTGTTCTCCAGATGAGATGCAAAAAAAGTATCTGCAGATCTCTTTACTGTCCTGTCACTGCAAGTAAAAGATACTCATCTGTTGAGATGATTACACAGTAAGATACAACATGTACAGAAAACCTTCCCTATAATTTTCACAGATTTTTCTATTTCTTCCTCTCCTCCCCCTGCCATTCTTGCCCAAAATGCTTCTTCTATTTGCAGGCATTTGGGCTGTTCTGTAAAAGCTTAACGTCAAGCTCAGCAAGTTCTTTACTGCCTCGGTGGCTAAGAGTGGAGCCATCTCGACTGGGCAGGGTTCCCAGCACTCGGCTACTTGAGTAGCTGTTGTTTGCAGCTCCTCAGGGAGTTCTGGTCACTTACAGACTTAATCTGACTTTTGAGTACTTCCTAAGTGAGAATGGGGAATGTACTGACTGCCCAGCTCTTCCATGTTGCCCTGAACAGGGCAGGGAGCAGTAGACATTGAATTCTGGTTGATTCCTTATGATGGATCCGAGTTGCTGAGGCATTCTTATTCTCAGATGAAGGGATGCTCTATAATATTTAAGCACAAGGGATGGTTTACTCGTTTCCTTCCACTTCTTATCCTTAAGTAATTATTCTTAGTTCCGACTATGTACTTAAATTTGCTGTTTTAAGCAATATATTGTTTTATAAAAGAAGTGGCTGCCTAGGTTCTTGAGGGTAATAAAATTGCTAACATTGTCAAGTGGCCTACTTTCATGTTGACTACTAGATGTAGGGTGGAAACCAAGAAAAAAGTATCAAAGAGGCAGTTCAAAAAAATGAAATATTAAAAAAAAAAATCATTGTGGGAAATATTAATCATGGAATAGTGCAAGTTGATTTAAAAATAAATAATACAAATATTTCATGAGAGAAATAACACAAGTAGCATAACTTAAATGACAGAAGATGAACCTTTTTATCTTAAAACTCTGAAGGAACCTTGAATATAAATGTGGCTTGTTAGCCAGCCTCCTAGGGATTGCTTAATTTGCTTCCCAGTCCATGGAGAGATGAGATATAACTATTAAGTAACCACAGGGTAATAGTAGACTAAGTGAACCTCATCTTTATTTGTGATCAATTTTAACTGCAGAGGTGAAAAATCTTACTCTTTTTTTTTTTTTTTTTTTTAAATCATTCTGCCTGTAACCACTTCTAGGTTGTTGGCTTTTTTTAAATTTTTGGCCCCACTCAGTCTGTCACTCTGGCACTTGTGACAGCCTGAGGCTCACAAGGAGCTTTAAAAAAGCTGTTAGTGTTGCTGCCTCTCCTGCAGTTTTGTATCTCAATACTTCCTCCTTTCTGTCCTTAGATTCAGGCATGGGTTTGACATTCTGTGTAATATCTAACGTGATTAGGATCTTGTGCCATGGTTGGGTTCCTAGGTTTTGCTAAAACTATATGATATCTATTAATGAAGTCATTGTTAAAATCCATATTCAGATACTGACAGTGAATGTGAGGGCTGGTGATAATTGGACACAAATGCTCCCTACTAGGCTGTGAGACCCTGCACAGGGTCTGGTCACCACGAGTAATCTGCCTGTGTAAATTAGTTCGAGTTCAGATTGGTTTGTAATAGAGGCAGTAAAATTACCAAGGCAGCTGACATTGACCTCACCAGAGTATCTGAAGTGTGATGTAATCTGGAACACAGACTCCCCTTTCCATCATGTTTAATAGCCCTGTGTCCAAAATAGTGCTGAATGGGTATAAGAAAAAAAACCATCACTACTGCTGTTGTGGGGCTTGCTTTATTCTGTGGTTGTGTAGGGGAACCATGTTTTGGTTTTGAAGATAATTGGGCTGTGTGGTGCTCACGGGGCTCTGGGTTGACAGCCCCATAAAATAATCCCTGTCTTTAGAGCAGTCAGATATGTAGAATATATTTTTCCCTTTTCAGCACATTTACTTAAATCCCATAGGAGTAAATAACAGGCATGCACTCCGATATATAAGCCTGTAGCATCTTATATACATACATTTTTACTTTTATTAATATATAATTGAAAAACAAACAAACAAAAAAAAATTAAATTTCCAGTAATAGGGCTTTTATTGCTTAGTCAGTAAAATGGAAGAGTTATGATTTATGCTCCCCTGGACTGGATACACTGAGAAATGGAAATAATGATGGGGCTGTGGCTCAAACATGTCTTTTCAGAGCAAGAATGGCTTGGCTGTTGCTCAGATTTCCTTTGTGACCTACAGAAAGTCACTTTTAACCTCTTAACTTCCACTTTGTTGCCTGCACAGTATAACTGCTAGTGCAAAGGGACTGTGCTGGGGTTTTGTAAGCCGGTAAGTCTTAAATAAAATTCCTGATTCATCCAAGCATCGTGCACTGCAGTCCTTCAGTGGACAGACTGTCTCCTTCTGCGTTAACTCTGTATGATATGATTTTTTACTTAAGGCCTCCAAATATATACCCGCTTGTGTGTCTGTCTATGTCCCTGTCCTCTGCTCCCCCCCCAAAAAAAAGCACCCCAAACCCCAAGACAAAAACCCAAGCTGTTGGATATGGTGATTGAAGCAAGGACCAATAGCTGATTTTTAATCCTTCTTTCTTTTTTCCCTTCCACCCTTCCTAGGATGCAGTGGTTTTAATCCAGGATGAATGAATGCTACTACGATAAGCGCATGGACTTTTTCTATAACAAGACAAACACTGACACAGCGGATGAGTGGACAGGGACACAGCTTATTGTTGTTCTGTGTTTTGGGACATTTTTCTGCCTCTTCATTTTCATCTCAAATTCGTTGGTCATCGCAGCTGTGGTCAAGAACAAGAGGTTTCATTTTCCCTTTTACTATCTCTTGGCCAACTTAGCTGCTGCAGACTTTTTTGCTGGAATTGCCTATGTCTTCTTGATGTTCAACACTGGCCCAGTGTCTAAGACATTAACTGTTAACCGCTGGTTTTTGCGTCAGGGTCTCCTGGACACCAGCCTGACAGCTTCCCTGGTTAATCTCCTCGTCATAGCTGTTGAGCGGCACATGTCGATAATGCGGATGAAGATCCACAGTAACCTCACAAAGAAGAGAGTCACCTTTTTAATTATATCAATTTGGGCCATTGCTATTTTCATGGGTGCTGTTCCTACCCTGGGTTGGAACTGCCTCTGTGACATTACCGCCTGCTCATCCCTAGCACCTATTTACAGCAGAAGTTACCTGGTGTTCTGGAGTGTCTTAAACCTTGTTGTCTTCTTCATTATGGTGGTGGTTTACATAAGAATCTACATGTACGTCCAGAGGAAAACGAACGTCTTGTCGTCGCACACTAGTGGATCCATTAGCCGTAGGAGAACCCCTGTGAAGCTTATGAAGACTGTCATGACTCTCTTGGGTAAGAGACTACAAACCATGGTGTGCAAGGCTGGCAGTGCCAATGAATGGGTTTGGGTGTTGGTTTGGTTTTGCTTCTTTGTTGTTTTTCTTTTGTTTGTTTGTTTGGTTGTTTTTTTAAACAAAACACCTCTCCCAACCCTTTTTAAATGAAACAAAGCAAAATAACCTTCACAGAACTTTTAAGTGCTGGAGGCATTTAGACTTCTGTCTGTGACTTTGACAGAGATCTGCTTTGCAAGGGGAGGATTCACCTGCATTCTGTGAATTGCATAGTGTAAAAGACTTTCAGATGATGATACAGTATGGTGTTGGATCTCTAGACCATAACATGAGATTTGACCTGAATTCTGCCCTAGAGACACTGTTGATATATGGGCAGCTCATATCACTTAATCAGCAAGTTGTGATGCAGTTGATCATTAAATTAAAGATGCACAGAGTGGTTGATTGATTGTTGGAACAAAATACCAGCTGTAGCAGTCAGTTTTCCCCAGGAAGACTTGAATCTGTGAGATGTTTTCTGGAAGCCAGGCATCACATGAGCATGGCTTGTGCAGCTTGCTGTGGGTGGAACTGGGAGGACACTGGGATGCTTGTGAAGCTGGGCTCAGGCGGTAGGGGACTCTAAAACCACAAATATGGCTTTACTACTCCGACAACTGTTCTGATGTTGTATGAGCCAGCACAAGAAAGATGGAGCTTTTGGGAAAGCTGGTGTCTGTGTATACCTGGAATGTGGTTGTGTCATACTGCAGCATGGTAGTGCTATAGAGATCTGGGAGAAAACCTTTGTCTATCAAATAATGTTTTAAAATGCTTTAGAAGCTGAGATCAGTTAAACTTTACAGTTCTTGACTTTGGAAAAGAAAGTGGACTGGCAGTTCAAGCAAGTGCAAGAGCTGTTCTTCAGATCCGTGTTGCAGCCAGGCTATATTTCATGTCACTTCTGTGAATTTTAGAGAGTCACAGAAATTAGATTCTTTTTGGAGTGTGGCACTTTGTCAGGGAGAGAAGCTCCTACGGGATAAAAAGTCTGCAAATAAGAGAATCGCCCGAGGGCCAAGACAAAGGGATATATTTATGCTTAACCATGGTTCTCTCTGAAAGCTCTGTGGTAAAAATAGCAAAATCTAAGCAAGGCTGCAAGTCTGAGCCGTGCCTTGCTTTCATCTCTGTGGTGTTCAGAGCAGGGTGTGAATCGGTTGCATTGTCTCCATACACAGCAAAATGTATTTTTGATGGACTCAAAGCAACACCCCCATGAAAGCATTAGCCAGTAACTCCGACACTCTCACTGCATTGCCCCCTGTCCTTGTCTTCAGTCATGGGGTGGGAAAAGGTGCAGAGATGTCTGCAGATGTCTTTTATCTTCCTTTATTTTTGCCATTGAAACTTTTTAGGGTTTTGCCTGTATAGGTAGACAGGGATATATCCTAGGAGTTCATGGACTAATCCTGCCTGCAGTCTTGGGGTTTTGTCTGAAAGAGGGACTTCTGTGTCTTTTGTTAGATGTGGCTTTGGGGTCTGTTTTCTCTCCTACTTCCATGAAAGCAGGGTTGGAACTTGCATGCTTGGTGGTACAAGTGGTCAAAATGCTTTCAGTGCTTGTTCTAAGGAGGGTTTGTTACCATCTTGATTTCTGCATGGACCTGGTGTGTTGGTGACTTTGCCAGTGACCCTTAGTGGCTGGCAAAGGCTTTCTGTCCAAATGCTTACTGAGACACTCAGCTAGGCGCAGTATTGTTGTCTGGGTGGTCTGGTTCCAGTGCTTGTTAAAACAGATGGGATTTGCTGGTGAACCCCAAGGCAATAAATCAGTACAGTGTTTTCTCCATTGTAGACTGTAAGAGAGAGTTGGTGTCACAACTGCTTACTCAGCATGCTGGAGCCAAACCAGTGCGTAGTATAGAGACTGACCAGAGAAAACAAGTGTTGTGGTAGCAGTCTGCAGCTCCTGATGCCAGTGGGCAATGAAGGAATGCTACTCATGTTAACCAGTATCTCAAAACTAACACCATGAAATTAGTACTTAGCATGACAAAGATCTTGGTACAGCAGTGTAGAAAAGCAGTTTCTGAAGGAGGTGGTCTCTTGCCTTTCTGTTCTCTACAATATTACCTGAAACATAGTAAATGAGTTGGTTGAATTTTGTCTGAATTCCAGGAGCATAGATTTGCAGCAAGAATCTGTGGTACCTTGTCCTGGATGCATTTTTCAGCCTTCCTAATGCTTACTCAATCAGATGAATTCACTTCATATACCATTATGGCCTGCCCATCAGATGGGCACAGTGTCTGTTAAGATCCTCGATGGGGAGAACCATCCAGTGCTGCTGAAAGCCACCTGTGTGCACAGCACAGCCAATAGGACACCTGAGGTGCCACCGAGTCCTGGTTCCGGCGCTGCCTGGGTTCTGCCCTGAGCCAGGCTGCCCTCCTGCTGCTTGCTTGCACAGCTGACATATGGGACAACCAGTGGCTTAAAAAAAGTGAGCTGGACTTGCTTTCCCTACCAAAAATGTTGAACTGATACCAACACCCCTGGGAGAACTTTTTAGCATGTAGCTGCCATCATCCTTATTGGTTTGCTCATTTTTTCTAAGCCCAAAAAAGGGGAAACTGCTGTTATAAATGACTGGAATTTCCTCAGTACATTGTTCAAACTGTGACAGTTGTGTGGAGTTAAAAATTTCTATTTGTGTATGTCAGACAGCAATTGTGGCTTGTGCTAAGTTAGTATTGCCATGCACATGGCTACTCCTTCCTTGGGCTCAAGGCAAGGGATGCCAGGCTGTGGTGCTGGGGGGAGACAGGGGAGCATCTGGGGCAGTTCAGGGCTCCTCCTAAGCTTGTGGCTGTAGGCTGTGTTTAGTTTTTTGTTTTATGAATTGGGCAGTGTGCCCATAGCTCTGCAGAGTCAGCTGTAGTGTTACAGAAGACGTCTCCTCTTTGGATCATATTGCAGCAGTGGTGGAACAGGGCTGCCCAGTATCTTCTCCTCCAGCATATGAAAGAGAGCTGGAGAGGAAGTCTGCATTCAGAGCACCAGTTCTCTCCTTGTTAATGCTCCAGAGCTCTTGTTTATTTATCAGCATGGACAAATCACTGTTGTCGTGACCTTTCCCCACTTGGGTTTGAGCTGATGCTGTCAGCAGCTGGATTCTCACTCCCTGCAGCGTTCTGAGAGCTCAGGGCTCTGCCTCCTGCTTGGGGCTTGGCAGAGAAGCTGTAGTAGATATAACTTTGCTACCATCATTAGAATTATCATCATTTGCTACCATCTCCTGCTTTTATCATTTTTCTGTAGAATTTTGATGAACCCAATAATATCTTAAGATACAAAAATCCCCCAAACCCCTGCAGTTTGAAGTATTTTTTAATTTTATTCTTTTTTTGTCTCCTTTATTTCTAGGTGCCTTTGTTGTCTGCTGGACCCCTGGCTTGGTTGTCTTACTGCTTGATGGTCTGAACTGCACCTACTGTGGGATTCAGAATGTTAAAAGGTGGTTTCTTCTCCTGGCCCTGTTGAACTCTGTCATGAATCCAATAATTTATTCATACAAAGATGATGAGATGTGGGGTACCATGAAAAAGATGATTTTCTGCTCCTCTGAGGATAAGAGCCAGGACAGGCGCTCATCACGGATCCCCTCGACAGTTCTCTGCAGGAGCACAGATACCTCAGGGCACTACATTGAAGATGGCATTATTCAAGGGACAATTTGTGGAAAAGGAGATCTTGGTGACAAAGGGAACTCCTGAGCTATTCAAGGGACTGACTTGGCTGAAAAAGGAGAGGGGGAAGGGAGAGGTTTAGTAAGAGAAGATTGACTGGCAAAGCTAGTAAACAATATATCCACTTCGTTCCAGAGCCTAAACTCCAGTGTTAACAAAAGTTCTTATAAATAATTGCCTGATGGAAAAACACTTTGTAATGAAGAAAACTTTCTGTGCTGCCATCTTTCTCCTTTTTTACTTTTAAGTACATGAAATTGTTTTTCCATATGAATGGGATAAATACATTCCAGAGACTTCTTGTGCATGGAAGCAAAACTTAAGCGATGTAGTGAGGCCCTTCTTAAGCTCCTACAGAGAGAATAAACCTGCCTCACTGTGCAGGCTTGGCATTCATTGAGTATTTATGCTTTGAACAGTTTCTGTGCATCTTGAGGACTGTTGTAGGTGTGGTCAGACAGAACTGTCACCAGTTTTCTTGGATCGCAAAGTTAATGAAATAGTTCATACTTATCTTCTTTCTTCCTCCTCCTTATCTTGCTTTCAAAATTAGTAGTTCAATGATTTATTAATGCTATGCCAGAAACCTGGCTGGGATGGGAAGCCCAGACCAGATACCAGTGTGTGTGAGTACGTCTGACCATGGATTGTCAGGATGTGAGAGTACAAAACACACACAAGCCATTATTACTTCCATAATGGGGTGGATGCTGCAAGGAGGTATGTTGCACTCTCTGCTGCTGCTGTGTAGGCCGATGTTGAGGGTGGAGTAACAGAAGAACAGTGTGGCTGTGTTCATTATACTCGTTTCTTATTTCCCCAGATAACATCAAATGGGTGTGCTCACCCCTCTTTAACTGCTGTGCCACTGAGAGAAATGAAAGCCAAAACTCTGTTTTAAGAGGGTGAACTTTTAAAGGAAGTTTAAATATACATATATACAGTTTCAATCAAGCTATTTAAAATAGAAATTAATTTACAGGAAAAAAGCCTGAAAGCAACCTAAACCCCTACAAGAGCATAGTATGCATTGATTTTCTGACCTCGTCTGGACCGCATTTAACCTCTGATTTGCAAGCAGATCTTACTGGAAGGTACTTGAGGAAGAGGCCATGAAACAGCAAGAAATGAAGGGCTTTCAGTATTGTGACGAATCCAATTCAGCCCAAAAAGCTGAAGTTCTGACTTACGGAGCATGCTCTAATGGAGAATCCAGCAATTTAAAGCTCTGGGATAAAGTTTTTAAATTTAAACTTTTAAATTAATAATGGGAATGTAGATTTCTCAGTACTATTAAAAGCCTGGCTCCTGCTGTCTGGTTTCAACAACAGTGGGTTCCTGGCTATGCATCTTAATTTCAAGAAGCGTTACCTGTGTTGTGTCCTAGAGAAAGTCTGATCCCCGGTATTAAAGCAGGTGACCACGATCAGAGGTCACTTTGGAAAGTCTTGGAAGTTTTGACCACTTGGAATTGTCAAGAGCATATTGTATGAGGCTGAAGTGCAGCTGTGGTTTGGGCAAATTCTTTCTTCGGTGCAACTTGCATGTTGTTGACTGTGTTGGTCAAAGCAGAACCAGCACTTGCCTCAAAGGCCAGGTTGCAGTTTTGTAGAAGGCACTGGAGGACTTCAGAGCAGACTTTAGCTTACGGACACCGCAAGCCCCTGTTCAGAGAGCTCTCCCATAACACAAGTTACCTTGTAGGGATATGGCCTAACATTTCAAGGTAGATGCTGTATTTGAGTAATGCTAAAAAGGTTTACACATGTATTTTTGCCATTATAATGCAATGTTCTTGTGCGAATACTACTTCAATAGTTTGGTGTTTTGATAAATATGCAAAGTGGTGCTTTCTAGAGCCAGTGGCATTGCAAAGGTGTAGCATGCAAGCATTCCTGTCCCTACAGCTACCTGCAGTGCACAGTTTGTGCTAACTAGGCTTTTCAGAAAATAAAGTGCTACTTCAAAATAAAATACTTGTTTCCTGATTGGATGGTGCTTGAACATTGCCTGGCACTACAGTCAACAGTAAGTGGCTGTTGTTACCTCTTACGCATTTCCACAGATCCATCCAATCTAAAACTGATCAAACTTCAGATGAAAATGAAGATGGGAAATGTTTTGTGTTACTGTGGGGCAGGAAGGATGTTTTATTAAAATTTTCATGTTTACTAGCAATACTAGGCAGCGTAATTCTTGGTTGCATTAGGCCCTGAAGAGAGCTTGGATGAAGATCTGGAACATCTGCAGTAGTGGAGAAAACACTAGGTCTTTCCTGCAGAGCTTGGGATTTGGGCTGCAAACTAACTACATGTGGATGATTTTTTTTCAGGTAAGCAGGAAAAGGTGACTTCTGCAAAGATAAAGTACTGCATTGTTTGTAGAGCACTTCATACAGTGAACTCCTGGTCTGGATTAGGATTTGAGTGGTATTATCAATTGTTCTGCTACACTACAAGTAACTGAGAGGATTTGAAGTCTGCACTCTTGCTCTTTCTGTTGTTTCATTAAAAAAAAAGAGCCAACAAAACAAACCACAAAACAAACTAACCAACCTCCAAAGGCTTGCAGACGAGTACTCTGTGAACGGTACTGTTTGCAGTGACATGCCCTCTGTTTCAGCATGATGCTTTCCTCTGAGTTGCTGCCTAATTTTCTACTACTATAAATTACGGTGTGTCATGACTGAAACACGAAACTGATCTTGCATCAAACTTTCCTACAAACTGCTACAGCAGAGACTCTATAATGTTTCCTATATCAAATTGTCTAAACATTCAGCTGCTCACGTAGTGGGGAATTTCTTTTTAACTCCGTAAACATTTATTAGAATAGTTTGTCTTGAGGAAAACATTAAAGCACTATTTGTACTTGAGCTAAAAAAAAAAAAAAAAAAAAAAAAAAAAAAAAAAAAAAAAAAGAAAAGTAAAGGGCAGTTGTTGAAGGCAAGAGGCAAGTTCTATGGGGTGTCCCTCTTACCTTTTTCACTAATATCCCAGAAGAACAGATATGAGTATCTGTTGACTCTGCACGTGCTGGCTCCTGTTTATGTATGCTGGTGTGCTGTTGTGTGAGATGAAATTCATTCCGTTGAGGAAGGCTTTAGGGTGAACACCCACAGGCACCCGAGGATGTTGTCTTAGGAGGCAGAGGAAGGCAAGGGTAGAGTTACCATTAAGTTGGATAGTTAAAAGGTTTTGTGCGTTCCTGATGATGCTGAAGGCCCTTCTGTGTTCAAGAGCACCTTGAGAGCTGCTGTAAGTAGCAACCACATACTTCTAATACATCATGTTCACAGCAATTATGGTTTGAAAACCTTTGTGATATTGTCCTCCTTTTCCCCTCTCCAGCTGCTTGTCTCCCAAACCAAAGTTGTTCTTCCAGTTGATCAGCGGGTCCAGGAAGAAACGCTCCACGGCTTTTCCCAGGGCAAAGACGTATTGGTCTGTCCTCTGTGGTTCGCTCTCCCATAAAGCCTGTGTGGTCACGATCATTAGAGATGCTTTTCAGAGAATTATTATTAAAAGCTGGGAACAATGGGGTTTTATTTTACATGATAGATCTTTTGAATCTTTCTGGATAAGCAGATAGACTGATCATTGTTTAATAGCTGTGTGCGTGGGAGAGAAGTTTCTCTGATATCTGTGCTGTCAGTTTGACCTGGGTGGTGTGGGTGATGAGTCCCTCTGGGAGAGCAGCCAAATTGCTATAGCCTGAGTGGCTCTGAAGCGTGGCTTCTCCACTGCTTTGGGGCTGCTTTACCATGGCTTTTTTTTCCCTCAGTAAAAGTTTTGTTTGGTTTGGGTTTTTTTAGTAATTACTGCAGACTGGTGAAATACATCTGTATTTGTGCATATTACAGCTTGTGCATGTATTTGTGAACTGCAATAATTACTGTAGCTGTGTGACGTGATGGTGCCTTTCTCTGATCAGATCTATATATTTTATATATACTTATACTTTTTTAACTTAAAACTGTTTTCAAATAACAGTTAACTATAGGAGCAATACTTCTACTAAGATTCTTTCACAGTCTTAGTAAACTTTGCATGAAGTTTCCTGAACTGTTGGTTACCAAGCTGATGGAGGAAGGGTCATTTTAAACTTGTTGTATTTCTTATTCTTTCCCTATAGTTCTGGCTATTGGTCACTATCCTAGCAGATGCAGTGCAGGATCAGCCTTTGGTCTGGGCCAAAGCAACTGCTGCTTGCAAGATCAGAGCCAAAAAGTGAAAATCTATGAAAATGTTGAAAAGAAGACAGGGAAATTCTGTTATTTATCTTAGCCTATAATTCTAATGAATGCTTTAAATCACTTGAAAGAAGTGATCCCACTTTTCCCCTTGCACCCACTCCTTCCTTACGCTGATGCAGCTGTTTGTGAGACCATATGGTAGACTGTAATGGGTCTGAAAATTAACCCTGGAGGATATGCGTCGCTAGTAACTACAGAAGATTTTTTTCACTTGTCATGAGCTAGCAGCTGCACTATTTCCTCGGTTCGTCATAGAGTCACACAGATGGTTTGTTTTCTAGAGATCTTTGTAAAATCCAGTCCTCCTTGAATGCTATACTTTGCAGTGACTTAGGCATGCTTCTGTCAGGGGGAGAAGGAAAAAAATCCATCTGGAAACAAGTAATTAGGTCATGATAATTTCCCCCCCTCCTCCCCAAGGTCTTTTGGAAGATAAGGAATTTAGACACTTCTATGCTTTGAACCATTCTTCAAAACATTCTGCTTATTTTTCAAGTTGTAATTGGTCCCTGGGCTTCTTTTAGACATCTTTCTAGAATATTGAGGGTGTTTTTTCACTGCAGCAGGCAGAAACATCTGTTTTCTTCCAGCCTTCTTAGAAGTGCTATTTTGCAGCCCATAGGTATGCTATTTTGAATTGTCTTATATATGCATCTTGACATCTTCTCCTGTGTGTGTTGAAATAAATTAATTTTCAAACTAACCTTTGCTATGTTTGCCACAGACAACTGTGCTCGGAACAACTCTCTTTTTCTGAACTAGCCTTTACGAGATCCCTGTTGTACACTTAAGATTCTGATGTACAGCCCTGTAAGAAAATCAACATACAGAATAAGAAAAGCACAAATCACTTATTTGTCTAGTGTCACCAATAGCTATATTTTGACCTAAACATTAACTTCATTGAAACCATAGGTATGGTCTACCTTCTCTACAAAAACCCAAAACAAACTAACAAAAATTCCCATTAAAAAAAAACCCAACAGATAAAGACGCAAAAAACCCAATTCTGCATATCTGTAGGCAAGAGGAAGTAAGCATACCTATCTTTCCTGACCTTTAGTTTACCTGACTTGCATTGATATATATGAAAACAAGGAAGTTGTGTTTCTAGGCACCAGTAATTGCTTGGCATTTTGGTAGGCAATCTCCTAGGGATGTGCTTCTCATCTAGAGAGGTTCTTCAGCTTTTCTCCCAAAGCTGCTGTGGAAGGAGATGGGATACCTGGCCTCTAAGAGCATCAGTGTTGATCTCGCCCAGTATTGCATTTCTATGTGTAATAGTTAAGAGCATTTATCTACTTTCTTGACCCTAAATGTTAAGATTCTCTTGTATATGCTAGAGTCTCACAGTAAGGTAGGGTTAATTTTATCTCCAGCTTCCATTTATGTTTACACAAACAAATGCTTGGTGTGTTGGCTTTAACTAGATTTCTATTAGGAATATGTTCAGTTACTAATAGTTGTCAAAATGCAGGGGAGTGAAAAGGCTTGACCTCCAGAGATGGAAATGTTATTAATGCTTAAATGATTCTATTCAAATCCCAGTTAACGCATCAGTTGTTATGAATGTCAGTGTACTTGTTTGTGCAGTGTACTCTGTGATACTGGGCTGTGATTTTCCCACAGGTATAAATGAGTTAAATTAATTAGAAGCATCAGGTTTTGTGTCTATAGGGATAACGGGCCCACAGACTGTGAACTTGCGATTGCCTACCCACATGCTTAGCTTTAACTTTCTTGCACAGTTGCATTGCTGTGAAAGGAGTCCCATGTGTGTTGGCATTTGTGAGATGAAGACGTTTAAAGTCTCTTTTTAGACTGTAAGTTTCTGCTATCTGGGAAACTGTCCCTTTCCCAGAGG
The DNA here is from genome assembly GCA_028020825.1 of Podargus strigoides. Classification (NCBI taxonomy): domain Eukaryota; kingdom Metazoa; phylum Chordata; class Aves; order Caprimulgiformes; family Podargidae; genus Podargus; species Podargus strigoides. Next base: position 15,326,912 of record CM051627.1, on the reverse strand, counting down.
CACAGCGGCAGCAGCCTGGCTCCCTCCCCACACCAGTCCCTTGCAGACACAGCTGCTGATTTTAAGGAGGAAACATTTGGGCTCATAAGCACAAATTTACAATGTTGGATTATGTCCCAAATTTGACCTACTTTTCTTTGTCCTATTTTCTCCTTTATAATCTCTTTGCACACTCCATGTAATTTTTTGTGTGTTCGGCTTTGTTCTTCAAAGCATAGATTAAACCACACTTTTCTCTAAACAGATAAATTCCAGCAGTATTGGGTCCTAGAGCAACCTTCCAATTTCACAGACCAGAGAGCCACAAAAAGAAATAAATATGGTTGAGCAGAGATTTTAGTCTTGGGTTTTTGCAAGGTCAGAATACCAACAATAACAAAAAAAAAAGTTGGGTTTGCATGTATTAAAAACGTTGGAGAATAATACTTCGGCAAAAGAAAAGTGGGCCCTAGGCTTATGGCTGATTTTTGCAATTAAAATGTGAATTGGGAGTCCTAGAGTGTTAACCAGTGAGTTTTCTGAACAGCAGAAACAAAGAAATCTGTTTTCTGATTGACTTCTCTGACCTGGAGCAAAGCTGCCATGTGCATTCAGCTCCCTCCTGGTGCAAGAGGATCTGGGCAGGAGGGTGACCTCCTGAACCCCTTCCCCCAGCAAAGCTCCAGCCCACATTTCTGTCTCCATGGGCACCAGGAGCTTTGCTGATTCACAGAAATGAAACCAAGCCCAAGGACGGAGGAAGCTCTGAACATGACGTGAGCTCTGGCTGGAGACTTTCTGTCAAGTGCTTGTACCCCTCTTCCCCCGTGGTGGCTGAGGTTTCACCACGGTCCTTCCTTCTGTGGAGGCAGGAGCAGACTCCCCTCTACCCAACTGCCTATTTTCCCCAAGCCTATTGGTGAGGCAATACCTTTAAATCTCTTCCTCAGCCAAGTTTTATTGAAAGTGACTGATGATTTCAGAAACTGTGAGGAACTAGTCAGGCAAAAAGCAATACAGCTGCACATGCCTCACTCCATTCAGAAATCAGGATAGAACTGTTTTCTGGTTCAAGCTATGTAAGTCATGGATGCAATTTTATGCTTGCCTGTGCATAGGTGAAGACTGCCTGGGGGAGGATGAAGGCAATCCCCAAAACTGCTTCACACAAATCCTCAGCACCCTGATATCTCACCTCTACTGTGCCTCTACTTATCTTCTCACCCAGTCAGTGTCAGGAAAATACCAGAATTTCTCATCTTCGTTCCGTTTTATAGACAGCAAAATTGTTAAGGAATTATTGAGGGTGAAGTAGCTTTGACTCCCTCTGTCTGCAGGTGTATGAATATGCCTTGTGGTTCTCCAAAAGGTAGAAGGATGACTTGCAGACAACTGTGTGTCCATCTCGTAAACACCCAGTTACAAATGAAGGAGAATCGGGTTCTGATGCTCGCCTAGCTTGTGCATGGTCCATCCGCTTTGTGACGGCTGAGTTTCAGGGGTCTGGCAAAGCAGCTTGAGGATTTGCTTGTGTGTGTGAATCCTGAGACCTTTGTGCCCAGTGGGAGTGGTTCAAATGAGCCAGAGATGAGACTAATTGACATGAGGTAGCCTCAGAGGCTGTGGACAGTCAGGAGAGATTCCCAGTGCAGAGGGCTACTCCTCTTATTAACTACACCTGATGCTATAGACTCTTCACTGGGCTGTTCACCTAACAGCTGTGGTTGTAAGCCCTTTTTGTCGGAATGAGCACGGGCCATCCCAGTGGTGCCGTGGGTGTTCACAGCCTCAGCTGCCGTGTTCAGGGGCAGCAGGACCCAGTACAGCCCAGACATGAGGGCTGGTAGCTGAAAGGAATAGTAAGAGGTGACACCTCAATATCTCAAGGGATTTAAGCCCCAGTGACCTGCTGAGGGTTGCCTGATGGATGATAATTTACTTCTCTCTGTCCCTTCTTCTCTTGCCCTCTGTGCCTTCTCAGCCTTTGCAACAGCAGTGTGAGCTTCAGAGTTGAAGTGCAAAGAGCTTTCAGTGAAGGAAGCCAAACGTTGATTAGAAAAGGTGCCAGGGATGAGATAACATTTGGATTTGGTACAAGCAGTTCATGCTCCCCTGCGCCAGTCCCACTGAATATTTTGACTTGCTACAATAACTTCCTGCAGGCTGGTATCCACTGATTTGATACAAATGGTAGCAACAGGCTCCATCAGCGGCTGCCCTGAAGGGCTGCTGATTCGTTTAGTCCCACAATGAAGATTTGAGTGAGCTATTATTTCAAAAGGCAAGCTGGATCCAGCATGTATTTGTACCAACATGCCAAAGATGACACAACTGGTGCCTCACCCAGCCCAGCAAAATGGGTTTTTGCTAATGCTTTATTTGGTGTCCATATTTGGCTGGGAGACAAGAAATGCTCTTGTGATGTGTTATCTTTATGAACAGTAAACAAAAAGCATTCTCTGTGAGGGGGTGGCACTGCTGTGTTCTGCTCACTTGATTTCTGTGCACCTCTCTTCTGCACAGGTTAAGTGGGAGACATCACTGTGAGGATAAGGACCTTGGGCTTCCTGAGGTGCCATAGTAACTGGGAGTGCCTGCCTGCCAAATGCAGCTGGGAGCTCCTTACAATTCCTGCCACGTGTTGGAAGACGTGAGGAGAGCCAGTGGGTGGCCTGGCTGATGGAGTCCTGGTGGCCCTGCTCAGTCAGCATGCAATGGCCGGTGCCCATCTGTGTGTGGGGTCTTTGCAGGTTCCACTCCACCACTCTCCCTGGACAGCCCACAGACACTAATGCATCTTTCCAATGATGGGGTTTAAATGTTTGTCCCTTCAGTTTTTAAGAACACTTTTGACATTGTCAAAGTTGAAGCAACTGGAGCTTTCTTTGATCCGGGAGCGAAGCTGGCTCAGCTCTGCTTTGCCCAGTTTTATTTAAAGACTGTGACTACCACTTCTGAAATGTTACTTGTGAATGCTATATTATTACACTATCTGCTTTTCCATCTGCTAAATGCCATGGTTCCAGCAGCAAAAATACCACTGTCTGACAGTAGCAGCTGTCAAAGGTCTTATTTAGTCTTCTTCAAAAAGTAGTAAAACCTGATGCCACTAAAGATAAGCCAAGTTTTGTTACACTAAAACATTCTTTGGGTGTGATTTTAGGAATGTTACTATTTATAGCACCTCTGAATTTGTTACTCCTGCATAGGAGGGAGGTTGTACACATCTATAATTTTAAGTACAATCATTTGCTTTTCCTGGTTTAAACAATGTTACGTTATTGTTTATAACCCATGTACAAATACATAGCCCTCTGTGTAAATCTGGCCTCAGCATTCTGCGTGGTTGTTCCCCAACCCTCGGAGACAGCACCTGTGACCAGGCTGCTTCACACAGGGTAAAAAAGTACTGCTTGAGTCAAACCCATCTCCCATCATCTGTGTAACCCCACTGACTTATGACAAATCAAAAGCCAAATGATAAGCATAGCTTGTGAAGCAGGAGATGTCCTGAAGTGAAGATTACAATTCTGTAGTGAATAGTGCATTTAAATATGAGTGATAATTGGGACAACAAATTAAATGAAGCACTGCTTATATTAATTGAGTAGTTCTGAAGCCAGGTGTCCCATTAAATAAGCATTACCTAATGGACTGTATTTCCCGGGGGGGTCTTGCAGCCTTGGCCTTGCACAAGGAAACAACCAAAGAGGTTCTGCAACACTGTGGCTCCTTGGTGCTACACACAGACAAGCTGCATGTCTGCAGGAGGCTCGGGCAACCCATCACTGGTCCTGGCTGCTCTTATACCTCTGTCCCCACAGTCTCAGCACCTGATGGTCCTTCAGCTCCCCTGGAAGATTATTGAAGAGCGCAGTTTTCCTGAGCAGAGCCCAGCAAGAACAGGGGCAATGCTGTGATGGCCACCAGCTGCTCTTGGGGTTGGCTCTGCCTCGCTTGAAGCCACAGAGGTGAGCTGTGCTCCCTGGCAGCTCTTGGTCCTATGAGAGCTGGAAGACACAGCAGCAGCATTGGTGACTCTCCTGGCATTGCATGGGCATCTCCCTGTTCGAGACCGGGAACGTGTAAATAATGTATTGGAGCAATGCATGTTTTAGGACTAAAACCAGAGGTAGGAGGGGGTCGTGATGGGGTCTAGGATCTTTCCAGTGGCAACGATTGCAGTCTGCTCTCAGGTGAGGCATATTTTTGGTGCACGTTGTGGTTTTTTGTCTTTTCCCTGACAGCATAGCACCCTTGGTGCTGCCATGGGATGGCTGGCAGGAGCTCCTCCAGGGGGTGGCACAGCATGTTCCCTTAACAGTACTTGGCATGCACTGGGACAGCCCAGTGCCTCGGTGGTATCATTGTTTGGTGCCTGCTGGCTATGTGCCACCTTGAGGGCCTCCCTCACCACCCTGGGGGCTTTCCCATGCAGCGCTGATCCTGCCCAGCCCCTTGAAGCCCTTTACTGGGGGCTGGGCAGTGGGTTGACGGTGTGGTTTATGAGGAGGGCAGGCAGAGGATTGAGAAGATGGAGCTGTTGATAAGGCTCCAACCACCAAACCGGTCTGAAACTGTGTGATTTGGCACAGCGCAGGGAGCTGTAGCTCACAACACAAAAGATGAATAATTGCAGGTCGTGGCATTCATTCTCCCAATTTAGAAAAGATTAAGCTCTTGGTGAGGGCAGGCAGGTGCAGGTTTGGACTGCCTTCATCCCCCCAGCAATGGTTAACGCAGCACTGACGTCTGGCAGGATGGCAAGTGGGCACCTCTCCTCATCAGCACCCTTTGCCCCAGCACAGGGCTGCCCCTGGGCATCGCCTGCCCTGTCCTGATGGTGGGCTTTGGAAGGGATCAGTGCACGACATGAATGCTAAGGGTCCTCCTTCTCCTGCTGCTCATTTCTCCATACGGATTAGCAGAGGGGATGTAAAGCTGCGATGTTGGGGTAAGTTACAGCTGCTGCATGTGCCTGCCTCAAGGAGATGGTAATGAAAGGGGCAGGAAGGGTGAATATTGGCTCAAAACAGGCATGGACAGCCCCACTGTTGTGCTGCTGCCTCGAGTCACCTCCCAGGGCATGAGGCAGAGCTTTGGAGGGGTTCATGGGCTGATGGACATGCCTATATCAACTGCAGTTCTATATTTGAAAAGAATAGGTATGTTTAACTAAAATGAAAGAGCTAATGGGGCTGGGAGCAGGGAGTTTTATATAATGTTAGTGAAGGGGAAAGTAAAAATAAAATGACTGGTTTCCAATTAGAAAACTGTAACCTATATAAAACTACATCTTATCAGGATTGCCTTATCTAATTTTATGTTTTCCTTCAGTGCTTGTGAGGTACCATGTGTGCCTACAAGTGAACATGTCCTTGAAAAAGAAACAGTAGCTGCTGCAGCTTTCTGCAGAGAGCTTGGACTGAATAGGAAATCCTGAGGATACTGCTAGTAAGTGTGGAAATGTGGCCTTATGGACTGCTGCTGTATATGTTGTGCCAGAGCCAAAGAACAGCTTAAAAAATGGCAAAAAAAAAAAAAAGGCAAAGCCAGCAGGTGTTTATTGTAGGAAAGGTACAGCATCCCCTTTTGCTCTGCGCTCAGAGCCTTACACAGCTGCTCCTTTAGGGTCACCCCACCGCTTGTATCTGCGCAGGAGGGGATAGCATCTGTACACAGGCTATCAAAGTGCATTTGACATTACATACAACTCATAAGAAAGCTTATTTAAGGTGCTCTGTGATGCATACAAGCCTCGAACGAGCTATGCATCTCTCCTGAGGGTCCCTCCTGTTGTGTGAGATTACGGCCACAGTTTCCAAGCATCACTGCTGTTGCAGACCTCTTTGGCTTTCCCTGGAGAAAGTTGAGTGCAGTTGCATTTCAGCTTACAGGGAAAATAAGGCCAAAAAAACCCACAGAAAGAATTTTGATAAATTCTTGGCCCCTTCAGTGTTTATACTGAGTAGCATCTGTCCAGCCTGTTAGCACCCCATCTGCGCTGTTAGCTTTCAGCATTCTTCTTAGCCACCAAATATCACACAGCTTGGGAAATCCCTGCTGCTGAAGGCTATGGGTGTCTGCTAATCCTGAGGCCTGATTTGCACAGGTATCTTTACATTTTACTGTATACACAGAGGTCTCATTTTTGAGCCTTTGCTCTCAGTAATTTTGCTATATTTTTCTAGAGGAAATAGCCCACAAAATTTTGTTCTTTTAATAAAGCAAGGATCTCCCAAGGTTTCCTCTGGAAGAACGGTGTTCTCCAGTGGTTTGCAGAGATCTGAGAGGGACTAAGCTTATTTTTTTCAAGGCTGACAGTAAAGCACATTTCCAGGCCATTTTCTATACTCTCTTTGCAAGAATTAATATATTGCATACTGATCTATGATTCACAGTTCTGTCATACAGGTTTGAAAATCATTCAGTACATCTTACTGTTAGGACTCATTCTACTACCCAGGTCATGTCATACCTAGCTAGCAGCTGTTTATAGGATATAAACATTCATTCAGTTTGGATTTGATTGGTAACAGCTTAAAATTGGACAAAGTCCATTCTTGTTCTGTAAGACTTCACATTTCCCTTCTTGCCTGCATTGTTTCGTCAAAGATCGCTGTGTAATTTTCCTACATTATTTTCAGTGTAATTCTCTGTACCTTTTTCTTTTACTAATTTCCTTTTTGTTTTTCTTTTCTTCCCCATGACATGTTTTTCATTTCTTCTATAGGCTTTCTTTTTCCCTTTCTGATTTCTTTCCATCAGACTCTGCTTTTTCTGTTCCCATCATCATATTTTCTTGCAACCCTTTCCCTCCCCAACACATGTCTCTCTGCCTGCCTCAGATTCCTGCCTGTGCTCAGCCACCCCAGTGGCTTTGGGCACGTGGTCCAGATGAGGATAATAAAAAGATGAGGGAAGCCTTGCATTTGGAAGAAGAATCAAGTGCAAAAATAGAAAGGGCTATCACAAAAACTAACCACTGAAAAATACCAGGTTGCAAACCAGATATAAAACACTGGTGTTGGGCTGCTGCAAGTAGAGAAAAGAAATGCGAGTCTTGTTCTGAGATACGTTAATGGGATGATTGCATCAGCAGCATGGGGGCCAGGTATCTTGTTTTCTTTGACAGTGGGAGGCCACAGCCAGGAAACTGGGTTGAACTTTCTAGATAAACTGGGAGGTGTCCAGAGGACAGCAACACACCTGGCGGTTGTAGAAAATATGACGACTGAGGAAGGGCTGAAGGAATCAAGCTGGGCACTAGACCTGTCTCATCAGGGAGGATGAACACCATTACTGCATGTTTTAAAAGAGAAGAGTGTGCATGTGGGAGCCTCCAGGCATGGTTAGATATATCGATTTAGACAGAATAATCTTACATTTCTTCCAGTGCCATGTTCTGGAACTTTCCTGTGTTATTGCAGATACCTGGCTAGGGCTGGAAAACTTTCACCCTTCTTGTTGTGCAGGGTGACACGAGAGGAAGGCAGGCTGGCAGCCACAGCACAAGCCCTTACATCCACTGCTCCCAAACTCCTCTTCTGTTTCCGCTGCCGGTCCTGAGCAGTGTTATCTGCAGGTAATAAGGTTACGATTCCTGCCCTTCTTGAAAGGGTTAACAGCTAAACTCTCTTTCCTGAAGCAGGCTGAGGTGTCTGTGTGAGTGGAGCTAAAGTTCTGCAAGTAGTATTACGTTGCTGTTAAGAATGCATGAGGGATAAACTATGCTGACTCACAGATAAATATTTGCAGTTACAAACAGGAGCAAGAGTAACTGGTGAAAAATGTGAGAGACTCCTAATTTTCTGTTCTCTTTTAAAGTTTGCTTTCCTGAGATGAAATACCTTTTAAATAGTTCTATTGCAACCACAGCACAACAAACTGCACACCCCCTTCCACTCAGTTACTTTGACCAGCGTCAAAATGCAAGTTGGTCACTGAGTCTTGACGGCTGCCAGTGTTTTAGCCAAAGCACAAGTTTGCAGGAGCTGACTTCTTTGCCCAAGATTTAAAAAAAAAAAAAAAAAAAAAGAAAAAAAAAAAGAAAAAAGGCAGACATCTGGTTAATAACCGTCAGGACTGGATACATTAGGAAATAAGAGGTTTGCCTGTTTGTTTGCAGATCTTTGTCATGAAGAAACAACATAGTTCATAAGCCTCTCCTCTTTGGGGCTGAGAGTGTTGCTAGTGCAAGGTTGTGCTGGAAAAATCTGAAAGGAGTCATGACTGCCAGTAGCAAACCCTGTAGAAAAAGCAAAGGCACAGTTGTTCAGTATCATGTCCTCAGAACTGGGACTGGGAATGGTGAGCTGGGAGCAGGGAGTGCCCTGCTCTTTCACCAGCACCTCACAGGTGAGGTGAGGCGGGATGGAATGGGATGAAGCTACAAGGAACATCCTGGAAGGAAAGTGTGGTAGTGCAGGAAACCCTTCCTTCACCTTGGGAGAGCGTGGGTGCCTTGGCCCTGGTGGTGCAGAGCTGTCTCCTTGCTTCTCTTCACAGCCCCGGGTGAGGTATGTCTGGGTTTGCCCACCACAGGGAACGGAGCGCTCTTGGAGATTAAAATGGGCAGAGAGTGAACAGGACCTATGGACTGCTGCCACCTTTGAGGCAGAGCTGTTGCTGGACATACATTTCCAAGCACTTTGTTTGGTTTAATTTTAAATTGCACTCTTACTGTGGCTTTTCCTGCTTCCCCCAGGAGACTTGATTCATTAGGTCCATTAGTGCAATTAGGCATTTGACACAGCAAGCCATTTGAAGAACATCAGTCCAAAGGGCATTTCACTGACAGCTGATGTGCCTTCTCTTACTCCACAGGAAAACCTGCACATGCAAAATATGAGTGCCCAAGTTTGGCATTTCCTGGAGAAACTTCCTTCTGCCGTGAAAAAACATGGGTGTTCGTGTGGCACGGCACTGTGATGGCAAAGCAGAACTGGCAAGCTCTGTGCTACAGCCAGGCTGTGCGGCAAAACATCCTGGGGCCCAGAAGGTGTTGTGTCTCCCTGCCACCTCGGGTTCAGCCCTTGTACCCTGCAGAGACTGTCCATGCCCAAGGTGCAAGCATGGTCCCTTAATATGAATAACTGGAGGAAGAGAGGTACTGCTGATTGAACGAAAGCAGTCAGCATGGCTCCGCATCCCCAGAATGTGCTTGCAGGTCAGTGGCATCATACCCAGCTGTCTGTTGGACTTGGTGGATGGCTGCCATGAGCTGAATCTTACCATGGCACCTTTTGGAGAGTGGGGTGCCTGGGGGGTGACTTCCTTAGGAAGCAAGTTTCAGCCTCCCTTAAACATCGGTTTTCTTCTCTCTCACTTGGAGGGGAGCTGGTCAGAGTGTGGGGCAGCTCTGGCATTGTTTGGACCAAGCTGCAAGCCAGGATTGAGTTATTGTTTGCTGTGTGGATTTGGAAGATGCAGGTTCTCCACACTGTCCTGCTAATAACCTTCTGTGGAATCAGAGGACAGTTAATGCAACGAGAGGAAAATCACTTTTCAGGGAAAGATTGATGACACATGCTAGAGCTATTATGGGAATGTTGCCTGGATTTGGACAACTAGTTTTTGTTTGATAATGTGGGAGATGATCATGATCCACTTTTAGATTTCATATGGAATAATGTAAGACAGCATTGCTTGCTGTCTGTGGGAAATGAGCCTATTTATACTAGATAGATAGATAGAATTTGGGCATGGTAAACCAGAACATCCATATGCTGCACAGTATTATGCCACCCTCCTCATGTACTTTTCTAGTTAGTTCCTTATAATTCAATATGCTCAGAGCAGGGGCAGGCCGTGCTGTGTTCCTGGCACTTGTGCAAGCAGAAAATCCTGTTAGGAGCATATTGCTGCCTAACCCATCGATTGCTTGGTGTGTGCTCAATGCCATCAATCACTACTGTGCTGTGCCAGCTGGGGAAGGTGCGAGTGTGCCAGAAGTGTTTTGGCAAAGAGCAGTGCCATCAGGGCTCACGGCTGCAGTTCGGCGCGGGGCGTTACTGCAGCAGCGAAACTGCAGCCCCTGGGTGATCGCCTTGCCCACGCCATGGATGAATGAATGTGGGAGATGTGGCTGAAGGGGATATACAGCTCCACCCTGGCTGCCACATTTTAAAACCTGGTGTGTTAACCTAGACCTTGAAGAGTTTCTGCTTGGGTTAATGTGCAGGACTGTGAGCTACGACAGCTGTTTGGCTGTTGGGGAAGGGACAGGACATGACCCTGTGGCAGCCACAGTCACAAGAGGCACAGCCACATCCAGCTGCTGTTTAGCCCGTAACCAGAGTGTGTGGAGTGCACACCTGCAGGGGGCTGTACTGACTCTTCCATGACTTAAACACCTACAAATCTTCCAGAGGCTTAAGTATTTTTCTCATACAAACTTTATTAAATTGAAGAAATTCTTTCTTAGACCATCTGACCCATCTCAATTTACTGTCAGTCACCACATCCCAGTGTATAAACCTGGCCAAACAACTGCACCTTGCACTGTGTATGCAGTGTTACATGGGCTGTCACCTGCTGTCAACGGCCAGGAGCAAGTCAGAACTGAGGACAAAGGGAGAAAGTACTTAATTTAAAAAAACCCACAAAGCCAAAACAAACAAAAAACCCCCCCAAACCATAAATCAGGTGAAGTTTCTGACTGCAAAGTCTTGTGCTATAATCAAAATGCAGGTATTGGGATTTCCTAGTCAATGAACATATACTTCTCTTATGAAATCTTTAAAAAGAGAAATTGTATAACAAAAAAGCCCCACAGTGCATTAATAGGATATTTATTTCTCTGTTTCATTTAGCTAAAAGCACTGCAGTGGATTCTAGCTCTTTAAAATGTGTGGATTGCCGCTGCTGGATTGCCATCAGCCATGCTCAGCACAGGAACCGAACGTCACCGCCTTCTGACATCTTCATGGACGGCTGCATCTCCTGTTGCCATGGAAATGGACCTGAGCTCACCGAAAGCTGGGTAATGGGTTCTAAAATCATCACTCCTTATACTGAAAAAAATTCTGGGGTGAGATTAGGTGGTAGTCGTAATAATAATAATAATGTTTCAGCTTGTGGGATATAGTCTTTGTTGGTTTTATTTTATAGCTGTGTTATGTTCATGTTCGTATTTGAATTATCTGGTCAAATATAGCCCTCTAATTTGTGTTGTACTTACTGCCCACAGTGTTGCAGGGGTTAGACACCACTCAGACCCAGCAACAGGCAGACATCACTAAGACAATGAGTTTCAGAAGGAGAATTGTTTGCTTTAGCTAACCAGGCAGATGGACACAACTGACCATTTCTTTTATCATGGCTGTCCTGTTGCACAACCACTTTCCATTAGTCCAGAAGTGTTTGCTTGATCCCTTGTCATTACAATACATAATAAAGTTCAAAATAATTATGTCCTACATTAACATCCTTTCATTTTTCTGTTTTCAGCAATCTCCAGCTTTGTCCTAGTTTCACCGGGTTCTCAGCTGTACTGAAAATGTTTGCCTCTAGCATCATAGTAACATCTTACTAATCAAACAATACTGGCAAGGAAAATTGTGCTATGCTCGACTGTGAGAACTTAAACTGTAAAAAAATTATAGCTTTTAGGGAAAAACTGTGGCTATAGTCACAGGGTGAAATGCAGAGCTGTAAACAAAGAAAATAAGAGTTAGAAGCCGTCTTCTCAGCCCGTGGTTTTGTGCAAAAACCTACACTTACCAAGAGTCCTGCAAAAACAAATTGCTCGTATGCCAATCTTAACTTCAGGATATTTTTATAGGTTGCTCTTAAATTATTTACCTTTATCAAATTAGCAGAAGAGTAATTTTTTACTCTAATATCAACTCTTGAGAAATGGTATTGTATACTAGAAACAACTGTGTTTTTTTTTTTTTACTGCAGCATATTAAGATGTGATCTTGAAATGCTTTTAATTCTGAGCAGTGAGCATACCAATACATTATAGCAAAATGAGAGGTATGCTTTCAATTCCTAGAAAAGTCTGGCCCTCTTAGAGGATCTGCAGACATCTTACACTGAAATAATGCTGAAATTAATAGTGTGCAGGTACTCTCCACCTTCATTTATATACTCATGGCATGCTTATTTTTATTTACTGATCAGCAGTTCTGTAGTGGACAAATGGGTTTTGAGGCTATTTGCTTTCAATATGTCATTTCTCAATCCTCTGTCAAGTTAAAGAGAAAATTCTATAACCATTTTAATCTATTTTCCAAAATCTAACTTGCCTCCTTATAGTGCCTAACAGCATTACTCAGAATTATTTCCAAGCCTATGAAGAGTGTTCCCGCTATATTCATACAAAAAGATGCCTCAACTTTGTCCATTATAGTTAGACAGAGCTCTGGGGCAGAGATTGGGTTTGCATGTTGAGAAGGGATGCTGCTAATGAAGCGCTTCTGTAGTAAAAGTCATTAGGCATGCAGCCAAATTCAGATCTTAGAATCTTCCTCCAGGCCACGCTTGTGAGACTCAGGGTTATTTTAATTATGTTGTTTCTTTCAAGTAGATTTTATAGGAAGAGGATTGCACTGTTTTCCTTCAGCGACTACTTTTTTCAATCTTGGAGGCCAAGTAAAGGGTCTCTGATGGTTAATTAATTTCTGCAGAATCTTCTCACAACCTCTTCTGTATGGGTCTTGTATTTTAGAGTCAGGTTCACTATTTAGAGAGCTGAGCTGGTGCAGACTGCCACTTTCAAAGTAGGGTTAAAGTTCTCCAAGTCACTGTCAAATCAGCACAGTCACTTTAGGTACGATTTACAGGCACTGCCAAACTAACACACAGTCTTTTGATGCTCAGGAGACATCGAGGACTGGTGTGGACAGGGTGATGGTGATCTCCAGATGAGACAGTCAGTACAGAGCTCTAGGAAGAGTCTTTCACAAGGCTTGTCTTTCAGAATGACCCAAAACCTGCATCCCCTTTTCCTCACATTAGCTCCCAGTTTCAGTTCAAATGAATTCAGTGGCAGATCTCCCACTGACTTCCAAGCATCAAAGTTTCGGCATTTAGAGGAAAATCACTATGAAGAATAACAGTGCAATATAAACACTTTTGTTACAAATGCAGAATGTAAATAACACACTTTTATAGCATTTATTTAAATCCCCAGGCACTGGTGGAAAATAGGTCTCCAAATAACCTAAACAGTTTGGAACATTAAACTCTCAGCCTTCACAAATATTGGTAGTGTTTCAAAGAATGCATTTTTAAGTGAGCAGTAAAAAGCAATTAGGCATGTAATTGTTGTTTTAGAGATTTAATCCAATTCCCACTGCAGTCAGTGGGAGTCTTTACATTTACTTCACTGGGGACTGAGCTGGGACCTTACACATTTGAAAAGAGGGAGGGGAAAAAGAAGGGGGGGAGCAAACTTGTACAAAATCTGAATTGGGAATTTCATAGTTCTACATAAAATGCACACAACATTTGAGATAGCAGACATCTTTTGTTAGGCAGAAAGCATCTACTAACCACAATAGAGCAAGATACTCCCTTCTCCCCCACAATGCCCCTTCTGTCACTCTAAAGAGTAGTAAACTTTTCTGAATTTCCCAAGGAAGTCCACTCATTTTCTCTCTGTCAGATGTCGCAACACATAATTTTAATTCATTGTATTTCTGTATTTGACAAGTAGCACGAATGTTGTCATTAAGGCGATATAACAGGCTAAACATCATAGAACTTATATTTAACTTATATTAGGCCAGATATGAATGCTATCAAAACAGGCAGATAGAAAGCTTTGATATGTATTTTTTGACATGACTTTGATTGAAAGTAAAAACTGTATTTAGTTTTTAGGTGGAAATGGGAGAGAGAAACTATTCAGAGCATTTACAATTACTTGTGAGAATCATGGATGGTGTATCAATATCAACACTGCAGAGATCTGAATCCAAGGTTGTAAGCATTTAGTTTCCCCCTTGGCTGATGTGCAAATATATAATGACTGTGAAGATATACAACTCAAAACCAAGTGCCCTGGATGAATCTTTAAACTTTTAAGTTGTCAGGAGTATATCTGAGGGGAAAATTATTATGCTTGTTACAAGATTTTAGTGTAATTTTATTGCAGTTTTTTTTTTTCCTGAGATATCACAGCATCTCATTTACAGCATTTTGTTTTCTGCAGAAATGAGAGTGCAGCAGATGCTTTTGCCATTACCAAGCCAGGATTAGGTTCATTGCTTCAGCTGAAATCTAAACGGAATAGCAGAAGATAGATGTAAATGAGCTACTCAAAGATCTGGTGGAGTAAACACCCTCTTTCTTTTCAGTGCAGGAAGAAGGGTGGTGTGCTTTAAGGTGATCAGCCTGGTATGAATGGAAGATCTCCATCCACAATTTAAAGGCGATACTCTAAAACTAAATATGACAAATCGTATTCTCTTCTTAAAACTGATTTTCAGTCTAGGAAGCAATGGTATAAAAGTACACAATGCAATGATATTTTAATAATATAAATGATGGCTAGTAAGAAGATGTGCTGCAGCTCACCCCAGTGACATGGCAAAAATAAGTTTCTGAGGATTTGTAGCAATCAAAGTATTCCTTCCGGTGATTTATAAAGCTGCACACAGCTTCCTCTAGAAAATCAGGGGAACCAAACAGAACATAGCTGCAATGATGCATTACAGTTTATTCGACCTCATCACAAGAAAAGGGCCTTTAGATAAAATGTGTTTGCACCAGGGGTGACTCTGCCCTCCCTACAACGACTTGCCAAGTGTAAGAGGGTCTCTGGGAATTAACATTTTAATTTTTGGACTTTAAAAAATGTATCTCACTCTTTCCACTGATATACAAATACATCCCATTTTCAAGGAGGAATATTATTTCCCACCACCGGGAAAAAAGCAATGAAAGACAAACTACAAGGTGCCCGAGCAACCCACAGTATCCTAGTGAAACCCTGGGGAAGATGTGCTTTGAGTTTTGCTGACTGACCACTGGATGCCACTATTGTTCCACTGAAATAAAGTGTAGTGTTGTCATTTTCTGGCTGGCTTGCTACCCCTGAAGAGGAGAGTTTAAATAGTACTGCTATGTGCAATCTTCCTCAGAAAACAAGCAGTTAGATTCGAAATTATTAATGCCTTTTACTGTGTTTTAGACATTTGACTTTCCTCCTTGCTCAGAGCCCTTCTCAGCAGGAGTCACAGCACCATTCTCTCCCTTGAAAGGCCCTGGCATGTTACCCCCATCTTTATGACTCAAGAGAAGCAATTTCAAATTGACGTTCTGGTCATGCAAAATATTTAGGCATTGTTCAGGAAAAGAGGAAGGAGTGAATGATCTAACATCGGCCTCCAACATATCAGAGACCCGAACTGGGGTGCCAGTTGGGCAGACTGCTAGTGAGAGGCTCATCCTTCCCCTGCCCCACACTACTGTGGTCCCCAGCTGACAGAGGCTGCAGCTCTTTCAGGAGTAAGCTTGGAGTTGCATGTCAGAGAGACCTTAAGACTGGAAGAAAACAATGATATAAAAATGCAAATTTTTCTCTAAATGAATGGTTTTGTGCTACCTTGCTTTTAAAAGCTTTTTACTGTTTTCAACGTTTTAAAAATATATACATGTATTTGAAACCAGACCAATTCTGCCTCTGTCTGCAGAGCCATGGGATGTAGATTGCTGTATCTCTCACTATCTGCAGGGCTGCATATGCAGTTCCTCAAGATTTACGATCTCTCAAAGCCCACAGGAAAATCCCGTGCCTCTCAGGACACAGTGCTGTGCTGAGGTGCCCCAGGGCTGCACTGTGGCTCTGCAGCCTTCCCCCCTGAAAGGGAAGGGCTTTTCTTTCATCTCTGTAATAAGCCACAGGGTGTAGCGCTGCCCCAAAGCCTCCACACACTTGCATCCCATGACATCAGATCTGAGTAAGTATTATTTCACGCTGGTGCTTTCCATGATTAAATTCCCACTTGGAGCTGGCACTGACCCCTGCTCTACTAACAAAAAGCATGAGCAACAACGCTGCTTGTGAGCCCCTCTGCTCCCAGCTTTTCTTCGAGCATTCCCCTGTGCAAGCTCTCTCTACACACCAACCCCATTCATCCCTCACTGTCTGTGCCGTGCAGCCATACGGTGGTTTTTTCCTTTCCAGGAGACAACTCTCCTAATGGTGGTGTCAGGAAGTGATGGATGTTCCTCTCTGAGCTGCTCTAGTTGGTATTCTAGAGGCAGTCACCTTCAGCAAGAGGTGAAGATGACAACTGCAGGTAGTAATATCTTAAATCCTCTGCTGTAAAACTTTGCACTGAATCAGATAATTATGTTGCATACTGGCACCTAACTGTAGCACTAAAAAGAAGGTTTTCCCTCTCCTATAGATAATATAACAGGGAAATATAGGCACTTTTTTCTTATGGAATGCACACACAATCCTTCTCTATTGGCAGTTTCACACATATTAAAGATACTGGGTGTTTGAAATTAAAATCAAGATTGCTTTATCCTAGCACAGGGATCCCTAGCCTCATTTCGTAACTGCCTTTCAGAATCCAGCAAGCATACTTTAGTCACCAGGGAAAGGTGACTGTCATCTATGTGGATATGGAGACAAAAATGACAGAATAGTTTATGATTGAACCTAAAACAAATCTTCTCTATGGCTCATATTTTTTCTTTTGCAATTTTCAGCAGTTGAAGTGATTTCAATATAACAAACCTTTTCCACCGCGTTTGTTGATACTATTTGTTTGAAACAAGGAATTTATTTTTTTTTTAAACTGTGGATCCCTGTTATGCTCCACCCCAACTGTTTAAAAATATTTCTTTGCCTTCATTTCAAAAGGGCACTCTTTAATTTCTTGTAAATCCAAGTATACGGTGTAGAATACAAGTTTTCATTTAAGAGAGACTGGATATAATATTAATCTAAGTGTCCTAGTAGCACATGTCACAGCCTAACCAGTGACTGAAAAGGTGCATAGCACACTTCTTACCATGCCCACAGCATACAACATTAGACATTTTTTCTACAGATATTCAAAGAAATAACCTAAGCTTACAGAGTGGGTTGTTCAGGTGTTTGCTGGAATGCAACCCCTAATAACAATTTTACAAAAGTTATTTCACTTAGACATTTTTTAAAGGTCTGGCCTCAATCTGTAAAGCAGCTGACTTTATTTTCTCAAATAACAGAAAACCTTTCTTAAACTATTACCCTAGAGACCAGTAACAACAAGTTACTCATCTTTGTCTTCCCAGTCCTGGACAGAGAGCTATTATGCTAGCTGTATTTGTGATGTTTAAACTGTGTGGGTATAAGTGAACGAGAAGTTTCTTTGTGCAGGTTTCAGAATAAGAACTAAGGAGAAAACTGACATTGCCAAGATTTTCTCACTATTGTTCAACATTTAGATTTTAAAATATTTTCTTCTTTTTTGGTTTTGTCTTTGCTTTTCTGTTGCAGGCGCAGTGTGCAGGAGGCATGCCAGCTACCTGCAGAGGCAGTGTGTCTTGGCAGAGCTGAGAGACACTGCTTGCTTACATATTGTTGCCCCTAAAATTTATTTTTAAAAGTAAGCACTTGGTTTTATTTTTAAGATATTAACTTGAATATAGCAATTTTGCAAAATAGTTTAGCTGGTGATCTTTCTTGACATTTACTTTCCTTCCGAACAGCTAATGGTACTTGTGCACTTGAAGTTTAAGTTGTATGTAGGCACTCGTGCATCAGCACTTGCCAGACTGAGGGGTGATATAGAATCACATCCACAATTCTTTCCTTATGCTTTTGCTGAGCTTATGCTAAAATGAAAAATCATTATGCTATGTTGCTTTTCTGACATTTAGTGTTACTTTGTGGGTCTCACACTGAAAGGACTGTAAAATATGATTCTAGAAATTCTATTTTCCTAAATATTTCACACTATGGTTGATAGTGGCACTGGGTGAAAGCTTTAATTCTTTTCTTTTGACACATGTATAATTGTTTTTGCAGTCAATAAATGATGCTGCAGTAAATTTTATCATGGAAGGAGAAGATTTGTACCTGCATGCAGTGTCACTCCTGGTAGTTCCTAGGCTCACACTACTCTGAAGGGGTGCAAAATGAATGGTAAACTCATGTGAGAGTGTCAGGGGCATATTTCTATTGAAATTTAATTTTTAAAAGTATGTGAGTAACTAATGACCTGAAATTGGAGCTAAGCAAATAAATTACAATCCTTGGTTGTGGAATGGACTTCCCTGAAAACACACTTTATACTTCAGTGCCTCAGTTCCCACATGTTTAAAATTATAACACCACTCCTGCTCCTTTTTATCTGATAACCCTTCAGAGTCTGGGATTGTGTGTGTTATTATGGGGTGCTGAACAATGGCACAGACATGTTTATTTGCTGACAATAACAAAAGTCTTGTTTTCATGTCTGGGGAGAGGTCAGGTAAACCAGAGACTGTTTCTGCTGACACTACACTAACACTGTTCATTTACTGCTTTCCCCTGAAATGCTATTTTGCTGCTTTTCACAAGCTGTGGAAGCTTCTCTTCATTTCCCTGATACTACTTTTCACTCTTCGTCCTTTACAAACACATTGGAATTTCAAACACTTCTGAGCGCCTTAGTGTTCAGTAAATGACGTTTGCCCAACTATACTGATATTTCATGGGTGTGAGATGTTGAACAAATGTTGTGAAGCTTTTTCAAATGGAGATTGAAGCAGAGATGCAAAATACCACACATAGTCTCTGAAAATGGTGTATGTGCAGCACAGGACAGAGTGGGAAGAACAACTGTTTCATGGCACGAGTTGCTATAGCTACTAAGATCAAAATTTTTCATGAACTATCTGTGTCACTTAAACCCTTCAGTACAGTTGAATTCAATGGCATTGTCTGTGCTGTGCCTTCCCTCATGGAAGTAGTCCCTTAAACTAGAAATAGTCCACAAGATTTCAGAAGTGAATCTGAGTGGCTGCAGGCATTGTAGCCATCTCATGTTTTATCCTCCTCCAAAGGACTCTGGAGTAAATCCAATAAAAGCTTACCTGGTACCTGCCTCCCAGAATGGAAAGGAAAATTTGGGTGCCCTTAGCGTCTGTACCATGTGTGGAGATGGTTAAATGAGATGAATATCTGCTTCCATCTTTAACCAGAAATAAGGTTGCCGAGACAGAGTCCCATTCCTCTCCCCATTCTCTTTTCAGTCTCTCCTCTCCTGGATTATCTCGTACTCGCTCTAGCATATGTGGAACCCTCTGTGAGCCAATTCACTTGCTAGGCTGTTGGAGCATTAGCCCAGCAAAAACTAACTAAACTAAATAGAATTAGTGAGCTGAACTGACTCAGCTGAGGGTGCAATAATAACCAGGGCCAGTGCAAAAGCATGACAGGGTGGATGAGTCTGGGGAGGAGGAGTGACACAGTGATAGCACATGATTTAGTTGGCACCCCGTCACTCACCCTGAGGCATTCTTGTTCAAAAGTTTTGCCTGTAGTTTCTTTCCTCCAGAGTCAGCATCCTTCTTGTGTTGCATTGTCTTAGATCCCTGATGCTTGGTTTGCTTTCTGTGGCACTGCTTTGGCACAAAGACTTGGGTGGGGGATGCTCTGACCAGGCAGCAACACCATCTCATCCCAGGGATGGTATGGTGAATGTTGGTGTGCTTGGTCAACCCCTGGAGGAGGATTGTCACCTTTTCATATACTTTTTGTAATCTAACAGGGATCAGCCTGAAATTTCACAGTCCAAGTGCAAGAGCAGAGGCAACCTTCAGACAAAATTTGAATGTCTTTTAGACACTGAACCAAGTCACTTTCATATAGTGGGGCAGGGGGGGAGAGGAGTAACTGGATCACACAGATGGGCTTAAGTATGCAAAGTCCACCTAAATCCTGCTGTAGGTCTCTCTGTCTTTGGAGCCTCAAATGGGCCCTGCACAGGTAGAGGTATTTGTTAAGACAGGGGTATCTGTTAAGCTCACTGCATGACTGGAGCTTCTCATGTGTGAGCTGGAACCGAGAACAGACCTTAAAGCGCTTACTAGTGCACAGCACAACCCACAGATTGGCTTATGAGGTTATTTTTATGCTTTTCCACAAAAAGGCATGAAAGCCGTATGAGCTGGGCTTTGTCGAGACGCAGTTCTTACATCAAGAGACAATAGAGGAGTCACAGGCTGCCACTGGCCTATTGCATAACAGGATCAGACATTTTAATGAGCTTCTGCTAGTCCATGGTTCATCAGCCCTGATGATCTGTAATGAAGCAGGACACTGCTATAGAAACCACTCCAGCAAACAGCATTTTTGAATGTACTTAAGAAGATGAGTTTGAATTGAAATGCAAACAAACTGTGGAGCAGTCCCTCTTTCTGAATTGTGGGAGCCTGTTTGCCATCCTGTCCATGTTACAGTTTAATCCAGCTTGAGTTTAAGTTTTTAGAGGTATTTTGTATGTTTCATTTGCCAAAGCACCCAGTTTCCTCTGGTTCTTTAATATTTTTCCCATTATATTTCTTAATCCCACTTTTTAGCATAGGATTACAAAGAAGAAAGGCTAAATACATCTTCAAATTTTTTCTAATTGTTTATTCTATAAAACATGTTTATAAAAGAAACAAGGCTAAAATTAATTTTAAGGATAATGGTCTATATCACAGAGAGGAACGGAATGGCTACGAAATAAAAAAAGGTTTTTTAAACTGCTGAATCATAAAGCAAAATAAAGTGAGTCTCCAGATAATTCCATCAATTAGATTCAAGCAAACCTAAGTAAAGAAGGAAAAAAACTTTTTAAGGAGTTGTACTCTTAAAATTTGGGTTACTGTCAAAGACTTGACATCCATTACAGGATATTTATGATGTTCCTCAAGAGAGTACAAGAAATTATTGATGTTATCCTCTACTGTATCCCTTAGGAACCAAAACCTCCAATGACACCACCCTTTCCCTACACCCAAATCCTACCTATATGCCACCTTGCTACAAACCACTTTAGAAAGGCTTTCATTCTCACTGTGGTTCTTGAAGACTATGTAATTCCAAATTGGTGCATTATCAATAAAGAACTGTGTTGGACTACAGTTTTTCATAAAGTAAAAATTTTTTCTGACTCTCTTTCTTGAATACATCCCACAAAGACTTCTCATTTCCTGGCCAGTCCTTTAAAAAGAACATAAACCAAAGCCAACCCATGATGCAGAGCAAAGTGCTTGGGGAGTTCTCTTTTGAATAGTATCAACTTCAGGAACAGCTGCTAAGATCAAATGGACAAAGGGAATTCAGCGCCGCCCACTCCATGTATTATCTTTTAAAGCTCCAGGAGCTTAATCCTTCCCATGAACGAAGTCTGTTGTCCCACTTGCCATTGCCACTAATTTATTATATTCTGTGAAAGTCAGCTTCCTCCTAAGAGTGCACCTGCAGCAAAGCTACAATATAAAGGTCCAAACTCTCTTATAACCCGAGTCATAAAATGAAACATTTCTTCAGCACTGCGAGGAATGAGTTCCTACAACCTAAATAATGCTAAAAAGAATGTATTGTTATTAAAAATATTTATTACTGTTATTGCAAAGGTACTAAAAGAGAAAACAATAACCAGTATTTCTGCAAGCTGTGGGAGTGCGCTTCCTATACAGCAAGAACCAGTCAGTTTACTAGCCCTGTATAAGTCTTTTTCATCTGCCTGGAGAAGTAATTATGGTCTGCCCATAAACAAGAGAAGTAGCCTTACTTCCAGTCTTGATGACGTCAGTATATTTCATTTCTGGGAGTTAAATTTTGGTAAGAATTTTGAAAGGCTGATTTTGACCTTATTCAGCATTTTTCCATTCTCAAGCTGACCTTTGAAAACCAGAAAAGTTGAATGAAAAAGAACCTGGAAGCAGAGCAAGCAGAGTGTAAGAGATGTAGGGAGGTTTATCACAGCTATGTTTCTGGCAGAAAAACCTACAAGACATTTGCTTTTGCGATTCCGTCCCTTGTTGCACGCCTGATAGCATTGCTCTGACCACTTGGTGACCCTGTCAGTGAAAATGCTAATGTACAGCCTGTATCCTGTGTTACCATCTTCTTACACTGAAAATACAGAAAAATAATCAAAATTTGCCACCTTAGGTGAATATCTGAATTTATGAAAGGGTACATAACTATATAATTATCAAAAATAAATATTCTATATCCCAATTGCTGCTATTTCTCTGCCATGGTAGCTTTCCAGTTGTAACAGCCGTCCTGTCTACTGCATTTTAAGCCTCTTTTCTGTCAGTAATTGTTTTGTTCTTTCTTAATCTGCATCATAATACCCTAGCTTTTGACAAATTGACAAAAATAATCCTCAGTCCCTCCACTTTGCTTGTGTTTAGATGTTTGTGACTATTTGCACTGAGTCCTCCAACAGGATACTCTCATCCAAGCTAAATGTAAAGAGAATATTGGACCAATAAAGCTAAGTTTACAGAGAATGGAGCTGAATATTCTGCAAAGACTCATTAGTCATTGGAAATTAAAACGTTTACTGTATTAAAAATGTTATTTTACTCAGCAGAATCTGTTCTATTCACCTTGTCTTTAAAAACAAAAGCAGAATAAGGTTGATAATATTGAAAATTACTGTTTATTAACCTGGAAAGAAATTAGGATGAAAGTTTCAAACTATGAAAGGCAACACAAAAACTGACCTCTTCTCCTGTACCAAAATAGAAGAATAAAGAGACGTGAGATGTCCACAAACTTATATCAACATGCAGGACTGAGAATTAGATATTGCAGGTATACATAAGCACGATTGCAGAATCTGATGTACTTGGGTATGAAGGTGGCAAGAAAAATCAATGAGGATGTCAGTGAGTCAGTGAAGACTGCAGTCCTGCAAACCCCAATAATGAAAGTAATAAATCCTATGGATCATGATTACTCAATTTTACTGAGTTCTGTCGGGTAATTTTATTAAAAGCCTCACATATTGAGTGAGGTAACGCTAGATGATTTCTCTGATGTTCTCTGGGCAGTAAGGCGTGTGTTTGGTGTGTTTGTGTGTTTGGTACTCCTCCACCACCGCTCCCAGAGGACTGACAGGTACATGACACAGATAAGGGCTTCTTATGCTTTTGTGTACAGCCGCTGAAATTGTCCGCGCGGAGAAAAAAAAGCAGCAACATAGTCAAAGGAAAGGGCTAATATTTAATGACAGATTTTTTTTTTCAAAACTATTGACCACTCTGTCCTCTGTAAAAGGCGACTCTGGGCTCTTCATATTAGGAAGAAATTTACCATGAGGGCGGTGAGGCACTGGAACAGGTTGCCCAGGGAAGCTGTGGCTGCCCCCAGCCACAGTTGTGGCAGTGTTCCAGGCCAGGTTGGATGGGGCTTCGAGCAACCTGGTCTGGTGGGAGGTGTCCCTGCCATGGCAGGGGGGTTGGGACGAGATGAGCTTTGAGGTCCCTTCCGACCCAAACCATCCCATGACTCTGTGACACTAGGTAAGGAGACATAACTCCGTTCACCCGCAGCGCTCCGGTGCAGCACCGGAGGGCCCAGGCAACAGGGGGACTTCTCGGAGCCAAACTAACAGTCCTCTGTCTCCTCTTCCCCTCACGGCCGCCGCAGCGGCGGAGCCTGCGCCGCCACCTGCCTCTCCCCGCCCTCGGACCTGCCGACAGGTGCCGAAGGCACAGGTAGCGTGCCCGAACCGTGCTCTCCCTCACCGGCCGCGGCCCGCCGGGGCGGTGCAGGCCCCTGTTGAAGGTCTTCCAGCAACTGCCCGGCCAATGGGAGCGGCGCTGGGGCGGGGGTGTGCGGGCGGCGGCGGGGTTAACCCCGCGGGGCCCGGCGAGGGGCCGCAGTGTTGGTGTCGGCAGCTGCGGGGCGCGCTCGGCAGTCGCCTCTCGCCTCCTTCTCCTCCCCCTCCCCCGCCGCGTCGGCAGCAGCCGCAGCAGGTGGTGCTACGAAGCTCCTCCTCCGCCTCCCCGGTGCTCGGGAGCGGGGTTCCGCGGCGGGCAGCGGGCGCTGTGCGGCCGTTGGCGAGGCGTGCTCGGGGGGAGGGGGCGGGCGCCGCAGCACGGAGGTACCGGGGTGCGCCGGGCTCTGCCCGCCCGCCCCGCTGGCGGGAGCCCTGCAGGGAGCCCTGCGGGGAGCCCTGCGGGGCCGGGGGAGGGCTGCGTGCGGGGCAGCCGCTCTGGCTGTGGGGATTGACGTGCTCCTTCTTGTCAGGCTCCAGGTCCGCAGCGAGGAGGCAGCGCAGGGGTGCCGGAGGGGCTCTGGCGGCCGCCCCCCGGGAAGGCCCGGCGTTCTCTTCGTCCCTGTGGAGCCACCGGCGGCGGGAGCTGGGAGAGGTGAGAGCCGTGAAGCTCTCCTGAGCCGGGGAGCCTGTGGCTCGGGTTCAGCTGGTGGCTTCACGTGATGTAAGAGCAGAGGTTCCAAACAGGATTTGTTCGTTGGTTTTGTTTTTTTTTCAGTATTTTGTTTAAAAATATTTTTGTATGCATCAAAGCCCGTTTCAGTTGGAAGTTCAAATCATCATGGAAGATCAGTTTGTAGTGTTGCTGCACCCTGTGTTGATGTGGAGCAGTCAGTGAAACAGTTACACGGGGCTCCCTGTGCTGCGAAGGTATGATAGGAATTTTAGGGCAACGACTTAAAATAGGAGGCACGCCAAATAAAATGTGAGTGTATTAGGTAAATCGTAATAGCGAACTTAGAAAGGAGACCTAGAGAGATTATGTGATACCACTGATGGAGATTTCAGATTGTAAGTATTCAGGGGGGAGGGCGTTCTCTCTGTTTTTGTGGGGGGAAAGCCATGGCAGTACTATCAGCTGTCATTTGGACTGGAGAGGGCAGTACCAGGCTCACTGGGGTCAGCATCTTGTCTCTGAAAGTGTCTGGCAGCAGGTGCTAAGGAAAAGATTGTAAGTACAGGTTGGTTGTACAGCTTTTATCTGTGTATCCTCCCAGTATGCTGCAGACTGGAGCTGAAGGATTTCTGAGCAGAGGTTGTATTTCTTTTTTTTTTTAAATTTAATAGCTGCTGGTGGATGCTTTCCAAGTTCATATATTTAGCATTTGTATCACCTCATGGTGATGCAAGCCCACAATTTAACTGTGTTTTAGATGGGGGAAAAAAATGCTCTTATTTTCCAGCTTTTGCACTGAATGCTTCATTCTGCATAACTGTTGTGTTCAAAGAAGCAATGAGTAATTATTTTCTGTACATTTGTCCTATTTCTCTAAATGTTTCCTCTTCTAGCTGAAAAGTCGTAGCTTATTAGTTTCTTGTGTGAAAGTGTTGGTTGACCTTCTTGCACCATTTGCAGATCTATTACATCTTTTATACAGTGAAGGTTGTACCTGTGTGTGATACTTAAGCTCAGCGTTCATACAGAGACATTATGATGATCTCTTTTCTGTCTTCTGCTCCAATGTTTTGTTAACTGCCTGTGAGCTATTATTTCCAGAGGACTAATCACAGTGACCCTGGGATCTCTTCCTGCGTGATAATACCTAACTAGAGGCTGTTTGTTTAAGTACTTAGCAGAGTTGTCTTTTTTATCATGTTAATTTGCATTTATGAACATGGAATTTCAACTGCTGATTTTTGTCACCCAGAGGACAGCCTTCTGCAGTTCTTGTCATTCAATCTGGGTGTTTAATTTTCTGAATAACCCTGTACAGTACATGAGCTTTGTCACTTACCTGCTCATCACCTTTTAAAATTTACTGAGCAACCCCTTTGGGACTCCAAGTTTTGTCTCTTTGTGACTTTCATATGATATACTTTCATACTCTCTCTTCACCCTTAACTTGTTTCTACACTTTGCCCTTCCCCAGCTATACCCCATTAATAAATCCTCTGACATCTTTGTTTAAGAGCTTTTGGTAGGAAACATTGTGAAAAGTTTTTTTTGGAAGTCCAATTATGCTGTCTTGCCCAGGTGTGTTGGCTCATTCCTTCTTCCAGAGCACTATGGCAGGCTTGTTAGTGTTCCTTCCTTCCGCAGAAGGTATGCTGGCACTTCACCAGTCCTATTTGTTGTCAATTACCAAGTCTGTTCTGTGACACTTCTGTTTTGCTCAATGAAAACCTAGAGTTTACAGAGAACCATTCCTTGAATTCCCTGGCAATATTTAGTGAAATTAGTCACACTTACTGTCTTCCATTCTATGCCTGTTTTAACTTGCAGGTTATATACTACTGAAACTTGTAAGTTTCTTAACTTCTGTAATCTGGAATACTAGTTCTGGCTCTGCCCAGTAAATATTACCAACTTTAGGAACTAGTAAGGTTGTGGTTTATTTTGTTGGGTTTTTTGGGTTTTTCCTCTTCTTTTTTTTTAAAAAAGTTACCTGTTTGCAGAGATGGCCAAGCTATAAAATTTGGATAAAGTTGATCTGGGGGAAAAGGAGGAAGAACTGCAGAAGACGGTTTCTGAGGTTTTCCTCTTAGGTATCGGTGATGTAGGGAGGTTTGGTAGCAGAATGTTCTGCTCTAGTTACATGTAGTAAGTAGTTTGTAAATGCAAACAGAGGAATACAATTTTGAAGATGAACAAAAATAGTGCTATTGTTTAGTAGTATGAAAATGCTAATGTGAGGATCTGTAGTGTTAGTTCAAAATGGGATAGGAATTTGGGAGCCAGATGAAACATTTCAATGTATTTCAGTTTTTTCAGTGATTATATTAATGGAATTTCAGTCATCTATGTATGTAAAAGGTAGACTTGAATCTTGAGGTAGTAGATCAGATTATATTCCTTGTAACCTGAGCGTTTGAGGTGTCATCAATCATTGAATTTTATCGGATGTGAGGGTATATTGTGTGGTTATATGTGTTGAGAAGATCAAATAAACATTTATTTACTTAAAACTCTCAATTATTTTTTTTTTTAATTTTATTTGTCTTTTAAGTAAAATGGAAAGGAGAAATGTATTTGGGATTTTCTGAGTATGATATGCTCAGAATGAAGTGGAGACTTAACACCCGCAGGCTGAGTGGTTTTACTTGCCTTTTCACATTACTTTTATCAATACTGAGAAGTTTAACTGGAAATTTGACATTATTTAATGTTCCTATAGAATGTGGATAAGTGGAGGGATTCCCCCACTCCCATTTTGCAGTTAATAACTAATGATTAAATTGCCACAATCTTGTAAATATGGGAAGAGAGATCTGGAGTCTGCTTTGGTTGCAAGGCAGTCATTATTACAATGTTAAGTAAAGGTCTCTAAAACTCTAATAGATCTTTAGAGGAAGGAATTGTTTCAACTTTCCAGTTATCACTGGATATGATATGCATATTTTAGTGCTAATTGTAAACGTGTTATCAAAACTGTTGTAGAGAGAGTAAGTGTCAAAACTTTAGGGAGGAAATGCATGGACTTTCATGGTGATTACGTGAACTAAACCAAGTATATGTCTTATGACATTATCAGGGATATATTTGTAAAGCTCCAATGTCATGACTGGAGTGTACCCTAAACTTATATAGACTGATGTGTCTTTGTGTCTATCTGGATAAAAGCCATCTGTGTGGCATCTGTGGATTACTAGACAAATGTAATAGCTTTAAGCAGAATCACAGCTCCTTTTAGGATATAATTTTAGTAGAAGGAATCGCACTGCCCTTTAAGTAAATGCAAACTGCATGCTTCCCCCCTGCCCCCCTCCCGCAACATTTTTACAAGTTGAAACTTATATGTGACACAACTTGTAGTAGTATTTCAAATATTTAGAGTAGGAATGTTTGTTTGACCATTTCTGCTTGATCCTTACTTATTAAACTTTTTTTCCAAGACATTGCTCTATTGGGGGCAGGTTTCCCTATCCTCTCTGCCTTGGGGAGGGGAAAAATTTTCTGGGTTACCAGATACTGCATTTCCCATTAGTGTCACACCCTGTGTAGGTTAGAGATGACCAGATGGTGTAATGTGATCATAGCACAGTGCCGTGGCAAGCGAGTCTTCTGATTGTCTGAACGAGTTTTACAAACCCAGTTACAACTCCTGCTTTTCAAATTTAAGCATGTTATTAAGAAATTAAGTATGCTGTATGGTATAAAGCTTATAATCCTACTTTTTGCTGCTTATGAGCTTTGAGTTGTGATACGGTCTGAATTGAGGCTTACTTAATCAGATTTCTATCTTGAATCTTGGCATATTCATTGTCAATTCATCCCCTGTCCCCTAAAATACAAAACAGTAATTTTAAGAACAGCTCCTTTCAGCTCTTGGGGTTTGTGCAATGTACTGTTTTTGAAGTTTAGGTTAAACTTGTTGAAAGGAAAGATGTATTTGTTAGTGAAACATACAGGAGTTTGTGGAACTATTCCTGTAGATTTTTTTTCAAAAAAATTCCCCAGGTGCCTTTCTAAGAACCAAGTTCTGGTATGTTATTACCATGACAGCTTTTTTTTTATTATTTTTTTTTTTTAATATGTTCTTTGGGGTTTTTTTGTACTTGTTCTGACAAGTACTTGAATGCCTTGGTTTGATTACTACTTCCCTGGTATTAATCAAGCTCTCTGATTTTAGTGTAAATATTTTGGGGAGGGGGGTGTGTTTGGAGTTTTCTGTTTGGTTGGTGTTTAGATTTCTATTTGCAGTGAGATGGGCCTGCTGTTATGCTCACGCATTTGAGATTGGGTCCGAGGCCCATTTTTTGACAATCCACCTTGGCCTTCTCCACTCCAGGAATTTCTTGCTTGGGACAGGAAGTGACATCTAGCAAGCAATGGGCTGTTAAAGGTTAGGGGCAAGTCGTGGAACCTGTTGGTGGAGTAACTGTGTACAGAGAATGTGCACAAAAGGAAAATCATTAAGTAGTTCTAGCAGTTTTGGCTGTTCAGTGATTCTTCTCTCCTACCTGCAGTCAGTCAGACTTTTGACATTAGTATGAGATGCTGAGAAACAGCAATATTTGATTTTTGCTTTCTACTGCATGTTTTCCCACCCAGGATTTGGGGGGGGGGGGGGGGGGGGCAGGCAGGACATGGGACCAAACCAAACAAAAACCCCATGAAACCTTTTTACTACTTTTGTTTGGTTAAAGCCTTTCTGTCTTAACTAGGATAGCCTAGGGAGATCCCTGAAGTACTCTTCAATCTTACGTATTATTTTATTGTTTATCCATAATTACACAAAATACTACTTCAGAGTTACACATTTTCCTCCTCTTTGTGAATATGCTCCTTAGTATGTTACAGTGGGGAAAGAGAGCATTGTAGTGTATGCAAGGTAGAGTCCCTTCTGAATACAGTGTATCTAAATTAATTTTACATCCACACTCTTCTCATCAGGAATGCTCATCTTTAGCTCTTGCGTACTTCAGTGAGGCTATTCTGAGCTGTCTTGCTCCAGAAGAACTGTCTAGGCTAGGAAGGAAATCTATCTGATGAATCTTAATCACTAGATAGCTTTACAAGTCGTGGCTAAGGTCCTGAACTGGCAGTAGAAGCCATGTGGAACTGATGAGATGATCTTAGCATGGGGCTAAAGGCTTGTGGCATTGCCTTTGCATCTGACACAGGATTGTCTCTTTCTGCACATCTAAGTTGAATCATCTTTACATACTGTATTTAGAATTAAAGTACAAAACGCAAACCACTCTGTGAAGTGATTGCTGCTTCAAAGCTACTGTGCTTGTTTCATGACACGTAACAATTGAAGATATTTCGGGTAGTGATTTAATAGTGGAAGGAAGTTTTTGAGTTTGGTGCTTTCCAAATCTTGAAATAGCAGAGGGTGACTTTTCATCTGATGTATTACCCAGTGTGCAGTGTGCTGCAGGTGGCTTTTTCAAGACAGAAGGCTCTAGAGCCTTGAAGGTTGATTAATATGAGAAGAATATATCTCATTATCTGGACTTTATTGTACTGCTTATGTCTTCATAGACACAGGCTGCTTACTCTGCCTTCACTAGATATCCTTCTGAGTCCAACTTTGTGTATTAGTTTTCTTTGTGTCCTCTTGTTGGTGTACTTAGAAACTGTGTCACTAGAGTAGTCTTGATAAGTATCTGCACTGAATGAATTTGCATGTGGCTTGCAGGGCTCAAATTTAAAGAATCATTGCATTCCCACACCTGGACTAGTCCGGTTTCTGCTTCCAGTCAAATATTGTTTGCGGTGATAGATGCTGTGTCAGAACAGTATTGTCAGTGTAGAGAGACCTGCGGGTTGGTGATTCTGTACATTGAAGGAATTTGGGTGATAAGATCTCATAATGGGTATGTAGCCTCTCAAACAAACTGGCTTTTATTCTTTAAAAGTAATGGCATATCTGAAATGCGAGTAGTACTTTTGTGGACTTTCCAACAGTCCTTAATGGAATTTGTCTTGAGTTTCTTAACAATCTTTTGAAATACCTTATTAGAATGCAGGATTGTGATGCCAGTAATGAGAATATACTTGTAGCTTAGTTTGCCTTCTTTTTCCCTTACATTTGCAGGTTTTTCTGTCTGGTGGATCCAACAGAAACGAAACTAGCCTGTAAGAAGTGTGTCTTCTTAATCCTTAGTCTGACTTGGAATTCCATTTTTAAAAGCATAGTTGCTTTGGATGGGTGGAAAAAAAAGAATGATTGTCTTGCAGATTTTTGCTACAAAGTCAGTTCTTCTCTTTAGAATCTAAACCTTCACCTTGTTTGTTTCCGGACATCTTCGTTTTGCAGGGGGGGAAAAAAATTTAAAAATATGCCTAAATGAATATGGCAGAGAGAAAGCAGAAAATCCCATTTCTTAAATGAGAACAGCCACTAGATTGTTGCATTTACTGTGTTTTCTTGCTGCCTTACATGTACTTTCTGCAATTTAGTAGTTCCTGCAAGCCTTCAACTTATCTGAGGAATAACTGTTTACCTTTTTTTCCGAGTAAATTTATGAACCTGGAGAAATAATCATCCAGATGGATATTTTATTTTCTAGTGCTGAGTGTTCTGTAGCATGGCTATGCACCTATGATCTCTTAAAAACTTGGTGTTACTTTGGGCACTGTCTTTTGTGCTTTGAAATGTTAATAAGGATTCTCACTGTGTTCTCAAGAAACCTTATGGATAACAGAGCGCACTCCCCCCTTCCCTTCTTGCTTTTTCCACAGTTATAAAAATACAGGGGTTTAGTGTCAGAAATTTAGAAGTTGCTTATCCAGAGTGCATTTATTGGAACATTAGTGGAGAGTTAGAGGAAAACATCCCTGTGCTCTAAAAGTCTTCAGAGTCCATCTAAAATGGATTTGAGCTTTCATTCTGAAGTGTTAATTGACAGCACAGACCTTTTTTCCTGTCAGGTGGAAAGTTTGTTTCCCTGAAGTATCATTGTTCAGGTAACAGCTGATGGGTTATGCTGTCCAAATCTTAAGCATCCCAGCTGGATTTTAAGTTTCCAGCAGTGTGGTAACTAATGCAATTGTGTGCCTTCTTACTGGGTGGTGGAGGCGTGAGGGGACAACCGGTCTGTTCTTTCTTATGAGTGTGTGACTTTCCTTTGGTTTCCAGAGGACCAGTGCTGTTCTGAGTGGCTGTGCTAACAGGGTAAGGCTTCTCCTATTTGTTTCCTTCAATAATTTTAGAGATTCTGCAAAGAAGCAAGCAACTTGACAGGGAATATAACTAAGTGTATAGGTGAAGTTAAATTTAAATGGCTAAATATTTATTAGAAGTACTTTGGCCTCTCTCTGCCAATATGTCTTCTCTAGAGCCTTTATTATCCTTTAAGTAATAATCCCACTCAGACAGATTTATGTTAAAACTTCACATAAGTTTGTTGTAAAATTATTTCCTGGTTAAACAGCAGGAAAATATTCAATATTTGGCTTGCTGTGGTTTTGCTGCTGTGTATCAACAGAAACAACTGAGTTACAGTTGCGCTACAGTTGAGCTACAGTGCGAGACGCTTATTTTCATGAATGCATGGCATTTTAGCTTTAGTTAATAGTTTACAAGACTTAAGTTTAAGGCTAACTAAATATAGATAGATGCATCATTATTACAGCATAGTATTTGCTGCACTTACTGTGTTCCAAATGCTGGGTAAAGAAGTAGAAAAATTTCACGTAGCTCAAGTCCAGTAGTCACTCTCCTATGCCTGCTTTAATCTTCTAGCTGTATTAGCTGCTATTGTTAATCTAAAACACTTGCTATTTTAGGAGATGCCTACATAACACACATTGCCAGCAATTGTACTAAATACTTCACTGCTGAACCAGTTGCTCAGGTACCCTGCCTGTCTTTGTTGCTATGGGAGATTGGAAGACTATTACTGTGCCAGTGCTGTCATCAGGTAAACTGGTAATGTTTTGAATGCAGTGGATTTGCTAATTGTACCAGTGATGTTTTAGCTGGTGAAGAGAAAGAGACTGGAGTTCTGTGCCTTATGTTCTTGACTAGTTAAGCTTTTTTTTTTTTTTTTTTTTTTTAATTATTATTTTTAACTGTACCTTTTGGGATATCGTGCGTTTTCGGGGGTTTCTTTACTTGTTCTAAATTGTATTGCTTTATAAATTGATTACAAATTTATTAAAGGTCTAAATAATTTCTTGCCTGCTTCTACCTAGTGGAAGAGTAAATTACAGCATACACTTAATATGAATAAGGATATCATATATTCTATAAGAATTTTCAGTAAATGTGTAGCTCCTGCACCTGTGTTTTCAAAAAAAAATTGTAGCAAGCCAATTATGAAAGAAGATCGGGCAGGTTTTTTTCTTAGTGGAGGAGTAAAATTTGAAAGATATAATACCTTAAAATGTTACTGAATCTTTAAATCTTCAGTGCAAGTTTATCCTTTTTTTCCCTGTGAATTATTTTAATATATGTCATTCTAGATGAAATTATAAGCTCTAGACTTGTAAAATTCTGTAAATAATAATGTGAATAGTTGGGGATCTGATTTTCTATTTATTTATTTATTTATTTGGTATGTGATGTGTCCTAAACTATTAGCCATGACTTGTTTCTTAATGTTTTTAACTTTTAGATAGCAAAAATATTTTTCAATATACCTCAGAAAAAAAGATATCTCCCCCAAGCATGAACTCACAAGTGCTACGCTTGCCACTGTCAACATCCAAAAGCATGCACAACTTTTTCAGTGCCTTCTGCACAGAAGAGAATATTGAACAGAGTATATCCTATCTCAATAGGGTAAGCCAGATCTTGTTTATTGGAGGTTATGTGAAGGTGACATTAAATTGATTGTGGCAGTAAAGATTCACCGGATTAAGAAGGCTTCTTTCTCAATGCTCAGAAGCCAAAGTTGATGGGGAATAGGATTATTCTTCCCCCCGCCCCCCTTCATCTAGGATTTTACCTGATATTGGCTTTTTCTTAGTTATTTATTTCCATCCCTGACCTTGTCTTTTACCAGGAATTGACAACATTGGGCTTTCCTTCTATTTATGCGGAGTCCAGAGGAAAAGAATTAAATTTAATATCCATCATAAATTGCATGAATGAATTGCTTGCACTGCAGCACAAGAACCTTCGAGCTCAGGAAGAAGTAGAAATGCAGCATCTCAAACTGGGTAGTGATATGGATCACCTGCAGAACTGCTATGCTAAATTAAAGGTAGAAAACAAGATAATTCCACCAATATTATGCAACACTTATGTTTAATAGATACTGTACGTTCTTAACAGTGAGTGCTTTTTTGTTTTTCTTCCCAGTACTAATCTGCAGTTATATTTTTATGTGTGTTTTGGGGTTTTTTTGAAGTCTTTTTCCAGTTAAAAATTCCTTAAAGTTAACAAAATATATATTGAGAGCACTGAAAACTTACTGAGAATTATGGCCTCCTTAATCAAGGAAGAGGGAAGACTGTTTGGATTGGAAGTGTTAATGCATGCTGTGTGTGAGAATGTTAAACACTTCATATCATTCAGTATCACTTAAAAAGTTATGCCCAACTCTGAAAGATAAATTCTCAGTATAATTGTAAGCAGTAAAAGTGTAGGTAGCATTTCTAGTGCATGTCACAGGGTTCTTACCTGTCTTTCTCCATGTCTGTAGCTTTTCCTGTGTTTTGGTTTTTTTTTGTTGGATTTCTTGGATAGCTGGCTACAAAGTCTTTTTGTAAGAATTGCTCAGAAGCTGTGTCAAAACTGCAGTTACTAAGCTTTGTTTTATCACAGGAAAAATATGTGCTCAAGGCCTTTCACTGTGGAGTAGCTGATAGATTGGAAGTTCATAGCCTGTGCTACTTCATGGGTACTTGTATGTGCAGTCATATGAGAAGTGTTGTCTCTCCCTTGATTCTGTCAAGAAAATAAAGTTTTAAAAAAGCTTAAATGTGTGATTCGAGGCCTTCTAGGCTTGCTTGTCACTAGGGCTGGCCAGCACTGTCTCCTTGACAAATACTGCTGTAAATTCTCAAAATCATAGTAGTCCTTCTGCTGAGATTTGTCATCCATGTAGAAGCATTTTGATGTGACATTAATGTGTAACTGCACTCATTTCTACCCAAACACTATGTAGTGTTAGGTTCCAGAACACTGCAGTTGCTTTCCCTAGACAAATGGCTTTAAGGTGAGGGGTGGTGTAAATCTTGGTAGTACTACTTCAGTCCCAGGGCATTTAATTTAGCTCTCAGCTTGTAAGGTTTCTCATGTGAAATCTTTCAGTTACCATGCAGCAACTCTCTTGACTTTCCCTATTGTGTTACCTATATTCCGATGTGATTTGCTTAGAAGTTCTTACTGCATAAATATCTGTACACATTTGGAGCTCACTACACATGTGAAGAAGAAGAGCTTGTATGTGGTGTTTGGCTCTGTCATTTCAGTTGGCAGTTTCAGGTTTGTTTGAGTCTCATATTTGTGAAATGTCCCATTTTCTTTGCTATGGTCACCGTCTGTATATCTGTGTTAAGTGTTCCCATGATTATTTAACAGAAGCATTGCAGTAATACTAAGCAACCTGTATGAATTTGGGACTACAGTATCCACCTCACTATCACAATATAGATAGGCTTACAGAATCCTGACTTAATGAAAAAGTAGCAACTGTATAAGGTAAATTTTTGTTTTTTTGTGAGGAGGACTGTTTCTTGCACTGGAAAATCATGCTCCTAGTTCCAGAAAATGGAAATAACATGTCATTGAGAATACAAGATCATCCCCAAAACATCAGAGGTCAAATATATAGGCTAGCTTACTTCAAGTGAGGTGACTTGGCAGTTTGGTCTGGGTGTTTGTGTTTGTGGGATTTTTTGTTGGTTTGTTTTTTACAATTATTTTGCTATTAATTTTTATACTGAATACTGAACCATCAACACTTTTTCTAGGAACAGCTGGAATTATCTAAAAGGGAAATAGTTGGGCTTCAGGAAAGAGATAGACAACTGCAAAGCAAGAACAGAAATTTGCACCAGTTACTTAAAAATGAAAAAGATGAGGTGAGTTGTCCTGTACATTAACACAAGTCATTACATAAATATTAAATAATACAATTTTTTTGTGAGGAGTTTTGTAATTGTTCACTTTGAATGCTTTTTTTTTTTGTTGGTAAACGTTGTCTTTCACCAAAGTGAAATTGGCATGTTACATATGGATGAATAGGTTCTGTAAGGGATAGGTTCAAGTTACAGAGATGGTAGAGTACTGCAGAAATACACTTGCAGTTTTCTGAGGTATACTTTTTTTACTTCTGAAGTAAAACTATACTTTTGAGCATAGCTTTATCTTAGAATGTTTAAAAATATGAAAAAGTAGGGGAGGGCAACAGGCTAGAGTCGCATTCTCAAACATATATGTATATAGGAGCTTTTCTTTGTTTGGGGTTTTTTGTTATTTTGTAGAGGAGAACAAAAAGCCAAATAGAAGGGAGGTGGGGGGTAAACCCAGCCCAAATCACAATCTCATTAAACTTGGCAGTCTTGGAAGAACCAAGATCAGAAAACACTTTGAAATCCAAGACACTGCTTAGTTTAGGGTTTGTTTCCAGTGTGCTCCTTCCCCCCTCACTGTACTTTACATGGCTTCTTGAGTTTTTATGAGTGTTCTCTGTGTTTATAACCATATTCATAGAGTTGGCAAACACAGTGCTAACTGTATATGGTGATCATCCTAAAGTTCCAGCCTAAAATGTTGAATATGCTGTATGTTTATAACGTTAAAACTGATGATTCAAAAAAACCCAAACAACCCAGGTATTGATAGTACAGGTCAAGAATGTGCTGTTCTTTTAGACCAAATGGAATAGTCTGTCTTCTGGCATTCTGCTTCCCAAAAGAAGAGTTTAAATTTTTTTTTTTAAGGTAAACCTCATAAGCATACTTTAGAGTTAAACTAGATCCTGAACATTAATTACTGAAATCAAAAATACGTCTTTCCTTGCTCTGTTCAATAAAGGTGTTAAAGAAGGTTATGTGAACTGCCAGAACATGAGTTCAGTTGTACCTCAGAGGAGCTATAGTATTATAGTATGTTGCTTATGGTGTTGGTTTCTGCACAAAAGAAAATAAATTCCCTGAGCTAGGTCTGAGGTCAGAATCCATAGGTTGGGAGAGTTTTCCTAATTCCTTTTGTCACTTCCTTTCACCAGAAATAAAGTTTAATAGAAGCCTCATTTTGCTTTATGTATCTGTTTTGATCTTCTGAAGAAATTCATGTGTTTATGCTTTAGTTAACCCCACAGAAATCTGTATTCCTTGCTTTTAGGTACAGAAGTTACAGAACATAATTTCAAGTAGAGCTACACAGTACAATCATGATATGAAGAGGAAAGAGAGAGAATATAACAAATTAAAGGAACGCTTGCATCAATTAGTCATGAACAAAAAGGACAAAAAGATAGGTAAGTAGCTCTGTGATTTTTTCTACAGCAAAATAACATATTCTGTATGTTAAACGTTTAAATTTGGTTCTCGATATCTTTAAAGTCTTTTGTAGATTTTTATTTAGATGTTAAAATCTTACACAAGAGATGTAATATTTCATGTCAGCTGACTGTGCAACCCTAATAAACTTTTTACATTGTGTTCCATAAGATGGTTTACCAGGCACGCTGTTGTATTTTGATAAGCTGGTTTAGTTCACAAAACCAGGACAAAACTATTATTTATGGTGTTGCCAAGTTGGTTTTCTACTGATTTAGTTTTCTGAAAGTGCTTGTGGGTAAGCCAAACCAGGTTAGGACACCATAGCAGGAACACTTACTTTAGCTACAAAAGGCCTTAGGTATCAGCTCAGTAACTTCTAGAAGCCTCACCATGAGGTGAGCAAAACTTACTTGTGGCATATTCTTGACTCCTGTTGGCTAACAGTAGCTCAAGTATTAGTGAGGTCAAAATAATAGGGTTTTTAATCTATTACTGTTTGCTTGATAGCTAACTAGAATTGAACTTGGACTACTAATCTGTGGGGTTTTTGTTGGTGTGGGGTTTTTGTTGGTGTGGGGTTTTTGTTGGTGTGGGGTTTTTGTTGGTGTGGGGTTTTTGTTGGTGTGGGGTTTTTGTTGGTGTGGGGTTGTCTTTTTTTTTTTTTTTTTCCCTTCAAATGTGGACAGAGAGAGAAGTTCCTTTGTTTTGAGGAACACCTTGTGAAACATCAGGCAGTTGCTTACTCTAAACGAGATAAAACTGGCATTATTGCCAGAAGAAAGGTTAGAGTTGATACACCATTGGTTTAAAGGCTGAAAGAGGTTTGAAGGTGTCACTAGGAAATGCATAAAAAAAGGTAAGACCAGATGAGTTTCCAAACACAAAAATTATCCTCTTTCCTTGATTATCTTATTCTTACTTTGTTAAGCAGGGCAACGTGGTTTCATATGGGTCTGAAGATTGAGAGGGATATTTGGGTAATGACTATGTTATGACAGAACAATAACTACATGTAAATGTAAATAGGTAAATGCAGTGTCATCTGAATATTAATATATTTGCATGTTGTTTCATGCTTTGAAATATCCTTTTCATTTGTAGCTATGGAAGTTCTAAATTACGTTGGTAGAGCTGACGGGAAGAGAGGTGCATGGAGGACTGATAAGACAGAAGCCAGGTAGTTGTCTTAGAACAACATTAACAGCCATAATGTATGCTTCTATTATTTTGTTACTATAAGATTTCTTCTTCCAGAAATGGAGAAGAAATGTACAAAGTTCTGTTAACTGATTATGAACAGCGGCAAAAACAGCTTTTACTGGAAAATGCTGAGCTGAAAAAGGTTCTGCAGCAAATGAAGAAAGAGATTATATCACTTCTCCCACCACAGAAACAGAAACCCAAAGAAAGGTCTGAAGATGGGCCAGTAAGTATTCTTCAGTTAAGATTATATCTGTGTGGTGGTTTGGTATAATGCTGGAGTAATTTTGATCATTAAGAAAACAAAAAGTAAACTTGTGGAACTTGCAGTGGATTGCACATCCTGTGCTGTGCTTGAAATCCATCCATGTTGAAATGTTCTACTGTCTGTGAGCAATACCCAGTGTATTCTTCCCAGTCAGTCAATGGAAAGCTTGAAAGTATACTTTGAGTGAATTTTAAATGCAATAAGTACCTGTATGTAATTCTAGGTAACGATGCATTTTGGGTTTTGTTTGCCTTCCATACTAACATGTTGATGCTAGCTTTCAAGGTGCTTATGCAAAGAAACCAGGCTTCCCATAGAATCCATGGAGGTGAAAGAAATGCAATTAGGGTGTGCTTTATAATACATGGATCAGAGTAGCTGTTAGTTCCTTTATAGAGCTGCTGGTATGTTCAAATAAAATGTTTTATTTCCAAGTAAAGTGGTTCGTGGTTTTTTGTTTGTTTGTTTCCGGGTTTTATTTCTTTCTTTGCTTACACAGGGTGCTTTATTTTTATGGAATGGCACACTGCACATTCATTGTTTATCAGAGTTTGTTTATCCCTTTTGCCGATTCCTTGCTAGAAGTTATGGTTCTGGTCTGAGATTGTAGTGAAGTAGGGAATAATCTAGAAGGTTAACTGAATTTTGTCTTTTAAGAGAGTGTCTCTGGTCATAAAGAGTTAAAATATAGAAAACATGCATAAAGGCTAGATTCTAGGAATCATTCAAGATTGGTGGTGTAGTAGTAATAGGATATTAAGAGAATATGGGTACTTCATGCTTTGTTCTGTACAGTATCTCCTATTACATTAAATAGTACATGTTGCTACATAAGAATGTGGAGGTGGAGCCTTCCAGAGTGTGCCTTTTCTGGGAATCTAGTGCTTGCCATTTCAGAAGGTCCCTGTCCTGCTCAAGTTGCTATACTACTTCCTTTATTTCTGAGCAATCTCGGGTGCATTTATCCAGCCCCAGAGTGCACAGTGTAGAAAAGCACTAGATTCTGTCCACTTCTTTGTAAAATGTGAAACTCTTTTTAACTTTACCAGATGAATTTAGTGAAGCGATCAGTAATGAAGTGTGATAACCTTCACCTTAAAAGTTCATCATGTAGGAATCCAGCAGATCTAATTATTACTATAGCTCAGCAACAAGTTGATTTTCAGTAATGGGTGTCAGTATAACTTATGGTATAAAGTATAATTGGGTACCAGATCTGTAAATGATCTTTCTACTTCTAGGATTCCAGTGAGGCCAAGAGTGTTTGGCACAAACTTGAGTACACTGGTGAAGATCCAGCTATGGGAATGGGGTCTCTATGAACTTGTGCATTCAAACAAACTTGAGGAAAAACATAGTGCTCTGAAATTCACTGTTCTTGGGTGATTAGACAAGTATTTGTTGACTGTTGTAGCATTAATAGACTACTAAGAAAATATTAAAAAGCCTGCACTGAAACTTCTGATCAGTTCTCTTGTCACAGTACTAATTAACCAAATTAAGCAAAACAACTTCTTACTCAACAACAGTAATTTCTAGTAGTAGAATAATAATAGAAGTGCTTACTAGATGCAAGACTCAAGTGAAATTATTTCAGCAGGGTTGTAGGATGGTGTAGGATTTTTGGTTTGTTTTTTTTTGTTGTTGTTGTTGCTTTGGTTTGTGGTTTTTATCAATTTAATGTATTTTGTGCCTTCTCTAATCTCATGCCACTCTAGAACTAGGGAAAGCTTTTGTCATGATAGGGACATTACTTGTTGGGTTTTTTTTTTCCATTTGTCAAATTAGAATAATCAGGAAGAATGTTGCCAAAAACTATGGTTTTGCAGAAATAAATTATGTATTTAAGACTTACTCTATCTCACAGTGTGTTTTACATTGATTAGTTTTTTGTTTAGAAGTACTAGGGTTTTTTGTGAATGTCTGAAAAATTTCTATTTAAAACATTGAATCTGATAGTTTATGCTTGTTTGTGACTCTCAACATTTGGTATGAAATCTGAACTCTTATTGAATCCCTTGCAGAATAAAAAAATCCCAAACCTTGCATTTCTACTTAGAAATGCTAATTCATATTGATTCTCAGAAGGAAACATAGACCTTGGAGTGTGGCAACTTGTGATGGAGTCTCATCATTTATTGTTTTGCTTTCTATCACAAAATAACAGCCATGAAACCAGCCAGACTATCATATTATCACAGTACTATCAAGAGGCCTACTCCAGACTGGGCTTTCATTGTGTTAGCATATGTAAATGTAAGTAAAGGAATAAGATGTTTCTTTATGCAGTGACATAAAACTCTTAAACCAAGCAACCAAAAAAACCCCTCCCAAACAAAAAAAACACACACTTTTTTTGTTTGTTTTTGTTGTTTGTTTTTTTTTTTTTTCTTAAATAGCTGTTGTTCCCTAAGGTCTTCTGTGATGCAGGTTTGAAATAAAGTGCTTACTGCATAGGTACAGGAATTACTTTGACTTTGAATTTCTTGTTGTACTTCCCATCCCATTTTTCTTACCTACTTGTAGTTAAGGGGATTGTATAGAATGGTTTAGATGCTAGAGAAGAGTGGGGTATTCGTGCCAGGTATTCAGACGGCTATAGCTCTTCAATTTAAATCCACTAAATTGTCCTGAGCTGGTCTTCTCTTGATCATTTACATTCTTTTGTCTTAGCTCTTCTAGACAGTGTTCAGGTTTGATGTTTGAACAGTAGTGTAAAATGGAAGTGGGAGAGGGAGGTGCTAGTTCTCTACCTTCAGTGTGTTGTCGGGTTTTTTTATCATGGAGAAAAAAATAAGTCAAGGACAAATTACTTAATTCTCAACAGGAGAAGATCTATCTTAAATCTTGTTCATACTACATAGTGCATTTATGGGCAGCTACCACCTAAGTTTGACAGCAGAACTCAGCAGTCTGAACTTCTCTAGCTTGAAGATGTGTGAGAATGAGTCTTGCTAGCTGATATACTCTGTGGTGGAGTTTCAGGCACTGCCAGGTCACTTCTCTCTTCAGCATTATGCTGTCAGAAAACTGAACTCCCTGACAGTCAAATTTCTCTGGATGGAAAAATCTTTCCTATATACAAGGGCTTTTTTGCTTTTCAGTAAATTAATTCCATCTGCATATTTAAGTCAATACACGTATTTGGAGTGGTGGAGTGGTTTGTAGCTTCATGTTTCTGCATCTACAGGTGCTGTCAGACCTGGAAGAAGATATTGGGGAGTTAAATAAAGAGAATATGTGGGAACTGTCTTGTGAAACTGTGCGAGAGCAGCTTACCAACAGCATTAGAAAACAATGGAGAATGTTAAAAAGTCATGTTGAAAAGCTGGATAACCAAGGTGACATTTAACTGTTTGACATATGCATGTAAAATGCTACTGATGATAATTCCATTTGGTATTGTGCTCTTAGGATTTACTTTACTAGCTGTTTAAGCTAAAAGGAAGCTAAAATGGAAGGAATTGTGACCTGGTAGACCTTCTGAAAGGGCTTGTGATTGGCATTTTTCTGTGTGAGTTTTAAGTGTAGGTAGTTAGGGAAGCAATTGTATACCAAGCCTGTTACTATGAGAAAGGACACGATTATAGTTTGACACAGTAAATGGCAACTTTCTGAAGAAATAATTTTTCTTTTGAAAGTACATGCGCTGCAGTAATGCTTATTGCCGTTCTCCACCTTTTTGAGATGTTCAAGTAATGCAGATGAAACAATTTGAAGCAATTGGATGCGAAATATGTAAATCTTTTTCAAGTGTCTAGGCCTGCCACATCCATGCTTCTAAGGCTTCTTGTGGCATTCTAAAGCTGATGATATGGTGCTAGACTCTCTTCCAGCTGTTAAACAGCATTAAAAGATGGCTAAAAATATATAAAATTCTTTCCTAGTATTATTTTTCCCATGCAAGCAAATGCTGCTGCTGCTGCTACAGCAATGTTTGCAGTCAAGAATAAGACTGAGAAGGTCACGTATGCAATTGCATATAAAAGAGCAGACGGTCTATGAGAATGTTTAAAACGTAGAAAGAACATGTGTTCTGAGTAATACTTGATTTGGTATTTGCTACTAACTGAAAAAATAGTTGTGAGCATCAGGGAAAATGTTTCAAGTATTTACTGTTTTCTTGGCGTCATCTTTTTGGTTTTTGGGTTTATAGAGATGACCATGCTCTAGTCCTTTAGGATTCAATTGATGTTCAAACACTGGCATCAGAGGATCAAAACTTGGCTCACTGCAATCACTGTGGTAGCTATACATGAAATTAAGTAAAGCAGTATGTAGTTACCCAAAATATATTTTATTCCTATCTAATTCATTCCCTTACGGGGATAAAAGTATGCACACAATGCTTGTTAGCTCTTTCTCCTTCACGGGACTTGAAGGAAAATGCCTTCTTTTTATATCTGTGATTAAATATAGTTGCTGTCATATTTTTATGAACACACAAGCCCTTCAAAAATGGGCTCAGAAGAATAAGCTGACAGTATGTCAGTGAAAAGTAGTGTCTTCAGTTGTCTTGATTTTTCTTTTAAATAACTGCTGAAACAAGTGGGGTTTGTGTGATGTTTTTATTGCAATGCGAGATGCTTGGTTTACCTTGGGGAATGTGAAACAGCTATGTTTTCATTGCCATTTTTTTTTTTCTGAAATGGATTTTGTGCATAATTACATGTGTAGCAACAATTCTGGATCTCTTGTTTCTGATAGAAATGCTTTTGAATACATTGTGTGTCTGTCAGGATGAAACAAATAACAGTCTAAAACCTTTTGCTATTGCTACGAGTCCCTGATGTGAGGGATTTTTTTTTTGTTTTGCTTTTAAATAGCTTTTTTTTTTTCCACTTTAGTATCACGTGTACATTCAGGAGTTTTGAATGACAAAGATGTTATTTCAAGAGAAGCCCATGAGCTGGAAACTGAAAAGCTAGAGTTAGAGATTCAGCAATGTAAAGAAATGATCAAAACTCAGCAACAGCTCTTACAGGTAGTAGGCTTAAATTTTTTATATTCACCGAATCGAAGCTGTGTTGTTTTCTAATGTGCCACTTTTCTTACCTCTGAGCCTTTCTCTTTTCTTTGATAATGCTTTTCAAATAAAATACCTTAATGGTTGGTCTGAGTATAGGTGTGCTAGTGGGTTGGTTAGTAATGTAATGATTTTGTAATCCCAGTGGGAATAATTTTGTGGGATAAACAAAGCTGAGGAAGGCTGAAGTCAGCTCCTCAGCAGTGACATTTTGCTTGCCATCTGAAACTCTGTCCCCACCAGCCACCAACTTGATACTTACTAGATTGTTTCCATATTGCACTTCAACCATTTTTCTGATAAAACTGAACTTGCAGAAGTACTAC
This sequence comes from Podargus strigoides, assembly GCA_028020825.1. Taxonomy (NCBI): domain Eukaryota; kingdom Metazoa; phylum Chordata; class Aves; order Caprimulgiformes; family Podargidae; genus Podargus; species Podargus strigoides. The sequence continues at coordinate 15,283,318 of CM051627.1, read as the reverse complement.
ACCTCTTAACAGTCACTCCCAAATTAATGTCTTTTGTTGCCTTATATCTGCAGCAGCAGCTTATGTCTCCATGTGACGATGACACCACCTTGTTACTACAAGACTGCTATTTGTTGGAAGAAAGAGAGCGTCTTCAGGAAGAATGGACACTATTTCGAGAACAAAAAAAGAATTTTGAGAAGGAACGAAGAAGTTTTACAGAAGCTGCTATTAGATTAGGACTTGAGGTATTAGAAAAGTAGTAAGGTAGTAGATAACTCATCTTCCATAGGAGTTCCCTTATAATTAAGTAGTTTTACTGCTATACACACTGAAGTGCAACCATCCACCAATATCTGTTTGCTGGCATCTATAGAGAAAGGCCATTCCCACACTGTATAAAGCATACCTTTGGTCATTGTAGGAGATCATTCTGTTGGCATCTCAAAAAACCAAGTTTTTTGTGTGTATTGGAAAATACAGTTGCTGCAACTTGAATGATTCATTTCTGGTTTAACTTTTGAAATATCAAAGTACTTCCAAAAGTCAGTCCACTTATTCACTAAATCTTTTATTGAGATGCTGCTTAAGTCTGGTTTCCTACAAAAGCAAGGCCTATGCAAATTTTAGGCAGGTTTGGCTGCCAGGTTGAATGCTCAAAGGTACTCCATTCCTAAACGTTTTTGAAAACCAGTGACTATTGCAGAAACACAGAGTAATTGCTACCTTTTCCTTAGAAGGGTCACTATCTCTTCTGTTCTTGTAGTTAAGCTGACCAGTAAGCGCACATACTGGATGGCAGTCAGGCCAGACGTGTCTCTGAGTGCTAGCATATGTGTCCTTTGGCCTAGCCAATAGTTATGGCTGACAACATGAAGGGGCTTGCAAGTTTAGAGGGAAAAGAGGTCACGATGATATGGGTATGAAACTATGTTGGTACAGATATGACAGCAAAAAAATCCATTGAAGGAAAAAAGAAATGGACTTTAGTTTTATTGCTTAGAACTGCTCGCTTTGACATGCGGAAGAGAAAGTTGGAGTGGGATGTGATTAAAATTTATAAGCCTATGGGTTCAGTTGGTCAGACAAAAGCAATGCTGCTGTTCACCAGACCCCTTAAGATTAGGGCTAGAGGGAACTCAGAAACTACTTGAAATAAAGTCTAAAACATTCAAAAAGAAACATTTTTATATATTAAGCAGTTGACTTCTGGATTTTGCTGCGGCAGGAGATTGTGAAGGCAATCAATACCAGCAGATTCAAAAAGCAGTTGTCTAAGCTTATGAACAGTACGTCCACAGATGGATACTAAAAGGCGGGGGCAAAGGGGTGCCTTCCAACATCTCTAATCAAACAACTTTTGAGGCTGGGAACCTCTGAAGGAATGCACTGCAGAAAGTGGCTAAGTTCATGTGATCTCATAAATAGCATCTCTTGTGGCCATTGTTGGAGATAGAATGAGCTAGATGGACAATTTGACTCAACACAGCTTTTTAAAATTATTATTATGCTGTAAAAATTGAAGAACATAAAATTCTTCAGACTTTACTTGAGATACTGGCACAACAGTAGTTCACAGGGTGACAAATATTGACTCAAACCACTATAGATACATATTCTTCAACTTTCTCACTTAATTTTATTTGCATTTTAATAATTTTGTGAATTTCATGTTGGACCTTGAATTTGGCTTTAAAAGTCTTGAGTGATAATAAATGATGATTGTTTGTCCAGAAATGTTTAGGGCTACATTGCAGCATAAGCATAACTACCCATGCTTCTGCTTGTTAAAATGCTGAAGTATGAAAAGAGAAGCAATGCTATAAGCTTTGTAGGTGATTGAAAATTTGCATTGGAGTTCAGCTTGCTATACTTTCTACTGGCATAGTAGAAATAATTTTATATAATGGGGATGTCTTCTTTCACTGATGGTTTTGGAGGTGAAATAGCTTGTTGCTTGATTCCAGAGCCACTGGATCTTTTGGAGGTTGCCTTTTAGTCATTATTTTGCTTTTCTGTGCTCTGAGTGGTTGGAAAATGAAGTAACTCCTTTGTTTCTGCCCCAGTTCTGGATAGAAGTAATCAGTCGTTTTTTCAGTGTCACATCTGTTTAGGAGAAGGCTCAGGGCTGAGGTTTAAGCAGTAATCCTTGTTGGCAGCTGCTCAGAAATGAGGGCTACCTCTAAGAGGCAGTGCCACACTGTGGGGTGAGAAGCATAGGAGGCATTGATAGGGGACTGTGTCACTGGAGTGCAGAACAGTAAAATGAGAGGATTAGTCAGACCTCTGTGAAACAAACCATGGGTTTTGGCTTGTAAATAAATACCTCCTCAGCTAATCCTTGTTGGATTCAAAAGCTTGCTCACATGACTAATTCTGTGTTAAACTGCTGGCTCTCCTTAATTATATGGACATGTTACATCTGCTTTCTTACATAGAAGAGCATCAGTTCAATGTGAACTAAGCTTGTTCCTGTGGTCATAAGCATAAACTGTCATTTCTTTTCCTAGAGAAAGGCATTTGAAGAAGATAGAGGAGCGTGGCTCAAGCAACAGTTCTTAAGTATGTCTACTGATTACAAGCACTCCGAAAATGTGACAACTCCAAGTGCCTTCTTAGGAAGCAAGTATTTGGTTCAAATTACATTCTTGTAATGTGTTGTGGTTTTTGGTTTTGTTTTGGTATTTTTTTTCCCCTTTCAACTAGAAGATGCAAATATGAACAAAACTTAAAAAACCAAAACTTCCCAAGACACACTTTACCATGTGTCTATATGCCTCTACCTGTCAGGGTAGCTGATGGTTCAAAAATCTCCTTTTAAAAAGGGAATTGTGATAACTCCCTCCCTGACAATTACTTATGTAATGAATTTATTTGTGAAGCTATCTGGTGAATGTCAAGTATCTGGCAGCACAGCTGTTAAGAACAGGGGACTTCTAGAATTACTAAATTAAATTAAATGTGAGGATATTAATTGCCAAGGCAGTTGAAGAAATTGTGAACTATTGAGGTCTGTATAGATTAGAAACAAGTTTTGGAAACAAGAGCATTGGAAGTAGAGACAGCAGGATTAATTATTTGAGATGAGGTTTATATTAAACAAGTGTACACATACATAATACAAAAAGAATCCTTTGCAAAAAGAACTAGTGAAAAGAGCATAATGGTAATGAAAATAAATCTGAGCAAGAAACAAATTTTAAGATTCAAATCTTCATAAAGGAATAATTTCTTCAGAATAGATAATGAAAATATGGCTATATGACATATAGTTTGGAATATTGTTTTTATTGAAAGTATTTTTTAACTTCCTTTCTTCTACAATGATTCTTTTTTTTCTTTCAAGTTGGTAAGTTTTATCTCCCACTCCCTCATGCCTGAATATGCATATGCAGTGTTTTGGTCTTCACCACTGACTTTTCAATACTTTCTAAGGGGCGGGAGGAGACTATAAAAGGGATGGGAGAAGAAAAAGTAACAACAGTCTCTGATAAATAGATTCTTGTTGTGACAGTCAACATTTAAAGATAGATGTATGAAACACCTGGCAAGTAAAGATAGCTTGAATTTGTATTCTTGTTGTATGAAGTAGACTCCCTCATGTGTTTTGGGTTCTCCTTGCTCCTCTGTGCTATTCCTGTAGCACTTCTGTAAGTGTGAATTGAAATGATCTTCCACTGTAGGAAAACTTTTATTTTTAGGAGCAGAATTGAGATTGTTTGGCTGTTGCTCATGAAGAATGAATTGATTTAGTGATCTGTGAACAACTTGAGATCTGTTTAATGTTCATTGTACACTAAAGCTTTTGATTTTTAATTGCCTTTTCCCAAATCTTAGTGTTTCTGGATGTGTTTATGCCATATTTTCTCTTCTAAGTAGCATTATTCAATCTTACATATCCTAATCTTAAGATACTGGATAATAGTAATAAAACCAAAAATATATCTGCCACACAAAGAATCATACTCCATTTGGATATTACTCCACAGGTTACTATTAAAATTGTTTTAATGTTAAATTTTCCTTTTTTTACAACACTTGTCCAAAAGCTTTTAATTCTGTAGTGCCATGATGAGTAGTGTAGACTACAGAATTTATTTTCCACTTCATATGAAAGCTTTGAAATCTAAATGTAAGAAAGAGTAACTCTACTCAATAGCATTAAGTGTAATTTTTTTATCACAGATCCATAACAACAAGATTCATTATTATAGACTTGTCCTAAGATGTTTAGTGTGGGTTTTTTTCTGAAGTAGAAGACATAAAGAAGCAAGTCCTTCAAATATTTTGAGTTGCACTGTAGTTTAACTGATGATATGTGTATCTCCTAGGTTCTGAGCAAGACAATCGGTTAGTGAAATCTACATCTCAGCAAAGAAAACCTCACTGTATGTTGAATGTTCCTGTTTCAGCAGAACTTTGCCAGACATCTCAGTATATTACACGTAACAGGTATCTGAAATGATGTTGTAGATGGTTATTTTTATAGTTCTAGACTCTGTGTAGAGCACAGAGACTAAGTTGTGAATACTTACAGAAAGCCTAAGCTAAGGCTTATGATTGATATATAGCAAAACGTATTAAGCATCATATCAAAACCAGTACTGTTTGTCTGAAGCATAGTTTATTTGCATTGTAACAGTATCTTTTTCCCAGTTCCAGTGCTGCATCAAAAAAACCTGCTGGAGATGGCAAGCCAAATCAGTGGGTGGAAAGTGACAAAGAAGAAACCAAGTGATGCAGAAAGTCATGGGAAGACTCTGGAGTTGACACACTGCTATGTAGAAACTTGCACACACGAAACAGCTGCCTTAGATTTCCTAGGGTTGCCTGCTGGTTTTTGTGTTAGAGATTTGTTCGTAAACTTGTCATTCTAAGGTGAAACAGAATGCTGTGAGTTTGATCATTCTTCTAGAGGATTACGTGGTGATCTGAATTGTGGTGTGTGTGTATGTGTGCACATGGCTTTTATTTTTTAGATCATTTTTTGCCTCTTTTTCTTGCAACTCTTGAAAGAAGATAATTTAAAAATATATTAAAGCTTTGATATTTTTCTAGTAACAGAAGCTCTGATTCTGTGAATAAAGAAATGGTCTGAAACTTTGACTGTAATGAAATATTGGATCCTAATGTTACCTTTCATCACAGACAGAGATAGCACTTTTAGAAATTGTTTAATTATTGGAAACATTTGTTTGTCTCAAGTGTAACTGGCATTAAAACTTCTTTTGCCTCAACTTGAATGTACAGTGTACTGTAGATTTTTGACAAAACAGGTTCTATATTTATTGTGTGATTTGAAAAGACCTCTTTGATATTTCAGATGACTTAAAACGCAAAATCTTTATATATTTGTAAATAGACGAAGTGACTATACTGAGAAACCATGAAATGAAACACATGCATACATAATATTATTTTACATAGCATTTTGAATTGTTTTATAGTGATATTCAGTTTACAGATACATTAGGAGTTTCAATGGTTCAGTCAGGAACCAAATTATTTCAAATGTGAACAATAAACTTGTAATTCTGTTCTAAGAAACACTGGTTCTGTGTTTTGTGTGCACTAAACTTCTAAGCTGTCATGGTTGTAGGGCTGTACACTATGTCAACAAATCTGATACTGCTTTTGTATTTTGTTAGGTTTTAATTGACTCCAGAATTTTTTTTGGTGTAGCCTTTGGGAAGTCTGTTTTGTTTCTGAGAAATAGCCAAGTAGAGGTAAGAAGTGAAAGAGATTTTGAAATGTGACTCGAAGCATGCACTTTTCCTTGCCTATTACAAATCCATCTGGTCTCTTGTTGGTTTTTCATGCATCTGTGAACACATGTGTAACTGTGATCATAGTATAATTGGCCTTTTGGAAGATGTCTAAGATAAGCTTCTGCCTTTCCTTCCTGTCATAGGAAGGAAATTAACTCAGAAGCTTAGACACCTTCACTGATAATGCATTGCTGCTCTGCCTATTATCTTCAGAACTGGATGTAATGGAGTGATTGGACTACCTTGGAAAAGTAGGAATAGAATAGCATAGGAAAGAGAAGAAACTGGAGTTCTCAAAGAAGCCAAGGCAGAAAACTGCAGTTCCTGCTGATTTGTTCAGTACACCGAGTTACAGTGTGAGATGAAGTAGTAGCCAATGCAAACTGCAGAGGGTATTTGTAGTATGGTTCTTGCACAGCACCCTTAAATAAGCAGAAGTGTATATAGTGATCAGGTCAGCTGTCTGCTGCAGGGGTAGTCAGGTTGGAAAGACAATATGAATAACATTGTATTTCTTTATTTCTCCAGTTCCTCCTTAATAAATGGGTGATCATGTCATCTGCTAAAAGGGTTTAGCAGTGTATAGTTACTGTTGGGTTTATACCTTCCCCACATGTTGGACAGCTCTTGCCTGAATTTTAGTTATGGAAGAATAAAAATACATTTTAAAATGTTTATTTTTTTTCACTTTACATATTAAACATATTTGTAATCAAGTGGCAGAACAGGACTTTACATGTAGGCTCTTAATTTGAAGCTAGTAGGTTGCTCTGGCCTTTAAGTCCATAGCTGAGGCAGAATCAGTATGCCAGCAGGGGCTGCTGCTGTTCTGCAGTAACTAAGGGGTGCCTGCTGGCGCTTTATTGGTGCACTTACACACATTCAGTTTAGTTGGACTTGTCTACTAGACAGTTTTTTCTTCATGACAGTAATTTTTAGGCTAATAATGCCTTTTAAATACAAAATAATGTACCTATTTACTTTTGTTAGTGCCTTTTGAATGATTAGCAACTAATAAGCATTTTGTACTAACTTTTTTTGCTTTCACATTCTGTAACTCATCTTACAGAAGTGGAAGTTCATTTGAATGCCTCCATGGAAGAAGCAACTGTGCTAAAAGTTGAGTTCTGAGCTGACCTCTTAGACCTGATCTGGAAGTCTGGGATACAGATTCAGTCCTGCCCCTGTAAAGAAAAAAATATGCCAAAAGTGTTTGGAATGCCCTGTATGCAGTGATCAGGAAGCTTTTAAAGCTGAAGCTACTGCTAATAATGGTATGAATACTGCAGATGGTCTGGTTGGTAGTATGGTGACATTGTAATACTTCATGGTGTTGGAAACAACTTCAGGATCTTTCTTACCTAGAGACTGTTGAAGAGCAAAGGGGATGACTGCTTGCAGGAATGTAATACAGCTGTGTCACTACACACAGGTGTGTATTTGAGATAATAGAGTAAGTGGCTCACTTGAGAAGGAACAAGAAGTACTGACTGTCAGTGACTGATTAGCATACAGTTATTGTTAGCTACCTATGCATAATACTGAAAAGATGAGTGGTTCTCTTGTACTATGGTGTTTTACTTCACGGAATCTTTAAATGTAATATGCATTGCTGCTTTTTCAGTCTACATGCTGAGCAAGTGCTTTTACTGTAAATATCAGTCTGATTAGGTATGAGAATTTATTTTCCAGGATTAGATTACAGCTGTTTGGGTTTTTTTCCCTTTCATCCCCAGTGGCTGAGGATGATACAACCTGTTTTGCAAAAGCTATACTGTATAGCAAAAAATAAATACATGAAAACTTTACTTAAGTAAACTTTCTCCCTATGAGAAAACCCTCCTAATTTGAAGAACTCCTTCTACCAGTTGCTGCAGATGTTCTCTATTTCAGTTGCAGCAGGATAAAAAAAGTCAGACCATATCCCAGCTTTTTCTCAGGGATTATTCTGTGAACACTTCAACTTTATTAGTAACTAATAAATCCCCAAGATAATATCAGTTTAAACAGGTTATTCTTGAAAGGAAAATACAAGTAGTTACAGGGTAATGGCAATGCTGTGTATGTTGAATTAGCTTACCTACTGCTTGTGCTGCCTTTTTTTTTTTTTCTTTTAATTTGCAGTTACCACAAAGCTTCTGCATGTGAAGACATGTGAGACGTCTTGCTTTTACTTCCACCCCCTTATCTAAGTTCCCAGATAAATAGATGGCAAGATACAAAAGGTTGATATAGTTGGATCCAAAAACTGATCCCAAAATAAGTGTTCAAATTATCTGATGATTTATTTATTACTTTCAGACAATACATCTGACCTCTAATGTTCATTATGCCCAGCAAAGTTGAACTGTAATAAAAAATAAAAATCCCATGGTATACATTGTGTTGTAGTTTTCACACTGACACAGTAATTATATACATTTATTCAGGCTTTGAGTGGTAAGAGACATATAACTCACTGGAATGCATAACAGGTAAGTTTGTTTTAAAGAAATGCTCAATGATAAAAATTAATTACAGTTGTATGGAAGAGCTTGCCAACATCATAGTGAGGCACAAAACATTCTTATGCCCTTGAACTTAATAAATTGATAATCATCAAAAAGGAGATGCTTCTTGCTAATGTGTTCCACCCCAAAATGTCTTCTGCAGTGAGATGGATGGCAGTTACCAAAATAGAGGTGGCACAGCCCCAGGTGGGTTTACAGCCCAGATGGAATCTGTTTGAAAAAGCCAAGATTTGTGGGGCTGACAACCCAGGAAGAGCAGCTGCTAGTGGGAGACTGTAGAAACTGCCGGAATAGAAAATAAATGTTCATTTGTGGCCATTAAAATAGTGTTTGCCACAAATCACACTGCCGTGGTTACTCTTATAACCATAGGTATTGTCAGAATAGAAATGAAGTGACTGAATAACCAGTATGTCTTAGGTGCTGAATTAGAATCGGATTCATGTTTTTTGCGTGACTTAAAGCCCATGGTTTATTGCATTGCCTGAAGTTACCCCTCCAGAAATACCCTTGTGCATTTTTTGTGCCTTTTTTTGTCGATCCAGTTGCCACCCAGCTCACTCTGGATAACTCTGTAACTTTTTGGGGGGATTGACCAGAACTCATTCCTCCCTTTTTGTGATGATCAATCTATTACTACGCTCAAAAAGGGCAAGCATGTTTTGTGCCTCTCCACTTGCCTTGATGTCCCTGACATTTCTAGAACAGACCATTTGTGTGAATGTTTTCCTGAGCTGTTGATGTAACTCGGTGATGAAGCTGGCTGCAAGCCTACATCAGTTCAGGTACTTGGCTGCAGGTTGTATTTGGCTACTAAGGATAAGCAAAAGTTCTAGCTGACCTGTTCTCCCATTCCCCCTGCTTTGCTGCTGAGAGTCTCTGTGGGCTTTCATTGTTCACATTTAGCTGTCATTTACCTTGGAAGACAAAATATTTACAGATTGCTTATGAAATCTTTGCTAATTTAAAAAATATTCCTGGTCAGTGTGACCGGAGCTGAAAGGACACACTGATCTTCTGATTTATTTAAATAAGTATATATTTTATATATATATATGGGTTTTCAGTAGGATGTTAAATGTACTTCGGTGTACATACAAACATAAGAATACCAAGGGTTTATCTGTCCACATCTCCTGCTTACAGGAGTGGCCATAAACCAATGCTGAGGGAAGAGAAAGGGCAGTGTTAGTGTGGTGACACTGACTATTTTGTTAATTGGGCCACTATCAGTTAGATAACAGTTCCAGTCAGATGCCAGGTCAGCATAACCTGGGCAAAATCAACCTAATCTGTGGCAGGACCAAATAGCAGAGCCAGCCATGACATAATCTGAGAAATTAAGTAATGTGTTTATTGTAAATTTATTGTAAATGGCCTAGTAAAAATGTTTTACTAGGATAAGTAGAAACTTTTAAACAATCTAGCAAAGGGCTTATATGGGAAAATCAGTGGGATGCCAAGGTACCACTTGATCTTCTTTATTCCATCTGAAGAGAAAGTATGATTGCAAAAAGGGAAGTGTTTACATAAACTGATAAAAAACTTGAGAATTCAGCAGAACACAGCCACGTGTTCCTGAACTTTCTTCCATAAAAGTCTCACCTGTCTGGCAGAGCCCCATTCACCTTCACTATGAGGTGGATCATATTCGCGTTAGCGCTCACCCTTGTAGGTAAGCCTACACATCCCTCCTTCAGCTTTCTTTCCCAGAGCTTCCTTAGGTTCAGTGGAAACATTTGGATCTAGACTGAATCTTACTCATCTGGTTTTCCATCTCTTTTTGCAGGTAGCCAGAAGTTTGATATCGGTGAGTAAATTTCCTTCTATAACCTTATTTTGGTGACTTTGCTGTGCTGCCTATTTATTAGAACATGCTTATTGTATTGTGAAAATGGCTGTTTTTTCCCCCAGACCCTGGATTCCATAGCAGAAAGAGCTACTTGTACAGCTACGAAGGCTGGGTATTGAATGGGCTTCAAGAAAAGAGTTTAGCCAAAGCCGGTGTGCGCTTGAGCAGCAAACTAGAGATTAGTTGGCTGTTGGAGAACACCTACCTCCTCAAGGTACCGTGCTTTCTTCCAAAAATACAATAATGAACTACAAGTCACAGTCAGATAACTGCATCTGGCTAGTCTGTGGCTTAGGAGAGCTGTAGGAAACAAAGGTGGAGACTCAGCGCTGTAGATGTCAGAGAACCATCTGCAAGCTGAAGTTTCAGAAGCGATGAGTGACTTGGCATCCAGTCTCTTAGAGGTGTTTGTTGTGGAAATTGTTCATAGCAGGTATTCCTCCAGAAATAGTGCCAAAATCAGGGGTTCTGCTAGAAAGTGTTTATTTTGAAGTCAAGACACTCAAACCTCTGATTTTAAGATTTTATTCTATTCTCAACATGCATTTCCAACTTACGTGAGAAGTCAGGATTTGGGTATGTAAAATCATTGTCATGTAGGCAATTAATGAACATAGTCTTAAAAAACTGATAGAAGCAAGAGATAAAAAGTGTAAGTGGTAAAAGAACGATTAAAAAAATGAAAGGCATCAAAGAGGAGCATGTAATAATATTTAGTGTTTGGATAATGCAGTAAAAGATCTGTATGCGTGAAATGATGCCTCTGCCAACATCAATAGAGACAGGACCTGACCCATCCAAAATAAATATGTTTCAGAAAAATACTTTTATTTGTCTGTTTAATTTAGTTACAAATGAGAGCTCTCTTTGGGCACACAGTTCAGTGACAGCTCTTACTGGTTGTAGTTGAGCTATAGATCTTCTTTCACTGATGAGGGGAAGATGACAAAATTATGGGCTAGGGATTGCATTGCTCACTATAGTCTTCATCTGGAAGTTCTTACATGGGGTGCACCAGGCTGTGCTCTGAGGCACCTAAGCTGGCAGTAACTTCGCCAAAGTTACTGAAATTGCTTCTGATTTATATTGTGTCTCCGCATGGGGAAAAAAAAGAGTTATAAATACATTGTTCACTATTAAAAAAAAAGGACATTGATTTAAATAATTCACAAATATGGATCAAATATAGCAACTAGTTTAGTAAAAAAAATAATTGAAAGGGTACAAGTTAAAATGAAACATTCTAAAACTGTTTTTTGACATTTAGAAAAATATAAAATTTTTAAATGCTAAATTTCACCTAAAGCAGAATATTTATTTTAAGACTGAAAAAAAAGGGGATAATTTTATTTAGATTTTTTTTATTACTTTTTGAATTAGCCTTTCTCCCTGTAGAGTTAATGCAAGGAAAATGTTTTAGAAGTCCCTGGGAGATAGTAGCGATATGTTAACTGCTTCTGTAAGATAAAATAACGGTGCTGAGCCATATGCTTTATATGGGTTTATATTAGTTTTACAATAGTATAAGGAAGAGATGAAAGAATAAACTGCTCTATGAATTTCTAGGAAAGCATATTGAACTAGTGATTATGTTAATTTCTTCCAATCTGTTAGTGTGTTTAGTACCAAAGTAATTTTATTCACTTAAGCATGTTTTCTTAATTTCCTTCCAGATCCGCTCTCCACAATTTGAGGAATACAATGGCATCTGGCCCAGAGACCCATTTACTCGATCTTCCAAAATCACCCAGATAGTTTCTCTGTGTTTTACCCGACCCTTCAAGTTTGAATACAGTAGTGGACGGGTTGGAAACATTTATGGCCCAGAAGACTGCCCTGATATATGTATTAACATAGTGAGAGGAATGCTGAACATGATACAGATAACCATTAAAAAGTCACAGAATGTTTATGAATTGCAAGAGGTTTGTTTTTTCCATTCTAAAACTACTTTACTGAAAGGACGTGTCTTCTTTAGGTGCTTTGCCTTCAAGTTTCTGTTTATTTGCATCTACTTTCAAACATTCATCATCACAAAAAGTCAATATTCATTCATATAGAAGAAAGCATATGTATATGTGTTGAACAAACTACTTGTGCTTTGTTTTTTCTTAAGATGCCTGGCTTTAAGATTTAAAATGTAGTCCTTTAAAGAAAAAAAAGAATTATTAACTGTGAATGTGTTCATTGTATGGCATGCATACTCTATGGAGTATTGTTCACATGTCTATTTTTTAGTTCAATAGGATTAATTGTGGTTTCAAAACTTAGTTAAGACTGTTCAGTAGGTCCTTGCCCTCCTACTGCTCCTTCAGAATCCGTATTCGGTAAAACCTCTCATGCAGTAAAATCCTGATAGAATTGGGAAGTCTCATTATCTCTATTGATCTGCCAGGCTGGAATTGGAGGTGTTTGCCATACAAGGTACATCATCCAGGAAGACAGGAAGAACAGCAGACCCTCTGTTACCAAAACCGTAGACCAAACTAATTGCCAGGAAAAGGTGACAAAGAGTGTTGGAATGGCTTACATCTATCCTTGCCCTGTTGACATGATGGTACGTGAGACATGGAAAGATCTTCCTAATTAGAAGCATGCCCATTCTGTTTTCAATCATTTTTGGGGTCTCTCTGTCCTCCTCCAGAAAGAAAGGCTCGTAAAAGGGACTGCAGCTTTCTCCTACAAACTGAAGCAGTCAGATGGTAGTACCCTCATCACAGAAGTGGTGTCGCAGCAGGTGTATCAGATCTCACCACTCAGTGAACCTACTGGTGTTGCTGTTATGGAAGCAAGGTAGGTGGGACATCGGCTTGCTTCACAAAGTGAGACTAATTATATATTAATTCAGTCCCTTTCACCTGCAGTTGAAATGAAATGAGAATTGAGCTCCACAGCAGATGAGTAAAGCTGCAAGTACTCATACTTGGGGTTTCCACACTCCTGAAAATTCAGTGAACCGTTCTTGTACCCTGGTGAGCCAGGCACTACAATTACAAGAGAAGCAGAAAAGCTCTTTTGCTTGTTTATACCGTAATAATGCAACTTTACTGCTCTGTTTGTCCTGAAAAGAAGCTAATCTATGGTGCAAGGAGGAAGATGGTGCACACAGAAATAAGATTACACTGAGCTGGTAGCTCTCATTCAGAAGACAGCAGTTAAGCTCCTCCTCAGAAATTATTCCACTGTAGATAACTCAAATACTATTTTGTTCCAATTAGAAGGCTTTATCCCTTAGCAAATTGTAAGATTTCATTGTGATAAGAAAAATGATTAAAGAGTAAAACTGATTCCATCACAATATCACTGAACCAACAAACAGCCAAGGTAGATGAAGGAAGAGACCTAATTCATTCCTCCTGTGACACTTGTCTCTTGACAGACAACAACTCACCTTGCTTGAAGTGAGAAGTGAACGTGTGGGTGCCCCAGACATTTCCATGCAGAGCTATGGAGGCCTTCGTTACCACTTCCCATCAGCATTGCCACAGATGCCACTGCAGCTCATCAAGACGAAAAACCCTGAGCAACGGGTATAGTATTTTTAGGTCTTCAGATTGCTTTGAAAAAAACCTAATAGAAGAGTAATGACCATAAATTCCAAAGGATTTAATTATGAATGCCTTCTCTCTCTCGTGTTTTGTAACAGATCGTAGAAACACTGCAGCACATAGTCCTGAATAACCAGCAAGATTTCCACGATGATGTTCCGTACAGATTCTTGGAGCTTGTCCAGCTCTGCCGGATAACAAGTGCTGATACTCTTGAGTCCATCTGGAGACAAATTTCAGATAAACCCCGCTACAGGTATTTCATGGTATCAATTTATAAGAAACTTTTCCATTTTTGGAGACTTGAGAGCTAAAATTAAGGAGGTTTTTTTTTTAACCTGTTTGCAGGCGATGGCTGCTGAGTGCAGTTTCTGCGACAGGCACCACAGAAGCACTCAAATTCATTAAGACCAGAATTCGCAATGATGACCTTAACTACCTTCAGACTCTTCTAAGTGTTTCTTTTGCTCTCCATTTAATGAAAGCTGATGAACACAGCGTTCCAATAGCAGCAGTAAGTAAATCTGTGTGAATCTTTCCTATCTGATGACAAAAGGAATGATAATTGATGACAACCTTTGGTTATAAAGTACACTAGAGACTGGATTCTCCTCTCATGTATATCAATTTTGTGCAAATGTCAAACCATGAATTTCTTTTGGCACTGCGTATAGGAGAGGAGACACAGTTCTGTGTCTTCATTTTGCTACATAGATATAAAAGCCATTCTCCCATAACAGCTTCTGAGAGTAATTCCTATTTTAGTTTGCTGGGATCATGTCGTGCCTTCTACAGACAAAACTTTGTCCTCTTTAGTCTCTTACTTCTGAAACAAATGGTGATTTGTGTGTTATGTCATTTCAATAGCTCTTTTAATTGCAAAATATGCCTATAAATTGGAAAGTGCTGCAAGTGAAAGTATTAGTGCAAACATTAAATATTTTGACACTATAATGAAACATTTATTCTGAATAGGACTTTTCCCATCTCTAGTCAATATTCTTCTTCTCAAATAGGAAAAAAGGATATGATGTGAGAATGCATCATTAATATAATTGAGTTACACATTGTTCTAAGGATATTCCATTTATAGACTGATGTTTACCCATAATCTTTGTATTTTCAGTGTAATGCTTAGTTGATGGAAATAAAAATGGTGCTGTGTGAACTTATATATATATGCTTATTTATATTGAAACTAGTGAGGAATTAAGCTCCTAAGTGAAACTTGCAAATAAAATGTCCACAAGACGATTTAATTTGTTTGGATGTGAACAATAATAATTCTGAAACTGCTCCCCTCAGATAAGCTCTGATGATTTTCCTGCTCTGAAAGCTATGTCAAGCACTGTATTAAATACCAAATTAATTTTTTTCCCTTTTTATCCCACAGGATTTAATGACCAGTTCTCGAATTCAGAAAAGTCCCATGCTTCAGCAAGTGGCCTCCTTAGGATACAGTTCTGTGGTCAATAGATACTGTTCTCAGACTCCAGCTTGTCCTAAAGAAGCTCTTCAGGTGGGCAGCATTTTCACAGGTTGTTCTTAATAGCTTAGTAATGTTCATTACATTAGCTTAATTCTTCTAAGATACAGTATAAAAATGGTAATTGGACTTACAAATACACATTTCATAGGTCTCCTTCAGAAAAAAAAAAAAAAGGCAATGAATCATTTTATTAGTGTCGATATTTGCTTCATCATTGAAAACAGTTTCCGTGTTGTAAGGTAAAATCCCAAGAGAAGCCATTACTGAGTAATTTTACTAAAACCAGTCACTTTATTGTGATCAGCTTTTCAGTGGGTAAGGGGAACACTATAGGCAATCTATATATTAGGAAGAGAAGAATGAACTGTGCTTTGTCCATAGCCCATCCATGACCTGGCAGATGAAGCGATCAGCAGGGGCCGCGAAGACAAAATGAAATTAGCTCTGAAGTGCATTGGCAACATAGGAGAACCAGCCAGCATCAAGCGCATCCTGAAGTTCCTTCCCATATCTTCATCCAGTGCTTCCGATATCCCCATCCACATTCAGATTGATGCCATAATGGCCTTGAGAAAAATAGCTTGGAAGGACCCCAAAACAGTAAGTATGATCTGTCAGAGATCAAAATGTTGACATTGCTCTGCCTCTTTTTAGACCCTTCCCTTAAGGTTGGATAAGTCATCACTGACCTTCTGCTGAGGTTGCTGGGGTGGTAAAGTTATTCACCAGTCTTTGAATGCCAGTAATGCAAAAAGCTATGCTGATGTCTTTTTGATTGTGGTGGGTTGGCCCGATGCATTGGTACATTGACATTTATTTCAGATTCAGTGCCTGCCGTTCTCCACAGGGCTGTTCCTCCATGGCCCCTTCAGTTGTCTTAGTAAAATGATGTGGGACCATGCAGTAATAAAGTAATAAAGTAAAAAAAGACAACAGGAAACCTTTCTGCAGGGACAGTGACCCCCCCTCCCATATTTCTTGCTGGTTATGTGTGGATCCAGTCTGCAAAAAAAGTCTCGATTATTGGTAATTCCAGACACTGTTTTCTCTCTGCAGGTGCAGGGATATCTCATCCAGATCCTTGCAGACCAGTCGCTTCCTCCAGAAGTGCGAATGATGGCTTGTGCTGTTATCTTCGAGACAAGGCCAGCTCTTCCTCTAATAACAACCATAGCTAATGTGGCAATGAAGGAGAGCAGTTTGCAAGTGGCCAGTTTCATGTATTCCCACATGAAGGCTTTGTCGAAGAGCAGATTGCCGTACACATACAACATGTAAGTAGAGACTGGAACAAAGTGGGCAACCTTCTGCAAATAATTTCTGTTATGTTCTTGTTAGTAAGTATTGCATGTTCTAACAAACTGAATTCAGTTTATATTCTGATGGGGTGCAGCTTATTTCTGAATATTATTACCTTTCTCATTTTGTTTAGATCTTCGGCTTGCAATATCGCCCTGAAGCTGCTGGCGTCCAAATTGGACAGGCTGAACTATCGGTATAGCAAGGTCATACGTGCTGGTGGTTACTTTGGTGAGTAAAAGCGTTTCAGTGACCAGGAAACTTTGACTTCAGAAATCCATTCTTAAGAGAAATTAAGTCCTTTGGAGAAATACAGCATTCTGCATTTCAGTAAGAAATTAAATTAAATGTGACAGTCACATATGTTAAAGTGCATAAGTAGCCATTATTAATCTGGGGCTAAACAGTTAAAATTTATGATATCTTAAAGTTGGCAATGGAAAAAACTGCAGAAATATGATCTTGAATGATAAGCAGAACGGTTAGAAAAAAATACGTATTTTGTTTACTTCTGTCATAGATAAATATAAAATTGGTGCTGCTGGAGACGTCTTTGTTATGAACAGCCCAGGAACAATGTTCCCATCAGCAATAATTTCCAAGCTGACGGCATATTCTGCAGGGTCAGTGGCTGATTTGGTGGAGGTAAATATTTACCTAAATCAATAATAAAGCAAATTAAAATTCAAATTGACCACAAAGTTTCATCTCTGTAAGTATGTTTCAGACTGCTCCTTCTCATGCTGTTTTGGTAGGTTGGTGTCCGTGTGGAAGGTCTCACAGACGTCATCATGAAACGAAATATCCCATTTGCTGAATATCCCGCATACAAAAAGATAAAGGAGATTGGAAAAGCTGTAGGTATTTTCAGTAATGCAATGCATGAGTTATATGAAGGGGTATCTAGTGAGGCTTCTCGTACTAGTTAAGCCCTGCCTCAGAAGGTAAACTACCTGCCTAGCAGTCAGCTTGAGTATTGCTGTGAGAGAGATCTGCAGTGACACTGCAGGGGACATTACCCCTGCAATGGTTGCAGGAGCTTCTGCAAATGCTCACTTTGGCGCTGCTTCCTCCCCACCTCATGTATGGCTGCAGAAGGAGCACGGGAGGAGAGGGGGAAGGTGGGCATTGCAGCACAGTGTGCGTCTCACACCTGGCAGGCTTCCTCCTCGCTCCTTTCATCTACCTTACTTAGTTTACAAGAATATACCTTTGTCTTCAAGAGAAAAGGTGACTTGTTGCTGTGCTTTCAAACTGGGTTTGGTCGTACTAATGGCCCAGACCCTCTGTGCAAAGGTTGTTGCACTGGAACACAAAACACTGGACAGAAGGCTATTCGTGGGCATCTCAGTGACAGGGAGTAATTCTGAATTAGTGACACTGTGCTATGTACAAAGCCGCAAAGAGACACAAGCAGCACTGGAAAGTTGCAGCTTGGTCAGTGATGAGTTTGATCATCTTGCTGCATTACCATTTGTAAAGTGATGCAATAAGGAACTTTAATTCTTTATTTATCTGTTCTCCAGCTGCTGGGATGGAAGGAGCTGCCAGCAGAAACCCCCTTGATATCAGCCTACTTGAAACTATTTGGTCAAGAGCTGGCCTACGTCAACATCAATAAGGAAGTCCTGCAGCAGGCTATGAAGGTACCAGGGATCCCTACATTTCATTGCAAGATTTGACACCATTGTTCTTGTATATCCTAACTTCTTGGATCTCTGTTTTACTGTAGACTGTGCTAGAGCCTGCTGACAGGAACACAGTGATGAAGAGAATCGCCAGCCAAATACGCAATGGCATTGCAGGACAATGGACACAGCCAGTGTGGCTGGGAGAGCTGCGATACATTGTCCCTACCTGCACCGGTCTGCCGCTGGAGTATGGGTCATACACGACTGCTCTGGCACGAGCAGCACTCAATGGTGAGTTGGGAAGTATGAGATCAGCTGTTCAAGCTCTGAGCAGGGGATGAGGGACAGGATAAGAGGGGCTGGAGAAAGAAGTGGAAAAACAGAAAGTCAGAAAAAGAACTAATCTTTGTAGTGAAGGGGAGGTAGTGAAGATGTTTGACACAGCTGATTTCTGCCTCATCTTTGAATGGATTGAATCACAGAATCACAGAATCACAGAATGTTAGGGATTGGAAGGGACCTCAAAAGATCATCTAGTCCAATCCCCCTGCCAGAGCAGGAACACCTAGATCAGATCACACAGGAACATGTCCAGGTGGGTTTTGAATGTCTCCAGAGGAGGTGAGAATCTGGGAAACCAGAAAGAAAAAGGTTACAGCATTCAAGGCCAAAAGAAACAAGAGCTGCGTAGGAAGCAGATTGTAGACATTGGCAGAAGGAGTGACTCCTGAGAGATGCACACACAAGCTATGCAGGAGTAAATGGTGATTTAAACAGAGAAGGAAGCAGAAGCAATCAAAAGAGAACTATCAGTAATAGAGGGAGTTGGAAGAGAAAAGGGCTTGTGAAAAGAGACAGAGTTCTGTTTTAACAGAATAAATACTCAAGTATGAATACCTGTCAAGAAGCTAAATCAGTGATCATACTGTTTCTTGTGCAGCAGACTTTTAATTTAGCAAAATTGTCTGACCCTTCCTTCTGCTGACACCGCTTAAGGAACGAAGGGTGAAGTTATGTGTACTTGTACTCTTTCTACAAGTCTCATATGTGCCCACTCTTGGCTGCACCTCGCTTTTTGTTTTAGTTTGTTTTAATAGCATCTTCAAATCCCCACTTGTCCTCCACCTGGGATGGAGTAATGCATGCAAGTGCACAGGCTGGACACTACCCAGGGAAGAAAGCAGCTTTGCAAGAAAGGTCCAGGGAGGGCAGGAGGACAAGCTTGTATAGTGAATCAGCAGTGTGCTCTGGTGGTGGTGAAGGCCAACTGCATCACCAGCTGCTACAGCAAGAGCAGAGCTAGCATGGAAATTATTTTTTGCCTCTATTGAGCACATCTGAGGCTGCATCTGGAGTACAATGTCCAGTGTTGGGTCTGCAGTACAAGAAAGAAGTTCGCACTTGATGTGAGGAAAGATTAAAAAGCAGGGCATGGTTAGCCTGGTTGCCTGTCATTCACTCTGTCTTCTGGCTCATTGCATTTCTGAAATGTTGATATTATACTAATTAACAAACTTTCAGCTTGGGTCAGCTCTTTATTTTCGTACTATACTTTTATTTCCATTTTCAATGTTGCATCAGAACGTTTGCCTACAGAACAAACTTTCTATATATTTTCAGTATTTTCCAGACTCATAAAAGATCTCACCTGCCCCAAAGTCTGTCTTGGTTTCCAGCCATATTTGTTGTATTAACAAAAGTATTACCTCTTCCTGAGAACAGCCTTGCTTAAATTCAAATCGTTTTTTCACTTTTACCATTTTTAAATGTTCTGTCATTTGCAGTTGATGGAAAGATAACCCCCCCTTTAACTGGAGATTTTAGACCTTCTCAGTTGCTTGAATCCACCATACAGATTCGGTCTGACATAAACCCAAGGTATGGCGCATTTCTAAGGCTTTACATATGATGGAGGTTTTTTTATGAAAAGGCAGAACCATGTGTTAAAAAAGAGCCCATTTTTACATCTGATGGCTTCACTCTGTTTCAGCTTATATGTATATACAGTCGCAACAATGGGTGTCAACACAGAATACTTTCAACATGCTGTTGAAGTTCAAGGCAAGGTCCTGACCAGAGTGCCAATGAAGTTCGATGCCAAGATAGACATGAAACTGAAAAATATTAAGATTGAAACAAATCCATGCCATGAGGAAACTGAGATAGTGGTTAGCAGGTATGGTAGCATTTCTTTCTGTAGCTGAAACTTTACGAATTTGACTATTCACTGACCTCCTACGGAGGTTTCTAGAAAGGCTTTTCATTGTGTAGCAGAAGCATTGGGATAAAGAGCAAGGAAGATAAACAGTGGGGTTAAAAGTCAAAAGATCCCTAAATTATTTAGGAGTTTAATTTTTATTTTAACTTGTTTATTATTTTGTGGGTTTAATTTTTATTTGTTTATTATTTTATTGTCCTTTAGGGTTTCTAATATTTATTTTTAAAGGAATGCTTTTCATGTTTTGGAAATTTCTTTAAATTCATCCAGATTTTGAAAACTTCCAGTGATATAAGGAACTGATGTTTGTCATGAAGTCTTATTTGTCTTTACTAATACTTGCATATACAATCCCTGTGTCCAAACAACATATCTCTGTGCTGTCACATGATACTGACAGGGATGTATTTCATATAATCCACCTATCTCAACAGCCACAAGGCTTTTGCTGTATCAAGAAATATAGGAGAAATAGGTGTTGAAAAGAGGACCTCAATTCTCCCAGGAGATGCTTCATCAGATATTGTGGAAGAACCTTTCAAACCATCAGAGAGAGCATCCAGTGAAGTTTTCACAGTGGTAACCTATTCTTTTTTGCTTATATAGTAATATGTCCCCTCTGTGTGATGCACATGCCTACAGTTTTACTCTTGCCTATGATATGCTCCCAGTGGTATTCATGTACTCATCTCCAATGCAGCAAGGAGGTGACAGCAAGCAGAGGAAACATGCCTATAGCTCTCAAGAGGACCTTCGCTATGGCACCGGAAGAAAAACTCATAAACAAGACATCTGCATCAAACTGGATCATCTTGGTTGTCAGCTCTGCTTTTCCAGAAAGTCACGAGATGCCAGTTTCCTAAAAAATACATATTTGCACAGATTAATTGGAGAACATGAAGCTACAATAGTCTTGATGCCAGGTACAATATTGAGGACAAGCCTTGGTATCTTACATTTGTTGGTGCTATTTGAAGCAGTATAACCTTCTAATGTGTGCAATTGGTGTGTAGTTCAAACAGATGCTGATATTGACAAAATTCAATTGGAGATTCAGGCAGGATCCAGAGCAGCTTCCAAAATAATTGATGTGGTAAACTCGGAGTCTGAGGAAGAGGATGAGTCATCTCCATATGAGGACATTCAAGTGAAACTGAAGAAGATTCTAGGCATCGAAAATGTGTTCAAAGTAAGAGACTTAGAGCATGGGAGGGGGGAATATTTTCCCATAAATGAAGCCAAGAATTTGAAGTCCATTATGGAAAACTGGCATGGGAAAGCAAGCATGGGGCTAGTTTGAAAGGTACCAGTGCCAGGCCTGTCAGCCAGTGTCTTGTCTGGAGGGATGGCTCCTACGGGGTGCAACCATCTGGGGCTGGTCCTCTGTGCTGGGCTAGATTTCAGCTGGGCAGAGTGGTTCTAAGGGAGGTCTGCATCTTCTTCAATGAGTAAGGCAGGGAACTTGTTGTTCCTTGAAAGGCTGATGTGAGAATCTTGTCTAACACCCAGAGAACTTTTATGTTGTAAATACAGAACCAGATGTATTCCCTCTCTTGCACTTCTCTTTGAACTGTTTTTGCAGGTTGCAAATA
Source organism: Podargus strigoides (assembly GCA_028020825.1). Taxonomy (NCBI): domain Eukaryota; kingdom Metazoa; phylum Chordata; class Aves; order Caprimulgiformes; family Podargidae; genus Podargus; species Podargus strigoides. Next base: position 15,261,432 of record CM051627.1, on the reverse strand, counting down.
AAACACGACACCAGAAGAAGCAGCCTTCTAAGAAAGGAAACACTAAGCTAACAGAGCCTGGGACAGACAAAAATGCAAAAAAACCCTCCAGCTCATCTTCTGCCTCCTCAACTGCCTCATCTTCATCATCATCTGCTGCTTCTCCTGATCGTAAAAAGGCCGTGGATGAAGATGAGAATGATCAAGTAAAGCAAGCGAGAAACAAAGATGCAAGCAGCAAAAGCAGCAGCAGTAGTGGCAGAAGTAGCAAGAGCAGTAGCAGCAAGAGCAGCAGCAGCAGTAGTGGCAGAAGTAGCAAGAGCAGCAGCAGTGGCAGAAGTAGCAAGAGCAGCAGCAGCAGCAAGAGCAGCAGTAGCAGTAGTGGCAGAAGTAGCAAGAGCAGTAGCAGCAAGAGCAGCAGCAGCAGTAGCAGCAGCAAGAGTAGTAGTAGTAGCAGTAGCAGCAGCAGTAGTAGCAGCAAACACAGCAGTAGTAGTAGTATTAAGAGCAGTAGCAGCAGCAGCAGGAAGTCATCGAGTCACCACAGCCATGGGCATCACTCAAGGTATCTGAATGGCAGCAGTAGCAGCAGCAGCAGCAGCAGCCAGTCATCAAGTCACCATAGCCATGGGCATCATTCAGGACATCTGGAAGGTGGCAGCAGCACATACTCCAATATATGGGTAAGTTTATCAGTAAATTGACCGATGCTGCTAATGTTCGTGAATCACATTCCTGATGGCAGCTGGCTTTGCATCATAAATCAGGAAATTATGAGTTGACACAGTAAATTTTAGCAACATAAAATTGCAAAATTTATTCTGCAAACACACCTGAAATCATTGGCTCAGGTGTCTGCTTCAAAGCACCTCAAAAGCTTCCACAAGTTTGTTGAAACGTTTGTTATAGGCAAGGAACCATTTCTTGCCCATTTACTACTTTCTGTGAATATACATTGCATGTTTCTGCCTTAATTTTGTGGTAGGGACATCAATGCTTTATATAAACTACTTCACATCTTGCACTATGTGCTTGTGACTAAGCATACAGAACTATGTATGAATGATAATTAGTAAAATCCTTACTTAGTTCCAAGTGCTCAGTTTTAGAAGTAATTGCAGTGTTTCTTTTCTTCTGAGACTTCTAATCTTACTGTTTTTATCATTTTCAAAGGAAGATCATGAGATTTATCGGTATCGCTTTAGATCAGCACATAGACAAGAGGTGAGTTTTTCTTTCCTCGGAAAATTAAGTATGGCATCTGTGATGAGTCAAATGGAAACCTTAAAGGCAACTTGTTGTTTTTGCTGAGGAAAATTACAGTACTGATAACACTTAAAACACCAAATCAACCATGGTGGTTCTTCTGAGGTGCATAAAGATAGAGCTATGTTCTCATTTGTGGCTCTGCGAAGTAGATGTAAAGCTCTACCAAAGCAGTGCAAGGGACTGGAGATGCATCCTTTGGAGGAACAAAGATCCTACCATCAAGAACTTGGGCCATTTGACTGGCTTTGATCATTTGGTTTCTTGGGTTGGAAGCACTATTGATACACACTGTGATAGTGATGTTGACAAACGTGGGAAGATTCCTTATTTTCTGGTACTTCAGTTCAGTAGAAGACTCTCTTACTAGTGCATGAACCAGCCAGGAGAAGTATACTTGATATTAGTGTTCCTCAAAAAGTGAAAAGTTCAGCTGTGTGGGTCCATTCAGTTGGTCCATTCAGTGTGCCCTCCAGTTGATCAGGCCCTTCCAGAAGTAAAACGAAGCAGTTCTGGTCTTTCATATTGAATTGAGAGGCCAGTTCAATTTGACTTGCTTTTGTCCATTTTTTTTTCACACAAGAAATAATCATCTAGATATGTTCCTTATTTGTTTCTTCTGAGGCATCAGATATATTTGCTGAAACAAGAATTTTTCAGAGCTAGATCACATGTACAAAGCAGGACAATGCATATTGCAAGTCACTGAGCTGCTTAGAGTTGGAACACACTTTTGCCAACACCGAGTACCATGACAGAGAGTATTGTGCAGCACTGCTTAGTGCAATTTCATCAAGCAAGCTTTTAAGTTACCCTCTTGAGCATGATGTGTTTTCTTCTTGCAGTTCCCAGCTGACCGACTTAGCAGCACGTACTCCTCTACCAGATCCAGTCATGCCTCATCTCGAGCTGCTTCCCGGGTTAGTTGCATCATGTTTAGGGGGTTTTGACAGCTTGGAAGAATGGCAGAGTGGCTGTGCACATGCAGTAATTGCACAGCTAGGATAATGGGAAGAGAGAAATACCAACCTCTCAAGTCTCAGGTATCAGCCACGAGCGAGACACACACCAATAGTTCACACACACACTTTCCTCTGCAGTGAGGTGAGGATCCCTCTTACTTGCACCATGACCCTTCCCTCACGGCAATCCCACCCAACAGATGCCTGCAGAGATTGACCTTGTGACCTCTGCAACAAGGAGAGCAGTTGAGATGCTGCAGTGCCAGTGCAAGGATGTTGGTGGTGGAGGCCAAGACTAAGAGGAGCCTCGGGAGAAGGCATGCTCCAGGGGTGACATGTAGCACTTGGCTCCTCACCACCACTCAGTCTGATGTATGCAGTCTTGCTCTCTGGTGCAAGTGATGAAGTCTTAACAGTGGAGTGAAGGAATTGCAGGTCGTAGTGTGCTTAAGGCCCTGCTGTCAAGGGCAGAGATTCTTGATGTTGAAGACAATGTCCTGGATTATATTTTGTGCTAGGATGCTGTGTAAACACAAAACCTGCCTGCTCCACAGAACTCACAGCTGAAGACAGATAGACAGGAGGATACTGGCTGGGGGATGTTATTGTTATTATTGTGTGAATAAGTGACGAGTACAACTGCCAGCTGATGATGTTAGTCAAATTGAACCACTTCCTTTAATTCACAGGCAAATATATGGGTATTAACAATGAAGCCCAAATCATATAGTCAATACTGTAGCCTAATGATATGAATATTTCCACAATATCAGCTGTAGCTCAGGAAATGGCACAAATTTTGGCTCATATAAAATACAGTGATAAAATCCATGTGTGCATGCAGAGGCACATGCACCTTAAAGACATACACATGGGAGTTTATAGGCATGTAGATATGTGTGGTACATATGCTGGTATATATTTGCAGTTCAGTTGCTTATTTTTCATGTATCCATCTAGATCTTGCATTGAAAATATTTCATCATAACTCTTTTATAATTACACTCTTTGTGTACTATCTACTCCTTCTTCTTAGCCTAAGTTTTTGGGAGATGTTACACCACCAGTATTAGCTGTTTTTCTTCATGGCATTCGTAATGATAAGAAGACAGGAGGCCTCCAGCTCGTGGTATATGCTGATACTGACTCCATCAGGCCCTGGATGCAGGTATTTGTGTCAAACCTCACAGATTCAAGCAAGTGGAAGCTCTGTGCTGATGCTTCAGTCGTCAATGCTCACAAGGCAGCGGTAAGGCTCCAGAATAGCTATATACAGCTGTGTGCATCACAGGAAAACCGTGTTCCATGCATTGAAAAAGGGGCCATTTCTCTCTCCACTATAGGCTTACCTGAAATGGGGCCGGAATTGCCAGGACTACGAGATCTCGACTGAGCTGGTAACTGGGCGGTTTGCTGCCCACCCTGCTGTACAAGTGAAACTGGAGTGGCCAAAAGTTCCATCAAGCATCAGATCCATAGCAGAATGGTGAGGTTTTAGTCTTTAGTGACACTCATTCATGGTATCAGTCAACTGGGAAAAATCCACATCCACCCATGAGGTTCTAGTGGTTAAAGTACTGGCTGTTATTTTATTCTCTCATCTGTCTGAGTACTGCCTTCAGACATAAAACTGGGTGGGAGAGCATAGCCATCCTACTGTCATGTACAGTAATTCCTTTACTGGACATAATTGCTGAAAACTGAGGAACAGATCCTTCCTTTCACTGAACACTTGATCACTAAAGCAGAGAGTGGTCATGGGGACCTAACCAGTGATCCTGAAGACTCTGTATGCTACTCACACACAGATGTGAGACAACCTGTCTGGGGTGTGTGCTGCTTTTTGCTTCTCTCTTTCATTCGATCTTTTTGATTTGAATTTTTGAAGGTTTTACAAGTTTGTCCCTGGGGCTGCATTTATGCTGGGGTTCTCTGAAAAAACAGACAAGAATCCATCTCGACAAGCCAGAGTGATCGTGGCTCTAACTTCTCCAAGGACATGTGATGTTGTTATCAAGATTCCTGATGTAATTATGAAATATTATTATCACTCTCCTATTTTTTTCCAAGTATAAAAGTGAGACTGTTGCTTTTTAATAACAGTGGGTCAATTCTGAGAAAGAAAAATTAAGTAAGCATCAGTTTGGGTGCAAATGATAAAAAAACCTTTTGTTTATTTTTCAGCCCTTTTATATTACATCCAAGAATATTCATAGAGTGATTTTGTTCATGGAAAAAGTGAGTGCCGTGGGTACTCATAATGACATGTGTTTCCATCTGTAGCAGCTCCATAAGTGTTCACCTAACCACCTTTGAAGGGGAGTAATTCATTCTCTCCGAAATAATATCTGAATGATGAGAGAGAACTATAAGCAGAAGGAAAAAGCTCACAGACAGTGAGACAGATGAGCTGTGTTCACATAAGGTCTTTGTCAACTGAAGTAGAAGAAATTTAAATCAAATTCCAAATAGGAGACAAAAGCTGTTGTCGACTGTTTGCTGTGAATACCTGGCACAAGTGTATTTTGAGTGTGCTTTTGAATTCATTTTCAGATGATCCTCTATGAGAAAGCCATGAGGCTTCCCCTGCCACTCCCTGTAGGTCCCAGGATACCAGCTTCAGAGCTGCAGCCTCCCATCTGGAATGTCTTTGCTGAAGGCCCCTCTGCAGTGCTCGAGAATCTGAAAGGTCAGGGTCTCCTCGGGTTCAGAAGCATAACATCCTCAGCCTCCTGAATTACTTGAGCACATTCTGAATTTTTCTGGGATTACTTATCTCCAGTTAATTAGGAAATGTGCTGTAATAACGTGAGGATGGTTCAACTGGGAGAGAATATTGTGCATACAGTACAGAAATCATTAGCATTTCAGGGATCAAGGATCAAGATACCAATTATGTGAATCAATAACATTTAAACTTTTTGGCAATTATTTTTTGTAAGATAGAGGAGTATATTTTCCATGCCTTTTTTTAGAATTTATGGGTGCTTGGTAGCCAAAAGCCCCTGTAATCCATACAAAAATATCACACAGTGGAAAAAAATATAAAGCTATAATAATATAGCACTAAAAATAAGATCTGCCATTTAGTGACTTTCTTTTACGGAAAAGAAGATACTCACTGGCATTTTGTTTAACCAGCTTGCTGCTCAGTTTCCCACAACAAGATCACAACCTTTAATGAAGTTCAGTTTAACTACACGATGCCGACAAACTGCTACCACATCTTGGCTCAGGATTGCAGCTCTGACCTTAAGTTTCTGGTTATGATGAGGAATGTTGACAAAGCTATGAACCTGAAAGCAATCAACATCAAGCTTGGCAGTCAGTAAGTAACTCCTGCCTGATCCTGGGAGCGTGAGGGATTACATGGTTCACATTTAACATGAGATGAGCTTAAGTCTGAGCTTTACTGCAAAGGTTAGCAGCCCACAGGATTTCAGCATTCCCCTTACTTACTTCCCATGTATATTGAGTGTGATAGTGTTATCCTGCATCTTAGGTGATAAGAATACCCCAATGTAATTTAAGTAGTTTAAATGAGCTTATGCTGTGACCAGTGATACTTTGTGAGCAGGAAAATGCCTTTATCACTCTATGTGTATGACTGTTATACAAACAGGGTATGAACACTCTTCTCCTTAACAGTGAAATTGATATGCTTCCTGCGAATGGACAGGTGAGACTGCTGGTAGATGGGCTTGAAAGCCCCACGACAAATGTTTCATACATATCTGCTGGTAAGTGATGCAGCATCTGCTTTGTTTCATTTTCACATATGCATTAGGAGAAGGATATAGAAAGATGACCAAAAAAATCTATCAAAGAGATTCCACCAGTTTGTATTCAATAAGTATTTCTGCCTTTGTTTGTAAGGATGATATTTGAGAATGTGTATTTTACTCATTTGCATAGGAACATTTAGAAAGACTGATTAGCGTGTAAAACTCTTGAAGTGGCCAAACTAAGCAAGATATAACTAACAGGAATATCCCTCCTTTTCATGCATTACTGCAGCTCCTGCTGGAGTTCCAAATTTGAGATCTGTTTCGGTTATACTGTAAAATCTTACTTGATTAAAACTTTTTGAAGTAGAGCTTTTCTAAAATTCACCACACTTGTATATCAATGTTTTTCCTAATTTGATTTACAGACATAAATTTGGCTTGCATTCTGAAATCTGCTAGGAATAAATATGGAGAACTGGCAAAACAGCCTGCTTGCTTCTCTCCAAGCAGGAATCGTTTTTTTCTGTGAAAGGTACAGGAAGACCTTGTTTCATTCTGTGCTATACAGCCAGGGGAAATATAAAATGCTGGTGTTTCCTGACTGTAGAGCTGTAGTACATAAATCAGACTAAGTCTTGCCAAAATTGGGTTAGCATCTGCCAATGCTGAACTATATCCTATTTGTTATGTTCTCGGGAAATGATAATTGCGCTAGAAATGGCTCCAGGGACAGTCATGGTGTTCTTCATATTTCCTTACTCCATTATAGTATAGTCAGGGCCTTGTATAACTGCACAGCTATACAGGTACTATAGACAGCTCTGCAATCATTTCTAGAAATAAATATGAATATGTTAATAACCGAAAGAAATATGAATAAATTTGTGATCATTAAAATGTTTTCCAACTTTTTTGCAAACATCTATTTTCTATACATGTATATTTCTACCTTGTTTTGCTATATGTTTTGTTTCTTGTATAGAACATTATTGAGGAATTCCAAGGAAAAGAGCGTATTAGAAATATAACTGCTTTTTTCTTTCTTAAAGAAGCTGGGTTGGGTCTGTTTTGGTTTTGTTTCATTTTGTTTTTCTCCCAGGTGCTTCTCTGTGGATCCACAGTGAAGAGCAAGGGTTTGCGCTTGTTGCTCCAGCCTACGGCATTGAAAAATTGTACTTTGATGGATACACATTCAGGGTATAGTTATTCCTCTTCATAAGCTTGGGTGTTGAGAAATTTCCACAGAATTCCCTTAAATCTGTATGCATGAGTGCAAGAACATACAGTGGCAAAACCAAGTCTGTGCAGGGCCCAAAAAACCCAAAAGGGAAGATGGCACTACAGGACTGCACAGTCCTGCTCTTTATTTTTGAGCAGAAGTGAGAATCACTAATCAAAATACCTTATTCTTGCAGCAGAGATGTGTGTTGGGAAATGGGCCTGCAGGCATACACACATTGAGCCAGCAGTGCATCTGCAAGAACAATGAGTTTTCAACTCCTGCCTACTGTTCTTGTGGCTGTATAATTCTTCCAATCTGCAAAAATGCAGCCATTCTTCTAAGATGAACAAATGTTTTAAAGGCTGCACTAAAACCAACGTGAAACAAGACTGTAGGAAATCAGTAAACCATACTGTATCTATCACCAATACTATGAAAACATCCGTCAGACAAAAGCTTCAGCATATTAATTGTCTAAACTATTAATAACATACTAGACTGGCACAGTAGGTTTTAAAGGCTGTAACAGAGTTAAAGATACTGCAGCACCACAGGAGTCTGGCATCTGACTGTCAGACCCTTTTGAATTCTTAGCAAAGAGTTTTGAAATGTTTGTGCACTAACTTATACTGGAAGGGATCTGCATAGCAAAAATCTGATCCATAGTATTATATTTTTTAACTTGAAATGGTTTTGATTTTTTTTTCTCAAAGATTCAAGTTGCTTTATGGATGGCAGGCAAAACATGTGGAATATGTGGAAAATATGATGCAGAATGTGAACAGGAATATCGGATGCCCAATGGATATCTAGCTAAAGATGCAGTGAGCTTTGGGCATTCTTGGATTTTGGAAGAAAAGCCTTGTAGAGGAGGTATGCAAGCTCTAATAAATTCATTATAATATTACTGGAGTTGTATAGAAAATGTAGAATTTATTTAGAAAATTCAAAAGCTGCAAACATTTCGAAAAAAGCATTTTGAAAGAGTTAATAAGTTATATTAAGTATAAAAAGTATTTGTTGGTTTAGAAAGGATAAGGAATTCAAAGTTTAACAAGCAAGCCACAAACCACAAGTCAGTTGAAATTAAATAACCAAGCTGAAACAAAATATTTGTTTCAGTTTTGAATTGTTTTAGAAGAAGATTAAAAAAAAAAAAAAAGTAAGAGGATAAAGTCACATGGAATGCTATAATTTAAGCACAACAGCATTTTCCAGCCAGTAGTTGATCCATCAAAAAATCAGATGGGGATTAGTAATTGTTTTACCTTGGATGACCACCTGATTTTTGAACCAGTGCAACCTGTCAAGTAAAGCATTCAAGTGCATGAGCAGCTCCAGGGACTTAATTACATGGTTGAAATAAAAAATGCTGTAGTTTAAGTTTTTCAGTAGATTAGAATCTTAGAGTGTGGTTGGTGCTTTCAGCTGAGGTTATGATGCAACAGCACACCACAGTGCTGCGAGGAGAACAGGCACGTTGTCTTTGGAACGAAGACTTGTCCTGGTGGGAAGGACTTCCTTGGTCCCCAGAGATGGCTTCTACGTGTTTAGCTGTACATCAACTGTTGTTCTGTTATGCCTTTGTAAAGAATACTGGGTGTCAGACTTACTTGCTTTAGGTGGCTATGGAGTCCACATGCATGTACACAATAATCCCACAGTTGGTAGTGATCACATGTTCTGTTTCCATTTCACATATGGTGGAAATGGCTCAAATTTTAAAGAACAAAGCATATAGTCAGGAATAAATTGTGGTCTGTTGAGATTCTCACACACTTGTAGCTGCTTGTACGGGGGAATCCAAAACAAGATCAATATTACTGGCTGGCAGCATTGACTTTTGGTCTCTGCAGCAATTTTGAGTCTGAATGACAGTGGTAACAGTGTAATTCTTTAGTGATTATTTATATTTGTTCAGAAATCTCCCCTTTCTTTCCACTGCTGAGTATTCAAAGCTTTCAGATGTGGGTTCGTAGCTATTCTGTGAGCCAGTTTACTTTGCAAAATGTTTATTTGAAAGTACATCAGACTATGTTTCTACATGCCAATGTAGAAACAAACCAGTTGCATTTGAAATCAACTTTTCATAGCTCCGTATCTAATTAGCTGATTTGAAAAGCTTATCAGTCAGGGATGCTTATGATCAAATTACAGTTTTCATAGAGGAAATTTGTTTGCAAATTGACAACATTGGCAGATGGGTCAGTCTGGACAGATCTGAAGATTTTGTACATAAGCACATAAACTATCACCAACGATTGTGTTACAGCCTGCAAACTGCGACGCTCGTTCGTGAAGCTTGAGAAGACAGTTCAGCTCGCGGGTGTAGAGTCCAAGTGCTATTCCACAGAGCCTGTGCTGCGCTGTATGAAAGGATGCTCCGTCACTGAGACTGCTCCGGTCACTGTTGGTTTCCACTGTCTCCCAGCTGGTAAGTCAACAGAAACCCTACTGGGTTGGAGCTGCACAAAAGTCTAACCAGATTGTGCCTTGACTCAGTTATTCCACTTGAACTATATGAATAAACCAACATATCCACAGGTAGGGATGGACTTACTTCGGCATTGACTGAAGACCTTTCCCTGCTTTCATTAATATGTAAAACTTTCTTCAGTGAGAGAGATGTTTTTGTGTTGTAATTTTATTATGTTTTTCATGATACTATCATTTAAAATCTAAACTGAACTCCTCTTCATGGTGCTATGAACTTACAGGATAAGAGCAGGATAACAGCACAGTCAACATTGTGATTCAGCTGAAAACCTGTGTATTGCAGCTTGTGAGGACTCAGCCACATCTGATCGTGTGCAACACCCTGAATTGGGGATCCATGCCTTGTATATATCGCTGCCTTTGGGCGTGATCCTGTTTCACTGAGCTGATTTAGGCAACAGAAGGGCAGGTGTGGATGAGATCCCTGCACACTGGTGCAGTGATACAGGAGGATGTCTTTTTTTATATGTCTATTATAGATTCTAATAGATTACATAAGGTAGATATAGATTATATAGATGATAGGTTCACATCTATTGTGCAAATTTGTTTTCCCTTTATGACCATAATATCCTTTCCTAAATGTTTTATTAATAAAATTCTACGTGGAAGTACTAGTTTTCAAGGTAGAACTGACTTATTAAGGGGTTTCCTGGAACATCTCTGCGTGACTTAGACAAGTATAAATATGTAAACCAGTGAAGAGAAGCCAAGCCTGCTGTAATTAATGGCTAGTGCATGGTAAATGCTGTACCTTGCAAAGCTGCTTCTGAAGTATACTGTTCAATTTCAATTTCTTGTTCCCCATCAGATTCAGCTACCAGCCTGACAGACAAACAGACAAAGTTCGACCAGAAGTCAGAGGATATGCAGGACACTGTTGATGCACATATAGCATGTTCTTGTGAGAACGAAGACTGCAGTTCATGAAGCTGTACATTGCAGCACAGGAAACCACAGAAACACTTCAATGTTTTTATTGTGTGGTGTCAGAAAACTCATCTTAAGGAATAACAGAGATACTAAATTAAGTGTTTAAGGGCGTGTGGAATCTTCCCAAGTAATTTAAAGTATTAAACTTTATTATTGTAGAAACTGTTATGATGGCCCATAAATATATGATTTCATAATAAATCCATGCATGGAAAAATTGATGAAGGCTTCCTTATTTCACTAGTTATGGAAAGAGGTCTCCTCACCCCCCTGTAGACTTCTTGAGTCTGTGACCATCTTCTGTGCACCAGGCAGGTGTCCGTGTCAGGCCCCAGAGATATGGGTTGGGTAGCTGTGGTACCAGGCTCCTGCTTGTTTCCCCCGATGCTTTCTTCACTGGTGTTGGGCTCCTGTGCACCGGGAGCAGAAACTGATCACCTCTGTGTGATGCAGCACCCTCTGCAGCAGCAATGCAGCGTGGGGCTCTGCAATGGTGATGTGCCAGTGCTGCCACAGGAAACAGTGAGATCAGGGAATAAGCCTGAATCTCATGTTACTGGACAAGTCTGCTCTGAGGGAGTCAAGAACACGTTATGTTCCTGATACACCACATGGAGAAGCCAGTGTGAATCAGGGATCTTTGAAGAGGATGGAGCGGAGTTAGCCAGGTACACCACCTGCCAAAGGGTCCAAAGCAGACCTGGACCTTTGCACCTTAGGTGAGATGCCCCAGCCTCCGCACACAGCAGGAGCCCTCTCTGCAGCTACCATCAGCAGGTGGGCTCTGCCTCCTGCCCACCCGCTGCAGGTCTGTGTGGGCAGGGCAAGGGACATGCTTGTCTGCTGTAAGTGCTGGAGCCCAAAGGATTCCAGCAGATCTGGAAGATGTTTTCTGCTTGCCCCTAAGGCTGTGCTTGCAGGCTGAGTATGCATGCTGGGTGAATTTGTGTTTCAGAGAACTGCCTTAGCTGATGGTGCAGATGTACGCATTGATGTCAATGAGATTGTTGGCAGCTTAAGTCATCAGAAAATTTGCACAAATTTCGATACAAATAGTACTGTACTCATTGAGTTTACCTGCCTTAATTCATCCATATTCTCCCAATTATTACACACACATCCAGCTATTTTTATTACTGGACCATACACTCATTATTATATTTAGGTTTGTTAATGCAAAGCAGAGTTGTTAAATATGTAGATGACCAGTAAATTAACTAAAAGATAAACAAGTTATTTGGTTTTAAAATCAGTAGAAAGCAAAGAAGAGAAATGGCACTTAACTATAACCACAGTGAAGAGATAATCACTGGCTAGTTTTTGAAAACACTTGAGAACATTCTGTAAAAATTGTGTTGTTTTGCTTTCCTCAGCAGCTTTAGTACCTTCAATGTATGCATGTATGTGAGCTTTGTTGTTTGGATGTGAGTTTTATAGTTTGGAAAGTTATGATGTTCTTAGTACTGAAAGCAGTATGTTTGCATATATTTACAGATGTAATGTTCTATACTGTTTAAATGCTGCCTTGGTACCTCACACTGCAAGGTGATGGGGAGCTGGCAGCAGGCAGTGCTTGGGCATTACCCAGCAGCAGCAGCAAAGCGATGAGCTGGTGGGTTTGCTGCTCAGTTGGAAGTCACACAGAGTGGCAACATGAAGCACAGACTTCCTGGGTGACCCCTGAGGCTGAATCCAACAGAAGCTGGGGCTTTGCATGACCCCTGGAGCTGGTCTCCATGAACCCCCAGCTCTGGCGGGGGTTCTCGCTTCCCAGGCTGCTGAGGCTGGCACATAGGGTTTTTTTGGTGTGTGTGTGGAGCTCTCATCTTCCAGCCTCCATGCTCAGGCACAAGGGGTGTGATGAGCTCAGCGGTAACTCCCTGGCAGAAGACCCGCAGGTGAGTATCGCCCAACCACCACAGCAGCTGGCGCACCCATGGGACTGGGGGGGACATGGGTTGTGTGTGTCCACCTCACCAGGGGCTGCAGGGAGGTCTCAGCCAGCCTCTGCCTCTCCCCTACTGCCATTGCAGAATGTTGAGCCCAGCTCAGAACTGATACTGTCCAGGGCTGGTCCTGGGCACAGCAAAGTTGTTCACCACCTCATAATTTTCTTTTATTTTTACTTTTTCTTTTTAATTCAGGTTATATCCTTCAAAGAAACACAAAGCTTGAAAGGGCTGTGAGCATATGGGGGGTGCAGGCTGGGAGCTGAAATAGTTCTTGATGTACTGGAGAAATGGTCTAGAAAAATAAGAGAGTTCAGTTTGATAAAGAAACCCCCAAAGGCAAAGCCCTCACCAAGAGGCTTTGCCTACATCTGGAGCAGAAGCACAGATGATCCTGCCTCATGGCAGTGGCACAGTGGGGGTGACCGGGGATCCAGGGTTTGCTGCTCAAAGTGGTGGGGTGGGATGGGCCGAGACTCTGCAAGCCCCAGGCTGGGGGAACGGGGCTTTGGGAAGACCCTGCCCAGGGCACAGCCCCCATGGAGGACCCTTATGCTGAGGAGTGCGAGGGTTCGTGGTGTCACTGTTATAGTGTGGTGCTCTAGCAATGAAAGGTTATAATTTGGAGACACTGAATACAAGTGTTGAATTTAACCTGCCATCACAGCAGCACTCTTCTGCTTGCACTGCCACTGACCTCAACCCTCGGTGCTCAGGGGGTGTTTTTTTTAAAAAAAAACAAACCATGCAGCTGCATATAGTTGTGCTATATTAGCTTCTGAGCCCCAGTTACCAGTTGTCAGCAGCTGTACACTGAAATCCTTTAGCTACATTTACCATTTACCAAATCTCCAAAGACATGACACAACTCCCTAGAGAATGGCTTGGCTTTTCTGTCATGTGTCATCAGTTTTACAAGGGAAGGGGTTAAAACAAATGGGAGCAGAATATAGTGCTGGTAAAAACACGGTGAAGTAAGTAGTTGCCATGCTTCAAAATAATTATTCCATTTTTTTTACCCTACAGATGCAATCTTTGACCTAGGAACAGAAGCCACAGTTTGACAGACATTATAAATTATATCCCAAATGTAAATTATAAAAAACCATCAGCTAAAGAGCATTATGAAAACTAAGCTGTCTTGGATAGCAGCCACTGATCTGTTGATGAGAAACTGAATCCCGTCCATTCCCAGTTAGCTGGGCAGCAGCTTTGATTCCCCACTCGTGGAGGAGAAGGTTGGTGGGCAAAGGGGGGCCGTACGGTGCCATCGTGAGCCCCTCAGTCCCAGGGCTGCTGTAACCCTCCCCATGCAGGTCTCTGACGGGAGCACTGTGGGTGGCTCCCATCAGCCCCGGCCAAGCCCACCTCCATGCCCTGGCTGTGGGGGACTGGGGAACCTGGCCAAACCCTGGAGCCTGAACGATGTGAAATGAGTTTGGGTGAACTAGACTTTGTACATGTTTGTAAACCAAGAGGTCTGTGTCCATAACGCCTGTCAGCCTCAGCTGTTTCACCTTGCAGGGGCAATCCCCACCGACGCCTCTCTATGGCCAGTTGTGCTGGCGAGAGGGGCTGATGCCTTAGCCCTGTAAGAGAAGGCAGGTGAGGGAAGCATGAAAGTCGGTGGCATTTAGCCATGGTCTGTGTGACAGTGACGGGAGGTTTGTGTTACTGGGTGAATTCCCCATCCCCAGAGACCAGCGCTGCGGGTGACAGCGTGTCCTGCTAGCAGCAGGGCAGATACCGGCACTGTGTCACAGGAGGGCTGCCCAGGGATTTTGCACAATCCTGCGGGAGTGCTATCAGTTAGATAAGCTGTGTGCCTTATGGTCAGGTCAGGATAACCTGTGCAAAGTCAGCACAGGGTGCAATAGCACTGGCTGTTTCCAATGAATAAGGATAATTAGTAGGTTTTCTTACACAATAAATATTTTGGCTTTAACTATATTTTAATACTTTTAAGCACCTGTTTCAAAAGATACTTTCAGAGCATTCAGTTGGTGACGTGAGAACAAAATTGTTTGTGATGGTTTGGGGTCAGCAGTAATAGCCAGTGCCTTGTCCTCAACCCCCTCTCCCTCAAAGGGTTTGAGTGGTTGATAAAAAGTTGATAACTCAACAAAATTCACTGTGTCTGTTAATAATTCTTCTATAAAAGCCACACATTTTCCCCTGCAGTCTTCAGTTGTTTTTAGCATGAAGGGACTCATCCTGGCCCTGGTGCTCGCCCTCGTGGGTAAGTTGAAGCTTTAATCAGTACTGCTGAGCCATGATGGCCACTGCGGTCCTGAGCAAACTGCAACTCCACAGGGCCTTTCAGGGATATTTACAGCTTAATTTGCTGAAGCCCTTTTATGACTATTAGATTTCTGTGCCTAAGCTTAGCAGCAGGGGAAAAACAGAGCAAGAAGCGGCTAGTGAGGGGGGCTGGCACAGGCTTAGTGTCCCTGGGGTGTGGGGTGTACCCCAGGAGCCCATTACTGGTTGTTTGCCAACCATTAGCACAGAGTAAATGAATAATAAATGAGAAGTGTCCACAGAGATGGGGGGTTTCTCATGCATCCTTCTCTTTCCTCCCACACAGGGGGTCAGAAGCAGGACCTCGGTAAGTCAGCAGCTCCCATGCTGCTCACCCCTATGGCCATGCCTTGCTCACTGCTTGCACCAATTTTTCGGCAGTAGCAGCCTCACCCTTCTTTGCTGGGATGGTTCTTGCAAGTAACATCACAACAGTAATAGTGAAGGAGGTCTTTCTGGGTTTTGTTGGGTTTTTTTTCTATAGAGCCTGTTTTTCATACTGGCAAGACCTACCTCTATGGCTACGAGAGCTTTATCCTGCATGGGCTGCCTGGTGGAGGCCTAGCAACAGCGGGGGTGAAGCTGACCTGCAAGGTGGAGATCAGCCATGTGTCTCACAGTGACCATCTTCTTCAGGTAAATCATTACGGGCATGGGGACCCACCGACCCACCCGCATCATGCAGCTATTCACTTCCTACTTCCAGGCTGGTAAAATAAACAACAAAAAGATGCAAAGCTCACATGAAATCTTACAGCCCTTCCTAGTGCCCAGATGACCCTGTAAGCCCAATGTCAGGCCAAGCAGCTTTGCTCAGGCAGTGCTGATTTCCCCAGCACAAGCAGAGGTGCAGGCTCAGGCACTGAGCTGTGCACCCTGTACTGCTGAGCCGTGCTGGGGAAGAGCTGAGGGCAATGCTCGAGTGTCTGCAGCTGTAGCCAAACTGCTTTGGGTTACAAGTAGTGACCCGAGACAGCACTGTAGGCTTTCTCAGCTCTGTGGGAAGGAGCCAGAGCTGCTCCAGCTCTGCTGCCATCAGTACCTGAGCCCCCATGACTAAATCTGCCTTAGGTTCATTGCCATGCAGAAATATGGCAGGCAGCTGCTTTAAAGAAATGTCCTTTAGATAGTTTTCCTAAGGCAACACTAAGCTTGAGTACAAAAACTAGAATTCAAGCATGAAATATCCCTAGTTTTCAACCTGGTCCATAGCCTGAGAAAAGCTCAGTGCTGGAATTCAGTTATTACATGAGAAAGTCCCATCTGTCTCGATTATATTCCTTTTGATATTCTTCACAAAGGCACTAATGCAAACATGAAGAATACTAATGGTAATGATATCAGATCTGGAAGTGCAGTTACTCATTGAAAAGATTAAACCAAACAGCTTAAAATACCAGCATGGAACAAAAAAAATCACAGAAAAGTGATCTAGAAGACACCACATGGGGAGAAAACTGTAAGAGGGCACTTAGCATTCATCCTAGGAGTTTACTCAGTCTGTGATTCCATGCATATATTACTGATACAGCATGAAGAAATGCCTATTATCAAACTACACACTGCTGCAGTTGCAGGCTCTTCGTAACTCCACTAGAGTTGCCATAACTTTAAAAATTGCAGACCATAGTCTTGAGTAGGACTTAATTTGAGAAAATGTGACAAGAGGCAACCCCCCCCAGCAGCATCAATTATAAATGCCTCAAATGAAATAGAGCACTAAACCCACACCACTTCCCTCTACACAGGAACATGTACTTTTATGTGCAAGGGTGGGAGGTGTGCATGTATGTGTATGCAACTAGATACGTATGTGCATGCAGGCACACATTTCCCACTAGGTAGCAGTCACGGGCTTGCGTGAAAGCTTTACAGCTTGATAAGCTCAAAATGAAGACAGCCACTCGCAAAGAAAGAGATGTCAGCTCCTGCTGGGCCATCTCCCATGCGAGGTCCCACAGCCATCTCTGCTGCCCCATCAGTTGTGCTGAGGCTTTGGCACTGTGGGATGTGCTGGACCACGAGGAGCAGCCAAAATATTCCCCAATGTGTTTAGGCAGGCAGCTTGCACAATGGCTTGCGTGCCTTGCAGACTGAAGGGAGATCTCATGAACGTCTGGGGAAAAGGGGTGAGTATTCTTTCTGTACAGATTGCAGCCGGTGTTTTGATCACCCAGCAACCTTCACCAGACTTGCTGAAGTCTTGAATATTGATTGCATGATCTGATTTTTCTAGCAGGAATCCTTCCTGGAAATTGCGTTTTCAAGGATGCATCCTAGGCTTAGCAAAAGAGTCTGAGATTGAAAAAGTTTCCTGTGGTGCTGGACAAGTGACTTATGTCTAGCCATGGACTGGAAGTGCTTGATTTCCCTATTATTGCACTGTTTCAAACTGAATGAATAGGATGAATGTTTTCCTAATTTTGTCCACAGATTCGATCACCACAGCTGGAGGAATACAACGGCTTCTGGCCCATAGACCCCTTCACTCCATCTACGAGGCTCACAAAGACCATCGCTGCATGTTTAAGCCAAGCCTTTAAGTTTGAGTACACTGAGGGAAGGGTTGGAAGTATTTACGCTCCTGAGGACTGTCCCATCCTGTGCACTAACCTAGTGAGAGGGATTCTGAACATGATGCAGATAACCATTAAAAAGTCACAAAATGTGTATGAAGTACAGGAGGTTTGTTTTTTCCATTCTGATTTTACTTTTATTCTCATTATACTATTATACAGTATCTTGCCTGTACGTACACTTTCCAGGCAATTTTCTTTGGCTGACTTATTGCTGTTTCAAGGTTGTTTCAAGTGGAAAGTTCATTGTGTTTAATTAATGCTCACAGGCTGGGATTGAAGGCATCTGCCAAACCAGATACGTTACCCAAGACGACAGCAAGAATAAACGTGCCACCATTTCCAAAAGCAAGGATCTGACAGATTGCCAGGAAAAAGCAGTGAAGAACATGGGAATGGCGTACATCCGTCCCTGCCCCACCTGCCCCCTGGTATGTGCAGCACAGAGTCCTGCTGCTACGTTCAGGCACAAGCCACTGCCAAACACTCATGCATCACGCTGATGCTAGTAGGGAGTTCGGCTCATCTGTGCTAATTAACTACCGCTCATTCATATTTCTGAGTGGGTCTCTTTGCACTTCTAGAAAGCCAGAAACATTAAGGCCATGGTGATGTTCACGTACAAGATGAAGTATGATGCCAGCGGGGCCTTGATGACGTCTGCTACATCTGAGCAGGTGTACCAGATCTCTCCCTTCAATGAGCCCAACGGGGTAGTGGTCATGGAGGCAAGGTAGGTGCTGTGCATGTCCTTAGCATAGCTGTGATTGTCAGAGACAGGAGGAGATGGCTAAAGCATATTTAGTGTTGATTTGTGAGTTAACAAGAAGCATCTGACCTGTGGGCTGCGAAGGGCCAAGGCACCATACGTCCCTCGGGATGCCCAGCCAGGTCCCATGTCCTGCTGTTTGGGGGTTTTGCTGGGCCGCCTGAAACAGTTGTCCAACCTCTCAGAGACTTTGGCAAACTCTAATGAAAACTCTTGCCAGTCCTGATGTTTCCAGATAATCCCAAGCAATGCATAAATGGAGAAGTGCACGATCCGTTTGTGGTCAATGCAATGGTCCTGCTGGGCACCTTCAGTCTCCTCCAACTGCTGAACATGTCCTACACACACACAATTCAGTTGAAGGCTACTGATGCATTTCCTTCTCTCCCTTGAAGACAAGAACTGTCTTTGGTCGGCATTAAAAGGACTCCCATCAGTGCACCAAAAACTCAGCTGCAAAACCAGGGGACTCTTCGTTATCATTTCTCAGGAGAGCTACTCCAGATGCCAATTTCTCTAATACGGATTAAAAAACCAGATTTGCAGGTATTAGAGTCTTAATTTTCATTCTTTTTCATTATTTATAAGGTTAACAGGTCATCACATAATTATTTTTGACATGGATCCTTTCAACTGTCTGTTTTTTCCCATAGTTAACAGAAACACTGAAGCAATTGGTTCAGAACAATGAGGAAGGAGCCACTAAAGAAGCTTTAGCCAAGTTCTTACAAATGGTCCAGCTTTTTCGTATAGTGACCCTTGATCAAATTGAGTCTTTGTGGGTGCAGTTTGGCAATGATCCTCCCTACAGGTAAGTGTATTGCCTTCAGCCAGGATTTCCCATCAGAGGCATACTGGGCAATGGGGATAATGGATCATTCCCTCCCTGGCAGGCCCTGGTTCCTGAGCGCCATCTCTGCTGCTGGAGCCACTGATACATTCAGATTCCTGAAGCAAAAAATTCATGATGACAAGCTGAACATCTGGGAAGCAGCTGTGACTCTCCCTCTCGCCTTCCATTTTGTTACACCCAACAAGCAAACCCTAGAAGTTGCCTCAGTGAGTACTTCTGTTTCCTTCTCACTCCTTTTTTAAAGGTGAATTCACAGGAGTATAAGTGAAAGATGCAATGTATTTCCCTCTAAATTTGTAAAATGCCAGGTATTAATAAGAATGAGGAATGCTTTAGAAAATGTTTCCAAACAGTTGTTGCCAATTTTTTTTAATGGCTTTGACACAGGAAAATTGCTATTGATTTCTTTTTGCCAAAAAAAAAAATAATTAAAATAGACAAAATCAAGAAAAGAATGTGTAACCAAAATATGTAACCAATTACATACAGTATAACTGGAGCAAGTCTATTAATTTTTCTTGTAGCTGAATGACTAGTATTTGATTTAACTTGCAAAAATATTTAGGAAAAATCCAAAGCAGTTTTATCTATTTATTTCTCAAATGCATTTTTCACTAAATACCAGCTCTAATTACTAGAAACTTTAACAACTGCTATTTTTTTCTTCTGCAGACTTTTCTGACCTGTCCCCAAATCCAGAAAGCACCAATGCTCCGAACACTCGTTCACCTGGCATATGGTAGCATGGTAAATAAATACTGTGCTCAGTCTTCAATTTGTCCAAATGAACTTCTTCAGGTGGGTGACTCATTTCTTGTTTCATAAGAGGTGAAGAAGTTTTTTAAATGCCTCTAATTTAGCTCTCACAATGCTGGCAGTTAGGTAACTCGCTGTTTACATGCCTCACTCCTGGCTGTGATTGCCTACAAAATTGCAAAGTCAGAATGAAACACCGAGCTGATGCCTTTGAAAAATGTGGTCTTAACAGTTCAGCATTTCAAATGTAAGTGGGAGAAGTTCATGGGGATAATGGGTTATGTAAACAACCTGAAACTAGTTTAGGTACAACAAATTCAGGATTAATGCAAAATAATTATGATTCTTCTCTTTACTTTTACACTAGATAGAGTGTACTTAAAAGTCCTGTTTAAAAGGCACTGAAGTGTGAATATAAGCTAAGCTCTAGATATGCCCTCGGTTAGGGCTTCCAAAGAGGCTACATAATTGCATATCACTGTCAGAAATATTCAGGACATTGTCCCCAGACTATGCAGCTCTGGCTCCTTGCTTAGAAGAACCACAGCACTGAGATGTGGATCACACTTTGACACGTGTTTAAATCCTCAAAAAATGGGTAAAAAAAAGCCAAGGCACCAGAAGAGTAATTTGCCTTCTCAGACCAGTAAAACTGTTTAAGTAAACTTGTTATCACTACTGGAAGTAGAAAATAGTCATGTGTGACCTGCAGCTGTGCAGACCCTGGGGGCTGCAGGCTGGCAGGGCTGGTGGAGGTGCCCTGGGGAACAACGGAACCTGGCATCAGCTCGGGGCTGCTCTTGAACTTCCAACAGAGTCTCTAATGCAGACATCCACCTAGGATTATCTCCTACACTCAGGCTCAGGCACAATATAAAATCAATTACCAACGTGGTGCAAGGAGAAAACCAAGTTTACTTGTATGTTCCACGTTTGGTATCCTGATAACGATGGTGAGACTTTTCTTGGGAGAACAATCTGAACAGCTTCACTCAGGGCTCTGCATCAGTAATTGTTCTGCTTGCTAAGGCATTGCATATTTTTGTGCAGTATTACAAGATTGTTACCTGATAAGATTACCACAGTCTGCTCTGTTTTCAGCCACTCCATGACCTTGCTACTGAAGCCATCAGCAAAGGTGATGTCAAAGACATGGCCTTGGCCCTGAAAGCCATCGGCAATGCAGGACAGCCAGCCAGTATCAAACGCATCCTGAAGTTTTTGCCAACGTTTTCCCCGTCTGCAGCTTCATTACCAGACAGAATACATGTTGATGCTGTGTTGGCCTTGAGGAAAATTTCCAGAAAATACTCTGCAAAAGTAACTGAAATTACTATTTAAACAAATGTCTTAGAGGGTATGATTTGGGTTGACTTAGTGATTCAGGAATAACAAAGCCATCAGGTAATGCTAGCAACTCAGCAGATCTCTCAGTTCCTGGTCTTCCTCTTGCCCACACTGCAAATTCCTAATATCACCCCGTCCTTGCTGATATCTTGGGAAAGAGGTTGCTTTAGTCACTGTAACACTGGGCCCATTACTAATGGCTGTTTCTTCCAGCCCTGTTCACTGTGCACCCAGCAATATCTTCCTTTTCAGCAGCAGGTCCCATGCTCAAGTCTCTGTTTAGGGTTTTGCTCTCCATTTACTGCAGATCATGCAGACACAGTTTAGGAACCACTTCTCACTGAGAAGTTATGAGCTACTCACAGGTTGTATCTTCCTCCTCTAGGTAAGGGAGATCTCCCTCCAGGTCTTTATGGACAGCACACTTACTCCTAACGTCCGAATGGTGGCTTGTGTTGTCCTCTTCGAAACTAAGCCTGCACTTCCAACTGTAACAGCTATGGCCAGATCGCTGCTGACGGAGCCCAGCTTACAAGTAGCCAGTTTCACATATTCACACATGAAGGCTTTGGCAGTAGGCAGGATCCCACAGCTCTATAATCTGTAAGTAGAGGAAGAAATAAATTTTTTAGTAGCAAATGGTGATTTTTTTTCTTGCAGTTTTCTAAGAATTTCATCACAGTCAACTATTTTTATATGATTTTAACTCTTTATTACTTAGATCTGCTGCTTGCAACATTGCCATTAAACTACTAAGCCCCAGACTTGACAGGCTGAGCTTTCGTTACAGCAAGGTCATTCATGGCGGTGATTATTCCCGTGAGTACCAGATGCCCTGTTCACTGTTTCAGCTTATATGGCCAAATGTCTCTATTGTGTTCCATGATTTTCACCCAAATCCCAACCATGGGCTGTGAGTTTAGTGTGCAGTCTTGAAACAGAAAAAGCACAAGAGCCTCTTAGCATGCAAAACCCTAAAATGCAAAATCCCCTGAGGCTGTTCTACTACTCTCTGGGTACCTGCTGGGGAAAGCAGTGCCTGCATATGGATTTAGGCCACCTTCTTCAGTCACTGAGGTTGAGTTGACTCTTCCCTAGAACACAGTTCTCTTGAGGCTGCAAACTTGAGGACCTGTGGGTCTGAATCCTGGCAGAACCCCTTTTGATTTACTTCAGCGTGTGCCTGAGGTGGCTTATATGCACCAGACACCTCAGAGACCCTAAACAAAATCTCTGCTGCTTTTTATTCCTGTGATAGCTGAATATCAGGCTGGTGCTATTTGGAGGGTCTACCTAATGAACAGTCCCAGCACTATGTTTCCATCTGATATAATCACAAAAATAAGAGGATATTATGCAAACACTGCAACGGATATTATTGAGGTAAGAATTTCATTTAAACAGCCAGCTAGACGCAAGCCAGCTACTGATAATATTACTTGTTAAGCCATTTGGACTGTGATTTAGTGTTTTACTCCACCTCTGGCTGTGAAGGCAGATGTGGAAGAGAAAATTTAGATAATTATTATGGATTTACTTAGTTTTCTTTTATTTGGGCTTCTTGACACATACACTCGTCAGTGAACACATTCAGTATAGGCATGAAAATCTGGGAGAGCAGAGGAAAGCTTACACAGCAGAATATTCATCTGCCTACCTAAAGTCACATGGCATCTAGGGTATTTTGCATAAGTACAGGGAAATAGCATCTGAAATTAAATTTCAACCAGCAATGCAGCCAGGGCAGCATGAAGCTCCATGTAACAGCACACAGGCATTTACTCAGCTTCTTGGGCAAGCTTTGCAACCTCGGCTGAGCTCTGCACTGCCCTAAAATTATCCCTGCTGACTAATTCAAAGCTGGCTCAGCACGTCCTCAGCATCTGCAGCCATAGCCTGCAGTTATCCGCCAGGTAGACATACCTTATAAGTGCAATGCCTTCATGAAGTATGTATTTAGAGCAGCCTTGGTGAGTGTAATACTAGGTACAAAAGTTTTCCTGGGCTCTCTTGTACTTGGGCTGCAACTCCTGACTCTGTTTCCCACAGGTGGCTCTCCAGTCACAAAGCCTAACCAAGCTTATCAGGAAGCAGAACATTCCCTTTGCCGAGTATGATACATACAAGAAGCTGAAGGAACTCGGTAAAACAGTATGTCCCTATGTACTCTTCTGATTTGTTTGCAATGCATAGTTCCCGCCCATGCTGGGGTTGCATCACCCATCCATCGAGCCACCCCTTTGATGTTTCAGTGAGAAAGGAGTTGTCATCCAATTTGGTCATGGAAAGATGTACTTACATTGTACTTACACTGTCAACAGATGCCACCTTTTCACTCAACGTATGCCAGCCCTTAATGTATAGTACTAAAGATGATGATGATGCTGGTAGTGAAAATTCATGTTTTAAAGTGTGTGTTAAAACACAGTAAGTGGTTGTTCTTCTCTTTTAAAATGGCTCTTGAATAAGATTTTCATCCGTGAGTCCTTGGGTGTCACCCACTACTTACAGCAGCAGAAATTACCAAGTCCTTACCTCATCCTTTTGTGGGGAAACTCCCACTGAAGTCAGTTATGCAACATAAGAAAGGCCACCTTGGTGCAGACCTGTAAGATGTCTACTAGTTTTTGGCTAAGGAACCACAGTTAGCATCCTTCAGACGGGATCTACTCTTTGCTAATACATTACTGTATTTGAAGTAACATTATTTGCTGCTTTTCTTTCTCCCCATCTCTGCTTAACACCACAGCTTCTGGGATGGAAAGAACTGCCTCCAGAAGACCCTCTGGTGTCCGCTTACATCAAAGTATTGGGCCAAGAGATCACTTTCATTGACATTGATAAAGATGCCATTCAGCAGACCATGACGGTACTGACAAGGCTGTTGTCATTTTTGTCTGCGATGCTAAATAACTTCCCATCCCTGTCTCTTTTTACCTACTAACCTAACCTACTTCTCTGTTTTCAGAGTCTCACTGGATCATCAGACTGGCAGCCAGTGGTGAAAAAAGCGGTGGAAGAGGTCCAGCACGGCATTTCAGCCCAATGGACCCTGCCAGTGATGGTTGCTGAGCTGCGGCACATTGTCCCCACGGTGGTTGGCGTGCCACTGGAGCTCAGTCTGTACGGCGCCGCGCTGGCCCAGGCTGTGGCTGATGGTGAGCTTGGGATCCCAAACTGAGCAGTTGCCCCACAATAATTGTGGGTCCAATCCCTCTGCTGAAATTATATCCCTCTATAATCTTGAAAAATACTCTTGTAATGTGGAAACATTAGTGTTCAGCTACCTCCAAAGGGTTTGAGAAGTAATTAGCATGTTTCACCTGGGACACATTTGTATAACTCTGGTTTGTAGTAGCAATCTTTAAATAACCACGTTAAGTATTTCAAAATGTAAAAGCACTGCCCATGTGTTAACTACTATGCTTATTGAAAACATTGTATCTCCAGCATTTGTTGTTTCTCTGTTCATATAATTCCTGTTTGTCTTTTGCAGTGGATATACAGATGTCACCACCATTATCTGACAATTTTAGACCTTCACAATTGTTGGAAACCAACATGGATATTCATGCTGACATCAAGCCAAAGTAAAAATGACATATATTTTCACATAGGCACACAAGCATTTATATTTATATTGAAATAGACACGTGATTGCATGTTGTTATACAGGGGTCTTACTTGTCCCAGATTTGGGATGGCTGTGCTAGTCTAGAGCAGCAAAGTTGTGAGAAAGCAACACGGTCACCTGATGCTTTATGACCCTGCAAGCGTAGCAATGTGTACTGTATCCCACAGGATGCTGTGCTGTTCTGCCACTGCTAAAAATGCCCACCTTTGTACCTGGTCAGTGACTAAAGATACTAACCTGTGAAGATATATTTGCTTATATATGAACAGGTTTTTACAAGGTCAACATAGAATAGCATCACCACCAGGCACAAGCTGGAGGGATTTGAGGAGGTAAAGGGAAATGCTTCTGGATCCACAAAAGCAAATGCAACGGTACTAATAATGATAACAATAATAATTACCGTAATAACAGTGATATTATTAATAAACAACTAGACACCATCTGAAGCTAGTAGAGATTCTGGCATGTATCAGTGACAAAGCAGTGAGAGGGTCCATGTTAGCTTCATTTACCAGATAAATCCCTTCACCTTTTCTAGTGGCACTTCAGCTTTTTCTTATGTTATACAATACATCCCTTTACCCATCAGTATTGGCTCTTACAATAAATATAACATAGTGAAAATTCAATTTTGCATTTCAAAGTTAAATATGTGCATTTTAATCTGTAATTACGCACGGTTTTATTTCCACTCTTCCAGGGCATATTTTCATACGATTGCAATGATGGGGATTAACACACGATACTTTCAGAGTGGTCTTGAATTTCATGCAGAGTTCAGTGCCAACACTACAATGAAATTTGATGCCAGGATAAATATGAAAGACAAAAATTTGAAGATTGAAACCCCTCCCTGCCGTCAGGAGGTTGAGCTTGCAGCTGTGAGGTATAGAAGAGCTTGTTGCATTTTGCGTGTTACATGTTACTGATTGTGAGCTCCCTGTTATAAAGTCATGAACATACAACTCTCTGTAAGGCTCTGCCATACCTTGGCAGCCACATAAAGCTTAGTATTGTCTGTTTTGCACCAGCAAAGACAGGTAAGCAAAATCAGAAGGTGTTATTTGTGTACCATTTATCACCTCCACAGGAGTGAAGCTTATGCTGTTTCAAGGAACATGGAAGAAGTAGATTTCGAAAAGAAATCCCAGCTTCTCCCCCAAGGAGAAGTGCCAAGTATCACCGACCAGCCATTTCAGCCATCAGAAAGATCTTCAGGACCTGGCAGCTGGAAGGTAAGGAGGCCTCTCACCATCTGTATTGCAGACAGGTAGAGAACAGACAGCTAGCTAACCAGGTCACAGAAAATAAAAAAGTAAGTAAAAACCACAGACACTCTGAGATTCAACAGGTGCCTGACATATCCCAAACCAAGCCTAACATAAGTCCCAGTGGGTCCAAGATATGATCATTCACAGTCTGCTCACTCTCATTATCTCATGCAGGTAGGGTTGCTTTGACAGCATGTCTTCCTATTTCTTTACAGTCATGGGGAGAGTGTGTGAAATTCATATCCTTTGTACAATATCCTTTTTTTTTTTTTCCTGAGCCAGAGCGATGTGGAAAACATGGCTCTTGGGTGGGATATACATTTTTCTTCCCAAATCGTGAGGTGGATTGCAGAAGTCCATTTTCTTATGTGCTCTTCATCTTGTGAGGCTGCCATGAGAAGGATAGGTTGACTTGCAACAGGAGGGCTAGTAGCCCAAAACTGATGCCAAAAAATAGCTCCTCCAAAGAGCCCTGCAGGTTCTTACTGGGAAGGGTGTTTGTGAAACACTGCCTGGGAAAGGTTGGGCAGGACAGCTGTCCTCTTCCGCAGAGCACTTTGGAGGAAACCCCACTGCTTCCAGTGCTTGGACCTCTAATTTCAAGCACTGCTTCCTTACTTAGGCAGGACTTTCATCATTCTCTTCATTAATAGGAGGAAAGATTTTAGGGGCTTTGACAATTTTTTTGTGGAAAAAGTCTTTATTTGCCATATTTTTGTTCAATGCAGCAAAGCCATATTCCTAATGTGATATCCAAAGGATACCAGCAAGGTTCAGAAGAGGCACATCACCACAGTGCAGGAGGAAGATTTTACACACATATCTTCTGTAGAAAACTTGAAAGTTTGGGATGTTCTGCTTGTCTCAGCTTGAAGTCACGAAAATCTGCTTTCTTAAGAAATACCTATCTGGACAAATTAGTTGGAGAGCTTGAAGCCAGAATAGTTTTGAAGCCAGGTACAGTCATGACAACGAGCTTTTCTGTCAACCTCTGTGAATGCTGCTCAAATGCACAACCCTGGAAAGTAAATATGTTGACTTTGGTTCATACAGATGCTGAAATTGACAAAATACAGCTGGAGATTCAGGCAGGATCCAAAGCAGCTTCCAAAATAATTGATGTAGCAAGCTCAGCGACTAAGGAAGAAGATGAGACATCTCCATTTGAGAACATTAAAGCTAAACTGAAGAAGATTCTAGGCATTGAAAATGTATTCAAGGTAAGAGACTCTCAGCATCAGACGGGACTGTGTTCCTATACATAAAGCCAAGAGTTTCCAGTGTGAAAAACTGGCCAGGGAAAGTAAGGATTTTGCCTGGGAAGAATGGGTCTAGGTGAGTTCTGGTGCAGCTTCTGCAGTGAGGGACCAGGAAGTTTTATTTCCTTGAAAGCCTATGGTGAACAGCTTGTCTGACACCCAGAGCAATGTTCCAGAACAAGGTATAAATTCATAACTCTTTGAACTGTTTTTGGAGGTTGCAAATAAAACACGGCGCCGTACAAAACGGATTGAAAGAAAAGACAACACTGCAGTTGCAGACCTCTGGGCAGAGCCTGGTGCAACCCCCCTCTCCAGCTCATCCTCTTCTTCTGCTGCTTCCTCTGCTGATGGTAAAAAGCCTGGAAATGAACACAAGAAAGATGAAATAAGGCAATCTGGGAAGAAGCGTGACAGCAGCAGCAGCAGCAGCAGCAGCAGCTCTGCTAGCAGTAAAATCTGCAGCAGCAGCAGCAGAGAGGACCGGTCTGGAGACAGGCACTGCAGGGGGAACAGTGAATATTCCAACCAACAGGTAATTCACCCAAGCTGGAACTTTTATATTTCTTGTAGTGAATGTTTTTGTACCAGAAATCAGAAAATTGTGCCCACACGGCATAGACCAAAGAAAGAGAAAACAGACTGTTGAGGGTGGCCATTTGCTGCAGGATGGACAAGGCAAGCACCTAGTAGAGTTCTTTCCCCTTTTTTACCTCTGGTTCTCTGAAGCATTTCAGTTCAGAAGTTTCACATTTCAGAAGGTTTCCACTGAAAATGTATTAAAAAAAAATAATTCTGTTTTGCTTTTTTTTCCCATATTCAATGAACTTTTTAATGCATTTGTCAAAAGTTATTTGTCCTCTCTTGGATCTTCTTACATACTATCTATTTTCACAGGCAAATCTACCTATTTACCAGTTTTGGTTCAAACCAGCAGATGAACAGGTACATTTACTGCGTATACTGGGAGCAGGGCCTACAACTGCTCTCCCCAGCTTTGTTGCAATTAGAGCTTAGCTCTCTAAGAATAAAAATATGATAAATTAATTCTGCAATAACTTCCAATGGCAAACAACTTGCTTCAAGGTGATTCTCTGTTTTTGCAGGACCCAGGAAGTGAAGTCCTGAACAGCAGCATCAGCTCCTCCTCTTCTTCAGTTAGTAATGAAGGCATCTCTAGAGCCATGTCTCAGGTGAGTGACTTAATCTACAAGAAATAAAAACATTTACTTTGGATTTCCAGTTATTGTATGTTTATAACGGAACAGGAAAAATACGGTGATTTAGCATATTAGATAGAAAGAAAATTGTTTCCTGTTTATAGAGGTGAGCACATTGGATAGCAATTGAACAGTTTTTAACATTCACTTAATACAGGCTATATGTTTAATGAAACTGGAATATATTGCCGTCTATGTTGAAATTTGTGTTACTCAGTAAATAATTCACTGTAAAAATGAACACTCTAGAAGTGCTGGCCTGCTTGATCAGAAACCAGCTTCAAGTATATTTTTTATTGCATAGCTCTTTGTAAAAGTCCAGGACTTGACTCTGCCACTTGTTTGTTCATTGGGTCTTCACTGCCAAGTACTTCTGTTTGTGTTAGCAGGACCGTACAAGGCCTTTGAAAAGACCTTGATTGTGTAGTAATATTCCAACTTTGAAAGTGATCCAGGTGTTTATTCAGGAACCACTGCATGGTACATAGTTAACAGTACCTGGTCCTTCTGCAAGAACTATTCTAAGAACTGCTAGAATCTGGAGCAGATTTCATCAAAGGAAAATTTCACACCTTTCAGACAATGATCTACATGCCTACAAAATAGTAAACCTTTGCTGAGCCATCCTCTCTGCACCAGCAGCTCCCAGTTGTTAGTGCAAGTAGCTTGTGGGAAAAAAAGACAACCAGATCTATTCTCCCCACTCCTTTCTGCATATCTTGAATTCACCTCTCTTGTCCATCTTTTCATGACTTTACTACTTCCCTGAACTCTTCACAGTCTTCCTCAGTGTTCTCACCACAGATACCACTTTCCTCAGACAGAGGCTTGCTCCTTCCCCATTTCACCCTAAGCCCTCACCAGATCTTCTGTGGGTCTCCGTCACTCAGACCTAGCAGTGCAGGAGGGACCCACTGCCCCACAGCTCATCCACCTGCAGCTCTGCCCTGGACAGGTGGGGATTCCTGCCTCGTAGCTCAGGTAGGGTAGTCACAGCTCAAGCGGATGCTGCTGCCAGGCACAAGGCTTCGACTTTGAGCGCAGCCATGTGCTGCTCCTCGTGCAAGCTGGACTGCACTGAACAGATCCCTCTGTCAACACAAATTATCATGGTTTTAATCAGATGGCTTAATGAATTTTATCGAAAAGACTATTAGCTAAACTACAGGTTGGTAAGTGAGCAGTGCTGAGCTGGGTAATATTGGTTCTTTATACAGTAGGGTCCTACTCCATACTTCCTTTTGTGACACTGAAATGACAAAAGATTCCCAACACTACTGTTTTACTTAGATAGGTCGCGACAGCTCTCCCGTGAAAGACTGAGGCCACACTACATATGAACTGCAATGATCTATGATGCTGTCTCATACTTTACGCAAAAAGACTTTTCGAATGAAACTTTTCCTTTAGAAATACATTTTATCTGTTGGTTTAATATGGTAATTTTAATTCTTTGTTTATGTCTTCGGTCTCTATTTCCTCTTTACTGACTTAAGCCTAAATTCCTGGGAGACAGCAAGCCACCAGTACTGGCTGCAGTCCTACGTGCCATCCACAGAAACGAGCAGCCGACAGGATTGCAGCTTGTGCTGTACACTGATACACAACCCATGAGGTCGAGGATACAGGTATTTGTTTCCAGCATCACAGGATCAAGTAGATGGAAACTCTGTG
Organism: Podargus strigoides; assembly: GCA_028020825.1. NCBI lineage: Eukaryota > Metazoa > Chordata > Aves > Caprimulgiformes > Podargidae > Podargus > Podargus strigoides. The sequence goes on along the minus strand of CM051627.1, from coordinate 15,231,234 downwards.
CTGATGCTTCAGTAATAAATTCCCATAAAGTATTGGTAAGTTTAAAATAATGGTCAGCTCAAACATAAATGAAATATAATGATCTTAAAATGTTTTATACTAAAATATATATATATTCCCCTCTACTAGGGTTCTCTTAAATGGGGTAAAGATTGCCAAGACTACCAGATTGCTACTCAGATTGCAACAGGGCAATTCGCTGCTTATCCAGCTATACAGATGAAGCTGAAGTGGCCACACGTACCTTCAATAGTCCAAACAACTGCAAGATGGTGAGATACTACCTTAGTTTTTGAAAAATTCACCTGTGTCAACGCTCCAGATAATTACAGATTCAGTTCTGCGATTTCTGGGCTGGAAAAATTCCCCTTAGTCAATACATTATAAAATCAGATTACACATGTCTGTTTTATCTGTGTGTTCATTCCCTCAAAGCATGATGCATTTTAGTTTGCAGGAAAACTGCTTGAAACAAAGGGGATGATGGGATTCACCTAATCTATTGTAGACTTTTAATTTAAAGTGCCTGAATTAGGAAACTGGCTGGTGTTTCCTAATCGATGGAAGACTCAGAGCAGAAGCCTAACCTTGGTTCTCTGAAGGAGTCTGTCTCTTACTGACTGTACAGAGAGAGTAGTTTGCTCATGTAGGCACCTTACCTCCAGCTTCTGAAGATGGTGATACAAGCACTTCCCGTAAGGCTTACTGCACACTAAATAGCAAATGTTGTGTGACACTTAGTGTAAGAAAACTTAACTGCTGGATTCAGCTCACATATGTGTCTATCCTTATACATATAGTATCTATTGTATTTGTTCATTCATTGTATTCATACGTGCATTTGCCCACGATAACATATAGATCCATATCAAAGCCTGATCTTTTTTTCATGGTGCTACCAAAACACAGGCACATACAACAGCTCAGTTACCTAAATACACACGCAACACAAGCTTTCATGTTAAAGGGGTGCATGTGATTTGGTTAACAAATGTCTACTGAAGAGGATAATTTTTTATATTAGATTGAGTTACCTGAAGTGCTGTTATCTGCCCTGACTATATGGGATGCAATCCTCCAATTGACTAGCCTGGCGCAAAGCCATGGGACTCAGCTTTGCTCTGCTCTGAGACTATCCCTTTTTTAAGGGAATAACTTCTGTATTTCTCTGTTTCAGTCCCAAGTCTGTATGGGAACCTGATCACAGAGATCCCCCTGTCAAATTACTGACAATCTTGCTAAAAGTTACCATTGCAGGACTGACACATTAATATGAAGTCATCTATTTTTTAGCATTTTAGTATTTTATTTTTTATTCAATTGGTGCCTACTTTTAAACTCTGAATGTGTTTAAAACAAGTTGGCTATACTTTTATTCTCATATCACCCTGCCATCCAGTCTCTTGAAGACTGTTTCACTCGTTAATAGATAAAATCTGCTTGCCTCTCCTGCCACACACACCGTGTATTACCAAACCCTGATACAAAACGTATGTAACACAGAATGCATATTGCTTTATGGGGGTATTTTAGTCTGAGCAAATGACAACTATTTTTTACAAAGATGTATAGTTTTAATCACTTCCTTTTCCAGGTTCTACTCATTTCTTCCAGGTGCTGCATATATGCTTGGGTATTCCCAAAGGCAACAGCGTGGCCCCTCTCACCAGGCAACCTTGGTTGTGGCTCTGACATCTCCAAGAACCTGCGATGTGGTCCTCAAGCTACCTGAGGTAACTACTTCCACTATCTTTTATCCTGGGGCATTCAGTACTTATGAAATCGAAGGTTAATAGCTTTTTTAACCCACTGATGTTTCTTTGATTTATTAAACTATGAAGAAGCTCCCATCACAAGGACATTATATTCAGGCAGTTGGTTGTGTTATGAAAATATCTGAAAACACATTTCTCTTTCTCATGTAGCGTGCAAACACATGAAATAAGAAGCAAGTTACAAAACAACCATCATGATTGATAGCCCATTAACAATAACTTATTAAATAGACCACTCCTCCACAAAACTCCAGGAAGAAAGTAGTTTTCCTGTGTCTTGTAAAAGATAATAAACCCAGGCTGTAGAGAAGCATAATGGCCAAATAGCAGCCCTCACCATATAGGCAAGGAGAGGGTGTGCATCTCAGGTAAGCAAACTATTTGGAATGTGGGCAAATGTGATGTACAACTCCCCCAAAAGATGCAAATCGATGAATATCAAACTTCATTTACAGCACTGCTATTCTATAGACTGCAGATGTGTCAAACTGTAGAGGTAGAGCTGTTTAATGCTGTAGCCAGAGGACGTGATTTATTTTTAGCTCTGATCTAAATTTAGATTCTAATTTAGATTTCAGTCAGTACAGTCCTCTTTGAACATCATAGAAAAATGTTATCTCATCTCTACACTGTATTTTGCATTTATATTCATGTCTGTTTTCTGACTGATTTTCAGCTCACAATTTATGACAGAGCCATCAGGCTTCCCCTGCCATTCCCTTCAAGTACGGCTACACCGATTTCACCAGCACCCTCCCCTGACCGGGGCATCTTTTCCCAAGCAATGGTCTCAATCACTGAAAACCTTAAAGGTCAGCAATTAACCACCTGAACAAGGATTGCTTGACTGTGCAGATTTTGTAAATATGATTTATAGTTTTGACATGACTTGAAATTATTTTACATTCACTTAAAAAAATCCTGGACTCGAGATAGAAATAAACCCATCTGTATGAAAATCTGTGAGGCTGCAAAGATGTAAAGAAAAGGAAACTTACAATAGTAAGATTAAATATTCACTTCCATGCCAAATAGTGATTCCAAAGGCATCTATTCCCAAATGCATCCATTTCAGCTTCACTGCAGAGATTGCTCATGAAATAAAAAACATTACAAAATTTATGAGTGACCTTAGATTTGGGGTGCTCTGTTTGATTAGTGCTGTTAGGTAGAAGCTAAAACAGCTTGAAAAGTATACCCATTAATTTTACCTCCTGCACTTGATTGTGAAGGGATTATTGTTTCATTAATGCTGTATTAAGAGCTTACCACATTATACTTACTTAGGGTAAACTTTAAATGGGAAAGGTGTATGTAATCCTGGGATAAGTAGTCAGATTTTGCTTGGAATCAGTGGGCTAATGTCATACCTATGCATATTTCTTTGGTAAACAACAAAACTAGTCCGTATTAACTAAAATTGCTGTAAAATTATTTCTAATCACAGCTGGTAGGATTTCCAATAAAATATCATTACAGTGAAAAAGGGAGAAGTTTACTCTAGTGTGGCTTTTTTCCCTCCCCATCTTCTAATTATTTCTAATCCTGGTCATGACTCCATAAAGTTAGGAGTGTTTCCTGTAGTGTTAATGATATGTGAACTGTTAACAACATTTGAGAAATTCTTTTGACTACAACAAAGTTACAAAAGTCAAAAGGCCACAGAGAGTTTCACCAGCAGCAGCCGTGAGCAGAATTTACCTCACACCGTGATTGACTCATGAGTGGGTTGCACTGCTGTCTGGGGACTGGCAATGTTTTGCTTTTGTAGTATTACTGTAAATCCAGTATTTAATCTGAAAGAATCATTTTGCTTTCATGTGGGAATAGGTAAAACAGAAAATGTTTCTTTGTTTTGTTGTTTTTTTTTAAATTGCAAATCTAAAATAGAATAATTGTCATATAAAGTACAAAAAGCTTACTTTTGACTGATTATTTTTTTTCAGCTCGTTGTTCAATTTTCCAAAATACGATCACAACCTTCAATGGAGTTGAATTTAACTATTCAATGCCTGCAAATTGCTACCATATTTTGGTACAGGACTGTAGTCCAGAACTGAAGTTCCTGGTGACGATGAAAAGACTTGAGGAGCCTGCTGATCTTACAGCAGTAAATGTCAGACTTGCCAGCCAGTAAGTAATCACAAATTTAACAACAAATAGATGTCAAGCTGAATACACTATAAATGTGAAGACCAGACTGTTAGAGCAGATTGGTACTAGCATAAGACTCATGCAAAAATTACTGACGTCAATGGAAAAACTTCTAGGATTGTCACTCGGATTTGGGACTTTGTCTTTCAAAAGTGCTTCTGAAATATATTTGAGGTTCGCAGTAACCTAAAGTCTTTGCTGCCCAAAATTCTTCATGAATTTGTTAGCATTTAACCATCACATTTCAATTCTTAGTAATTAGGTAGACACATAAACTATAAATCCAAAAGGGACTATTGTAATCATGTAGTCTGGCCTCCTACACTAAGCTAATAATTAGATTGTACTACTAATTAGCACGCACAACCATCTCAGCAGAGATGTTGAGGAGTGGACATAGCTAAAAAGATTATCCCAGATTAGAGGCAGTCTCTTAGGTCATCCCTTAATTGGTCCATAATGTTCTAAATCTATTTGAAATTTGTTTCATCTTGGAGCAATCACCTCTGCCATCATAGGTTTTGCTTTAAAAGTATAGTCTGATATTCTTAAATTGTATGGGATTATGCATGCCAAAATCATTGCAGGGAGTATTCTTCAAAGTGCATAAATAGGCTTTGATCTGTAAGGTTTCATTACAAGTAATTATTTATTTCTGAAAATTGTGTGCCTAACTGTGCCATAATGTTGGAGAAACAGAGAGAAACTATATTCCCTGCACCTGTTTTGTGGAAGAACAGAAAGGTGCTTATTTCATAGACTGTATCTTTTGTGATGAAGACATTCCTTGCCACTGTATCATTCCTGATCATTTCATACAACTGTATGGTCATGCTTTTGATGTGCTTGAGCTTCATATTTCCTTATTAGAGCAAACACTGCTCTGAAGAAAATACTACAATACACAGACTACTGAGGCTGTAAGAGAACCGCCGCAGGGAATCTAATCTCCCTTTGAAATGTAAAGCATCTGCAATTTATGTGGGCGTAATAGCAATCGCACTGTTCTGCAGCAAGGGTCCCTGTACCCTGGTGTCTTGCTGCCTGAACCATGGCCACACGCAGATGTTCAGAGATGAGTGAAGCTAGGGTAAGGTGTATTGTGAGCGCTCCTTCTGGCACGCTCCTCTGGGCTCTCTCAGTCTGCCTCCCAAAGGGTACCAGGTGATTCATGCCAGAATGACATGAGCATCCTGCAGTGTTGGTTCCACCAGGACTAGAAATCATGAGCTGAGTAGGCCGAAGGAGAAGCATTTGTTTACACTCATTTCCTTTACTTAAAGTGAGGTTGACATGTATGTTTCCAACGGACACATCCAGTTGAAGATTAATGGTGTTCAAGTCCCAACAGATGTTCCATACACATCTAATTCTGGTAAGGGACCCATTTTTATATTTCATTTAATCTTTTCTTATGTTTTGAAGAAGGAGAGGATGTGTTCCTGCAAAACCCTCTCAAGATAAAGATGGCTCTAATGTGAGAAACAATCAGGTGATTTTAACATACCTTCATGCTAGCTTTCATAAGGGGTGGCAAGAAAGCCAAGCAAAGAAGGAGATGCTGATCTTGTGTATCTTTGCACAAACCAAATAATGCAGGGCTGTGGTACCTTGTGCTGGTCATAGAAACGTACAGAACAAGCATCTAGATGTCCCCTGGCCACAGCCACCCTTGTCACAGCACTTCAGCTTGTTCCAGGGCAGGGAGCAGTATGGTCTTTCTCATTTCCCCCATCTCTTTCAAGATACATTGCAGCCTGCAGTAAGTCCCCAGGAATTTAACAATTGGTTCAGATTGGACACTAAAACAGTAAGTTCCTTTTAAAATAAATCTCCTTTTTGCTTTTTTGTTGCAGATGCAAGCATGTTGATCAGCAGCGAAAAGGAAGGGCTGTCACTAAAAGCCTCAGATTATGGCATAGATAAACTATATTACAATGGGCATAGGCTTGAGGTATTTTTTTAAAATTATTTTCAGTGGTTTTATTTTTAGAAGAAAAACATTTAAGTGCCTCTTTTCTTTATTTTCACAAAGATTCAAGTTGCTTTCTGGATGGCTGGAAAAACATGTGGTATTTGTGGAAAATATGATGCTGAGAAGGAAAGGGAATATCAAATGCCCAGTGGATATTTAGCTAAAGATGCAGTGAGTTTTGGTCAATCCTGGATCATCCCAGAAGACCCTTGTGCTGGAGGTACTAAGATTCTAACATATATTAATGTCATTGCCTTTGACTAATTAATTAGTCACATGATTTATATTAATTGTAGCACAATCATCTTCTTTTTTTCCACTATTTTTGTGATTAGTGGCCATAGACTAAAAGAAACCCTGGTTTTCCCGAGTTTGGTAGTTCACTGCACATTCTTGTTTTGTTGCATTTTTCCATCAACTTCTTATGCACTCTGTAGTTATCTGAAGTTTGTATGTTCCAGGTAAATTATAAAAAAACTCCCTAAGATGATAAGTTAGTATGAAAAGTAGGCAGTTTGACTGTTGACAAAAGACATTTTACATCATCCTTAACAGTTTCATTCTTTATTTTCATTCTGTTATTTCCAGGCTTCTAGTTTACCCAGAAAAAAAAAAAAAAAAAAAATTTAGCCCTGGCTACCAGACTAGAGGGCATTTGAGGTGGTAAATACCTGTTTTAATTTCCTCAGGCTGAAGATGAACTTAATCTGAAACCTTCAGCCCGGGAATGACAGTTCTTACCATCCAGGTCCTATACAAAACCAACATGAATATATTGATAACATTAGGGTGCACCACATTTTATGTGGAACCCAACCCTCTGAGCATGTGGTGGCATTTTTGGAATGTATTCTTAGATCAATGGAGGGACAGGTCCAGGAAAGCCTGGATCACAGAGGCTTAAAGGCTAAGCTACTCAGCCATGGCAAGTGGGTATGGTGCTAGGCACAGTACAGAAGTCGATATACTGATGTCTAGGAGCCCCAAAATGAAGTGCTGTCACAGTTTGGATAAAGCTGAGTGTCAGCTGACCAATGTTTTCACATGTATATTTTTGGATTTGGACACCTATGTCTTGCCTTGGTCCTATTTGGCAAGCCTTTGCCCTTGGGACTGTGCCCCATACGCCTGATTTTCTCACAGCCTAAGCCACTGACAGGATCACAGAATGTCAGGGATTGGAAGGGACCTCAAAAGATCATCTAGTCCAATCCCCCTGCCAGAGCAGGAATACCTAGATCAGGTCACACAGGAACATGTCCAGGTGGGTTTTGAATGTCTCCAGAGAAGGAGACTCCACAACCTCTCTGGGCAGCCTGTGCCAGTGCTCTGTTACCCTCACTGTGAAGAAATTCTTCCTCACATTTATGTGGAACCTCCTATGTTCCAGCTTACACCCATTGCCCCTTGTCCTATCATTGGATGTCACTGAGAAGAGCCTGGCTCCATCCTCATGACACTCACCCTTTATATATTTATAAACATTAATGAGGTCACCCCTCAGTCTCCTCTTCTCCAAGCTACAGAGACCCATTTTCACAGAGCTTGTGTCACTTGGTTTATCCATTGGGCTTAATTGTTAATTCTACAAATGAAGTCCATAAAATTATTTATATAAATTCTGCAGGTGCTTTAGGAGAATTTGTGTTTTACAGCTTGTAAACTGCAGCGCAAATTTGTCAAGCTCGAGAAGCCAGTCGCGTTTGAGAAGGCGGCAGTGAAGTGTTTCTCCGTGGAGCCGGTTCTGCAGTGCGTGGAGGGCTGTTCGGCCACCGGGGCTGTCCCCGTCGCCGTGGGCTTCCACTGCGTGCCAGCCGGTGCGTGCAGGGCGGGCACTGGGGCTCCAGCGTGTCCCCTGTGACTGAGGCTGAGTGCACAGATGTACAGAACCCCTCACACCACCTCTTCCTCCTCTTTCCTCACGCGCAGACTCCACGCTCAGCCCGGACAGCCCCACGAGGCTGGAGCAGAAACCCGAGGACATCACGAGCACGGTCGCTGCTCACACAGCGTGCTCCTGCCAACAGCGGTGGTGCCCAGCGTGACGCCCCGCTCCACGACCCACGCGTTCCGGGGTGTCCCTGCCAGCCCTGACGGCCGGTGGCCCTGCGGACACGGCTGGTGTGGACAGCGAGGATAAGCCGTCTTCTCCCGGTCCTCTCCCGTTCTCCTTCTGGGGACCTGGGGAATCATGCCGGACACCCTCCGCCGGGTTTGATCTTTTAATAAACCGTTGCTCTGTACAAGCGGCCAGTCAAGATCGTTTCTCTCTGAACCAGCCGCTCCCTGAAGGCGGCCGAGGGCCGTGCGCCGCTGCTGGGGCCCGGCCGGTCCCCTCAGGCCGGGAGGCCGCACGGGGCAGCGGGGCGGAGCCGCGCGGCCGCGCCGCCACCCAACGCGCCCCGCCCGCCGGGCCTGAGGCGGAAGCGGCGAGTCGCCATGGGGCGGCGGTGGGGCCGGTGGTTGCCGTCCCTCCTCGGCCTCCTCCCGCTGCTGGGCGGCCCCGCCGCCGCTGTGTGCCCCTGCCAGGACCCGCGGCTCTGCCACCCCGTCACTGGCGCCGGTGGCTTCGAGGTGCGCGTCCCCCGGCGGCTGTGCGGGGCGGCCTGCGCGGTTAGCAGCGTGTTGAACACGCCTGGTTTTAATTGCCTGCAGTAGAGCCGAGCAGGTTGTGGAAAATGGGTGGACGCGGTTCACAGGACGTGTCGCCGCGGTGACGAGTGACCACGCCAGCGCGCTTCCAGAGACACAAGTCATGTCCCTTTTTAAGGGGCAGGTGGAAAATAATCGCCCTGCTGAGAAGTGTTGGGAGCTAACGAGGGTGCTTTTTTTACCCCTTTTCCAGGTCTTCGTGTTCGATGTGGGAAAGAAAGCCTGGAAATCCTACGACTGGTCGAAAATCACAACTGTGGCAGCCTTCGGAAAGTACGATCCCGAGCTCGTGTGCTACGCGCACGCCAAAGGCTCCAGGGTGGTGCTGAAAGGTCGGTTACCTTGCAGAGGTGTGGACGTCTGTGTGACACAGGAATGGGAACACAATGTGCACAGGGCCATAGCACCTTGGCATTTCACGTTCACTTGTGCACAGAGTGTTACAGATCAGTAAGAGGATTAATGAATAAGGGGATAACGCACACAGGACCAGAATACCTTGGCAAATTGCACGTGCTGGTGTGCAGGGCATTAAATGAAAAACCCAGCAGTGGCTTCTGCCACAGTAATAACAAAACCATTCCAGTGACATCTAAATAAAAGTTCTCTAACTGGAAACATCACAGCCATGGAGGAACAGGTGGTTGAGTTTTCAAACACAAATACTTGGGAACTCTGTGCAGGTACAAATGCTGATTAGAAAGACAAAGTCCATTGCAGCTTACGTGATGTAATCAAGTTTTGGCTCTGTTGAGGCAAAAACGAAATCCAAGACCACAATGTGGAAAGCAACAAAGGTTAAACATAAAGGTGTGTTATCTAAACAGTAAGATAGAGTCCCTCTGGCTCTGTGGAAATACTGAAAGGACATTGATTTCAGGAAATGAAGTTTACTGGAAAAGCCACTGAAGTGGCTGGAAAAATATTAAGCAGAAGTAAAGAGATTAAAATTATAGAAAAGAAATCCAAAAGGAACTTTTAAACACTGCTCTCTCCAAGAAGCTTTGTAATCTCTTCTAGGTTGGGTCCTCAATATTATGCTTGGGGAAAATGTTAACTCCTTTGTATTTTACCAGGATGGGTGCGAAGTTTTTTTATTTTGTGGTTATGTTTGTTAGTTTAGTAAAGACAAACTTTTCCTCCTTACTATTACTGCAGTGCAAATACGTGTTAACTCTTGAAGGCCTCTTGTCTAGGTGATGTTCCTCTTAAGGAAATTATTGATCCTGCTAAAAGAGAGGCATGGATAACCCGGCAGGTGGACCTTGCAAAAAAACAGTATATGGATGGAATTAACATAGATATAGAGCAAGAAGTTAATGAAACCTCCCCTGAGTATTATGCATTAACAGAGCTTGTTAAAGAAACTACAGATGCTTTTCACAGAGAAATACCAGGATCACAGGTAATAATAATGTACTTTATACAAACATTAAGTTTAACTTAATAAAAGGCAAAGAGTTTTGAGAAAGCTCTTTAGCATATGAATATGAAAAAATATGCAAATCTAAAGCGTGATATTCTCAAGGTTAATTATGAATGTTAGCTATGATATGCTATCATAAGAATCACTCTTTTTGACCTGTATGAATTTAAATGGAAGAAGGATTTCACTGAGATTTCAAGATAAAATGTTATTGCCTTGTGTGAGCTGGCAGTTAATAGTATGACTTAATGTACCTTTGAAAATAGGGCAAATACAGCCTTCTGGTGCAAAAGCTTGACATTATTTTGGTAAACCTGTCACCAAAGTTTTAAGGATTTCCATCATGCTTCATATTTTGATCAGATGGTTTTCATGTTATATTTTAATTTCTCTGGGATTTTAAATTCACTAATAGGGGCACTCACTCTTTATTATCTAATTTTTTTTGTCTGTTGAGGAGCTTCTCCTATAGTTTGTTAGTATCACTGTGTATTAAACACTGTGCAACATTTGGGAAATACTGTCTTTAAAAGTTACAGCTTTTTTTTTTAAAGAGAAAACAAAGAGCACCTAAGTGCCATACATAGTATTAACTTGTGCATTTTTCCTTCAGGTAACATTTGATGTGGCTTGGTCTCCAGCATGCATAGATAACAGGTGCTACAACTACACTGGGATTGCAGATGCCTGTGACTTCTTATTTGTGATGTCCTATGATGAACAGAGCCAGATCTGGACAGACTGTATTGCAAAAGCCAATGCTCCTTACCTGCAGACTTTAGTTGGTGAGGACAAAACACCTCCCCAGGAGTCAGGACATTTCCATTTGTTCCCATGACTAGATAGAAAAGATTGCCTTTTCATAGATAAGTTTTTAGGTAGTATTAAGGCTTTCGAGTGTGCTCAAATATGTGTTGTCCTAATGTGAAAGTAGTATCTCAGATCCTTAGGACACTAGAAATAGACCTTTAGCAGTTGTATGTTGTCACTTGTAATTGCCTAGCCCTCACGATTGTGAAGAACAGTTTTAGAATGACAAACGGCAGCTCAAGAAATGGTGTCTGCCTGGGCTTGCAAAGAACCTGAAATATTTCTCTCATCCTATGGGCAGCTGGTTTTAGGAGTGAGCAGCTAGAGCAGTTCCTAGGATCTGAATAGAGAAGTCTAGGAGTATGCAGGTGGGAGGTAAAGAAGAGCTTGCACCTAAGCTTCTGTCTGAGGATCATGCAACTCCTCTGTTGGCTCTGGCTCTAGATTAGTTGCAAGAATAAAAAGCATAGGAAAATGCAATAATGCATTTTAATTTTTATTTCCTTCAAAACTAGGATATGAAGAGTACATTACTATGGGCATTGATCCGAAGAAGCTTGTGATGGGAGTGCCCTGGTATGGCTATGACTATGTCTGCCAAAACCTATCTAAGGTAAGATGAAGATTATTCATTTACAATTGTACTGCTATTTTTTTTTCCTTGGAAAGAGACAGCTAGATGTTGCTTTTAGGATTAGGAAATACTGTGGTTTGACAGATAAGCGCATAAAGCTGGGACTCGAGACAGAAGCTTTTGCTTGGCTGATAGCTGGTGAGCAGTGTGCTACCAAACAAGGTATTTTATCTCTCCCTAGGCAACCCAAACCCTGTGATACCCCAGTGCCATGTTTGACTAAGGAGCTATAGATGTTACCTGTATGAGAAGAGATGATGTCCAAAGGCACTATAACACTTGTGTCTGCCTTCTCAACACAGTCACTAAGCTCACTGCTTAAAAACTACGTGCAACAAACCACAGCAAACCTGTGACTGTTACAGTGTAGTAGTTTATGGATAAATCATGGAGTCTCAAATAACATTATAGTTATGAAAAATGTAAGAGTAAATTATAAGTGGAAAAGATAAGACAACTGTGTAAGTTGAATGATGTCCATCCAATCCTGTATCACTACAGAATAAAGAAAATTTACCTGTTTTAATTTACATCTGTCTAAAAATGGAATGTGTGGCACTGAGATTTGAGGTTTTTGAGACCCCAGTGCCTTTTGTAACTTTGTTCTTGGCTGTGCTGCTATTTTGGAGTTCAATAAATACATGTAACATGAAACTTATGCCTTCTGCTTTTTTTTTTTTTCCCAGGATCATGTTTGTTCCCTTTCCAAAGTACCTTTCCGCGGGGCTCCTTGCAGTGATGCTGCAGGGCGTCAGGTCCCCTACGGAGCAATCATGAAGCAAGTGAACAGTTCTCTTTCAGGGGTGCTGTGGGATGAGGTACAGAAATCTCCATTTTATGAATACAAGGTAAGTGTATTCTTTATAAGACACCATCTTGTGGAGTAAATGTTTATGAACCTTAGTTCTCTGATTACAAAGTTTTCAGGGTTAGATTTTTCCACTTGTGTTTCCTGCTGCTTTTTCTCATGTAGTAAAGGATGGCTGGACTTCCATATCTTGAATTTCTAGTCTGAAAGAGGGGTGCAGTGACTGAAGACTACAGGAGTAATAAAGATCTTTATTACTTTGCAGTTTTCTCAAGAGATTGTATCATGTCAAAGAGGATGTTTTGGCACAAAGAAATGCTATAGCTCCATCCTTCCCCGTTACAGTTACTTTTATGAGTCGAAGACTGGTTTAAACTAAAACAGATTCTGAGATGCTCTTAAGTTTTTCTAACCCAGTGGTTTGCATGCATGTTCTCTTCTGCATTTGGTTTCTACATAGATGTAGTGAAAGACTCCACGAATGATTCGTGCTTACATGAACAACACAGTGTATGCATTTCATCTTGTTTCTTTAGAAATAATTTTAAGTTTCACGTGTAAAAGATTAAAAGGTCTTGTAAGCAATGACCAAGCCAAAGCAGAATAACTTCGACAAAATTTTACAACCTCCTCTAAAACTTCTTATTGTTGAAAAAAGCACTTAATCTCTAACTGAAGTCACCTGTTAGGTTAGATAGTGTATCTGAGATTTCAGCTGTATTTTAAAAAATTATAAAAATGCAAATTAGCTAAGTCTTTTCATCTAACTTCAGTTAAAATGTATCAGTTTTATAACTTAGATTCTACAAGTAAAAAATAGCCAAGTATTTGACTTAACGTTTTTAATTGTATCTGTGTGAAAAATAAGTTGTAGACCAGGAAAGTATCATTAAGTAAATCTACATAGCTGGTATATCTGAGTTTTTAATTGTACTTTTCACTGCATTCAACAGAAAATGTATCAAAACTCGATGAACTTTAATGTATCATGTTTATGTAGATACGTAGATACTGCCAATAGCGTTCAAATGTTTTTCTAGGATTCTCTTGGACGCTTCCACCAAGTGTGGTATGATGACCCTCACAGTATCTCTCTAAAAGCAGCGTATGTGAAGAATCGTGGTTTAAGGGGCATTGGCATGTGGAATGGAAATAGTCTCGACTATTCCAGGGAAGCTGTAGCAGAACAACAAACTGAAGCAATGTGGCAAGCCCTGACACCGTAAGAACTATGTGAACCCTTGATTTAGAATGATGAAAACTGGTAATTTTTTATTATGGCTTATATGATCATAGATTGTGACTTTATATAAATATACCATGATTACAAAAACTTGGAGAACTAGCCAAATTAATCTCGTTATCTTGTATGCTAAGCCACATTTTCATTCTTCAGAAAGTTGCAATGTTGCTTTAGCAGCTTTTCTTTTAAAAGACTGCTCATCTTTTTCATATTTCAGAGCTACCATAAGCTGGTTAAAGCTTGAACCCAGTGTGTATCTGGTAACAAGACCAAGTGGTGGATTTACAGGAGCAATCTGATAGTGATCCCTTGCTAAGGCTGCCTGGTGCAGCAAGTACTCATTCTGTGGTTGCATGGTGCAGTCTCAGCTTTCCAATGTCCCACCCCAACCTATATTTTAGCTAAGTCACTCTTGAATCAGATTAAATACAGAATACTGGAGAGACTGTGTTGCTTACATGCCACTTGGTGAAACTTGGTTACTCTTCTAGAGATTAAAATATTTTATAGACTGAAGAAATTACATAACATGAAGTAGTTGCCAGTGAGATGTTTATCAGACTTGTTGTTAGAAAGGAATATTCAATAAACTCCAGTTTCACTGTGTTTGTTATCACACAGATTCCTTAGTTTCAAAACCCAAAAAACTTGGACCTTATCTTGAAGAGGGAACGTTAATAGGGAGAGGACTTGGATGATGTTTTCGTCCATTTCAAACTTCTTTACTTCCTGAAAACTAGAACCCAGAAGCTTATTTAATGATGAATTGCATACGTATTTTTCTACATGCTTTCAGACTCATTCAGTAGCCTGTTTTTACATGGTGTTGCCTCTGAGATAATATCAGGTTATATTTTTCTTTCTAGGTCATATTTTTCATAAAATACTTTGCCTAGAGAAATTGTGTATATTTTAAAAATATCCATAGAGATGGAAGGATTGACTGGTGCTGACAGGATATTTTTTTGTTAAATAAAATGCTGTCTTCACTAAGGTTGGTAAACAGTGTTGTCTGTTTATGCTTTACTTGTTCCACCGCTTACAGACCACACTGCTTCTCTGCTTCTCAGAACTGTTTCACAACCAGATTAAAGTGCCACTGTGCCCTGCTTAAGTGACTCCATTCATTAAACAATTTCTTTAATTAGCTATATGTAGTCAGTTGTGGGGTGGGTTTGTTTGCTTGGGTTGGGGTTTTCCCTTGCTAAATAATTACTGGGAGAACACCACTGAATAGCTGCACTACGATAATGCATGCTGAAGAGAAGACTAGAAGACTTCATATGAGTGTCAGACTGCTTCATACTACAGGTGATGGAAAGCAGAAGGTGAAGCCTACTGCTCTCACATAAAGAAAAAAGTGCCCTTGGAAAATCAGAGGGCTCTTCACTAGAACTCTGCTCTGTAGGTTTTAGGAGAAGCCAATAAATTTATTTGATATACAGATATTTCAGAATTTGCATTACTATTTATTTTCATATGTTAAAATAGTATGAGATTGATATTTGTGAAATTGAGATGTCTTCTGGAACGCATGATCTGACCTACAAAATCCTAACTCAAGGCCAGATGACTTTACAATAAAACTTTCTTTTGTGTAGCAGACAAGAATCATGAGTTGTTTTTCTTTCTTTTTTTTAAATTTAGGTTCAGATTTTCCAGTAGCCAGTTCCCTGCTCTTGTCCTTAAATAAGACACAATTCTGAAATACAGGATGAAAATTCAATCCTGAATTGAGCAAAAGCAATTTTAGTTTTAATAATTAATTTAATACTTTAGCACTAAAATCTTTGTTAAATCCTATCTTTAAGAAAATAAATTGGATAATGGGTGGTTTGACTCAAGACATTTGGAAGTTAGTCCTTTTGAGAGCTGCATAATTTTCTTATTGTATTATGTTTTCCCATGAGTGTTTCACTTCCAGTAATAAGCCTTGTCTGAGTTTTAGCTGACATTAATTCCTAGTATGTTATTGTTCTGCTTAATGTAAGAACATCTGGTACTGCAAAGAGGCAAATAGGAGAGCTAGAAAGAAATTCAAGAAGAGGTTTCTGATTACTCTTTCAGAGAATTGTTATCTAAGCACATGCATGAGTTTAAACAGAGTATCCAATACTGTAGGTTGGACCAGAATCATCATTAGAGCTTGCCCAAGACAAAGCTTGCCTCTTCCACTAACTACAGAAGAAGGTTAATGTCCATGTGGCTTTCCTAATACGAGAGGGAACAAAAATGGCTAGAAATGAAATTAAGTGAGATTATCTGAGATTTTGTTTGTACTTCATAATAATATGGTAATAATACGTCGGTAATTTGTAGATAGGCATACTTATAATGACAAAAATATACTTCAGGAAATAGCTAAATAAAGGATTACTGTTGGTGTAATTCCACAGAAGATTTATTTTGATAATCTTCCAAAAATTTAATGTGTGTGTCTGAAAATAAGAACAGGAGGTTACAATTATATTTGCTTTGTAGGTATTTTGTTAATGAAAGAACATCAGCATACCAATGTGCTGTTACACAATTCACTGATTTGCACTTTTAAAATAGCTCTGTTTTAGATGCATTACTACGTTAAACTGTATGCTTAAGTATTAGACTAATCTTATAGTAAGAGTGAGATTTAAAAAGAAGTGAGCTGCAGTACCTCAGTAGCCTAGTGTACAAATTCCATATTTATATAGTTGATGTCTTTTTACAAGATAACTTCAAGAACATACCAACAAATGCTTTGAAATTCTGAGCTTCTATATACATAACCGAGCCTCTGTAGACTTTACAGATGTTAAAGTCATGTCATCCGCTTAAATTCCTGATTTTCTGGACTGCAGAATTAAAGCTGAATGAATCTTCTTCTGTGTCAGTTCTGCTCTCAGTGCTCGTAAATCAGATGCTGCCTGCTTTCTCATCTGCAGAAGAACCAGTAATTTAAGGAATTGCACTTTAAGGAAGTTTTTGGAGTTGACATGCATATGGGTTTATGTAACTAAGATTTAATTTCACATGGGATGACTGAATACCGGATACATCTTTCATCTTTAAAATTTTACATGTCTAATTAGATAGCCTAGTTCTAGCACTGCTTCCTTCTGTACTTCGCATTGGTGTTTTTAAGAGACAACTGTGAAATTCATTGTTCTTTCCACTCCTTGTTATACAATGGAGGAGGCATAACAACTACATCCACCCCAGATTACCCAGTAACCAGGGGCATGGGCAGTCTCTGTGATATACAGGACTCCTATTTCAAGCATTCAGAGCTGAAAAGCTGTCCAATATGAAGGCCTATACTATCAACTTCTTTCCAAAGGGAGCCACAGGCAGCACGGGTATGGAATAAAGCAGATGAAGAGGACTGCCATCTGCTTGGAGAGCCATTCTCTTATTTTTTTTCCATTATACCAGTTTTGTTTTCCTTAGCCATGGTCTACTACTGATCAGTGCCTCACCAATTACGTTCCTTCAACTGCCTTTTGAGTGAAAAGGGAATTTTATGAAAGACTGTGAAGCTTAGCTTATGTAGTAGCTTGAAAATCGAAGCTGCTTGAATGCCATACATTTAAAATCAACTAATAAACTTGTGTTCTGGAGTAATGTGGCTCAAGTGCTAAAGTTACAATGACAACTGACACCATAGAACTAACAAACACCATAGAACACGGAACTGTTTAGCAGATATTTACATCATCTAATGTTTGGGAAGATCTAAGGGTTTTTTTATCCATAGTAACATTTTGAGTGTTTTAATTAGAAAGCAGAGTACCTTAATTTCTATTACAAGTTTCATTTTTGTATGATCCAGCTTCCTCCGTAGTTGATCGAGTTCATGCTGCACTGTAGCAATCCGGATGATTGTGTAATTCTATAATGAAACAACAATAACAGAACTTTAAGTAAGTGCAGCATTAATGCATCTTTTCATGCATTGGGTGTTAACTTCACTACTCAGAAACGATCCTCTAAACTCTTCCTGTCTCCCCTGCTTTCTTCCAGTGGTTAAGGTGTGCTGGGCTGTCCCCGGTCTGTATGCTGTCTGCTTTCCAAGAGAGGGCAGCTCCCATGTGCTGCCAGCCCTTCAAGTGGGTGCAGAGGTTCTTCCACTCCCTAGTCCTTTAGGAACTTAAGATCCAGATCAGATCTCCTGAGTAACAGCACATTGCTTTGCAATTATCTTTTATGGCTACTCCCCATCTATAATAAAACGGCATACCTCAAGTCACGTCGTTTTTTCTCTCACAGGCCTAGCATCACTCTGTCACCATACATTTATTGATGAGATTGCTACACTCGTAATGTTTAGTGCAGATAAACTTCCGGTTATATAGCACTGCATTTCAGCAGTAGCTGTGTGTGGGGGGCTATCTTTGAATTAACCTGTAAAACTAAAATTCATGTTTTCAAAATGCAGATTCTGTTACTCAGCCCATGTAACTAAGTCAGCCATGGTTCCTTGAAGTCAGTAATGCTGAGGGGTGCAGGTGGGTGTGTATGTGGTAATCTCTTGCTGTTCCAAGCCTTTAAAAATGCTATTAAAGTGCCAGCTGAAGCACATAAATAATGTGATAAAGTTGCCCATTAGGAGTCATTAAGTGGTATCTGTAGCCTCTCATCTCTGAGCTCCTGCTGTAAGCTGCTCCCCACCCAAGGGTGTAGCTGCCTGCATACAAGGGTCCAAGTAGCAGCTCTCACACCGCATGGCTGTGCAACCCTGGCTCAGACCACTGAAAAAGCATGAAAGGAACACAGTCATGCAGAAGAAAACCAGGCAGGGCTGTCAGGCTAGTTGGGGGCTACTGAAGAATCACTGTATCGTTGGGTTGAGTCACCAGTCACCAGTGAGGGGAAAGCTGGTAGAAGAGGGGAAACCAGCAACAGTGGAATCTGCTCCCCAGAGCCCAACTCTTCCTGCCTGACGCCTATGAGGGGTGGAGAGCATACTTGTGCTTACCTTAATAACTTAATAACTCATTAAATCCTAGCTGTCTTCTGCCTGTGCTGGCCAATAAATAACTGCTGTACGCATGTTAAGTTGTGCATATCCTTCACATAAGGCCTCTTTCTGCCTAGCCAGAGAGACCTAAAAAACCTCCACTATCCCCCCTCAAAAGGAGCAATAACATATCTGAACATAGCTAGTAATATAATGTAATATCAACCCTATCAATATTTTTATATTTGAGATATTTATATTTAGACAAATAATACACATTTGTATATTTATATGCACTCTTAGATTGTACATACACTCTCCCACCTTTCAGATAGAAGAAAGGGACATTTATTTTTCCTAGTCTAGCTTCAGATTTGCCAACAGACTTGCTTCCATTCACGCATTTAGCAAATTAGCAGATACAACTATTGAGAAGGGTGTTTCCCCCTTTTCTTTGGCCTTTTCTTTCTTTAATTCCTCCTGACACCAACATCACAACACTGACACCAACAATAGTTCAGGTGAAACCACTCCAAAAGCCTCAGACACATTTCTTGTCCTCCAAACTAGAATTCATTACCTCTGTATGTGAAATCTGGGACGATGATACCAATATAGAACTGAACAAGTCATTAATCATACTGAAAAAGAGGGGATTTTGATATGAGAAGGTATTGCACAAACACAAAGCAGAAAGAATCAAATGCTCAGACTGGAGCACTTCTCCAGTCTTTATGAGAAGAATGGGCTAGAGGATTCTATATATCAGATAGTTGAGGGATATCTGGCTGTTAAAGCCAGCTTACTAGGCATTGGTTGGTGATGAATTTGTTACTTTAATTTATATTTTATACCAAAAAAAAAGGCTGTATAAAGAGAGAGATTAAATAATACAAGAAAATACCTTGGAGTTTGTCATATTGTTTGGTCGTTTTCGGCTATTTCTGGCTTCCAATTGCAAGAGTAATTTCTGGTGGTAAAGCTCTAAATCTTGTAGCAGTTTGTTTAAAGCATCCTCCAGTGAAACCGTAGCCTTCTTTGTTTCAAAGTACTTCTTTTTCCATTGCTCACGAACTACACAGGAAAACAGTAATACTGTTTGGTCTTGTTCACCTTATCATAAGGTCTGTTGAAGACAGTAATGACCAACTGATCTCACAGGATTCAGCTGGCCAATACACACATTAAAACATGGCAGTAGTTTTCTTTTAAAAAAGCAATTTGTGAGAAACTACATTGAAATGACATTCACTATAAATACAACTGAATTTTGACACAATCACTTGCAAGAAAAGGCTCCGTCACCAAGATATAACACGAGGTCCAAACCCAAAATTTCATTCATCCTGTCTGTTCTGCAGGCTTCACTGCTCCAGACCTGCGAAGACTGGTATGCCCACCACAGTCTGAAGTCCATAGCTTTACTGTAGCAGAATATTTAGCACTATAGATTTATGCAAAATTTGAGCTCTGCAGGGCCAGAGATCTTGAACATCTTAGTTTTATACAGAAGTCCCAAGATTATGGGAAATGGTTACCTTTACACTTAATTACGATTCTTCTGCTGTTGTGGATGTGGTATCAACAGCTGGCACATAAATCCCCCTGTATCTGGTGTGGCAGATTTATGGCCACACACGTCCACTCGTCTGCCAAGTGTCTTAAATGATTCCTTCTTTAAAGGCATATTTTAGGAAATTGAAGAACTGCTTCTCAGAAACTTACCAAAAATAACCCAGCTGCTGGAGGACTATACGGTACGTAACTAAGAGTGACTGTCAGCATGGCAAGCTTAGGAGGATATTAAATAGAGACTGGATTGCTGGTCCTACAGAATATGCTCTTCCCTTGTGAAGAAACATGTTTGCAAATCCACTTACTTATGAAACTCTACAGGTTTGATAAGAATAATTCAGAGGTACAGACACTTCTTAAAGAACCTGCAGAAGCTGTTTGAATCCTTGTGAAATAACCTGCACTTTACGTAACTGGATAACATAATTTAAGACAATGCAGGAGCCATTTAGGGCTTATCTCAGCATGTTAAATTAGCTTGCCTTGCAGCTCCATGCTACTACAGATTCACTGCTTCAAGTACCCAAGTCTGTTGGTTTGTTTTTTTTCATATACAACCTCACATGCGCCATATGTAGCCGTGCCCTTAGAGAATAACTGGAAGAATTGGCTTGTCTTCGGCTTTCAACAAAGCTACAAATAATAGTTGAGACTCCTAGTGATTTAGCTGTATTTAAGTTCAAAGAGAATGCTCTCAAAACATCAAAGTGATTAAACCTCATCTCTGTATAACTAGAATGTGACGTAGGGAGGATAATTTAAGTATAAACTTGAAAATAATTTTACAAAGAAAATTTGGGTGGGATTTCAATGAGATTTTACCTTGTTAAAAACAAGGTTTGTCAAGCTTGTCATGACATGCTTATAACTTCCATGCCATAAGCTGAATATCATTAGATAAGAGGAACAAAAAGTATTATGCTGGCAATTTAACTAGAGGCCTTATCAACACAGTAAAAACCTCTGTAAGCACCAGCTAAAGGCAGGTTTAGAATGTCAGTGGCCTTGGGCCTCAAACAGTGAAGCAGTCTGCAGTAGCTCTCTGGGCACTGTACATACATGGGACACAACCTGAATGGTTTATAAAAAACAGGATATTTTTAGATTTGTAAGACTGCCACAAAAAGGGGGAAGGAAACATCGCAACCTTGAATCCTTCCATCATGCTGTTACACAAATGAGCCTTCTCAGAGCTATTGGTTAGCAAACTGCTCTCTTTGTAATTCAGCTCATTGACAAGAAGACAAACATTTTCATATTAGTTTCAGTGTCATTACTCAATCATTCCAAATTCCAAAATAAATTGGAAGTGTACCATGGTATCTCCTCAGCTTATTTTGTTCCAGTAGCCCTTTAGCTTTTTTGATCAGTTCTTCTCTAGTTTTTTCCATGTGCCTTCTGTCTTTCTTTGCCTGTTGCAATTGTTCTACCATCTTGTTTTCTAAAGATATTGCAATTATAATTGTATTTAGCAAGAATATGGAGACTGTGAGTAGGAAAGATTAATCAAGATTTTTGTGATGCACCCATCATAAATCATGCCAAAAGCTTGGTCAGAATAGGCAATAGAAATTATTTTATTTTAATAAACTATCTCTAACTTTCCAAAAAGGCCGGTGCATTAGAAATAAGTGAGAAAGCCCGCATGCATCCAGGCACTCTTACACACAAACAAGTAAACACCCTTCTATATGTCTACACGATGTATCACTAAAACTATATATTCAATATATATATACACTGCATACATTGAAAACTCTTTGCCACATGATTCCAAAAAAGCCTCCAAAAGACTATTTCCTGCTCAAAATACTTTGCAATATAAACTGTAGTGAAATGATGCCTTAAACCCTGGCTGGCCATAGGCAGGATAGTATCTCAGACTTTCACTACCTGCAAACAACAGGTCAATCACTCATCTCACTATCCTCCTCCTCCAGCACCACGGAGGATCCTCAGCAATACTACTAGTGGTTTTCTTTGCTACATTCTCCCTTGAGCCAGCAGTATTTCCTTCAATCTCCCTCCTGTTCTCCTTCCATCCCCAAGCCCACAAGCTGGGTTTTCTAGCCCTGGGAACTTCCCATGCTCTATGAACAGCCCGTGCAATTATAAATGTCTGGAATTTTGCAACCATAAATTAAATTTTGTAACAATACTGTGAATTAATTACGTACAAATTATTTCATAAAGCAGGTATTTCTGTCTTCATTAACTATTCAGTCTTGATTAAATGGTCACTTCTGTGCAATTTCTTATCATATACTCACTTGCTGCCTGAATTGCAGGAACTTGAGCTGGATTAGAGTGCCAGAAGAGGTGACTAGGAGGCAAAATACATTTTTTCAGACAAGTAAGATGATTTTGCTCATTTTCATCTGCCTATAGAGTCAAAAGACACAACTTTTAAGTACATTACTCATAATCCAGAATAGTTACATAGGACATATTCTCTGAAAGTGTCCTGAGTGAATGGAAGTGCTGTATATCCAGAAAATCATTCTAACTGAAATCCATAAGGTGCCCATACCTATGAAAAATTGGATATTGCCTCATTTAATAATTACTTGTTAAAAATCTGCAATAGAACAAAGGTCACCTTTTTCACATTAACTGTTCTAACAGCAGTATTCCAACTCATGCTTTAACTATAGATTTCTTAAAACTTAGCTTTAGTCTGTCAACTTTCTAAAATGCATGCTTTAGCAAAAAGATGACAATGAACAGTTGTACCTTTTTGATATTTAATGTGATTTGGGGGTGTTTGGTTATTCTGGCCTTGTTCATCTCTGTGGTTTACACAAAGAGTAAGAGCAGTTCCTTTGGCTTTGTCATTCCACTTAGGAGTGTTATGCTCTTTTTGATCTTGGCTGAGATGATTTTGCTGAGAGGTCTGTAATACCATATCACTCTTTCCAGACTCCCAGTCTGCAGGATTTGAATGACCTGGTGTGAAGAGAGATCCATTGGATCCATTTTGATTTGTATAATACTTAATATTAGAAAACAGAAATATTATTTTATTGCAAAAGTTAACCATAATATTTATTCTTCTTTATCATTCTCCTTCACTACATTGGCTAAACTTACCTTTTTCTCTAAACTGTATCTGTTTTTCTTGAATCCTCTTGTTATGGTCTTGTTTATGTTCTGTGTGTAAAGCTGGAACAGGTTCTTTCTCAACCTGTTCCTCAGGACTGTGCACTTCCTGATTTTCTAGCTGACTGCTTTGTCTGCTTTCTAAAAATTGTTTGCTTTTTTCAGGTTTTTGTTGGGAAGACTTGATCCATGACCAAACCTATTAGCTTCTGCATTAAAGTGATGTCTTTGTTGAGTTGATGATGATAATTGATAAACATCTTCAAAGTATTCCACTCCAGGTAATAAATATAATTCAGGATAAAGTGCCTAAAACATGCAGTATAATTATCAGACAGGACGAAAGAGGAAATGTACAATGTAAAAAGTTTCTGAAAATGATACCTTAAAAGCCATTCAAAACATACATATGGAGGAGCAAATGATTTCACTTCCAGTTCTGCTTCTTGGTTTGCTTTTACCTTAGAAGATAAAGAATGGACGCATAACCAATAAAATACTTTTTTAGCAATAATGTTGCTTATCACTTAATTTCTGTATTCTATCATCATCTTTACATACAACATTTTTTCATAATCAGCACTCTCTTCTGTAAAGGCCTCATGGGGAAGAAGGAACATAGACTACGATTCTATTTGCTGACATAGTACTGAAACATTATTTTGACTATTTTTCAGAATCTCAGTCAGATCCACCAGAGTACATGGATTTACTGAATATTTTTTTATCCTTTGCACTTATGGTTCAAAGGACCTGACCCAACAGTCACAGCAGAAAGGTCTTAAATTTTCTTTAAGTTGCTTCAAGCTGAATTTGAATAGAAATGCTGTTTCACATAATTTTCTCTATTCATCCCATATAATACTGCAAAATACTGAATGTGTATATATATATACATATATATATGAAAATCTATCACTCTCCTATATCTTCTTGTATTTATTGTCGGTCTTAATATTCTTTGTGAGATTCACACTTTCAGATCTCAGCAGTCATCCTAAAAACAAAGTCTAAGATAATCAATGTATATTTGAAAGATGTGCTCCAACAGGTAAAATAAAAATTAAAATCTGAGTTTAGTTTTAAATAATGAAATTGAACTAAACATGGGGCCAAATTCTATTCTCAGTAATGCCAGAGAATGCCATTGATTCACTGTAAGAGAGACAGGCTATATGCAAGCAAAGGAAGAGCAAATTAACATGATTTTGATTATTTTTCACTTAAAGACCCTTACTTGCAAGTAGGGAACAGCTCTTAGTACTGCTTACATTGTTACTGTTGTGAAACAGAAGACTTGGGGGGGGGGGGGGGGGGGAAACCCACTCAACAAATATTTGATCATGAAGATGTGATTCAGTGAGGTTACCATGACCCTAAACAACAAATAAACCAGTTGCTTTATTGCCTTACACTTTGTTATAAAGTTAAACATGAAGCAACAGTAAATACTCCAAATTAAAATTCTCTTGTTCATTTGTTGCTAAAAATCTTCACTTCTATCTACCAATATCTTTAATTCTCTATTAAAGTAAAATATTTTATTAATTTCCTGACATTCTAAAAGAAGCTGGAAAATTTCTCATTTTATCTCAGAACTACCAGTGGGGACGAAAATATACCATCTTTCTTACTATCATCCAGTTAAAAAGACCTCAATTCTTTGAAGACATATGCACATTTTCAGAATTAGATTGTGTCACAGTCTTTCTCTTCATGTTTTTCCACCTAGTTTTTGCATATTACTTAGTATTTATTGTAGTCTTCTGTGTGAGTAATTTTAGTGATAACTCAACTACAAATGAAAAAAAGAATGGCAACAATTTTTCAGCTTGTGGTTAATTTCCAAATCAGTGAGAAAGTGGTGAAATGAGAGGTGACAAAAGTATTCTATACTTAGGGACATGACTTAAGTCTTTGTGTATTACAAGAACAAACTTTCAGTTGGACTAATTTTCAAGTTTAATTAATCTTTAGCTATAGTTTGTAAGATGGAAAGATCAATGTGAGGAACAGTTATGATTCAGAGATGTAGGGTTTTGATTAGATACATTTCAGGCTGCATTACTGGACTAACTAGTGGAACACTAATGTACATCCAGAGAAATTTTCATTCAGAGGCTGATCTTTTAAAGGCTTTTGGGCAAGTCACAGCAGGAAGCATTAGAGGAACTCTGACTTACTTCAGCTTCCATTACAAATTCTTCAACTGCCATATTCCCAACCATGGACCAGTAATAATGACCTTAGGGGAGTTTTTTTTTAATGCAACCATATTTCTCATATTTAATCCATTGACTTATCAAAACTAGCATCTTTTCACTGGATGGCAACTAATTACATCTGATGCTTTAAAGGACGTTTCTAATATACGTATCCAGCTGTGCAGAGGAATCCATCTATTTGGGGAAGTAGATGTGCTCTGACAAGAGCTTATGCTCCAGCATATTTAAAAACAAATGCTAACAGTGCTCCTAAAGTTATCTCTATTTTCTTGTGATGTTATTTCATCTACGGGAAGGAATCTGTGGTTTACATTGTAAAGCAAAAGAGCACTAAACAAATAAAAAATGAACTTACCACTGCTAGTTTTTTCCCAATGCATTTTAAAAATTTGAATTTATCTGGCACTGCAACTCCACCCAGGTACCCTCTAAGCTTCTCCCGCAGTGTTCTTAGTGTGATGTGAGGAGACACCCTAGAATGTTGTTATTCATTAGTAATGATGGCTAGTTAGTAAGAGAGGGAAGATAATGCTATATACATGCTGGCTTGCATGGACAGAATGATCACAAATGGGAACTATGTCCTAGAACTGAGCCTAATTACATATAGGGCAGAGAGTCTTGGTGTGGTAGGGTCAGAACACTGTATCGTGTCATGGTACACTGTATTACAAGGGCAGTCATAACATTAACTAGCAATATTCATATTTTATGAACCCCATACAAAGGGAGAATATGGAAGTAGCTGAAATTTGAAAATGACTCCTTCAGAATGCCTTTGCTCAACTGAAGATGAATAACAAAAACATTGGAAACTACAGTCATGCATTTCCATATAGGTGACAAAGTTTCATGGGGCTGGTCCAGGACTGTAGAACATACCCCTTCAAGCACTAAGGGCTAGAGGAGGCTTCATCACTGTCCACTTTAAGTAGCAGGCACATTCCTTTGATTTTGTCTTCTCCAACACAAATCTACTCTTGGGTGTGTGCATGTGTACATGCAAATGTATTTTAAATCAAAACCAAACATGGCAGGGGGAACATTGCCACCATAGTTTGAGGATGAGAAAGCTGATGCAAATATGAATTGCATCATTTAATTTACTACTGGAATCCATGCAAATATTAAAGTAATAAGCTCAGTATAAAAATCACTCTAGCATGTAAAGCATCTCTGCAGAATAAACCCGAATGTGCATGAGATGAAACTGAGGGTGTTTTTACATACCTAGGGTGTGAAACGAAGGCTTATAACACTGTTTGAAAGTGCAGCACAACTTACGCAGTTCTTATTGCTCCTATGCTATCATATAAAATAAACAAGGGAACAAATTCAGGCCTGAAACTGTTAATTACCTATGCTGATTAAGTGTCAGTATATTACCTTGCATGATTTTGGCCCAGGCAGCTATCACTCTTCAAGCAATGTGTGGACATAGCTTGAGGGACAGCACATGTGATTCTTGGTAGAAAGTACAGACAAGAACGTGCCATCCCTTCAACTTGGACAGGTCTTCAACATTAACCTGTCAGGGTTTGCCTGCACCTTCAAACAGTGTTATAAGCCTTTGTTTCACACCTTAGGTATGTAAAAACACCCTCAGTTTCATCTCACAAATACAGTACTTCAGTGAGCTACAATGTTTCCCTTGCATTATTTCAAATACCCTGGACTTAGAGGACCCTCCTCAAGATCATAAATCTCTGCCTTGGAGCACAGGCATGCAGCAGAGGAGATCAAAGGCTGCAGAGGGGACAGCAGGGAAAACATCTAAGTAACTTCAGTTGTACCATTGGAGAAAATTATCTATGTATACAGAACCTGAGATACAGGGCAAAAATTTATCTGAAAATTATTTGTCAGTGCAGCTGCTAGGAACATATAATAATATATTTATTACTTGCTGCCACTGGCTAGCAGAAGGCTAGTCACATCTGAGTCATTGCTTCAGGGTGTTCCTTTAAAAGTAATGCAAACTACAGTTCATTGCAGCCATCTCATCTAGAAATAACAAAAGTATGGCTTCTGTGGTGAAGAATAAGGAATAAATAAAAGATCACAGAGGCTGAGAAATCAAGTTCATGGGAACAAGAACTCAGGGCCATTGACAATTACACACTTAATATTTCATAATTAATGGAAGTGGCCTGTACTTAGACCTAGGAATCCTTTGTTAAGATGACTCAGACAGTACTAGGATCGTCAGGCTGACTGGACAGTGCTATCAACAACATCCAAACAGCACTAGTACCACCAAGGCTGCTGTTTCCTCTCCTAGATTATAATAAGAGAAGTTTTTAAAAATATGTTTTTTGTTTTTAAAGACCGTGATACACTGGTCAGGTGCTAGTTATTAGTAATGCTAATATACTGCAGCACTGCATAGTACCCATAGAATAATTAACTAGCAATTATTTAAGACTCACTAGCAAGCAACAGATACTCAGACAGATATAAACCCTGTGAAATCAGTGAGAATCCTAATTTAAATTGATGTCTCAGAATTAAGCCTGAGTGAAATAAATTTATACTAGAGAACAGAGGACAGTGACAGATGTCCAATCCTGTGAAATGATTTGAAGTTACCACTCCAGCAGTGTATTGTGCATCTCTGCCAGAGACTAGAACAGCAAACAAAATGGATACATGCACTTACTTCATCTGGTTTTGAGCAGCCTTTCAACAAAAGAAGCTGCAAGAATGAATACACTCTGCCCAACATGCTCATACCTGACTGCTGTCAATCTTTTCAGCTACACAGTATATTGTCTTGTGTGGATAATACAAGCCTAAATTTAAATTAGTTAAGACTCATATTCCCTACAGTTTAAGCTAAATTGACAGGTTTTGCACAGGAGCAGACCAGGTGCATGTGAAAGCTCTGTTTCAATACACATCTTGATATTTTTCTACAACTTCTTACCACACTAGATACACAGATTTTGTGAGTAAAATGTTTAGGAGTATAAAACAAACTTTCAAAGTTATGAAAAAGTAAAAATGCAACTGTGCCAGGTCTGGGCCTAGGGCTGGGAACCTGGGTACTCTTTCACTAAGTCCTCTAAACTGCTACCTGAGAGCGCACATAGCACGTGGCGATGTGCATGACCTTTCAGAAATACTACTGAAGAAGAAAGAAAATATGCATGAGCTGTAATGCTTCCCCTTGAGAAACACAGCCTAAGCTCTCTCTTCAGAGTGAGAGAGCTCAGATCGTCATATCCCTGCTCCTGGAAACTGACAAGCTATCCCGTCTTCATGAAGTCACTCTGTCTTGAAGCTGGCCAATCGTCAAAAAGAATTAGATAATCAGGCTCAAGGAGACAGAAAGAGTATAGGACTGTGATTTTTCAACATAAATTATTCTGCAGAAATACTAGCACTGCTCTGGAAGTGTGTTTCAATGGTATACACGATGGCTGCAGTAGAGTTAAGCCTGATACCATCCAAATAAATGTAATGCTAGTAATTGGCACCATTTACCCTCCAGAAATTATTAGAGAACAAGTCTCTTCTGACAGATGTAATTGTGCTCTGCAGAGCAACAGCTGGACTAAATGACTGAAGGACAATGTAAAGGATCTACGATGTACATGTAGCCTAAGACTATACTCACCTAATAAATCCAGCCGAGATGAATTTGCTAGTAAGAGCTACAGGACCTGTATTCAGCTTGAAGTTCCACATTTCTTCTGGGACATAAAAAACGTGGAGCTCCACCAACTAAACAAAGAACAGATGATCATAACTGTAGATATATATTATGACCCTCTTCCTATATGCTTTGTTTTGCTTAGGTGGACTTTCAATTCCTGGAGGCAGGAATGGTTTCTTTGATGTTAGCAGAAGAGTAAGGCTCCATCTGACAACAACGACTAGATAGTGAGAACAGCAAAGAGCAATTTGTGTTTGAATGCCAGCTGACAGCATCACAATAAGTCACATTAGAATAAACTCAACAAAGGAGGTGGGAGAAAAGAGCCTGTGCTACTGCAGTATATCACAGTATATGACAGCAATGGACAGAGCTTACCCAAGCCAGATGATACTCTGGAGTGTGTCATGGTTACAAGAATACTTCAGCTGAAATCCTACCTTTGTTCATCTCACAAAAAATGCAAAGCCCTTGATCGAAACAACTTGACCTTGCCAGCAAGAAAAAAAAAAATTAAAAAAAATCTGACAGTCATTAATAATATTACCTACCTTGGAAGCACAGAAATGCTCATGGCAATGTCTGCAAAAAGAATAACTAAGCCTGCTGTAAGCAAGGTTCATTTAGATTGTGTTCAAACCTGTACTAGTTGTAGGACCGTTAATGTCTAGGTCTCAATATTTCAAGTGAAAATCAGATGGTATTGACAAGGACAATACACTTCCCTATAACCAGAAGCCATACAAATAAGCTACATTAAATATTTCTGCAATTGTTGAGTTACTAAATATAAACTAGAAAAGAATGCTTTCTATATATACTATGTTAAAAGCACATTTTTTTCCTCTCAGGTCTCCTAGAAAGGGTGCAGTGTCACTTATTTTAATATTTTTTTTATTTTTATATGTGAAATCTAAAAAATCTCTATGGAAAAGTACAAAAACTCTCACCTGTGATGTTCGAGGTCTCATTTGACTGAGTGACATGTTGGTCCCTGTACTTGATCACAGTGAATGCCAGGTGGGCTTTCTCATTTTCTTTTTGATTGAAACATTCTTTAAGAATGAGTTTCATGACAATCTGTTAGGAGAGAACTTACTCCATTAATATCCTTTATTTCCACTGTTCTTCTTTCCACTTATGAAAATGGAAAAGTTGTTTCTGTGCTGAGGCAGAAAGCTTCCAGCTAACTGCAGACAAACAGACTCAATCACACCTTCTACACAAGTATCACCTAAGTAACTGGGGGAACTGCTAAATCACAGCCCTGCAACTCCGAGAGATCTGCCCTGGAGTACTTCCTCTTAACATTTACTCCCCTTTCATAAAAATACTTTGGTTGTATATAATTTTCTACACAATTGTACTGACTTCCTAAAGACTCAGACCTAAACCCCCACAAAATGGGGTTCTTCCAAGGTCTGTGTTTCTTTCTGATGAAGGGACAATTACTGTGACCTGCAGCCAAGCCACATGCATGGCACATGGCCAAACGCAGTATTCCAAGGAAACCAGACTGTGCCAGGTGACCATGGCAGAGAAATCCTTCCATAACCTATAAACCACGGTTCTGCCCTAATCTTGTTATGACTTTCCTCACTGCTCTCACTTTGGAGGCTCTTCCAGCACCTCCAAGGTTACAAACCTCCTTCTGATTTTCAGTCTGCTGAACGCCCTTGCTGTTCTCATCATCTTAGCAGCTCTCCCTCGTACTCCTGCTACTTCTAAGGTCTTCCCTGGCTCTGTGAGGTGGAATTAAGATTTACTAGTGTCAGTGGGAAGCACCTACCTAAAAGGGCCCATGTCTTTACTTGCCTCTTCACAATTACACTGCAACAAGCTCTCACAAATGATGTGACCAGAACATCTTGTCACTTCTCCAGTTATTCCCAACCAAAACCACAGCAGGCTACAGCACAAGTTCTTCCCATTAGTCCCTGTATATACACGAGGGGTTGCACTTTGCATCACAACGTGCCATCCCATGCCATTAGCCAGGGTTCACAGCCATGCCTGGACACTTTCTGCAGTAACACCCTTCTCCTCCAGACTGTAGGCAAGACCCAAACGTCCTGGTAAGAGCAAAGTTAGTAACTGAGAATCACAGAACAGCCTTGGTTGGAAAAGACCTCTAAGTCCAACCATTAACCCAGCACTGCCCAGTCACCACTGCCCCATGTCCCTCAGCACCTCATCCACACGGCTCTGAAATCCCTCCAGGGATGGGGACTGCCCCCCTGCCCTGGGCAGCCTGTGCCAGTGCGTGACAACCCTTTCAGTGAAGAAATTTTTCCTAATATCCAACCTAAACCTCCCCTGGCACAACTTGAGACCATCACCCCTTGTCCTATCACTGTCACCCGGGAGAAGAGACTGAACCCCCTCGCTACCCCCTCCTGTCAGGGAGCTGTAGAGAGCCATGAGGGCTCCCCTCAGCCTCCTCTTCTCCATCACTTCACTCATCACATCTCAAAGTGAGCTCCAAACTAGTAACTCACTGGGTAGTACCACCACGATTTGCCAGTTGTGTTAACACTGTCTTCTCTTTTAACCCACTTTACAGATAAATGGTGGAGGGAGGGAAATCTTACTTTCCAGGCTGTTCGCCCTTTCCCGGGCACACAGAGCTCTCCGGCGAGCAGCCACCGCCCAGAGGCGCAGTGAGGGCCCCGCACAGCCACCCCGCAGTGCCGCTCCCCCGCCCGCGGCCCGGCTCTGGGTGCGGCGGCGGTTGCGCAGGCGCCGCGGGGCCGGAGAGTTTGGGACTCGCCGGGAAGTTGGGGCTGGGTGTGCCGCCGGCTGCCGTGCCCGCCGCCGCTCCCACCATGTCGGGCTCCTCCAACGTGGCGGCCATGAAGAAGGTGGTGCAGCAGCTGCGCCTGGAGGCCAGCGTGACTCGCGTGAAGGTGAGAAGCGGGGATGGGACGGGGCGGACACGCCGCCATTACATCGTCCCGGGGGCCGCGCCCCGCGGCGTTCCTGGGAGGCGGCCGGGCCGCCCGGCGGGGCAGGGGCCGGGACAGCCGGCTCCGAGCCGCCCCGCCTCGCCGGCCCTCCTTGGCGGCGGCGCCCCGCTCCCAGGCTGTAGCCCCGGGGCTCCGTCGGGCCTCCCCGGCTGAGCCGCGTCCTTTCTCGCTGCCGTCGCCTCCCCGGGGCTCGGCCCATGCGGGGCCCGGCCCGCCCCACCGCGCCCTCTCGTTTCCCGCAGCCTCGGGGCCCCCCGGGGCCGCTCCCGCGGCGGAGGGGACGCGCCCCACTCCCCCCTTCCATTTCCCCGTGCTGGGGAGCGTCGTCTTCCATGAGACCCTGGCCACAGGCGGTCGCAACAGGTTGCGCTGGTGGCCCGGCCCGACACGAGAAAATGGAGGAGACTTCGCTGGCAGGCAGCGGTACGGGGCAGCAGCGGCTGCACTCGGGGTGGGACTGGGCCAGCTGCAAACGAGACACCAGCGAAGATGCGGCGTTCGGAAACTTTGATCGTTCGTTCCTATGGGTTCAGAGTTACAGCAAAGAAAAGCAAGACAGAAATTTTCACTGTTCTTTTTTTACCCTACCCAAAGCCCATACCCCATCTCCTCCTAAGGATGGCTTTCCAAGGCCAGTTCAGTCACATAGAGCATCTTAAACTACAGACTGTATTTTTAAATGGTTTATGCTAGAACTTCGTATATTTAACAAAGCCATCTCGAGGCTGTAGGTCAGTTTAACAGAATTTTTCAAGTTAATTCTTATTCTAATATTGTGCAACTTCTTGTCTTTAAAAAAGAAAAAATGTTGTGTAAAATCTACATAAGATGTATTGCAGAATCATTTAGCAGTATTTCTTATACTTTTTGATGTAGTTACATCCTCAGTAAAGAGTGTTTAGTGAATTCTAATGCCAGCTTTTATTATGACTAGGTTTCTCAGGCTGCAGCAGACTTGAAGCAGTTCTGCCTGCAGAATGCACAACATGATCCCCTACTGACAGGAGTATCGTCAAGTACAAATCCATTCAGACCCCAGAAAGTTTGTTCATTTTTGTAATTACGTGAACTACTTCAGTATCTTTCAGTGGTAAGTTGATTCATAAACTGTTCTGTCATTAAAAATAACTGGCTTTAAATGTGATTGTCTGTATTAAAAGTATTCAGAAGAGACATCTCACTTCTGCAGCTGGTGTTGGTCTAGACATCCCCATTTTGGTGGTCCCTTCCTCCCCTGTTCTGGTCACAGCTCTGTACTGGACACCTGCTGTTCATAAGTATTATGAATGTCATTTAGCTGTCACAGAGCTTCCACCAGTTTGTTGCTGCAGCAAAGTTGTAGTGGGGCCAGCTACTACTGAGCTGCTGTTTGGACTAACCTGGTTGTACAGTAACTCTGCTGTATCTTCCTTCTGTGTAAAGGTATTATTTCCCTTTTGTCACATAGGATTACTTGCCTGACAGCATGCATGGTGAATCCTGATTGTGGAAGATAAAGCAAGCTTTATTCTTAAACTTTTAACAGGCACTTCCAAAGCTAGGTTATTGGTGGTCTCCAAGAAGAGCACTGTCCCCTATAGGACATGCCTTCTAAACCAAAAGAAAAAACTATGTAGTCCAAGAATTTTACCAAGGCCCATGCTCCAATCAAAGAAGCTACTACATGGGCAGCAATTTAAATAACTAGAAACAGTGAAATACTCATATTTAATTTAATGTCAAAACTTCTATAGGTTCATTAGCACTACTGCTATTGCTACAAAGATTACTCATCTGGCTTTCCTTGAAAATTCTGGTGATTAGACTTTAGACTAACCTATTTAGAAAGATGAGTTTTAGATCCACAGTAGTCTCACAACTCTACAAGTCACAGTAATTTGATATTTTGCCCACAGTAAATGCATAATTTTACCATGTCCCTTTTCCCCATTGCCCCTTGAGTTGGATCTCTTGGGAGTGAGAGCATATACCTTATTTCAAAGGACCTGATACACAGTTAACTATAGTTCACAATGCTTAGAAATCTCATAGTGACCCTTAATCTTGAAGAATTCTAGTTTTGTAGTTGACTTAAATCTAGCAATCTACACTTCCTTGGGTGATCTAAGTTGTGTTATTTAGGCAGCTTTATAGAAAGGTGACCACAGTCAGACTGAGTTTTTAAAATTGTTCTCCCCTCAAGCTGACTGTAGAAAGCTTCCAAAAACCTTGTGTCTAAACAAGGAGGTTCATGCTAGTAAAGACCAGAGTCGTAAGAGTATAGAGGTTGATGCTTAACTATTAAACAAAGCCACCTTCCTCATTGTCTTGAGCAATGAATTGCAGCAATGTAACTGAAACATACTTTAGAGTTCTTGTAGCTTTAAAAGTTATTTCTATTGTGAATTTTATCAACTATTCTCGTTTGAAAGATATTCTCGAACACTGACATGTGTCCACAGTACTGTAGCTGCAGCTTCAAGCAGTAATTCAAGGAAGAAATCGGATCATCTGTAAGCATTACAGACTAATCGTCTATAAAAACCCAAATAAACTGTACTTCAATCAGTGACACGTACAGTTCCCCATTGGCTTTGCCAAGGTCTAGCAATTCCTGGGTGTGGATGTCAGGAAATAACATTTCTTCTGTCTCACACACGTGCATACACAGAGCACAGAAGGCTTAATAGTTTCTTTCTCAATTACAGCCCTTATCTTCCCCCTTTCTGATTATGGAATGGAGCACTTGTTTCTGCTGATGTTACAGGCAAAAGTCATTAAAACATCAGCTTTAATTACACTACCTATATGGAAAATTTCTTTCCTTCACTGCATCTCTTGCAAGCACTTCCTCAAAATGGGCAATTTCTTAGTTGTAATCCTGATGTTTTCACAATGAGCCAATAGAGTTCATGTTTGTGCAGTCACCACCACCTCTGTGGAGTGAAGGGGAAGTGTAATTTGTTAGTTCCACAGGCTCCTGCTTTCCAAAGGCAGAGTAGACGCCTGGTATTTCTGTAGGCACCAAGTGACTCGGAACAACTTTTTCTGTCCTTCTGCTTAGCAGTTTGGCTTTCAGGAGACACTAAGCTTCACTTATTTTGTAACACCTTTGACTGTCTTCTTGTACCTTTGGGGATAGCTTCATGGGTTTAAAAGTTTATTTTATAAAGTAATTGTTGTATAAAACATCTGTGGAAAAAGAGGATTTTTTTTTTTTCCTAAATAGCTATCCATGGCATACTCTGAAAGTACATGTTCCTAGACATAGAATTGCTTCATTTAGCATTGATACTTCTCTTAACTACATTTTGGTTTTGTTTTTCAGGTCTTCTAGCATCTTCTCCTAGCTGCTGATGTGTGTATGGGCAGAGTGCCTCAAGAACGGCCTGGTTTGAAGTCTGTACAGAAGCTTAGCTTTAATGTGCCAAATCTAACTGTAAAATTGCTACTGTTGTCAAACCTTTTACCATCTACCTCTCCAAATGAACTGTATGCTAGTTACAATACTTCTGTTTCATAAGGGAATCAGTTTTATATGCCAAGCAAAAAAATAAAAGTGTCTTGACTTAGTCTGGTCTTGAAATTTCTGTAAAAAGTTGATTAACTTCTGGATATGTTGACACCTTACCAGTTACTGCATCACTCTACAGCAGCTGGACAGCACATACAGGACTCTTGTCTTTAAATATTCTGTGCTGCTGCAAGTTTGCCTGGAGTTGATAGCCTTACAGAACAATAAGGCTGCACCAGTACTATACTCAGAAGCATAACAGAACAGAAAAAAAATTTTGGCTGTTAGTTTGTAATTTAACTACACAGCTGCCCCATATCAAAGACATTAAATATCTCTAAGAGTAATTCTGCCTGAGTAGATTACTTACTCTATGAGCCATTTTACTCTTTAGGTAAATATGGAAAAACACTTCTTAAAGCTGCATAGGAAAAGAAAGTAATTAAAAAAAACTTAGTTTTTTAGCTGCCAGTGAATGTGCAAACTTAAGGTAGAACAGTAGTGTATTCTGCAGGTAATGCCAACTTGAGTATAGCTATGAGGCTGAAGAAGCATTTTTAAGATTTTAATGGGAAAAACCCTGCTGAGCATGTTCAGCTGAGCAGCATTTTTAGATGAGATAGCTGATTTCTTCCTGTAAGATGGCCACACGATTTTTTTCCCCCTTGGTGTTTCTTTCTTATTATATGCAAAAGTATCAACTGCTTTGGGTATATACCTCTGCTAAATATGACACTTTCAGAAGAGATACCTGTAGGAGTCAAACATACTATTTTTGTAACTTGAGCAACATGGCTATTTTATGCAAGATGATAATGAAATAAAATACCACAGACTTCCTGGATTGCATACAGCCTTCTCAATGTTCTCTAGATAAGAAAGCATTTTTGGAACACTATCACCATACTGTCAGGGAACAGCATACTGTAAGTTATAAAGAGGTTTAAAATATTTATCTTTTACTTGATTAATGGAAGATGTCTGGGTTTAGCTGCTTAACAGAAAAAACCTGTATAAATTAGACATACTTTATTTTAAGAATATCTTAAATCAAAATATTTACTGTCTTTGATGTTGCAAAGTGTAATTTATCTCTGCGGCACAGCACATGGCAAATCTTCACTGATAGCTAAATTACAGGCTGCTCTGACACTGCCTGTTCCCCCCCCCCCCCTTTCTAAACTGGAAAAAGAGTCACTGTCCTTGTCACCTTGGATTTACAGATGTAGGAAGAAAAACGTGTCCTACTTGGTCTGCTCCTGTCGAAAGTTTTAATGTTTGCAGTTTGTTGTTCTGCAGACAGGTACTGTTCAGTATCATTATAATTAGTTAGGAATCTGAGATAATCCATAGTTCAAAGTAGTTGTATTTCTGGTCACCAGCAATTGGCAGATAGCTGTCCCTTATAAGTGAAATTTTCTTCTACTTGTGTCCATTTCCCGGCGCTGAAATTTAAAAGAAAAATTATTAACCAGCAAATTCACACAACAGGATACAAATAATTCATAGTAGGACAGGCAGTGAAATGCGTCACAGTTACTGTGTAGCTGATTCTTTGTAGTCATCTTTTCAAGATTAACAAGGGAGAAGAATTAGAGATAAGTGATTTAGAACTAAAGAACACGTAGCAGTTCTCTGTCTACTGACAGTAAACACAGTACCTTCAAAACAAACAAGATTATCCATTTCATGGACTGTACCAGGAGTATTAGAATTTTTCTTCCAGTATAGCTGGGATACTCACTTCTAAGTTTTGCTAAACAACTGCAATTTCATGGTAAAAATGGCTGGAAAAGTAATTTATCACTGCCTAGAGTAACCTTTCCATTTCACTTGAAGTTGTGCAGAGGTCAGTGTTACTTTCCATTCACTATTAAGAAGTGACATTTATGTAAATAGCTTAATAATTTTTCCATTATGACTCTTGCACTCACCTTGCACAAAAATAGCTCTAGTCAAGTTTACTAGGCTTCCAATAATAGCTTATACCAGGGGAGCACTTTTCATATTTGCTTCTATCTGTATATGTTAAAGAAATTACATTCTTTAACAAGCAAATAAGTTGTCACGGTATATTGATATTCATCATCCTTGCTATTTTATTTTGGACTTGCAATATAGCAGAATGCTTATAATTCACATATTTCTCAAAATATACCTCTAAATATTTTAATTAAACACTTCTGTATTGAGAACTGCATTTTTACCACTCTTTTAGGCTAAGATTAGTGGTTACATTTCATGTCAGATTTAGTCTCCCCAAGCAGGACTATTATTATTTAGACATACCTTATGAAACCATTCATATTCTCCAAATTTGGAATCAAAGGTTCCTTTTTGAAGAGACCTCAGCTTTAACGTAAAACGTGGCCCAAGTTCTTGAATTCCCACTTTCTTTTCACTCTTGAAGATATATCTTGGGGAAGAAAAAAATAAAAATGAGGAAGTAAGTTACAAGAACATTCTCTCTGCATTTGTGAGTTTTGTGGAAAACGTCACCTGTGGAATCTGAAAAAGATGTAGTCTCGCTGGTTGTGAAATGTAGCTACTTGTCTTCCAATGAACTGAGGATCATGTGGGAAGAGAGAAGCAAACATGCGACCAACAGAATGGCCGAGTCGCGTTGTAAAATTATTCAGGATTACTTCAGGTACGTGTTCTGTGGGCTCTTTCCCTTTTCGCTGAAATGAAAGTAAGAGGTAAGAATGCAAAGAATGGATCGAATGCAAAAGGATTTTCATATATTGTGAAAGAAGAGTTTGAAAGAAAATAGGGAGAAGACAGCCAGGGCCAACTTCTTTTAACAGGGCTCATAACATGCCCTAATCATTTTTTCAAACACAACCCAAGTTCATATATAAGTAAAGGAGCAGCTGGTAACATAAAGGTCTTTGGTTCAGCAATATAAATTGAATGAAAAAAGCACAAATAATTTTACATTTCCTCTCTCCTGCACCAATTTCCATTCCTGGCAGCACCTGTGTATACATACACATAAATATACATATAAATACACATATATATAAATAGTGCAGTCTGCTTATCACAGGAATCTTCTCTCTGTACTAATACCAACTAAAGAGTATATGGGATTCTTCTTTAATAACAGATGAAGTTTAAAAATGAATTATTTCAAAAGAGAAAAAGACATTTTACTGCAAATTATCTAGGGCTAAGTAAGCAGTACTTTCTACAGAAAACGTGACAGAGCTGTAAGAGTAAGAAAAACTAGGTTTTATTCAAGACTAAGAACTACAACTATTTAAATCTTTTACACTGCTGATTTTTATATACTGTTTTGAGTGTATACAATAGAATCAAAGAATAGCCTTGGTTGGAAAAGACCTCTAAGATCATTGTCCAAGCATTAACCCAGCACTGCCAAGTCACCACTAAACCATGTCCCTCAGCACCACCCTACTGATACAGGTTATCAGCTGCTATTTATTGGCATGACTATAAAAATAATTGGCAGACAGTTAAAGAAATTAAGAAAATAACTATGAAAATGGAAATATGCTGCTTATGGAAGTAGAATATACTACTGGCCTCCTGTTAGCTTACAAAAAAGACACCTCTACAGTATCAGCTGAATTGTACGAAAGTGCAATCAGTTTTGACAGTTCAAGTAGATTAAATGTATGTATCGTTAAACAACAGACTACTCGTTTTTTAAATTTTGTTGGAGTCTCACCTTAATTTCTTTGCGCAAACGGACACTACTCATTCTAAAATGAGCAGTTGGGCCTTCAGGCAGATGACATAAAAGAAGACCATCTGTTCACAGAGTTAAAAAAAGCTGGTAAAATTCAACATGTAATTTAGAGAGGAACATTTTCTGCAAAATGCTATATTATATTGGAGTACTATATCCATAATCTATGCCTGATTTAGGTTTCATTTTTGAATATACATTCATAAACTAGTTAACTAATGTTCTTAAGTACGTCCATTAAATTTTGTTTCA
Organism: Podargus strigoides; assembly: GCA_028020825.1. Classification (NCBI taxonomy): domain Eukaryota; kingdom Metazoa; phylum Chordata; class Aves; order Caprimulgiformes; family Podargidae; genus Podargus; species Podargus strigoides. Next base: position 15,191,838 of record CM051627.1, on the reverse strand, counting down.
ATAGCTAACCAGAGTTATCTCCTATCACTTTCTCACTTATTAATTAGTAACGTTTTATCTAGTCAGCAAAATGAAATGGAACTTCCTGGTCAGAAATACTTGTTAATTAATCAAACTGTTAAATTTACTGAAATAATAACAATGTTTATCCATGCATTACAAACTTTAAAAAAAAAAAAAAAGCCAACACACTTTTTGCAGGTATTCTAAGTTTCATTAGCCATCAGATGTTCAAGTTGGCACACTGATTTTTAACTCTGTAGTTACACTGTAAGCTGCACAGCAAAGATTAAAAAATCCAGAATAAAGTAGATCTCTGATGTACACTACGGATTTATTTTCTTTCCTACTAGGCCCAGAGCTAGGATACCTATTTTCATAAATACACAAAAGGATACTTGGTATTTTGCGATCTTCATTAATGACGATTAAATCTGTGAAGTCCCTTGCAATACACTGTGGAATAATTCTTTTCAAAGCCAGTCCTCTTCGATAGTAGACATGCGAATTAGGTATAACAGTAGACAGTTGTTCACAGAATCTAACTGTTCTCTGCAAAACAGGTAAGTTAAATTGCAATGTGGTAAATACAGTGCCAAATTCAACCAGGGGAATGGAAGGGTTGCTCATTCCAACTGCCCTCCCTGATGATATATTTCTTCCAGTATCTCTATAAATATTCAAAGACAAGCTATTAAATGACTTCATTCAGTCAGTGGAAAGAAATTATTTTCAGTAAAGACTGCAGCACACCAGAGACTTTTTTGTTTAAAAAGGAATTTTTTTTCCCTCCCTCAAAAGCAGAAAAATTCCAAAAGCATAACCTCCAACTCATTATTTATCAAGGACATTGGTTTACAAAAAGTTTGTAACATTTCAAAATTCAATATAACTACTGCTTCAGGTACTAATGTTTGAGGTGTAGTTTTTCCTGTTTTTAAAACCACTTATGGTTTTCACAAATGTCAGTAATCTCCTCAGTTAGGTAATGCAGATCATCTGCATACAAGAATAAATGCATGAGATTGTTTTGAAGGAATATGAATATGTTATATTTTGTTATGAAGGAAGCAACCAGTGTTAGGGAAACTAACAGATTACATACATATACAACATATACAAGGTTCTTAATGGTCACTAAATAAAACAGCAGAAAAAAAATCCATATTAATGCTATTACTGTGAGGTTTAATTTATCAATCATAGCATGAAAACCTTGGTATCTTGTAACCAGTTTATTGCTCAGAACTCTCCAAGTAAAACATACGTACCCCACGGGGTCTGTCTGATGTTGTAATAAGAATCTTGGGAACAGTCTGTCTGTTGAAATATGGTGCAAATTCATCAGTTGCTTCATCAAAAGCAACCTGGAAGAACAGAAGTCTTGTTAATCCACCATATATGAAATAATAAAACAACTGTTCAATCTGATCTAAATTCTGATGAAATTGAATTTAGTAGGAAAATTTTCAATTTGCAAGATCTAGCCTATAAATAATCATCACAAGGCGTGTGGTTTTTCCATTTTAAAAAATCTAGTGTGATGAACATTGGCAGATTTTACTATCAATAACAGTAATGCAAAAGGCAATTATCTAATGCAAATAATAAAAAATGACATCACCTCTTAGTGAACCCATCTGAACTCATCAGATGTAAAAAGTAATTCATCAACACCTTAACAGGAGAGTGGTGAATGTTAAGTTTCATCAATCCATTTTATGTCCCTTTTCTGGAAAAAAAAAAGGTTAACTTAATAGCATATGCAGAAACTAAGAAGTTACCTCTTCATCATTGGGATCTACAGTTGTTTCGTCATATACTCTCTGATTTTCAATAGTCTTTGGTATGGCTTTTGGAGGTGCCTAAAATAAATAAGTTCATTAACATAACACATTCATGTAATTTTTAAGTGTGTTGCAAAAAACACATTCATCCTACTGCGACATTGTGTATATTCCTACACAGAATTAGAAGTATTACTTATTTTATGCCAGTTTCAAAAGAAAAGTTACGGCCTCGCCTTGATTAAAAATACACATGGGTACTGGGACACCAAAGCATCACATGGAGCAGAAGCATCACTAGAACAGTGACACTGCTTAATTTCCATCTAATTAAGAAATGGGGTTACAAAACAAAACAAAATAAAAACAACAAAAAAAAAGAGGGTAACTTTCTATCCACTTTTCTTCTCTTTCATGGAAGAAAAAAGCTGTACTTTCAACAGCAACACGTATTAGCCTTGACATCTACAATCTAGTGACTAATAGCCTATAATGTTTACCCTGTTTGCTTACACTACTCCTGTGAGATTATGGTAACACAGGAACTCACAACTGACTGCCTTCAACTGTCAATATGCTTTTGAAGCAGTTCAGGAAAAGAAGCAAAACGCTTGTTTGTGGCTAGACTTGGAAACAAGCAGACAACTGGTCTGGGAAGGGATGGGTCAGAGCTGGTTGTTTTAATTTATAGAAATTACTTATTAGAGCAAAATTCCTAAAACAACAACAATGCCATAGCAACTGCATTGGACAGAGAACACTTTTCAGGAGGGGCCCTGCTCTTATGCCATTATTGGCTTAAAACTCACCCTGCCCGACTACAGCATCATTTAAGACAGTACCAACAACGTTTCTAAGATCAGCTGTTTGATGCCTCCACTACACAGCAGCGTGTCTCTGCAGGCTACCACAGCCAGCAAGCACCGAGATCACTGCTCGGCTTCATTGCAGCCCGGGGAGAAACCGCTTCACTCAGGAAACTGAAGGACCCCAGCACAAGGCTGAGCTGCCGAGCTACCACCGAGGCAAGCGGCGGAGCAGGCCTCGCCATGACAGAGGCCCGCAGCAGGCTGCGGCCGGAGTCCTTACTTTGTCTCCCAGGGCTTCTCGCTCCTTTCTCCGCTTCTTCTTGGCGGCCAGCTTCTCCTAGGGGGAAAAGGAGAGCGATCCGTTAGCCAGACCCGCCTGCCGGCCGGGGCCTCCCCCGCCCTCCGGTACTGGCCGCGGCGCCAGGCCCTCCCCACCTTCCTCTGCTGCTGTTTCCAGCGAAGGAACATGAAGTGCCGCCGCTGCTTGTTCTTGATCTCAGACACGCTGAAGGTCGGCGGGAAGAGAACCCGCTCCGGGGCCGGCGGCCCCCCATCCTCCGCCGCAGAGCCCACCGGGCCGCTGCCGTCGCCTGCCATGCTGCCGGGCAGGAACTGACCCCTCACCCTTGACCTCTGCCCCCGGCCGCCGGCAGAGCACGCGCTGCGCCTGCGCCGGGGCCGCCGCCCGGAAGCACGGACTCCCGCCGCGCATGCGCGGGGGGTGGGGGCGGTGGGGCGCGGCTCTGAGGGGAGCGGCCTGGCGCTGCGGCAGGCGCTGTGAGGGCCGGGACCGAGTGCGAGCCTCAGGCGGTGGCGGTTAACCCTGTGAGGGACAGCCCGGCTTCCAGCCCAGTGCCGACCGGCCCTGCCAGCGGCTGGTGCTTCACTGCAGGTGCCTGCACAATGGCTGAGCAGGCAACAAACCTTCAGACAAGATGAGAGTATTTAATACAAGTCATGACTGCAGTGTAGCTTATAACCCGGGTTAACAGTATGAGAAGCTTCAAACAAACACGACACACTGATTTACAGAAATGACAGTAATATCGCGACCCAGCAGCATTTTCCCAAGTGCACACGTTTCCCATTTGGACATTCTCAGTGACTTTAATTGCAGGGAGCACCTGCTTGAAAGGAACTGTAGTGGTTTTTGATGGTAATGCTGCTGAAAATTGTTCCATTAAAGACTGCTAAAACTTACGTTAGAGTGAAACGAGAATCCCTACAACTAATTAAAAATATTTATTTCATGTAAAGCTAGAAATGAGGTTTTCTGTTCCTGAGCTGATTTTCCAGCTTAGATGTGTGCAAGTGTTGCTGCACAGTGAAGGCTATACTCTGTTTTATAGAAATTGAGTTCTTAGAGATTTTCTGGGGCCTGGGCTAAATTAGAGGCATTTTTAATGTCAGACTGCAAAATTCTGAGCCTCAATGGGACTGATGAGTTCCATTTGTCCCGAGGATTGTCTCAAAGCTTGGAATATGTCTACTAACTTTATGTACAAATACTATTTTGCATCACTAAGTTTCTCTTACTAGAAAAGTGAAAAAGAAATCTGTTAACATAAACACATTAAGATAATGGAAAAGGATCTAGAAACATCCTGAACTAGACAATGTCTCAAACCTACTCCTGTCCTGTAAATTAACCAACTCAGCTTGCTTCACTGAAGTTATTTCTACTTAACACAGATGTAAATGAAAGATCAAAAGCCTCATTATGCACAATCCCATATATTTCTGAGCCTCACTCCCATTTTTGTCAAGAGAAAATATTTCAGCTATCCTTAGTGCCTTAAGGATAAGTAATTTCCATGGTAATTAAGGTTTGAGGGATTTAGTTGAGAATATGTTAACCAAGGACTTTCTAGCTGATTTAAATATCAGAGATTGCAAGTGCATCTCTAAAATAAATTAGTAGAGATTTTTCATTGCTGCTGTTAGCAGAGCTAATAGGGAATTTTGAGTTATTTGTAGTTCCAGTTTGCAATGGAGTGTTGGGATCACTACAAAGTGATGTGCAGCATAAATTGTGTGAAGCTCACTGAGAGCTTACATGTGGAACAAACACATTATCTTCCTCCCTCCCAGCAAGAAGGAAGACAACCTCCTAATATTATTCAGAGATTTTTCTTCCAAGGACTCACAGGAACAAAATAATGATACACCTAGGGCAGAGGCAATAAAAAGACACCAGAAACACATTGTGGACTTGGTAAAAATAAGATCACTAACACTGTACAATTGTAATTTCAGTAGAGGGCCCAGCTAATAAATGCATGCGTAGTGTTACGTTAATTTTTTCACAGAGAAGGTCCCAGGGTCTTTTTGCTTATTTTAGCTATGAACTCTGTTCTGTGTAAATAATATTTTAATCAGGATACTCTTTCTTTTTTTTTTTTTTAACAGTTAATGTAGCATTACCAGGAAACCACCTTGTGGAAGAAGCTGCTTGGTTTAAAAAAAAAAACAAACAAAAACCTACAAAAAAACCCCAAAACAGAAAAATACCCCATAAACAAGCAAAGAAACCAACAAAAAAAGCCTAAACAGAAAACACCAGTAGCTTTGATTTGTGTAAACCAATAAGTAAGTTCTCCAGTGGAGAGTGATGAATGAAGACATTTATTCCATGTCGGCACTAAGGAATTTTGGAGGAAACCTTTCTGTACATTACCACTGACCCAGATGCAGTAATGGACGCATCACTTTGAGTTGTATCAATAGAACACTGGGGGTTTTTTGCTATACTGTCATGTTAAACAATTGAAAAATATTTTGTGATTAAGTTGAAAGGACAAAAATATATCTGGGGAACGGAAATTAATTTAGAAAATATTTATGGAAGGAGATAAGAAAAGAGGGTAAGGTGCCTCTGGGTTTACAAATTTTTAGAGAGAGAACCGTTTTGTTTTGTTTTGTTTTTTAAAATAACTAACACTTTGCTATTTTCCTGTTTTGTTTTTCTTAATTTCATTACCTGAAGGTAAGGAGGAAAAACTACTTGTCTTCAAGATTCATTATACTGAACAAAATGCCCCAGAAAGTGCACTGCTCCAAACCAAACCAACCATTGTCTGTGTTGGAAGACAGATAGGCCCTACAGGCTTATTTGAACAATAAACCAAAAAGCCGTGTTCTATATTTTTAAAATGGATTCATTTTGATTGTAGTTACATTGCCTAGTTAACATGGCAAAGCAGTTCCCCTTGGAATCAGTGAGCCGGAGTTCTTTGTGGTTGTTGTTGAAACAGATAACCGCAAATTGGTAATAGTAATTTGAAGATCATGAGATTCATGAGCACAGTTTCTGTAATGTCTCAGTTCTATGGATTCTTGATGTGTTAGTAGAGGACAAAGGAGAAGTGACTGATTTTCCTCTAAGACAAAATCCCCCAAGTTATACAGTTGGAAACAGTGTTGTCATGGTTCTAAAACTGGTGAGGAGAGGAGAAGTATAAGGAACAGGTCGCAACAAAACACAAGTAAGAAGTGAGGTGACTCAAGGTTCCCTCAAGGGCTAGCTTTACTGAGGTCCACATTTATGGCCCTCAAAACCTTCTGCAGCATCCCTAGGCCCTCTGGACTTTCTGTTGGTGGCGAAGAATACATCTAAACTGTAGAAGTTATGTACTGGTGGTCAAGCTGCGTCAGAGAGGCTCACACATTTAAACAGCACAAGGCAACGTGGAGCAGAAGTATGAGTTGGGGCCTTGCAGCATGGTTGCGTGCTGTTGCAGCAGGCATCCTTTGTTCAGCTGCCCAGGAGGGCGAACTGGCAGAAGCAGACTGCTGAACTGAGGCAAGCAGACTCTTCTTATTCTTGCATCTATCTAGTTCTCTCATCCATCCATGGTGCTGTGTGGATAATGAAGTTGTACCCCAAAGGTGTGGTTTTTGTTATGCCTGTAAGCACCTCTGCCTTGAGACTGCAGAGCAGTTAGTACAGCTTTGATCATGGCTGAGCCTTACCAGGCCCCTCAAAATAGATGTTCTTCACACTCTTGCTTGCAGCCTTTCTCTGGTAGGCATTCTCAGGGACTGTCTAACAGCACTGACTGTGTAGCAAAGTCAGTGATAGTAGCTTTACTTAACTGGTAGGTCAAAAGCTAAACTATTTGTATTTGATACAGAACACAGGACTTTCCAGCCTCTGGAGACTGAGAATAGCATCTTTCCTTTTAATGGAACAATCAAACCAGAAGCCTGCAGGTTCTTCAGAGGTGAGAACTGTCTTCATTCTCCCAACCGAAGCTATTGCTGCCTGCAGAATAAGATACAGAAAATGTTGGACCAAATAGCTAGTGGCTGGGGCACTCTTCCTGAAAGGAAGGGACTATTGGATTGCTGGCCAGGTCTCAATATTCTCCCTGTAGCCTACTTTAAAAAGTTACAGAGAAAAGCAGAAACAAGCTGTAGAGAATGGATTGTAACCAGGTTCAGTCCCTAGTGTGTAGAGAGTGGTGGGGGATGCTCCATGTGGCAGGGGAATCTGCATTTGAGTCCACATCTCTTTAACTGAGGAAGAAGTTGAACATGGACCACCACAATATACTGTCATGTGAAAGATGGACATCTATACCATCCCTTTTGGAGAGAAAGCCAGCGTTGTATTTTGTAGGGAGCCTAGGTCTGTGATGCTTGTTAGTGTTATTGTACCAAGCCATCTGGGATCTCTGCAATAGAAAAGCCTCTTGTTCATCCAGCTACGCGTAAGCACAAAGTAAATGCTAAACTACTTGGCTCTTTCCAGACTGTTCCCAGACTTGGGCATACCCAGAGCTGTTTCTCCAGGGGAGTATTATGTAGGGGAGCAAAGTAAAATTACAAGGTGCCTATGCAGGAACTGCGTGGGTAGCTTTCCAGATCATCTGTTTGGGACTTGCAGGCTTGCATTCCTTAGTGGATCTTGTTGACAGTCTTTAATTTCAGTATTTTCAGTCACCTAGAGTGATCTCTCTTATAGATAAAATGGCGATCCTGCTCAATAAAGTTGGGTATTATCTAACATTTCAGGATGAACACTAGATCTTACTGTGTGCTCCCAATGCCTATCCTCATCCCATAATTCAACACAAAAATTAATTATTTTCATATGCTTTTCTGGGTTACTCTTCTTCACAGTATCTGAGCTGTGTACAGACATAAAGGTGTTGATTGGAAAGGAAGTATTATGTCCATTATACAGATGGGAAAATTAAACAAGTTTGCCAAAATAAAATTTCTAGCTCTTGCTATACCGTGAGGAGGGTGGTGATTACTGATGCATATAAATGGTCTGTGTCTAACACCTCAGAAGGTATAGGTGTGTGCATATGAGAAAGAAAAAGAAGCAAAGCTTTTGGAAGCTTGCGAAAGCAAATCTTAAATAAGCTAAGGAAAAATGAAGTAAAGGAGAGCATTTTAAAAATAAGGTATTTTATGTGGTATTCTTGTAAAAAAACTTGCAAATGTATTATTTAAAAATTACGGAAATTCCATAGTCTGCTGCATGTGAGTGTCCAGTTTTAAAGCTCATTTAAAAAGTTAGTTTACAGCTGCTTGCAATCTTAAATGTGTAGTTATAACCGACATTACAATAATTCCTTCCCACAGGACCTATCAAGATGGCATAGCTGGCCATTATCTTAATCCTGGCAGATCATCCTGATGAATAACGGGTGCTTGATTTACTACAGCTCTGTCAGCACTTCTGGTTAGTTAGTAGATTAAAACTACTAGATAACGCATTAATTGTATGTAAGCCAAGAAAAAAACATAAAGGCGTTTGCTGGAGCTTCATGTACCTAGTGCAGAAAACTGGAATACTTCCCCAAATAGAAATTTTATAAACAAGGAAATTGCAATGTGATACATTTAGACTCTGTGAGAAGTTTATCCAATTGCTACCCATGGCAAAGTACTGAAGAAGCATCTACCATTTCCAGCCTGGTATTTTGCTGAATTCATTTTGCTGCTTCTAGAGATCACTATCCTTTTCTAAAGAATTGTCCTGTAAAAGGGAAGGTAGTCAATGGCAACACTTCATCAACTTGGTGAGTTCTTAGAAAAACTTGTGTTTCTTGGGAAGTGTGGTCCTCTCTGTACAAAGTAACGCTGATATCTTTCTGCTGGTGGCAATTACACATAGCATGGGCTACCTTAATAAAACATTTCTTCACGTACTGAAGAAGAAAGAGTTTATCCAGCATTAGAGTATGACTCATTTCTAGCTAGACATTTTTCAGAATATGCTACCTTGTGTTTTCATTTTATTTATTGACTTCCTGTTATTTTATATTAAGGTGTACTTACTCTGTAGTGAAATAATTTCCCTGTAATAAAAATAACTTGGTACAACAAATAATTTTGCTTCCTTTTCTTCTTGCAGGTTGCCCACAGATATCTAAGAATTTTATCCTTGTTCAAAATTATTGCAACATAATTTGTAGGCATGACTATAGAAATAAGGTAACTATTTTGTTACAGAGTGAAAATACCTCAAGTGAAACTGTTTTTCCCCTTGCAGATCACTCTTAACTCCATGGTATCAACACACATGTTATCAACAATTAAGAAAAGTATATTGCTTAAATATTCTTCTGTTTAATACGTTTCAATGTCTGGCTAGATTACTCTTTAGCTCTTAGAAGACACTTTACATTTAAAATTGAGGGAAAATAGGATCATTTTCTACTTGGCATTATTAATGTCAGAAGTATTTATAAATGGCTAGTAACACATATTGGTTAGTTTAAAAATTTGTAAGATAATATTTGCATAAGAAACAGAAGTTTTGAAGTGATATGTGATCAGCATTTATTCCAGAGTGTTACCAGATTCCTTGGTAAGATGAGCTAACTTGAACAATGTGCATTTTAATATAGTTAAGTGCAGGCTAATATTTCTAGAAAAGAAAAATGTAGATCAGTTATCTGATGGAGGACTGCATTTCAAAAATTAGTGATACAGAAAAGCAATTAAGAGCACACAGAAATGCTATCCTTGTTGATAAATGTGGGGAGCACACTGTAGCAATAGGGATTCTGTTGGTGGAGCAGTATATCTAGGCCTGATATCGAGACAAAAAAACTGGTTAAGAAGATCTATATGGTTGCTTTGGGATCTAGAAATCTTTCTTACAGAAGAGACTTAAAACGCTTAATCTCTTTAACCCATCAATGAATCACATAAGAGCTAACTCACCTGGGATTAGATAAATAAAGAGAATAATTGTAGTTATATAAATCTGCAGTTTAGCAGACAAATCTTTTAAAAGATGTAGTGTTTGAAAGCTGAGCCAAGAGCCATTGTTTTGATTGAAAACAAAACCAAAGCAAATTAAAAAAAAACCCCTTAAACTAACTAAACCTTGTGAAAAAAAGCCAATGAAGCATTCCTTGCCACCTGAAATCTTTAAATCAAGAAGGTGGATTTTTTTTCTAAAGGAAGTGTTCTAGCTCCACCAGAAATTATGTTGACATCACTTGACCTAATTGTCACTTGTGCTGTGCAAAAGGTCAGGCTGGAGAATCACAGTGCTTTCTTCTGGCCTGAAAACCTGTGATGCTATGAAACATCAAAACGGAGCAAGAAAAAACCCCTTTAAAATGTTTTATAATAATTTTAGAATACCTGCTGTAATATTCAGATAACATGTGGTTAGAGACTGCAATGAATGAATTTTTTAAATAATTTAACAGACATTTTTGGCTACATTACAGTTGTGGTTTTTTCCTGTTTGTACTGCTAAATTTTGATGAATAGACACTAGAATTGCAGTATCTCTTTTATTTAAGGCTACCTTTCCCTTTTACCTGATAAGATTCTGTTTCCTTTCTTTATTGATTTGTCAGATCTTTTAAGACTGATATTTCCATGCTGGGTGTTCACCTCAGGATAACTTTCTGGAAAGCATATTTCAGTATTTGATAGTGATCATAAACAACATCAAAAGCAAAATGACTAAAGCTAATAAAAACAAATACTAATGCAAGAAGTAGTTCCAAAATATTAGATCGGTGGGATAATTTGGATATTTACCAGATTTACCTTCTCTTTATATTATAAACTCTCAGTGGGGAACTTTTTTCTTATGTGTTGATAAAATATGAATGTGCTTTTGGATGCTTATAAGTGCTAATCACAAAATAACAAAGGTAATGAACATTGTAAAACATTTAGCTGGCAACATATAATAATCCCAGTCTCAGATAAACTCTTTTTTCCAGTATGCATAGGTAGCTCTTATTAATGAAACTCAAGCTGCACCTAATTACTAGTAACAGAAAATCACTGGCGTGTCCCTCCCACGTACAGAGCCACACCTTGCCCTCCAGGAAATCCAGAGAGCTTCCCAAGAACTATCCCTAATTCTGGCTTTGATTTCAGCCTCTTTTATAGCATTTTATAGTAGAAGCTAGTCAGAGCCAATCCTGTCTGGTGCACAGGGTTTGACTGAGCGGAGAAATGAAACTCATCATGAAATCTGGGCTTAAGTTAGACCTGTTATTGCAGTAGCTCTCTTGCTTGGTCTACGTGGGTCAGCAGATTTGCTGCTCTACCCAGCACAGACTGATGCCAAATATTATCTCTATTCCCTACAGTAGGAGATAGAGGACAGAATCAAAAACACCATTTCAGTAAAAGTTACCATATAAGATGACAAGGAAGAATTAGCTAAGATAATATTTTCCTTTATCTGTATTTCCAATCTGATCATGTTTTCCTGCTGCTTGGGGAAATATTTTATTTCCTAAGTTTGTGTGGGAATATTTATGAAAGAGAAGGGACAAGACAGTTACCTTTGTCAGGAGAGAGTTAGGCTAAAATGTTCAAGTCCTATTCTTTTTATTTCACCAGGATAGTTTTAAATGCATCTGAAAAGAGGTGACAGCATTCAGTCTGATACCAGGATTGTATGCATCAGCTGAAAATGCATCTGATCATGGACTCTGCAATTCAACTTCAAATGTAAATGTGCAGTACTAATGCCAGTATGGGATTCAGGAGACCTGTCCTGTCCTCAATTCCCTTCTTCACAAATACTTCATGGCAACCTCTGATAAGTCCCTTTGTGCCTTATTCTTCCACAAAATTAATGTGAAAGCATTTTTGCCCTATATGGATAAATAAGCATAACATATATTCTAGAAAGAAGAACAAGGGCCCAGCAAATCTCATAGGGAGTCCTCTCCTGGGAAGTAGAGTCACTGAACAGGAGCTGGAGAATTACTGACCACAATTGCTGCTTCTCTGACATGGTGACTAGAATACGGAGTCTAACTCTTGATTGCCCAAGGAAGTAAATACTGAAAAAGAATAAAGAGATTTATACTTCCTCTGTATCTGGCACTGATGCAAAGCAAATTGGAACTTTGTACATGGGCTTCGTGTCCTGAATTCAAAAAGAGTGATGAAAAATTTGAGGGATTTCATAGAATAGACATGAGACATGATTAAAGGATTAGGATACTCTCCTAATGTGGGGCTCAAGGAGTTCTACCTATTTATCTTATCAAAGAGAAGGTTAATGGGGGCCTTTTACGTACCTTTCGATGTAGTAAATATCCATTTAAAAATACATGGCTTGGCTCTGGCAGACAAAGATCCAAGACCTGCAATCATAATATATAGTTACCCGTAATTAACCATTGAGAGGGTTACCGAGAATTATGGTAACTTTTCTGTTGTTATTTCTATCAAGATGTGATGTTTCCCCCTTAAAATAATACAGTCTAGTTCAGACAGGAACTAGTTTAAGGAAATCTGCTCTCCATTATACAGAAAGTCAGACTAGAAGATCACACAGGTCACTTCAGGCTTTCTAATCTGTTAATTAAATAGTTTATATAAATTCAGTTTAATTGGTTCTGTGATTGTTAATAAACAGTATTTTTAATGTTTCATGTTTGACTGCAGCCTCACCTCATCTCGATTATTTCTTACTGTATGTGGGTGGTGGGACTTTGTCATCCTACTAGCACCTCCACCTTCATCCCTAAGAGTTGCATCATTATCTTATTACACAACCTGTAGGTTTGATATTGTTGATACGATGCAAACCACAGAATCGTTGGAGAGATGGAGTGACGGAATTGCTGGAGATCCCAACAAAACTGCTCTGGATCCTGAGCACAAGTTGTTTATCAAGACCAAGTTCTGTTGTACTTTTTAAAAACTTAACTAGAATACACTGCTCAGATGATTGTAGTCTTTTTGCAGGTCTCTGTTGAGGATTTTTAGCATGTCAGTCTAGATTTTTTTACAACTAAATGTATAATTTTCCAGGCTTTTATCCAGGCTGAGGCTTTTTCATTCAGCTGTATTTTGCTTGGTAGTCCTGGGAACAGATTGCCACCCTGACAAGGATGAACCACATCCATTGGCCATGATCTTGTTTCTCTGGGCACCCTTCCAGCTTTGCATGGAGAAAAGCCTGTCCTTGACACCATCTCATGAGGAAGCAGTCCATCTTTTTAGGGACACAATGATTAGCTTTCCTTTGGGCTCAGGTTTTTCATTCCATTATGCCTCTTGGCAGAAATTAAATAAGGTTGTTTCAAGTGAGATGTCAGTCTGGTACCCTCACCTACAAGCTGTATTTCTAGGTATTATCCTACCTTAGAAAGAGGCAGGCACTACAATTCTCTGCAGTTCAAAACTCTTTGAAAAGTGCTGTCCCCTTCATGCTTGCATTCGTAAATTGTTTCCATTTTTCTCATTTCAAAAAGCAAGCTGTAGCAGATCACCCTCTTCACTCTTTCAGTTGTCCCACATTTTGGTGCTAGTTAATCTCCTGTTAGCTTCCTGAATCATCTGGCCTTTATATACTTCTTACATTTCCAAGAATTTTTAACAGTCACTACTTAGAACTTAAATCCAACTGGATGTTCCAGTGTATTCTCAAACCAGGCTTTCACTTACTGTGATTTGGAAAAGACATTATGTATGTATAGTACTAGCAGAGGACTGTGTGGCAGAAACCAAACTATGTACTTAGGGTGAAAAGCATTTCAATGAGTTTTAAGAAAAGCTTTGTTACTAGGTAAAGGCTTAGCATGAAGCCAGGATAATCTTGTGACCAATAATGTATTAAACTCAGAAAAAAATTGTATAGGAGCAGAATTTGCTACAGTATACCGGATAGGAGCCCACAGAAGGAAGGAAATCAACAGTTTGAGTCTGTTAATAGTAAATACCCTTTATCCCTCCACCCATAGACAGACATCTTACTTGCACCACTACTACATATTCTAGACCAAATGTGAGAACCATAATACTTCAAGGAGCTAAATATATAAAACTCCCATGGCAGAATTAGGTTCTGGGATGGAGCTGGCTAATGAGCAATAACTAATACCACAAGACTATACACTTAATAAAAAGTATTAAAAACCAGCAAACCCCCTACCCATTATCTGAGAAAGCTGTAGATTTTGTACACGAAGCGAAATGTGGTCCAGTTGTAAAGGACAGCCATACAGAGGCAAAATCAAAGCTGCACAAGCAAATGTAATTCTATATTTCCTCACTTTTGAATGCTTTATTTTACAGTATTAGAACTCTTCAGCTGTAAGTTTCTCTTTATATATAGTATGTTCATACATCCATATACAAGACTTACTGGAGTCCTTTTCAGTATGAAGCCATCTGGGACGCAGTGCTATGGGAGTTTGAAGTAGAAGGCATCCAAATATTTGTTCTGGTAAAAGTGCTTTCTTTTCAGTCCAATAGTTGTTTTTTGGTAAGCCCAAAGAATAATGGAACGTGAATGGGAGTTATGGTGAAGTAAGCTGGGACACCTAATGCCTGTGATGGAGGGGAATGGCTGAGCTGCATCGAAAGCCAGTCATCTGGCAGAGTCTGGGGCATCTGCAGTGACAGCCTCCCTCTGGGAGTATTCAAACCAGAAAATTCAAAGCCGTAACAGATACAAAGCTGTATCAGCAATGAAAGAACTAGCATGGGGATTTTTTCTTTAAGAAGAAAAATGTGAGTTCTAGTTGAGAATATTGGCAAAAGGTGTCTATGTGTGAAATATTTTAAATGCTTACGCCTTTGAACGTATTAGGTCCAGTTTCCAAGGCTGTTGAGAATTTGCCAATTGCGTCATTTTCAGTTGTAATTATGAGAGATTACTGTCAGAAAAGCTGACTTTCATCTTTGAAGCCCAATCCTGAGAAGATACTGGAAAGCCAGGAGTCACCCTCAGTATTTCTGATCATCCTTTAACAGTTTATTCTGATGGAGTAATACTGGAAATATAATAGCTTTGCTAGAGAGCTTTTGAAAACTGGTCTCTCAAGCTGAGAACATCTGTGTGAAGAAAGAGTTATCATTCAAACACGACGCCAGACTCTAATTATTACTTCAAACACAAGAACACAGCATTAACAGGATTTTATTTTTTTTTTAATCTCTTTGGTACACTCTAGTAGCCACACCTACGTCCCCTTAGAAGAAACATTTCTCTTCTCCTGAATACTTTGCACAAATATGTAGTAATTTGTGCAGGGCATTCAGAAAGTTGTCCAGAGTTTAGCTCTTCTAGGTTTTTACTCAGTTGATCTTATCATCATTCTTCACACTATACTACATTTAAATTACATTAGACTTACTTCAAATGCTGTTAGCCCTCAAAGATTCCCTTGCTTAGGGAAGATACCATGCTTATGGTATATGTGGTAAGGGCCACGAAGCTGCTCAATTTCACTTTGCCTTTACCACGTTGGTTTAACTGATCTGATCAAATTGGTCATGCTCAGTAGCATTACGTTTAAGAGTGTCACTTGACCCCACACAAGGCTGGGCTCATAAACCCAGAGAAGATGGGGACCACAAAGTAAAGATTAGTTTCTTATGTGCAATACTGTGTTTCACCTTTATTGCACTATCTGTCTAGCTGATGGTTGTTTTAGTTGGACTACCAAGCTAAGCCCATAAACTCAAATAGCATTATTATATGATTTTCAAAGCAGCCAAACCACATACTTCATTCCTCATTTCTTAGAGTGATTGTATACATGCTGAATGTTAAAAATGAGGGCACTTGAAACCAAAGGAATTTAGCATTAAAGAAATACAGTGTTTTATTCAAAAAAAGTATTGAAACCTTAAGTTCTCTGTTCCTGCAGGATCCTGAGCAATGTTGTCTCTCTCAAAAAAACCCCAAACCAAACCAAATCTGTATACTTTGACGTACAATATAGGTCTGACTTGCAAAAAGCATAGGTTGTGAAATTTCCCTATAGTTTTCCAGTAGAGGCACAGGCTTCCTTAAGAAATTTAACGTATGGAAAATATGTGGGAACTTGTATTTTGTAGTCATATTTGTGGTTTTCTTAAAGGTTGTCCATAGAGCTCCACACCCAAGGATTGAAAATCATTGCTGTATAGCACACAGACATATTAGCATATCATAAACATATTTATTTTAAAGGGGCTTTTCTGAAAATGTTTGTCTTTTTTTTTCTTGATAAGACCTGCAATAGACTGGTGGTGCAGATCTCATATGAAATATCATTTGAAATTAGTGAGGAGGCCTCATTTAGGGTACACACTCCCATGGAACATTTTCCTGAAACACCTACCATTATTTGGAATTCGGTTTATTTGAAAGGGTCTATGTTGTCAGAATTACTTTAGTGACCAATAGTGAAGGACAGATGGGGACTTTTTCTTAAAGATCTAAAAAAGGACTATGAGGAGCTGTGTGTTTGTGGGGCCAATGAACTCACCCATCAAGAGCGTAGCAACCTCTCCGTACATTACACACTTTATCATACAGTGACTTAATACTGTGGCTTACTGTGCAATCCTGGGAATGGAAGAAGCATAAAGAGTCATCTAAAGGAAAGAGAAGGAAACTAATTCTGCTGTTAACTGAAGAATGGTACCTCTGTTCTTTTAACTTCTACTTTGCTGTATGGTGCCAGTACCAAAACAATACCTGCAGAGATGCTTGGGAACGAGTTCCTTCATCTTGGCATTCCCACCTTGGTTTTTCACAGCATTTAGCAGGCAGGGTGCATCCAGGATGTGTTCTTAGTCTTCAAGGGAAATCTGGAATCTCCCTGGAGAAGAAATGATTCTTTCCATCCACATCACCCATTCTCCTCAGTGCTAACAGCACAACGTAGGGCTGAGGAGATACAGCTTTCAGTCTTCATTCTGCCAGAGACAGGCTTTGAAAGAATATCTAAAATTAGTGACATGTAAAAAAATACCTCTAAAAGTGGGGATATCACTTCTTCCTGATTTGGGCACTGAAAGTAAAGCCATGGACAGCAAGAGAGGCAGCGTTCACCAAGGGGAGGCTCATCTCTGCTCAGCTCCTACATGGTCCTGCCTCAGGAAGGTTCTTCTGTCGAGGAAAGTGCCCACGCACGTGGCTTTTCTGATGTCTGTCCTAACAGCCACCCTGGCAGTGCCAGGGACAAGGCTGTGGTCAACCCAGGGTGTGAAACTCCTGCTGGGGACATTTCCACCATGTCGGGACTACACTGCTATCCTCTAAACACAGTTTGTGTCATAGACCACGCAAGGTTCAGATTTTATCCTTCAGGTTTTATGAGTGATTCCTGTGTCTTTGAAGTTATGTTCCCAGTGAAGATGAAGGCAAATTCCTACTGATATTAATGGGATTAGGATGTGTCCTTGTCTCTATTTTCGCTGCCGTTTCCTTTGTTGCAGTAGACCTATTCTTTTATTAAAGCTTTTGCCTGGGGGAAAAAGAAAAGCCACGTTACTAAATAAATTATGAAATATTTACATTTGTCAAGCCAACCCCTTATGCCTAGCTCCTCCTCTGATATTAAGATGACACTTTTTATAGAGCTACAGCTTCTATACTGCCATTATTCCTCTGTAGGATCCAAGACCAGGAGGTGACAAAACAGCAGGCCACCATGAGCCAAGTGACAGTAAGTAACATCTAGGAATGCTTGCTGATTTTGGCTCAGTGCAGTGAGAAACAGCTGATGGTGGTTTATTTAGTGCTGGAGAGCAAAGTAGGATCAGATGAAATCAAAGAAAACAGAAAACTGGGAAGGTTTCTGAACTAAGCTTGATTTTTACCTGAGAATAAAAGGCCATATTTTGTATAAATATCTGTAATAATAATTCCAAGAGGAACGCGTTAAAGGCATCAGTTTGCATATCACTTCTTATGTTCCCTGTATGTTCTTTTGTATTTGTATTTACTTTTTTGCTTACAGTTCTCTCAGTGCCACAAGAATGAATGAATGAAGCTTTAGTGTTACGATCCGTAGGGAAATTATCTGCAGTTACTCTTGTGAATGTTTTGCATCTCTTGTGTTCACTGGATTTTGTTATTTGCTTTAAACCTGAATAGCAGCTTCCTTCTTTAACAAAAAAATAGTTTAGCATGATGTTCAAATATGAGTGGTTCAAACTGTTCAGAACTTATGAATTTCTCCCTCCTACTTCAACATATTTAATGCTTTTGACCTGCCTTGCCCCACCTCTTGTAGATTTGGGAACAGTCAGGTAGTGACTTTCTCTCTGGGTGTTGGTTTGTGGGGGTGGATTTTAATACTTGACTAAGTCACTTCAGTTTATGCCTCTCATTTTTCTCTCTGTGGCATAGCCTGTGGAGGCTGTGTCTGTAAAATGGATAAATGTTAAGTAACTGTCATAGTAAATGAAACATCCTGTTGAGTGGATTTCTGCACAGTTAACTCCTAATGGTTCTCTGTCCCCAAACTCAGGATCTCTGACCTTTCTGGTGTTGCCCATCCTAATGTTCCTTCAGCTTTTCCTTTTTTCTCTCTTGCACACCTTCAGTTGTCTTGTTCTCTCTTCTGAGTTTTCTTCTCCATTTCTCCTGCAAGCTCTCTTTGCTCCCATTTCTCTGTCTCTTCATGCCTTTAGGCAGTAAAGAGGAGGACAGGTTGGTGGGCGGCTGCAACACAAGTGTAGTCATTGTCCCTAATTGCTGTGCAGCATTTCTTCCATGGTCTTTCCTTGCAAAATGTCCCAGGCAAAACTGTCAGTTCCCTCATTCTCACCTTGACTTCAATGAAAGAAATATTTGGAGTAGTTAGAAAGCAAGAGTGGAAAAGATGCAGATTTCCTTTGAGCAATGCCAAGGATTTACAAGGTCTGTGCTTCCAGAGCAGGCAAGGAAACAGTTTCTGAAATGCGTTCTGAGCTGGGCATTTTTAATCCTGAACACAAAGTGGTGGACAGTGGTGCTGAGCATACTCATACCAATGCAAAACTACATTTTTAAAGCTGCACTATAGCAAGAGAAATACTGATTTTTGGCTGGCGGAATCTTAATGCAAAATGGAAACCTGAAAAAAAAGGCAGATACAGACTAGGAGCTAAATACTTTCACGCTTTAGAAAGTCAGAAATAAGGAACAAAAACAAAACACTTGATGATAGGGCTTTTAGTGAGCTTGGCAGGTTTTGGAATGTCATGGGGAAACCATGTACTGCTGTAATGTGACATGCTTATTTGCAGGCATTAAGACAGGCTTTTGGGTTACTGTATTATCATGCACAACTGCATGGCTAATTTGCATGCAAGATTTCTATGATTAATAAATTAGGCAATGCTAGTACACATGTGCTACAGTGAACCACTGCAGCAATCACCAGCACTCTAGCAGGCAACATTAAATACTGTGCTCTGCTCCTGTAAAGTCTGGAATGTTTGAATATCAGTTTGCAGTTCCCAAGCTGCAAAGTGATCAAAGGAGTGGAGGAATGTGCCTTACTTTTATCCCTCTTACAGGAGAATCAGAATAGTCACCGGATTCCTTGTGTAGAAATATCAAACAAACTCAAATGAAAAAATAAAATCAAGAGGATTTACTACTTGAGTAAAAGTGTAACACAGTTGTTCATAAAAAGCAAGATATATTTTTTGTATTTAACAGTTTGAATGAAGTGAACATATCAAATACATGTAGAATAGCATACTCTTAATACTGAGATAAATCAGTTAAAAACCATAAAGATACTGATTTCTGAGTTTGTATGCAGCTTCTTTTACTGCATTCATGCCAAGTTCATAAGGATTACAAGTAAATTCTGCAGTTTAGGCCTTTAATCTGCTATCTCCAGTCTAAACAGAAAAGTGTCAGATATGGCTAAGCTGCTCAGGGTATCTAGAACACACTGATACTGATATCCCAGCTTGAAATTTCAGGTCAGGCTCTTTGCCTTGTATTATGAAAGATCTGTTCCCTGCTACAAGAGCTTTTTCCACACTTTCCCTAGCATAAATTTCTGTTCATCTCCATTCACACAGTGCTCTGTCAGCAAGTTTGCTGATGACACAAAACTGGGAGGAGTGGCAGGCACACCAGAAGGCTGTGCTGCCATTCAGAGAGACCTGGACAGGCTGGAGAGTTGGGCAGGGAGAAATTTAATGAAATATAACAAGGGCAAGTGTAGAGTCCTGCATCTGGGGAAGAACAACCCCATGTGCCAGTATAAGTTGGGGACTGACCTGCTGGAGAGCAGCGTAGGGAAAGGGACCTGGGGGTCCTGGTGGACAGCAGGATGACCATGAGCCAGCAATGTGCCCTTGTGGCCAAGAAGGCCAATGGCATCCTGGGGTGTATTAGAAAGGGTGTGGTTAGTAGGTCAAGAGAGGTTCTCCTCCCCCTCTATTCTGCCTTGGTGAGGCCACACCTGGAGTATTGTGTCCAGTTCTGGGCCCCCCAGTTCAAGAAGGACAGGGAACTGCTTGAGAGAGTCCAGCGCAGAGCCACAAAGATGATGAAGGGAGTGGAACATCTCCCTTATGAGGAAAGGCTGAGGGAGCTGGGTCTCTTTAGCTTGGAGAAGAGGAGACTGAGGGGTGACCTCATTAATGTTTACAAATATGTAAAAGGTGAGTGTCATGAGGATGGAGCCAGGCTCTTCTCAGTGACATCCAATGATAGGACAAGGGGCAACGGATGCAAGCTGGAACATAGGAGGTTCCATATAAATGTGAGGAAGAACTTCTTCACAGTGAGGGTAACAGAACACTGGCACAGGCTGCCCAGAGAGGTTGTGGAGTCTCCTTCTCTGGAGACATTCAAAACCCACCTGGACATGTTCCTGTGTGACCTGACCTAGGTGTTCCTGCTCTGGCAGGGGGATTGGACTAGATGATCTTTTGAGGTCCCTTCCAATCCCTAACGTTCTGTGATACTGTGATTCCATTCTCATTTTTAAATTTGTGTCTTTTTAAGAAATCTCTTGTGAAACATAAGAGATGCATCATATTCTTGCATCACATTCTGAGCACAGTTAGGCTTTGGCTTACCCTGAGCTTTTAGAAGACACAGTCAGCACTACTCTGTCTCCTGAACATTTTACCCAGGGCATAGGCAGTTCACAGGTTCTGAAGCAATTACTATACGGAGTACTCAGTGATATATCTTTCCCAGAAACTGAAAATAAAGGTATAAAAGAGATCCACACAATAATTTATGGGCGTTAACCTATGGGTGTAAGTTTCTCTGAGGATAATTACGTGACTATGCTAATAACGCCAAGGATGCTTTGATACATTAAAACAATTCTCACAATGATGTTCTTGAGCATTTCATTACTATCAGGAGTGTATACATTTAAACAGGAGAGAGGGATGAGAGAGGTCCATATGTCTTGGCAAAAAGAACTCTTCTCCATAGGCAAGCTGAGGAGGCCCCATTTAACACAGTGTTTTGTCAATTACTAGGCCCAGTACAAAGGACACAGCCAGCAGCAGAAAAACAATCCAGTAAGCAGATTCTATTGCACATAGAGGAGTCAGTATATAGGGGATCACTGGGGGTAGAAACAAGTCAGATCACAAATAATAGACATCAATCCCAAGAATGACACAGCATGACCCGTAATGGATGGAATAAACAAAGATACAAGGTATCCCATAGAAAAAATGGGAGACAACCAAGTCAATAGGGTAACCACATATGATAGAGGTAACCCCATGTTGCTTCCCCACAAAGCCCACGTTTGTAAGTGCCAGACCTGACTGGGATCCAGTTGCATGAGGAGTCAGGAGGTCCTTCCCCAACAGGAAACTCTGCAAAGTGCATCCACCTCACAGACAGACACTCCAACTCTTCCTGCAAGTGGGCCCAGCTTTTATGCCCAAAGCAGGACACCTGGCACTCATTTACCCAATGCAGGGCACCTGGGGCTTGTTTACCCAAGGGCTTTCCTTACAGGCTGGCTGCACCTTGGAGGAAAGCCAAAAGGCAAACTCATCCCCTCCTCTTAAAGGACCATGGGAACCACCCATATGTCAACCTTAATTCAGGGCTTGGGGTTCAGACCCCAGCACTTCACACAGGTGCTTACATTAGATGTCTATCCTGGAAACTTTCCGTTCTGAGAGCAGAAAACTACACAAAGTGTGCTGAGAGGGGAGCAGCACGTGGTTTGCAAGGAGAGCCAGAAGAATGGGCATCACTGACAGCAAAATGATCAAAACCTGCTGAGCTTTGCAGGACTTCTGTACTATTAAAAAGTGCAATCTAGCACACTTTGAAGCACTACTTTGCTGTGGTTCAGAACCTCCATGACAATTCCAAGTACCAGGGTAAGTTAGCTTGCCTTGGAGAAGGGAAGATTCCCAGCTCAGTCAGAGAAATTTCTCCCAAAGCTTCCATGACTTGCTGGCAGACAGCTGGCCTGGAGCCCCAAGCTCTGCCTGGGAAATTCTGCAGTACATTGCTCATCATTCCCATCATGAGGGACCAGTATATTTTCAGTTGTGTGGAGACACCAGAAGCAACCCCACCATAAAGGCTGCCCTCTGCAGTGAGCTCAGACTGCAATGCCTGTGCCTGTTTTCCAGTGTTGTAATTGCCCAGCTGGAATTAAACCACACAGTTTGAATTTTATGCCTTCAATGTTTTTAAAATATTTTTTTTTAGCTTTTTTTCTGGTGAGGCTAATGTCTAATCCTTTGACCTCTGGCATTAAGTCTGTGTAAAATTGCTCTTTCGAACAGAGCAAGTCACTACCCTGATGATCCACAATTACCGGTGTTATAGAAGCATCTGTGGGGACACAAGGGTTTACAGGAAAATTCTCAGGGAATTTTTTTGAGCAGTGAGAGGGAGTCAGAATTGTGCCCTTGCTCTGGGATGACAGTAGCTGTGGTGAGGGTCGGAGCCATGCTGGTGGGTAAGCGAGTGGCAGGTGTGTATTTAGAGAGGCTGTATTTGCATGTCCTGCCCCTTGCGAGCTTGTCAGACGTGCTGGGACTGAGTCTCAGCTTGTGGAAATGATTACAAGGCAATTTATACCAAACAATGATCCCTACTGTTGTGTTTGTTACAAACTTGGCTGCAGTACAGTAATGTTTAGTGGATTAATAATATCTGCTTTAGGCCTTTCCTATTCCCTGGGCAAACAAGTTTCATGTATAATAAATGTTCTCATTTAGTCTAACTAGAACAAAGCCCAAGGGACAGAATAGCCGTACCTGCACACTGAGGAGAAGAGGCTCTGGGTTTCTAGACGAGAGACCAGTTTTCTCACCTCTCCATGCCAGGGTCCAAGACTTCTGCCCTTCTGCAGGATCAGCTTTGCTGGGCAGGTCCCCTGAAATTGCAGAGGGGGTAGCGCCAGATGTCCCTTTCCGCAGGAGAAGGCAGAAGAGTTGCAATGGGCAGCAAAAGCAGCAGAGTCACTGGGACAGGCAGATACTAGCTGAGCACTTGGCATTTTTGAAAAAGAGCAACACATTTTAAAATTAAAAACTCTATGAATATATATAAAAATATGCAAAAATAAATATTTCACACCAATGATTGATCACAGTGCATGCTGTGAGTGCATATGAGGTTAAGTGATGTACAGGCTTGCTTTTGCACAGAAAGCCTGAGAGCTACAAACCCTTTAAAAATCTGTATGGTTTATCTTGTTGATTATCAGTCTCTCAGGAGACTAAGAGAGTTTGCCCATGTTTCATAATGTGTGCAGCAGAAATACCAGGATATGCAAATACGGAAGTTACACAATAAAAGCAAAACTGAATTAAAACTGTTTACAGTCAAAAAATGAGAGAGGCAGAACACAGCCTTTTTATTGCTGCACCACTGAAATGAGTGTGTGCACAACCTGACTATTTAGGTGCTTGTAATGTTGTATGGTACAACTGTTGCTCTCCGTCTTCCCGCTGCTATTTATGCCTTTTCAGTAACAGCTAAAATGGAGGCTACCAATCTTGGGTATAATGAAAGAGGGATGCCGTATGTAGTGTTGTGAAGCTTTATGACAGCTATCGAGCGATCAAATAAGAATAACAATCAGCACTTAAAGTCAAGTGAGGGACAGTTGACTTGTAGCCTGGGGAGAAGGGCTGTGGCAACACCTTTGTGACAGACGGTGGATGAAGACTCTTTGCTGTTGAACTCTGTGGCCCAAATGCTGTGGCTGAGCATCTTCCAGAAGAAATACAGGTTGTGTCACAGGCCCAGGAGCTCTCTGATGCACCGTGGTGAACCTCACCAGCAGTGTCTCCAGTGAAGGATTCTTCGCCATTCCTGTACACTGAGGTCATATGTGGGGAAGATACAAGAGTTCTGACAGGTTAGGTTAGTGTCCACCATGGAAAGGTGGACAAGAGATGTGAATTTTATCTTGGTTTATCTGAGTGATGCCCTACCACCCCACTGCCCAGCGTTCTGTGTCACTAGAAATTTTCACTGACACAAGGTGTTACTTATCACAGGCAGTAAAACAACAAGAAGTCGGTATGTAAAACAATTTGAGAAGCATCAGAGAAAAAAACATTATCAAGCAAATCATTTATCAAATGTTATTTGGCCATATGGAGGAAAAAGAAAAAGTTCTGCATTGTGCAGAATATCTAAACAATCAGTTACATTTTTTTCACTGGGATATGAGACCCAGGTTTGCCTTCAATCCAGATCAATCAAATATAAAATCTATCCCTGGACAATTCTCCTCATTAAGCAGCCAGATACATTATTTTTATTTCTTCAAGAAGTATGGACAGATGTTTTCTGAAATTAATTTGTTTGGTACTTTGTACACTTCATTGTTTGGTTGATTTTTCAGGGTGAAAAGGGGAAGAAATCTATGACAACTTCTTGCGTTTCTGGGGCGTTCCTTTATATCTACTTCCTTGTAAGAACCTGTTGTGGAGAATCAGTGGTATGGACTATGAACACAGCAAACCAGAAATATTAGTGGGACAGCCAACAATTCAGACTGGAGTTTATATTAACAGTTCAGAAAAAAAAAAAAGATATAACCCTATAAATATATATACCCATATATATATATATATATATATATATATATATATATATATGTGTAAATATATATATGGTAAATATATAACCCTATAAATATATTTATGAATATATTAAATACACATACACTTTGGAGATATGAACCCAAGACTGTATCAGGATTTTGCAAATTAGCTTTGTCTTTATAGCAAGTCCATGCAAAGTTCAGGTCCTAAGCCCAAGACTGGAGATGTTGAAAATTACCAGCCACGTTTGTTGTAGTATGAAAATGTAGGTGAAATAATATCTTCCTTCAAATATTTTCTTCTTATTTTTTCTCCTAATTATCTCCATTTTTCCTTTGGTAGCTATAAAACATTGTAACCAACCACAAATAACTATAAAGATGGAAGAGGAATACTATAAACATAACCATTTTTGCTCTTAATTTATTTTGCTTATTCATATTTTCAACATGTTTATTTGTTTCTAAGATTGCTGTACAGGAATAAAAGCTCTAGAGATACTCCCAAGCCATTGGTTACAAATGATTTAAAGCTCATTTCTTCTCTAAAAATTAATCATGTGAAAACTAAGCCTTCCTGTCCACAGATCTACTCGTCTCCCCGTCTGTATCTAATTAGGTCAGCTCTTTAAGAGATTCACCCTAAACCGAACAGAAATGCTGTGACTGATCTCAACAGCACCTGGAACGCGGGCGATTTTGAAGCATTTTGGGGTACTTTTCTCTTGCTAACTGCCCAGCCCCAGCAACCCAGCTAGCGAGACAGGTCTCTGTTGCTCCTCCCATCCCACATCCAGCACCACTCACAAGTTCCCTGGGGACACCTGTGCACGGTCACTCACAGCGATGCAGCAACGTCTCGGCCAAGCGCCGAGGAAAGAGCGGAGCATGGCTCAGTGCACGCAGAGCCTGCTGGTCCAGCACCCAGAGAAAAGCAGCCATAACTGACCTGCAGACTGCCTGCTTTTATAGCTAACAGGCTGAAGGTCTAACACATCTGTCAACTCACGGCCGTTTTTCAGAGTGAAAATATAGTTTAAGGGAGACCTTTCCTACGCCTTCTGTGCGACAAGGGGCTGTGCTGTTTAGGAGGAATGGTTCCTTATATCAATGTAGAAGCATTAGTGCAACTTTCATAATGGATTATCAAATGTCTGAAGGCTTTGTAGATGAGTTCGTTCTGCGTACAGACGAACCCACCACTTCTCCAAGCTTGCTCGACAGCACGGTTTAAGTCTCCAATGCAGGTCCACTGATCTTTGTATTCCCTTGAAACAGCCCATTTGGAATGATCGTTAATGGAATAAAAGGTGGAATTCAAAGGCATCCCTATCAGGTTTATGTTGAAGACGTGGTAGTCAAGAGAGCAATTTGAGGGAAGTTTGATTCCAGAATGCTGCCAGGATTCAGCCAACAAATCTGTCTTCAGTTCCTGAGCCACCCAGGCCACGTAGATATCTGTGGAATTACAATGAGTGTGGGAAATTAGTCTGTCATATTCCTTCATTTAAGATGGGACTGAACAGCGTCACCTAAACCGGGCTCGTTTCGTTCCAATGCATAAAGTGGGGCAGATGGGGTTTTGCCCCCTCCCCTTATTTTCACTTTTCTTTCAGAAGTTCATTTCTACTTTTCCTCCTTCTCCTGGAAAACCTGCTACAAGCAATTAGCAGGAAAAAAAGGAAAGGAAAAAGAATTTCAGGCCTTCTTCATAACAAAAGAAAGCAGATGATTCAAACCCTGTTTTAGTTCTTTGTTGTTACTGTTGAATAGCAGGAAATAAATTTTCTACAAATCCCATTATTGAACACCTTAAGAAGGTGTTTGCAGGATGAGACAGCTTTTTGTTTTATGGGGCTGAGAGAATATTATGATGGGACACCTTTCTCTGGCCTCTGCTGCATTTATTTCTGAAGGTGAACTTCTTTTTTCCCTTCAAAGAAAATACTAATTGTCAAAGAATATATTAATTCCTCCTTACTTGCTTGAGCATATATGATAAATAGAGCAACAGGTTCTCTTACCATCGATGTACAAGTGTGACTTTGCAAAGTGGAGAAAGGTCTCCCCGTGAGCTGACTGGAGTTTGGAGAGATGTCGCAAAGGGACCGAGGGCAGCCTGGACCCTGCACAGAGCTTCTGCAGATTTGGGAGATCAGCTTGGAAGATGGTAGGGATGGAACAGCTGTAGATTCCTGGATTATAACTCAGCATCTGTTGGTCTGAGAAAAGCCCAAAGAAAGGAACACATGCAGAATTAAAATGAGTTAAAGCAAAGGAATCAAGAGAGTAAAGTTCTACCTTGGAAAGGAAACCTAAATCCTTCTTAATCTTCACAGCCCATCTCCTGGAGGAGTTCAGTGTCAAAGTACCTTATTTTAGCAACCAAAACCATGTTTAATTGCTTTGTATTCTGACTGGCCCTGCAGCACGTAGACTGGCGGGAGGGTATGCTCAAGTTTTTCCACTTACACCTCATTATTCTTAGCAGAACTGTTAACTGGTGGTCTCAGTCCACTGCTACTTCCATCCATGCTCGTCTTCAAGCCTCTAAGCACACAGTGCTCAGACGGCATAGTGAATTCAAACCTGTCCATATTTACAGGAGTAGTTTCCAGTGAGTTACAGTTGCCAAGCCAAATGCAAACAGAAGAGCTGCCAAAGGGTCGGGTTTGGTTTTAGGGAGAACAGAGCTTCACATTCAGCATCTGGACTGAATTAGCAGAAGAAAATTACTTTTCTGTACAGTGTGCAGCTTGACTGTACAAGTCCTTGTCACGGATATGTTAAAGAGCAAGGGAACAACTGGGCTCATTAGATGAGTTCATGGAAGACCAGTCCATCAGGAACTTGCCAGTCTTTCCAGCTCAGGAAATCCCTGAACCACAGATTACCAGAAGCTGGGACAATGGAGCAGGAAAAGCATTACTGTATGCCTCTCATTTTCTTGTCCTCTTTTCCTAAAGACATGCGTAGATATGCTCCCACAAACAGCAACCTTGCTTAGATAGCCCTGGGGTGTGGCCAGCCTGGCCATTTGTGTAGCTTATGTGTTTCATAAATATCATTTGAGGCTTGTAACAGAGAAAAGAGTGAAAAACAGGGTGAAAAGTGTTAAGGAACACACCAGTATGATTTCTTATAACACCTTTTGATAGTCCCTTTTCAGGATTCCAATACCAGATAATGCTGTCAAATTGTTCTGAATCTTATGGATAGATATCTTTTTTTTTTTTTTTAAATTATTATGGATATTTTAGGCAAAAGGTACCTGGGGAAATTCTGGGAGATATTTATTCCATACTTCATATTTCTGATGTGTCAAGGCTACTACTCCAGCTCAAGCAGTGGTTGCCTTACACATTTAGAACTGCAGACGATTGCAGATGAATGAGCTATTACTATTAAAAAATATTAACTTTATATTTCCAAAGCATTTTGTATGCATGGACTGAATTTACCCTTGATATGCACTTGTGACTATTATTATCCCAATAGTCCCCATGGGGAGATGGAGACAGTGGAAGAGTGAATTTCCCACATTCACGCAGGAAATCTTTGGATAAATGTAACTGAAGCCAAGAACGCTGTTTCCAGGCCCCACTTGGTTTCCCAATCTGACAATGAAGGACAAGAAGGAGCAATTTTTGAGGCGAAGCCTCAAGGAAAGCAGTTAGAGAGGTGTGGCAGGGCAAAGGCTTTCTTAGGGAGAAGCTTTTCATACCTATTTCTGTGAACTGGTCATATTTGAAGGTTATGCAGATGGCCGTCTGTCCATAGGACTCCCCAGTAGCTGGATACCCATAACCATCCTCAGGGATGGGAGGGAAAAGGGGCACACTGTGAATCACCCAGAAGCCTTGTGATTTGTCCAAGAGCAGAAATCCTGTCAAAGAAAAGTTACTGCAAATGAATTAAGGAGGAAAAAGCCCTGAGATGATACAGCTGTGTCCTACTTTGGATTTGCTGCTGCAGACGCCACACTTCAATGTGTTAATGCCTACACTTAACTGGCTCTAGAGTAGATTAATGGGTTACAGGAGACACTAATGTAGTATTAAGATTGCATTAGTTCTCTCCTGCATGGCCTAAGTCAAACTGTCACCACTTTTCTTTTGACAAAAAAAATCTTTTCAAAACCTCTTCTCTGCTCAAATGTTATCTTTGGAAAGTCTGATGATTTACTGGCTGTGACCCTCTCTCCACTGCTCATTTTCCTTCCCTTCATATCTTCACTGTGTAAGGGGAAACAGAGTCATGTCAACACTGTGTCTTCTTCCTTGGACTACATTCTCCTTCATGGGGAAGCAGCAGAAAGATGGGCTATGCCTTCCCCGGCAGCCGGGTGCTCTGGGGAGGACCACAGCTCCCGAGCTGTCCCCATTGCTGCAGCCTGGAGATACAGCCCTGCAAAATATCTTCATCCCAGTCAGGCTGGGCAAGCCCCATCTGCTTCCTCAAGGGAACATTTAGACCTCCACTAAGTCTATTTGAAATCTTGCTTGACTTTAACTGCATGCTTTAGCGCTTCTGTGGTCTTGCCAGCAGTTTCTTGCCCCAGAGAGAGAGAGTTTGGAGGGCTTTATGTTTTGGGTGCCTTTCCCTTCACATCTTGTACTGCTGTGGCCATTAGGTCTGTACTTGCTGAAAGAAGCTACATGAGTTTCAACTCTTGAAAACAAAGGGTCCATAAGCCCTAGCAGTTCTTCAGCACAGGCACAGCAAAACCAAAACAGAAGCTGCAGCATATATAACTATACAACAAAGCATGCATCATGCAAATTATTCTCCAGTTTTGCTTTAGGCAGGAATTTTAGATAAGCAGATAGATAGACAAACAGACAAGTAGATGTTATCCACAACTTTAGAAAGGAGAAAACAGTAGCTTGGAACTCTCCCTATACCTTTGGTATGTCCTTTTTTCCACCCGTTGGAGTCTGATTCAGGGACCTCATCGTTGTATATCACATATGCAGTGGTGTTCCTCTGCAGGAAAACACACACGACATTCAGTAAAAGGAAGGCATTTAAGCAAACATCTTCTGCTGGGAACAGAAGAAACTTCTCTGAGTGAACATCAGGAGCCTAATCCTTCTCCCAGTTCAGCTGACACAGCCTCTGCAGAAGTTACAATAAAATAAACCTGATGAGTCACCATTAGGTCCCTGGTTATATAAAGTGGAAGTTCTCTCAGTCATTGCAGTAGCCCTTCCTCAAGAAGTCAAATATGCTCACTAAGACAATTTAAATGGGTTTATTGGGCACTTGCTTGCGAAGAAGTTCCCCCCCTCTTTTTTTTTTGGTGCCTCTCTCTAATTTAGCAACCAGATCCAGTGAAAATGTTTGCTGAGGAGAAACAGACATGACAAGTGTTCTTATGAAGGACAAGCAATTAATGTGGGGTTTTTTCCAAAATATTTGCATAGGGCTGCCCCTTATTCCCCCTGAACAGAGAATTTCAAAGGAGCTGGGACATGTTTCCGCTCCTGGTATACTTTGAGTTTGTGAACTGTTAATTACCATTAGGGGGGTTGGACTAGATGATCTTCAGAGGTCCCTTCCAACCCCTACCACTCTGTGATTCTGTAATTACGGCAAGACCTGGAATGGCACAGTTGATCAAATTGCCAATCTTTGACTGACTTCTGGGAATCTCTTCTACATACAGATTAATGACACCGTACCACTAACCCACAGCAGAAAGGCAAAGACACACCCAGATTCCCATGGTAAAAAAATAACTATAGGCAGATGTTGTGGTATTTTATAATTGCTTATAATTGAGGTCTCTGACTGTGAGGAAAAAAAAAAAAAAGTCCTAACGAGCAGCATACCACTGCTGAGGCAGTCACAGTGATTTCGGGGGAGGAAGGCAAAACCCAGATTTGATTTGAGACAGCGTGAAACACGTGCACATGGGAGGGCTTAGGACGAGTGTCTGTAATAGTCACCACTGGCCCTGGTCTGAATTCACAGCTAGTTCACAGCTTCAGAGATTGCTCAATGTGAATTGCAGAGAAGAAGCCAAAGGGACTATGTACCAACATTCATTTTTTTGATAGGCAAAATTTTTAAGTGTGTGAAAGGCTTGACTAGAAATTAGAAGTTCAAGAATAATTTATAATTGTAGACAAAACTGCAAATAATCTGGCCAGCTGTCAAGACACTCCCCTTGATGTGTTTTAGCAGATCTAGCCGGTCAGGTCTGGCCATACCAATACGTGCTTATTTTGGCTGGTTTCATTTCACTGGCATGTAATATCAAGTAAGCGTACTAACAAAATGATAATTAAATGTCACTTGCCTCAGATTCGTACGTCCTGTATAGCTGCTGCAGTGTTTGTCCCAGAGCACCCTGTGTCATGTTGATGAGGTATTTACTGAGCTGCCACTGTGGAGCCAGGGTGTCCATGTACATATATTCCAGCCCCAGGGTGGGGATCTCTCCTTCGGTGTGTTTTGGCAACTTGTAAAGAGCAAACCTGCAACAGTGAAGAGCAATTGTTTTTGTACAACCATCCTGTTTGAATGTATAAGTCAGTATCTCCTTCTCACCTGGGGATTTAAGAGCAGGGTGACTCCGGGGATGCCTATGCTGGAAGGGGACCAGTGCTACCAGCATGCGATGTGGACATCTTGGTCTCAAGGAGGTGACCCAGCAGCAGTTTGGCAGCGCAGTACCTGCTGCAGACAAATTTCTCCTGCTCCTTAGCAAGCAAGAGAGGCTGATTCAGCACCAAACTCCTGTTGCTGTGGCCAGACAGCTGTTGGTACCCCAAAAGAATTTGAGGCAGCCCTGGTTTGGAGTCCTGTTTAGCCACCTATTGCTCCTGGTTCTGATAAAGAACCTCAGGTTCCCAAACTCAGTCTGACACTCTTATAGTCAACCTTGGCACCTCTTACCAACAAATTTTTATATTATGTAAATATAACTTTATATGAAATAGATACAATTATGTATTAAGATTATAAAAATGCATAATATTATTTTATACATATTAAAACTACATAATAAGTATAAAGCCATGTGATAATGTTGTTCCAATCCTACTTTTCATAAAAGATTCACACTCTGCTGAACTGCTGCAGACTAGACATTTGCAAACCATTAGCCAGAGACACAAATCTCTTCAAAATTGCAGAGTACTCAATATTGTCACAGTAAATGGCACAGTTCATATTAATGTCTCTGATGAAGTAAACAGGTTTTCCCAGTGCACAAGTCCATGGGATTAATTGCAATATAATTAATTGAGTCACTTTCTTTGAGTGCTGTACTTGAGTAATTTGTTACGTATGTCAATAGCAAGAACGAAGTGGCATTATTTTTAGTCCTGTAGTATTTACCAAAAATGCAGCCTGACTGTGCTTAACCCTTCAAGTATATCAGGAATCATAGAACGATTTGGGTTGGAAGGGACCTCAAAGATCATCTAGTTCCAACCCCCCTGCCATGGGCAGGGACACCTCCCACTAGACCAGGTCGCTCAAAGCCCCATCCAACCTGGCCTTGAACACTTCCAGGGAGAGGGCAGCCACAACTTCCCTGGGCAACCTGTGCCAGTGTGTCACCACCCTCACAGGAAAGAATTTCTTCCTAATATCTAATCTAAATCTCCCCTTTTCCAGGTTAAAACCATTATCCCTTGTCCTGTCACTGCATGGCCTTGTAAAAAGTCTCTCCCCAGCTTTCTTGTAGGCCCCCTCAGGTACTGGAAGGTGCTATAATATCTCCTTGGAGCCTTCTCTTCTCCAGGCTAAACAATCCCAGTTCCCTCAGCCTGTCTTCATAGGAGAGGTGCTCCAACCCTCTGATCATCTTCGTGGCTCTCCTCTAGAACTGCTCCAAGAGCTCAATGTCCTCCGTATGTTGTGGGCCCCAGAACTGCAGGTGGGGTCTCAGGAGAGCAGAGTAGAGGGTAGAGAATCACTTCCTTCAACCTGCTGGCCACACTTCTTTTGATGCAGCCCAGGACACAGTTGGCCTTCTGGGCTGGAAGCACACATTGCTGGCTCATGTTGAGTTTTTTATCAACAGACACCCCCAAGTCCTTCTCCTCAGGGCTGCTCTCTATCCATTCTCTGCCCAGCCTGTACTTGTGCTTGGGATTGCCTCGACCCAGGTGTAGGACCTTGCACTTGCTCTTGTTGAACTTCACGAGGTTGGCATGGGCCCTTCTCTCCAGCCTGTCCAGGTCCCTCTGGATGGCATCCCTTCCCTCCAGCGTGTCGGCCGTGCCGCACAGCTTAGTGTCATCCGCAAACTTGCTGAGGGTGCACTCAATCCCACTGTCCATGTTGCCAACAAAGATGTTAAATAGCACTGGTTCCAGTACCAATAGTACCAAGGAGTGAGCCTTGCCACGTTGATTTAGAATCTCAAGTCAAAAAAGGCATCTCCGAAAGGAGGTGAGAAGCGGCAGGAAAGCATTTGCCAGAGGAACATTTAATCTGTGGGAAACATACGTGTACAGGCAGAAGAGAAACACACACCACTGATGGTCCTGGTAATCCACCTGCATTGCCATGGAGTGAGCGATGTTCCTCATCATCAGAGAAATAGTTGCTGATGACAGATGACAGAGAAGGAAGCGATTTATGCAGCAAGGCTGGGGAGAGCAGGCTATGCACGAGGAGTCACAGCAATCCCTTTATTTGAAATGACGATTTGGAAGGAGAGGAACAGCAGTAGTTACTGTAGTATAAGCTGATTCAGAAATTAGTATACGAAGCCTTTCCAAACTGCTTTGAAATGTATTGGAAGATTTATGCTCTTGGGGTGTTCACAGCTTTGCATGTGACAAATACACGTTAGCAGGTATGTTTACAGAAATGCCAGTACTTGAGCTATCAGTAAGTTGCCTGTCAGTTCCCAGTGGATACATGTTTTGGCCCTTTCCAGAAATCCAGCCAAGAGTACTGGCAATTATAGTTGTATAAAAGTCTTCCCTGCTATTTGTGCACAGGAAGTTTCTCAAGAGCTCAGGCATTTTTGGGAGCAGACAAAGTTATTTTCCTCAGAACCAAGGAACAGCAAATCTGCTTATACCCAATTAGCACTGTCACATTGTTTGCTTGAGACTGAACAGAACCTTACCACAAATAATCACATCTTCTTAATCACATCTTTACTTCTTCCCCCCTCAGCCCCCCCAAAAACCCCCCCCAAACAAACAATGTGTATCCATGGCTTCAGTCCTTGACTCAACACTTCTCAGAAAGCACAGTTTTGGCTTTTATTTGCATGAAAAGCCTTGCATAGAACGCAATGAATCTGGATGAAAAAGGGAAAGACTTTCTGCCCTCCTTTGGAAGCCAACCCCATGGCCGTTTGCTTTGGTCGTGCGAGGTGCAGTGAAGATGACAAGATGACAGGGTGAGCTCCTGAGTGGAATGAAAACATGGGGTAGGACTTCTACCAGCCCTGGTGCTGCGTGGGGGTACGACCTGCAGGCACAGCTGGGGAGCACAGATGGGATCAGGCCAGATAAGGCAAGTCATTCCTCCAGTTTAGCAGCAAATGAAAGGGTGCATGAATAGTGAGCAATTATGAAATATTGCAGGATGAAACCACTGAATAGTAGGAACTCACATAAAGCTAACTGGGTATAAAACTTGCAGTGCTGTGTCTGTTTGAAAGGGCACCAACATCGTTTGGTTAAGAGAAAGCTTTTCTCAGCAGTTTCAGTTCTGCTTCTCCTATCAGCTTCATAGCAACCAAATCCAGAATCAGGCAAAAGTCAATAAACAAGGATGACCCCTGCAGATAGGCAAGTTTCTCTTTCATTTGATCAGGGCACATTGGACAGGAAATCCCCCATGTCCTCCCTGCTAAACTTGGCAGACGAGAATACGGTTTTACTGGTGCAGACCCCCCTGCTCCCATGTGGAACGGGTCCCACGTCGCTGCTGGTCACACCCATGGCAGCATAGGCACACGTGAATTACTCACAGCTTTCAAAGAATTTCTCAGAGAATTTGGATACAAAAATTGTGTTCTTTTAAGAAATGGATGGTAAATGTTTCATTTTGGGTTTTTTGTTTGTTTGGGTTTTGGTCAGGTTTTGGTTTTTTTTTTTTGTTTTCGCACATACAGACTCATTCTGCAAGGAATAATTGCAGTTTGCAGAGAAATGAAATTTCTTGTACCTTTAAGTTGGGTAGCTTCACCAATTGCAAGTCTGATTCCTGAAAAACTCACATTACCCAGAAGGGCCTTGGCAGGGGTCACAGGGATGGACCGGACCCTCATACATTTGATCCTACGCCAACAAAGCCCAGTCAGCTTTACGCCCCTGCCTGAGCAGCCTGCCTGCAGTGTGGGGAGCCCCTCCTCCCCTGCAGCTAGCTCTGTGTGCAAGGGAAGGGACGTGCAAGAATAGCACCTCCCCCTTTTATAGCCTGTATCCAAACTAATCACTGTTCCATGAGAGAGATACTTTTCTCTTTAAGTCAGTTGATACGTATCTCTGGGAGGCTTCCCTGCGCTTTTTGAAGAGCCCTCGTTTCAGTTTTTAAACCTGGGTTGGATATGATGTCATACTTTGCCTCTTTCATCTTCAAAGCACACTAATCCAATTAATCATTTAATACCCAAACCCGGCTGGCTGCTGGCAGTGGGATGGGACCAGCCCTGGGCGCCGGCAGCTCGGGCGGTGGGGAACGACCTCTCCTCCGCGGTCCCAAGGCGGTTTCCCACACCGCCACCCCGCATCCCTCCCGGGGGCGGCTCAGCCTCCACTGCCCCTGGGCGATGGCAGCGAGGGGACAAGTCCCACCACGCTGCTGTTCAGGTACGAGAGACCAGGCAAAGGGCGAGGCAGAGCCGCTTCCCCAGCTGGGCTCAGTTTCCCCCGCCAGAGGAGCCACGTGCTGGAGCCCAGGCCCGGGCTGGGCGCCCCCGGCGAGTGCAGCCTTGGCACCCGAACACAGGTTGCACTCCCTTTGATGGTGAGATGTGAACGCTGGGTAAACCGGTGATTATTTTGCAGTTAGTCATAGTGCATTAGGGTGGTTGGTTCCGTGAAATGAAATCACATCTCAATAACTCATCCTGGGTTTTCCAAATGCAAAATTCAGCCACTGCTTACAGGCAAACAGGATTAAAACAGTGGCTGCTACGCATTACTTCTCAGTGACCCACCTACTTCACACGGTTTAATCTCAAGCGTTATTTACTCGCCCAGCGTTTCTCCCCACGCGGTATTCACTTACCAATCCACTGTCGCCCCGTCCTCGTTCCTGCAGGAAATCTCAGCTGCCCACAGGGGCGTGGAGGGGAGCAGCAATAGCAACGCAGGGAGACACCATGCAGATCCTGCGGGCATTTTGGTTTCTTGGCTGCACAGGGCGAGCACTGAGTAGGCTCTAAAAGGAGAAGTTTGTTGCATTAACTGTCAGCTCCTGCTGTAGGATGCAGTAAGCACAGCCCAGGCAGCTGCCCAGGACAGCACAGCCAGCTGGGGAAGTCGGGCTCCCACCGCAGGGCTGGCCGTCGGCGGCGGGGCCAGGGCTACCGGGAGCCACTGGAAACTGCCCAGGATTTCTTTGACAACAAAATGGCAAAATTGTCACGGTTGTCAAGTTATGTCTTTGAGAAAACTTACCTTTGTATTTTAGGAAGTAGTATTCTGACTATTTAAAATATTCACAGTGTTCTGCTTTAAGGAAAATAAAAAAGCTGCAGATACCGAAACCCTTTTTCTTTTCTTTTTAATGCTGCATGACTGAGTATGAATTTTTTACAACTATCTGAAAAAAACTCGGTGTTCAGACAAGCAAAACCAAATCCTGTCCATCTCACTACTCCATCCAGCCCTTGTAGCGAGCACAACCTTTGCACCGCTCCTCCAGAGATGGTTTCTGGTGGAGCCCCGAGCCCTGCCCGGTTCTGGCTCTGGTTGGGGGCCTTCATTTGTCTGTGGGGATTGAGCCCACAGGGACTGGCAGTCAGAGAAAATGCTCTGATCTCTGAGCCACAATAATTTACTTACAATTAGTTAATATAAATTTTTTAAAATTATGTTTTAAATGCATTAGCATTTCTTTTAGGAACAAACATGTCTGAATTGAGCAATTTTACATCTGATAATGTTTTCAGTAACTCATGCATAAAAATATTCCATTTATATTTTGGTGTGGAAAAAATATTCTTTCTCCCTCCCCATTATGCTTACATTAAAAGGCGCTGATTTACATTAAAATATGTTGATACCAAATATGGGATGTTTCAGCCTCAGGGCAAGTCTAGTGCAATAAGCTCTGGATATTTTAGCATAACAGAGATCCTCACAACCTTCACAGTATTTTGTCTCCTTTCTGTGATAGCCTCCCCAACCCTGTAATAGCTGTGTCAGTTGGGTGTGTTTGACAGAAGCAGGATAACACTGAATAGGGCTTAGCACAAACAAAACCAGTGATCCCAGAACGCCAGGATTTTGGAGGTGTGGATCAAGACCTGAATTTTGCTGCTCAGACTTGCTTCTGATCCTTTTTGTGGGAGATCAGCACTGTAACACAGTTGTGAAGAAATGCTTCCAACCAGCTCGGCTCGGTCTGTCTTTTCTTCTTGCTCTTGGCAATTGCAACATGCATAGAGGGGGTAATAAAACACAAAATGTGCCAATAACGTGACAGCTGTTTCCATTTTCTCTTTGGGACTTCCGCCTGCTTACAAAGCAACCTTCCAGTGCCTCATTGGAAGAATTGCTTTGATACTGATCACTTCCACTTGGCCCTGGAGCAGCAAGTCCCCATGCCCCTGCATGTGTGACAGGGGGCGGCTGCCCTGGGGACAGAGTGCTCACTGGGCTCTGCCTGCTAACTGGGGGCTCTGCCATGCAGGATGCTGACAGTGTTTTGCCAGCTTCTGCGTGAAAATGGAGAGGGCTTAACACATTGCACATGTGGAGCCTGACAGTGGCTGTGAGAGCTGAGAGCCAGGAGGGGAGCAGGAGGTGGTGAAAGTCTGTTCTTGGTACCAGGGAAAATTGGGAGTTGTATCTAGAAAGGTGCAGCCCAGCCTGGCAGAGCTGGCCCCAGCAGGGTGCCTGTGGAGGACGTAGCTGTGAATGCCACCTGCCCTCTGCACAGCTGAGCCTACGGTGACTGAATGCCTGGGACGCTCTGGCTTCAGAAAGAGGTGGTAGAGGGAAGACTCAGTGAAGGGCTGTATTGTCAGGACTAATCCAAAGATGACGAACAAGAGAGACCACTGTTACTCTCGTTAAATGATCTGCCTCACATAAAATTTTAAAATTCTATCACAGCTGCTACTAATGTAATAATACCTTCCTAAGGCATTTTTGCTTCCCATCAGGACCTTGCAATTTATAATGGAAATATTTTCATCACAGGTAACCAGAGAAATAAAGGCCATAAATTTTGTTTATGTTTCATTGACTGAGCATAAGTCAGGCTTCCACTGAATTCCTTTACAACTGTCACGTATTTTCTCTGCAGATCAAGGATATAGAAGTCCTCAACTGCGAATATGGCAAGAACACAATTAAGTTCCTTCGCCTTCACAGAGAAGGGAAGAAGCACTTCGTTAAAGAAGTGGAAGTGTGCACACATCTCCGGCTGACTTCTGCTCTTGAGTACCTGGACGGAAACAACTCTTTTGTGATACCTACTGACACCATAAAGAATATTGTCCTTGTGTTGGCCAAAAAAAATGGGGTATTTTTTATTTTTTAACTAGCCTTGCTGTTTCTTACAACTTCATTTGGAAGTGTTCATTATACTTTTTATTTTCAAAATGCGTCAGAACAATCTCTTCCCCCATTGGCATGTCAGATCGGCACTAAAGTCACCCCCAGACATTTGGGAGAGAATTATTCCTCCTCCAGTGCTTATCCTGGGGACTCCTCCTTCATTTTCCAAAGCCTTTTTTTCCCTCACAGAGCTAGCAGTACTTTTTTTTTTTTTAGATTTGTTTTATAAGAGCCATCTTTTTTTTTTTTTTTTTAATTTAATAGGACATAATACTGCATTATTCCTACATAGTAATTTTAAACAGAAGGTGTCAAAGTTTGTGAGACTTCTCTTAATTGTGAACTGTGTTCTTACCTCCCTCAATTGCATCTACTGTAATGACAATCTGCAGCACAAATTCTCTGTCTCAGTAATGAAATCCCATCTTTAGCCTGTGAAGCTTAATCAGAATATCACTATGATGATTTCAGCGTTATATCCTCGAAGTGTAAAGCTTCTGTAGCAGTTTCTCTCAGTCCACAGACTGTAGCTCGCTATACCACAGAACGGGAGATTTTTGATGTGGCTCTGTAGCTGCTGTTTGCAGTGTATGCTGCAAGCTGATCAAATGACCAGGCACAGTGCACAAAAACAGAACTGAGAGAAATCTGTTTTTTTAACAACATTGATCCTTCCCAAATATTTACAACAATCAGAACAATCTACTTTTGTACACAGAGTAACTGCTTCTTTCTAATAATACTGTTTGCTGCCTTAGATCCCAACTTTAGAACAATTTGCCATAGATATCTGCAAACACTTCATGACAACATTTTGCCAAGTGGCATACGTCAAAACCTACGTTCAAGAAGTACCATGGCAACGTCAGCATCAGGTATCTGAAACACTAATACATTCAGTCTGTTTATGCTGGAACCATTTGTCACATTCTTAGTTCCTGATTGCAAGGTAAGATGATATTTACTGCACTTTTCTTACATGTCTGCTCTGAATTGCAGAATGGTGTCCCCCACATCCACTCGTTTATATGCGTTCCTGATGGGATACGCTTTTGTGAAGCTGAGCAGTGCCGAAACGGTGAGAGAAGAATTTGCAGCTTCCCCTACTTCTCTGTAAATATTTCTACTGATGAGAGATGGAGATGGCTTTAGAGACAGCAAAAGGTGTTACAGGGCTTACAGCATAGCTAAACGTCTTCAGAGGTCTAAAACAAAGAGTATTTTCATGGTCTAATTTTGCACTCCTTTATCTGAGACATGGCTGAAGAACCACAGCTGTAGCTCACATCTGTATGTATATCTTAAATGTATACTGGTATACAACATATACATATATACATACAGCATACACAACAGAACTGCTATATATTTTCACAGGACTTAATAGCCTTCTGAGAACAGTGTGCTCACTTTTTTAGATTATACTATATTCTGCAGTCTCACTATTATCATTACCCTATAGAACATATCGTGAAAGCACACTGCTGTTGGCCAGTTGCCTAGTTTGCAGTTATTTTCAAACCCCTGTCAGTATGCTTTGGTTTTATTTCTAAGAAAGATGAAATTTCATTGCTGCAAGTCTGGCTGGCTTGAACATTGTGAGCACTCAGGTCTATGTGCAAACAATTTTTCACATGAAATATTTCACAGTGTGCTTACTATTTCTTGCACGCCATGTATAAACCGTTTGGCTTCACTAAGAGTTTTGTGATACTTAAAAGACGTTGGCTTTCAAGCTCAACTGTCTGTCCGTAAATTGGCATTCCAAAGGGAGTATAAAAATTATCTCTTCTTGCTATGACTCATGACAAGAGCATAAATTCAATCTCACTGTGTTGGTGTTTCATTTAACCTGTCTCTCAGACTACTGGGAACTGAGCTGAGACCACTACATTATTTCACACAGTGGGTTTAGAGGTTTTAGGCATTAGTTCCATATCTATATTTCCTAATGTAACTTAGAACTATTTCCCACCCTGTCCCCTCTCTCTATTTTTCTAACGTGTCAGTGTTAGGACCAGTGGCAAGACCAGTTTCACCTGCAGACAGGACACAAGTTCTGAAAGGCTCATTTGAGCACTGTTCCCATGTTCCTGCTGAAAGCAAGGGAGAGCCCGTACGAGACTCCAGTGCCTCTTGGCCTAATCTTTTTTAATGTTCCTAGTAATTTTTGGCAGCCTCAATAGTACTGAAGTTTCTGGAAAATGTTAAGAAAGAAACCTGAATAAAAAAGGAAAGAGTTTATGCTTTCTTGAAAAGCTGCTGCTCTTATGTACGAATTGAAAAAAAATTTTCATCACCTTGAAAATTCAGCATGAAATTCTACAATTTCAGGTTCTACACAAACAGAAAGCCTTAAAAACTTCCTGAAGAAACTGCCTTTCCTTCTTAGTCATCCCTTCATGTATCCCTTTAAATGTTTCTATAGGATTCCCTGCCAAGGTGAACAATAACTAAAGAGATTTTCAAATCTCTTTTATTTTTCTTATAAGAGAACCTTCTCTATCTTTAGCATCCTCCTATGCACCTATCAGCCAGACAGAGAAATTTATTTCTCAGTTAATCCTATCTTTTAGCCCTTTTCTCATCATTAAAAGAAACCTAGTGAGGCTTAACAAAATTATAGGCTTATTTTTTGCCATTATATCAGCTGATAAAAGGCTCAGAGTTTTTTTGAAACTGAAAACATCATAAGTGACTTAAGAGAGTCGACATTTGACAACTGAAGACAGCACAAGCACAAAACACACTGAAAGCACAGCATGGGCTGTTCACCTCAAAAACTTTGCCTAGGTGTTATATTCACCAGTGCAAGCTTCAGGTCAATTGCTACACAGCCAGGCGGTCAGCCACTCTTTCAGTACATCATTCATTGCAAGGAGCTCTTTCAAACAAGGCTATGCATTTGAATATCAGATAAATACATCTCCAGGTTCACTGATAGTATCTGCATTACATTAACACCTGTATATTACAACCTTATACCCAAGCAATGAATTCGTCAAGATCTGAACAAACCCCAGAATATCCTGTCCAAGGACAGTCTCTTCTTTAGATTTTTTTTAAAGCTTTAGTAAATAACAGGGGGATGTAGCCAAAATTATAGATACAGCTCTTTGGACTCTTTCAAAAACAATAATGAATGTAAACAAGAGGAGAAATAGATAAAATGCAGTTTTGCTGATTTCCAGTGACAGACCAGGGTTTTTTTAAAAAAAACTAAACCAAACCCATAATCACGTCATTTAGAAATATCCATCACAGTGGAATTATTTCCAGTACAAATTCCTGCAAAGACACACTTTAAAGACAAAGTTTGTCAGTCTCCCCAGGCAAAGGAAGGATTACTATGCACCAGATGTATTCAGGGATTAATTTTGAACTAGCTAGTGTGAGCACCAAAGGCAGCACAGAAACAGCAGCACTTCAACCACTGACGATCTGTACAGGCTCTGAATAAGCCTATGTGCCATGAAGCTTCTCTTTTCTGAATCTGCTTTTTTGGCAGCTCTGGTCAGTCAAATTTTCAGTTATCAGTTTGGTGTGCTCTAAATGACTGACCGCTTGTTCAGCCATCTTCCAAAAGGTTTGTCAGAAGAAAAGGTTCAGGACACAACTGTTTGGTCTTTAGAAGATGATAATCCACCCATGCAGCAGTGATCTACAACAGCACATTTTATAAATAGTGGCTAAGAGCAAAACACTGTCAGTTTGAACCTGTGGGTGGCATCTGTATCAGTGCCAGTTCCTGGTAATTAGCTGAACTACAAGGATTTGCATTGGCTCCTCGCCCTCTCGTTCTTACAGATGCAAAACTCTCAACAGGCTC
The DNA here is from genome assembly GCA_028020825.1 of Podargus strigoides. Classification (NCBI taxonomy): domain Eukaryota; kingdom Metazoa; phylum Chordata; class Aves; order Caprimulgiformes; family Podargidae; genus Podargus; species Podargus strigoides. The sequence continues at coordinate 15,149,451 of CM051627.1, read as the reverse complement.
AGTATGTAAATTTCTGACTGAGGCTCCAAGTCTTTGTATGGAGAGATTCTGCACTTGTCTGTATTGTTAGAAAACACTCACCTAACCTCTCCTGTTACTCCGCAGCCCTAGTAGCCTGTTTCATTTCCCTTTAGAGCAATTAGCAGGCCCTGAACCAACATCAGTAAGAGCCAACCTCATGCACATCCCAGCTCCAAGGAGGTGAGATAAAGGGTGTCCTTGCCTCTCCTTGACTGCAGGTCGCTTCATAGGATTCCTGCTTTCTAGACTGAGCCCTGGTTTCAGTAGTTTTCTGTCTTGTTTCTTACCTTTCTGCTAACATCAGTGTGAAGAAAATAATTTCTTAGAAGCACAAGGCCACACACAGAAAATAATTTTTTTAAGGCTTGCAACAGAAGCACACAAGTAAGTGCTCCAGAGGTTTCCTTCTCTCTGCCTGAAAGAGAGCTCATACCATCTTGTATTTTTGGATGACAGGTCCCCTGGTTGTTTTTGCTGGAATTAAAGATCTGAAACTCATGAAGACAACAATGTCTGGATTCGAAGGCTTCTTTAAGAATGAACACACCACACTTCCTGAAAGGAACGACAGGATTTTATGTGGAGAGCTCTTCTGCAAATGGTCATATGGCGAATGCAGAGATTTTGACTTTGATTGCATATGGTATATGTCAAATCAAATAATATTTATTACCTAATCTGGGATCCCAAAGTCCCTCTATACAATACAGCAGGTATAAGGGCCAGATCTGCAATTGCTGTGCACCAGCCGCTCTCACAGATCTCAGTGGCAGCACTAAGCCCTTGGCACCAGGGCGAGGCAGCCTTGGGGGTACTGCTCTCTCTGATGTCAATGGATGGCATGTAAACGGACAGTTGTGTTCAGTACAGAACACTTCAGAACAAACTAACAGCTAACTTGTTAAATACTTTCAGCAAAACACATGTGTGAATCATAGAGCTGGGGCGGGGCGAGAATTTGGAGGTGACAAGGAAAGTGTTCTTCCATGAAATCCCATGTGCTATGTATTTGTCAGAAAAGATGGAGGAAATTAAAAAAAACACCACACAGTAAATCATTATGGATCTAGACAGACAGCTGATACAGGGTTTTGTAAGAACCTGTGTTACCTCTAGGAACAAAATCCGTGAATGTATCCTTGAAGCCTTTTCTGGGCCACCTGACCGTGGAGAATATTCACCCTCTTACCAGAAGACTGTCAACACTATCCAGATGCACGTCCTTTCCAAAGTGTCACAGGTATCTTCTTTCCTCATATCAATGTTTTACTTAAACAAAAATGAATGTTAATCAGACTGCTGAAAAGACCAAAATGGGCCTATTGTTTCCTCTGGCAGTTCTAAGTAAGACTGGGGACTGTTTGGTGGTACACCTAGATGGTCTGAAAAAAATATGAACACACTAGGAAGTTCATATGCTGCTCCCTGTCTGTGAACATAATGGGGGAGAATATCACTCAGTGCGTGGCAGGATGTGAGTAAAAGCAAAATGGGTGCCACAACATTGTGTACACATGCAACAGATTGCATTTTATCAACTGTACATATGGGGGTGAGTGCCAGGGGTTGCATTGCTTTTCTTTACAGTGAGTGAACAATTGCCAGGCTGTTGGCTGAGAAGGTGCCCTAATTCACTGTCTCATCCATTTTCATGATTTCAGGTTCAGGTCATAGAAGTCGTCTTGAACAACACATTTTATAATGTCGTAGACATGAAGAATCTAGGCTTGGTCAATGAAAAAGAAGTAAGTAAATGCTGAAAACACAACTTCTTGGACTCTAGAAATGCTCAGCCTTAAAGCATAGCAGCAGTTCTGCACAGAACAGTTAAAGGGAGCAAACTTTCTGTCTTAGCCTCAGTGAAAGCTCCGCCTTACCTCTAAAAGAGATATACACTGATTGCAGAAGGATAATTACCTTCTTGTGTTGTTGGTAAAAGCTAAAGCAGAACCATTGAATGCTCTGGAGATCAAATGGATCTGTAACAGAGACTACCTCTGAAAAATCATTCCACTTTTCTCCAATGAATTTGACTTTTAGTTATAATGTCAACCTGCACGGTTTTACCCAAGCAGAATGCACCATGGCATCCTTTCACGTAGCCAGGTCGTGTGACAAGCGAGCCCACTATGGCTCTTCTTTCTGCTCTGTTGGCAGCACCACTGAGGCCAGGGAGCATCCTTGCTGCAGTGAGGTTACAAGTAGGTTAGCTAGGCCATAGGCTAACTCTAGGTGACAGAACATGAGCACTCTAAGGGAGCAGTGAAGGGATGTTTTGGCCATTAGTAGTCAAAGCAGATTGGTCCAGCAGTGGACAAGGTGTAAGCCTGGGATCAGGCAGAGGGTGAGAGATGTAAGGGGTGAGAGATGTAAGGGATGAGAGATACTTGCTCCTCCCTCCACAGCTGCTCTAGCTGACAGCCAGGTCCAGCTCAAAGTCTGTTACATTATCCTCACATGACAGACTGAAACTGGGTTATTCCATCTCGCATCAATGGTCTATAGTTTGGTTATGTTCTAGTCTCCCTCCTTAAGTCTTATGATTCTGCTGCCATCCTATCCTACCCTTGCCCTCTTTCAGATGGACATTATAGATCCACTTTCACTTGAGATAACAAAATCTACCATTGATATTCATAAGGGAAGGGAAGGCCCTGGGCATGATTTTGAGAGGAGGTGAATAGCTGCAGTTTCTGCTGTGACGGCGCTGGCACATCCCTGTCTCAGAAATGACCTCTCTGTTTGTGCTCATCCCCCTCAGGTTCTGGTTCCAGTGGAAACACCCTATGGCTCCTGTGCTTGCACACTTGGCAGGAAGAAATTCTTAGAAGCACAAGGCCACGTGCTAAAAGATGAGAAGCAATGTCAGTTTGCACTAGCAGCTACCCAGGGAAACTAAACCTCTTCCTGATAACAGTATGGCTTTCCCATCAACATATACTCCTTACTGGGCTCTTCCATTGCTGACTACTTTTCCCTCTGTGAACTCCTGAGGTTGGGATTTCTGAAGGACCCTCAGGAATTCAGAAATCCAAGTCAGTCCCTGAATCTCAGTGTGATTTACAGATTGAAATCCCCTATGCCCTTTTAAAAATTCCAGCTGGAAACATTATAGTCAATTAACTTTTAGACTAGATATTCCCAGACTTCTTAATGAAACAATTAATTCAGTAACGTCTGTAACATGCTTTTGACATGTACAATCAGCAACTCTGTGTATTCTATTTATAAATGTTCCTTCAGTAAAATGAATATACAGGCACGAGACCAGATACTTCATTGATGTCACCTGCCATGACCCCTTGATGCCACACTGATCTACAGAGCTGGGGTTCTGACCCAGTAACTGTACAAGGAATCAGCCAGACACTGATTTCTCTGTGAAGGAAATGAAAAAAAGGAAAAAAAAAAAAAAAAAAAGTATCTATTATACCTCCTTTGGGGTGTGAATGGTTACAGCTGTTGACTGATTTCTTTGCATGTATTCTGACTGCATGGCAGCTGCTGCTACTTGTCAGACTATGCAGTTCCTATATAATTACTTTTATATTAATCACTGAGGTGTTTGAGGTTTTGGGTTATCTCTGCAAGTTTAGTTAAATAGTTTTCTTTAGTCTAATAATCTCATCATGACTTCTGAGCAGGCAGGAGTCTACCTAAGTAAACCTATTATGTTTGGGAGGGGCAGGGAGAACGCTAGACTGACAGACAATGCATATCTTACTAGAGTTACCTCAGGTGATAGTTTTGAACATACAGATAAAACTATACAGCCAACAATTCTCATCTCACAAACTGCAGCTACCACATTTGCAACAGAAATCCTGCTCAACTTCTCACAACTTCTAACCACTGCTCTCATTTTCTCCGGGCATCATTTTCACAGACTCTGTGTGTCAGTACAAATCCAAAGGGAAGTGCCCAGAGGTACTCCTGAAAACTGCAATTTGGTTGCCGTTGTGCCTTCCCAATTTAGGCACACCTGCAGCGCTCCTCTGGGTACAATCATTAAATTCATAGGCACCAAAAGTGAGGAACCTGTCCTGCACCGTGTGACATTTTGAGGTGTTTTGCAAGATAGGACATTGCCTTGGTGAGGAGGACGTAACAGATGCAAAAGGAAGAAACTGTTCACAAGGCTGAGAGAGCTCCTCAAAACCAACAGGATAAATGATACCACAGAGTCCATCTGTCCAGATATGCTGTTCTCTGGTCACTAGCCAACTCTGAAATTTTTATTTACAACACGCTTAGCTTTTGCCGGGGACATTCGTTCTTACCTTGTTATACTGTGCTGTTCTGTACTTGTGGGCTTGTGTCTTGCTATTTCTGCTATTTTTAGGTGCTTGTAATTTATTAATGTTATCTTTTAAGGACAAATAAAGAGCAACATGAAAAAAACAAACTAGTATTTGTTTACCAAATAAGAAATAGAGCCATTTCCTACTTATAGATAAACACAAACATCGTAAGTAAAAGAAATATGTTTCAGTTCAGCCAATTTCACCTCAGAAAGTGACCAGTCTTGTTCCAAATGACAGTTCCCTATTACTATTGTTAAAAATCGATGAAAAAAGGATCTTACTGAACATTTCAATGTTTACCTCTTTCTAAACAATGCGGATTGTTCACAATCCACTTCCTTTCTACCTTATGAGACATTTATTGCACTAGGCAGAAGGATTCCTGTCGTTACTACTTACACTTCATTTGTGGGCAGGTAGTACTGGACTGACCTTCACAGCAGAATGAGGACACAAAGCAGTGACCAGTTGTTTATTTAGACTTTCCTGTGGCAACAAGCACACATGTACACTCATGCAATGTGGTTTCTGTAAACCCCCACAGACATGTCAATATTCAGCAGGTCTTTAAAGGCATCTCGGCACAGCTCCATCCAGCACTGCAAACCTGAGTCACTTATGTGGGCAGACTCCTTCTAAAGAAAGTACTTAGGCAATCAGAAGAAGCCCAAATTTCCCATATGGCAATTAGAGTCAGATAACAATGGCATAAATCATTCTTGAAAATGGGACTTAACCAGGCTTACTTGGCCTGAAACCTGACCAAATTCCCATTGGTTTCATTACATTCAGTCTCCACAATGAACTTGCATTATTTTAATTGAAACAGATTTTTTTTTTTCAGTTGCTGTCCTGAGAATCTATTCAAGTTACTTACTGTGTTTTACTCAGAGGCAGCTGTGATGCTTTGCTGATGAAATCACACTTGACAAAAATGAGCAGCAGCTAGCAGACTGTAAAATTGCCATTTAAAATACACCTTCTTGCTGATAACATGGACCTCCAGTAGTTTATAGGGCCTGGAGCCTCCTACCAAACAAGGTATTTCAAGTGCACAAACATCTTACTATCATTTTAGCATCCAATTCTTTCACATTTTGTTTCTGTTCAATTCTGACAGCTGCCCAGGACAGTCCAACCACAGTCCTCCTCAGCTGCTGATCATGCTCCACACGCAACCAACACCACCTAGGTAAAATGCACTAGCTCAACACATTAGCCAATATCTAAAACAGAGATGCAATGTCACCTTCAGGGTGAGTACAGGGTCTGTCTTCACTGGCTGTATTATTCCATATATATCCAGGCTACCTGCTTTCCAACAACACATTTAAATCTGTCAGGTTTTATTAACTGTTATAGCTACATTTTTTCTTCTTTAGCGTTGTCTTTTTTTTTAATTTTTTTTTTTAATCTTGCTGTTATCAGGAGTACAGAACCCTGATTCTAAGTTGAACACAGCTGACGTGAAGTGACAAAAAAGATCCCTTTATGGCTAGAATCTCAATATAAACACTTTTGAAGTTAGAATCACACTATTTGTGTACATACAACAGCCAACCATCTTCTTCCTGGAAAGTGCACAGTTGTATCTAGAGAAAGGAAACCTATTAAATGTCTCCAGTTATAGGATCAAAAATGTCAACTCACAGATCAGCTATAATTAAGATATAAACTGTTTTGTGATTCTGAGATTGAACCTTACCACTCATAACAGGCTGAGAAAGAACAGACACACACATGTACCTGAGTGCACGCACACACACCTAGTCCCATATGTATACATATATATAAAAATATATGTAGAAATGGCACTTATTAGATGAGCTGGTGTATGACTGATACATGGCAATCAAATAAGAAACAACATGAGCTGGGGTTAGTTGTTACATAGTTTTATTACAGACTTGCAAACTCTCAGCTGCATTGAATTGAAGCCTGCCACGTTCCCTTCAAGATCCAGCCCAAACTACATATCAGGACAGCAGTTCACCTCTGCCAGACTTACAAAAAATGAGCGGTGGAGAGAACCAGGAAAGTGGCACACACCACATTGCTGCCTGCCAGAGAGAGCTGGAGAAGTGCTTCATGGACCTGGGAGGCAGAAGCAAAGGTAATCATTCAGGTCAGGTATTGCTGCAAGGAAATGCTTGCCTGTGGGGACAGGCATTTGTAGCCCAGGTCCTGATGAACAGAGGTGCACAGGGAGGCCAGCCTAGAATGGGAACATAAAGTAACAGAGCCAAGAGATACTAGAAGATAAGCAGGAAAGTTTGGGGTGGGGGGGGGAGAGGAGGGAAAAATACAGTGATAGTAAAAAATATCAGACAAGTCAAAGAAGGGAAAGAATAGAAAATAATAATAATAAAAAAAAAAAAAAAAATCAGTGAGGACAACTCTCTCTCCTATCTGGCTATTTCAGAGCTGAAAACACAAACCCAAACCAAACAATACTGGAGGGACTCACGAGAAAAACAAGGGGGCAGAGAAACCTTTGGTGCAGAGGGAAACATAAGAGCAGAAACAGAGTGTCCCAGTACTGAGTAGGGCTTCTGACACCTCTCAAGAGTAGCATTAGGCATGAATTCCCACATTGACATCTACACTTGACTGGAAAAGACAAGAGCTCAAGTTTTAATGGCCATGTACTCCTGCAACATTTCCAAATCTTCTGGATTACACATATTTCCAGGTAGAGAAGCCCAGGCAAACTGGCACGTGGTATTTATACTAAAGGGAGGAGTGCGTAGAAGAGGAGCATCCTTGCAAAACAGGGTTGCTACACCCAGGCACACACTTGCTTCTGCACTTCTCCATATGGTTTGGCCACCAGCTGGGAAACAAACTCAGCTATACGTTCCTTACTCTTTACTTCCTTCCTCCTGCTGCAATCCACCAGTACAAGAAAAAGCAATGTTATGCTTGAATCAGAGATCAGTGCAAGTGATGAGCCTTCCCTCCCTTTTTTGGTGTGATTTAGCTGCTACAAAGTCAGGGGCCTCCTCAACACGGCAAGTACTGCAGAGTGTCTATTGAGGGGCAGCTGGATTATAGCAATCATCTGAAAAGGGGAAGAGAACATCTTGAGATGAGTGCAAGCCTGCCAATGCCAAGGCATTTGTTGTTGCCTTATCAGCAGATCAGCTGATGATACAGCAGTTATAACTGCTGACTGTTCCTTTAACAAAGAGGCTCACAAGTGCAGCATATAAATACAACAGTGGTCTCCAGTACTCACCAGCCGCCTGCAATAGCAATAAACTCTCATAAGGGCCACTTACAGTCTTCACCATGCACCCCTTGGGCTCTCCAGGTGTTTGTGGAGACAGTTCTAGTCCCCAAACTTACACTGTCTACCAGCTAATGTTATTCTGGGAGTAAGTTAAATATACATCCAAAGGAACGTCACTAAATCAAACAATTCCCTAGTTATAGGGGCCAAACAAAAAAGAATTTAATGATCTTATTACATTATCATATTAAAAAGAACACAGCCGTTCCCAACAGGAATGAAAGCTTCTCATTAAATCAGTTTGCCCATGATTCCAATGGAGACTGCCCTTGCAGGCTGCCAGTGGGCTCATGACATTGTATACCTGCAGCCCGAGAGGAGGGCGAACATCAGAGCTGATGAACAATACCAATACAAATTTCACAACCATCATAACAAAATAGGAACACTGTAATGCTTTCAAATAATTTTTAAAAGTTCTATGAAAGATTCTGATAGATGTGCACTAGTGGTATCATGCGAAGTGTAAGAGGAGGGACAGGAAAGAAGAGGGAGAGAGAACAGGAGGACCTTGGCTGCAGCACATCTCTCTGGTTTTGGGCTGACCAGCAGCAGGACAGGGGATCTAGCTGCTGCTTTGCTCCTTTTTATTCTCTGAATTGCTGGCTCAGTGTGAAAGCACAAAGACCTGCAGCACTGAGACGATCATCACACTCACACCCAGCATCAGCTGAGCAGTTGGACACCTGGCAGTTTAATCACCACCCAAAGCACAGGGTGGGCTTTTAAGGAAGAGGGACTCCACTAGATGCAGGCACACTGAGGGCACGTTATAAACTGGATTCCTGCCTGGCTCTGCAACTCTCAGAACTGCAGTATTGACATGGTATCCAGTAATGCCCATCAGTTGCTTCCTCATCTCAACAGCAGCTGTATTTTCTGCAAGAGGAACGGTAGCTAAAAATAATCTGGCTTTGACTTCCTCTTTCAAACCCTCCAGTCTCTTTTAAAGAGATTTTTTTGTTCTCACAGAAACTAAATGGAGAATGTGACAGACAAAAACCAGAACAGTCACCTGAACAAAGAGAACAGCAGCATTAGAAAGTTCAGAGAACAGCAGGAAAATATAATAAAGATCAGGGACAGTAAAAAAAATTGTTACAGTTCTGAGTAACGTCCTCCAAATTCCCTTTCACACTTGCAGCGAGCTTTCTGTTAGGCATCTACTTGCATGAGCCAGTTAGCTGTACTGATAAAAAGGGGAATGCAATCTGGATGCTTCTGAATGCAATTCATTTGCTCATTAAAACATGTTAAAAGAGAGCACAGTGCTCAATAATCACCAAATAAGCTCTCATGGCTGTACAGTGAAGATTTTTATTCCCTGATGAAATAAATATGTTTTACTTTTAATTCTGTGCCATCTGTAGATCTACAAAATGTGTCAATCCTACACCAAACACACAGAGAAAAAGAGAATATTCAATTCATCCTTCAGTAACATAGCACTATGTATTCTACTCCAACAATAATTCTACAAATATGGGACTGATAGGCATCTCCAGACTGCTACAGGCAGCTGCTTCACACAATCCTTTTCATAAACAACCCTACTTCTATATTAAAATACTTAGGAGTTTCATGTATATTTTTTCAATTGCAGCCTGTAACTAGCCTGATACAGACTGTACCTGACAACTCCCCAAGGCAGGAATGATGCTCTCTCTATTTGAATCTAGTCTTCCAGAAGATCCCTACTCCCAGTAGGTATCTCTGGATGCTACCAAACTATAAATAAATCATAAGCAGAATTCAGACTGTGACTTGGAAACCTAATGCTAACAGACCGATACCTGAAGTGAGCACAGTACAAGGGACAGAAAGAGAAATGGTGAAAACATCCCCGTCTCCTATAATGTCTCAAATTCCAAATAAATATGTGACACAATGTAAAGGTTTGAAACTATATAAGAGAGCATGCTGCTGTATAGTTTATGTATTATACCATATACTGTGAGCTTTACCAACAGCACAGCTATTAACGTGGCTTTATCCTCTCTCAAATCTCAACACCAGAAATCATAAGCAGCTCTCCTAGCACTGCAGCATCAACAGCCACCTTGCACATGGCAAAGTCAGAAGTGAAGGCAGGGCCACCACCTAGGCAGGAGATGACAGGTGCTTCTCTTTCCTCCCTGAATCCTGTCCCCACTTGGCAAAAAGCACTGCTCTCTTACCTTCTCCCTTCTCAGCTGCACACCTTCACCATTTCCTCCCACACCATTTCCACTTTCACCACTCTCCTGCTTATTTCCTTCTTCCCAGTTCCTTTGCTCAGCCTTGCTGATGAAACATCTGTGGGGTTTACCCAATTCCAGGGGTAGTCACAAAGCTCTCTGCGCCAAAGCTTAGCAGACAGTGCTTAGCACCACCTGTGGGCTAACTCCTGGGCACTCTGGGGTTAACCACCCTGCTGTACACCAGGGCCAGCACAGTGCCTCTGCATCACTGACAGCCTAGAGAGCAGCAAGAGAAGCACAGATGTTACTGGTGAACTGTGACCAGTGCTTCAAATTCTCTCCTTCAGCAGTATGTAACACTAGATAAGAAAAAGCAAAAATAACGATATCTTTAAATATCTTGGTAGGTACTGTTAAAAGTAATCACAAGAAGATAGAATATTAAGTAGGTTTTGGTACCTTTTTAATGGGAAAATGGAAGAAAACAGGATCTCCAATATACCACAACAAAGAAACAGAGAAAGTAAAAGATCTGTAAAGTAAACTGAATCCAAACATAAGCAATGCTTTATTGGGATATAGCAAGCAACCTATCAAATAGGGAACTGATACAAACAGATTGAACAAGACTCTCTTTTAACAGAGATGTATGGTGATGAGACAGCTTCTTTCAGTTTTTAAAACAAGTATTCAAACCGTTAAGTAAAGCATTTAAAAAAAATAAAAATCAACCATTACAACACCAACGACAGACAATAGTAAAAATGTGCAGAATTTTACTCTTTTTACAAATTTCTGCGTAATGTTAGAAAACAAGTTATCATAAATTAAAAAAAGGGATAAAATGAAGGGTTTTTTTTGGCAAAGCAACACAAATTTTTAAAACCAACTATACTTTACATAGAACTACTATTAAAAACAGGTGAAAACAAGCTGAAAATTTAAAGGACAGCAAAAAATACACAACCCAGTTTCACCTGTCAGCAACACCTTCCGCTATCGAAGGTGTTATGTTAGTTGTACGTACAGCTTTAAACATTGCAGCATACCACAAGTAAACCTTAATAAGGTCAAAATAGGACCCTCTGCAAAAAAGGGTGAGTTGGCAAGTGTCAGTCCCATCCTAAAATTATACGCAGTAATTTTAGTAGGTCTTTAATGTAAACCAAAACCTACTGTAATTGGTTTCTCTCTCCCAAAGATACATGTAAACTTTATTTGGAGGGAAGGTTGGGATGGGGGGCGGGGGGAATTGGGGAGTTGGGTTGGTATTTTAATTAATGAAATCAAGAACATGCCTGGCTCAGAAATGAGAATGACATACCTCCCTTTTGTTCTGGATACAGTGATGTAGCTATCTCAACATGCTCATTGACAATTCCTAAAAGAGAAAATCATTATGTACTATGTAAAAAATACACACCACCTCTCTCAGTTCAGACTCAGTAATTAGTATATTGCCAACTCTATCCAATAGGATATATATTGTAATTTGGTTTAAATTCTTAATAGATATATTCTCTCTTTACAAAGTTCCATCACATGAAACCAAATTGCTTATTTATTGTTTGAGGCACAACATGACCCCAATTAGACAATTTGCTATAAAGAGTTGTTCTTTAGATGTTGTGTCTGTAGAGGTTTTACGTGATATTCATAGATTTTCAGCGCAGGCCCCAGTTTTAATGAAAGTCCAGTCAGTACATCATTTCTTGTCATCAACAGTAATGATTTCCCATCAATTTCCTATAAGAAGAATTAAAGAGTTGATAAAGACAAATGCACAAATCTAACAGATGAGAACAGTCATGCAACAAATGGAAGACTACTACAGAGCATCAGTGAGAAAAGAAACGGTAGCCTTTATTTTCCTGAAACTATGTTTATAGCTGCTAAATTCTCCTGTCTGCTTTTGAAATGCTCACCTGTGCTAAGGCAGAAATACTCTTTAGTCAAGCACAAAACCTTAACGAGCCTAATTTCAAAACTCCCTCCTTGTAAATCTGTTTCAAAATAATAGGTACATGTGCAGATTGCCTAATTATCAGCCATTAAGGGAAGGATACTCTTAAGAAGGCTCATGAAGTGCATTTCAGAAGAATTACCATTAACAGAGATATGCAAGTTTGGACTAGCCAGTAGCTGCTAATAACTTCAGGTGCCTTCTTTGAAAGGCCAACCTTCCCATGAGTCCTGAAGGGCGGAAAAAAACCCAACCAAAACTCCTGCAATCAGAAATTTTAGAAAGGCCTAACAGTGGAGCTCAGCCCTCTGAGGGAACTTCTCTTCCTCCACTTACAACAGAAGAGACTAAAAGCAGCAACTTCCCTGCTTAGGTCTCAACAACCTCTACTTGTTCCTGCTTAAAGCTCTCACTTCTAAATGACAGATACATTGTTTTGTGGGTTGTTCCCCCTCCCCAAACCTTGGCTTTCTGACCTATTTAGATTAGAAATCTGATAGGCTCAAAACCTTGTTGTATGTTTGAAAACTACCTGTAAATGATTTTTCAAAGGTCAAAATGGATGAGAAAGAAACCACATCTCTCAGCTCCCATCTCCGTTTTAGACATGGGCCTGACCTTTTCTCTACACGTTCCTGCAGTTCAATCACACTGCACTACTCAGCAGCTACATCTACGCAACAAGGTATTGACTGGTGCCTCACAACACAGCCAGACCTCCCAAGGTTGCCACAGCCCAAAGAAGTATACAGCCTAATGACACTCTCCTGCACGGGACTTCACTCTGCTGTTGCATTCTTTTTTACTTTTAATTTAAAAAAACCCACTATTAAATGTTGAATTTGTTATCAATAGCCAACAACCAGTTCAAATGCTTGCATTGTGGTTGTCCATGATAATATATTGCCAAAACTCTGTATTTTCTAAATATTATAAACATTACACATCAATTTATCCCACTGTAGCATCTTCCTTAGAAATATTAAATGTTGTCTTGGAAACGTCAGAGATCTCGTCCTTGATTACAACTCAACATGAAAAGAGAAAGACTTACATTAGAGTTCAGCATGAATTTGTCCAGACTGATCTCTCTTATGATTTGATAAAAGTTTATAAATACAAAATACATGGACAAGCCACAACACAGTCAAAGATCAGGTGAAAGTGGAATTTCTTTCAAATCTCCCCGAGACATATGACCGCTAATCCCTTAGAGGAGTGCAATGTAACAGTATTTCTAAAAGAAAAAAAAGTTTCAACTAACTTTTTAGCCAATTATAGCAGGTGCCTCTTTCCAATTACTGTTGAGAATGTTACTGGTTAAAACCAGTTTCTATTCTCTCTTTTCCATTCATCACAATTCTTTCTGTGGAAATTTTGACACCAGTGAGTATTTTGCTCATTGCTACGACTGATCTGAAGTTGCCGTTCCTGCTGCTGTTCAATGATGCTATGGAGGAAGAAGGCCCTCCAGCTTGGTAGGATCCAAATGAAGTAAATCCAGTAGCTGGAACACAAGAAACTCCAATAGCAAAAAAGCATCTATTCCTTTCCCTTCTTCCACAGGGTTCCCCGTGGATTCCAGAAATGTTTGCAATTACCAAGGCTTCCACTGAAAAGACAACTGATTCTCTGAACATACCTAGGTAGAAATGAGTGATTTTGTATTCAGAATTCAAGTGTTATATATCTTTATGTGCACTGCAAGCTTTATCTTTTCCACTTCTTTTTAGTTTTCCACTTAAACCTGCTTCTGTAGATTTGTCATTGTCATTCTATTTTTTTGGTTCCAGGTAAGATTTTGTATGCTTTGGTGACTTCTCTGTATTTCTTCTCTGCTTCTTCTCTATTTCCTGGAATTTTTTTCAGGACACAACTTCAATGCCATCTTTCAGTATGCCTTTTTAATGTCATTTTCAGAGGTGCCCCTCTGCACAACTAGAGCTAACAGTAATTCCCCACTGTGCCAGGATGACCTCAGCAGCAATAGTGTATTGTCTTCAGCAAATAACCAGAGGACCAGTTAAACTTCAAATCCTCCCAGCACTCTTTCTCCTAGTGACTGAGAACTGCAAGGTTTTACAGTACAGCTAACACAAAAGCATGGCAGTCGCTCCTCCATGACATGGCTCTGCTAGAAAGCAGCAGGAGACAAGCTACCATCAAACCCATTTCCCTTCTGGTAAGGCATTGCAGTGACGCCAGCAGACCACCATTGGATTACCTGGGTTTAACTGGCTATTGCAACACCAATGGTTAAGAAGCCAGATGGGCAATAATGAAAGTCAGGCATAGTGCTAGCGTGTCTTGAGACATGGCAAACAGCTTCAGGCTTTGAGTGACCCACACCCCACTGTGCTCCCAGGGCTCCTAGAGAAAGCTCAGCCACATACTGGCAGGCAGCAGTTCTCTGAAGGTGTTCACACCCTCATCCTGCATCTGGTCTGCCTCTCTCTTTAGTTATCCTGTGCCTCCAGCTTCTTGGCTTGTCTGATTTGCTTGCTGATGTTCTGGGGTTTTGTTATTAGTCAATACCTTTTAGTTGAATGTGTTTTCATCAGTGAGCTCTTTTGACTTGCTGATATCCGTGGAACTCCAAGAAGGAATAATGTATAATCAACATACAATCATCGCTTCTTACCAGCATTTAGAATATAGTTTTAATAAAACATTCGGCAGTCTTTTCATTTTCCTCAAAATGTTGTAAGAAAAATTCAGCCACTTGCTTTGGGTGAGTCCAGATGTATTCAGATTTATTGAAAGAACCGTGGACTCAGTTACTTCTGTGTAAAACTGAATGTAACAATGGATCTCGTGATTACATTCTGGGCTATGGATGTTTTGTAAGGTAACCATTGTGCTACTCCTATTGAAGCAGTTCAGTGGAAAACAATTTCCCAGTGTTATAGGTGAAATGGAATATTTTCCTGTACCATTTACAACCTCATTCCCCTTCCAGTACATATTCAGGGCAGTAGCAGATCAAATGAATTTACGTTTCTGGGTCCCAAGGCAAGCTGCAGTACAAATGGCAAAGGAAAACAAGAGATAGCCAGAGCTTCAGCTGCACACCTGGCCACTTGATAGAGAGAGGATGGCTAAGGGTTCAAAGTGAACCTGACTGCACTGCCATACCTGGAAGACCCTGGTAACAAATACTGTAAGTACAGAGAATTAAAGTTTAGTGGCTAGTAAACAGTATAGAGGAAACAGACCACTACCACTGGTAAGAGGTTAGGGACAGGGTTGTTCCTGGGGCTGTTCCTGGTGCAGATAAGGAATGGGTTGGCAGAGCTGGCATACAGAACCAGGCACTTGCTCTGCTTGTGCTGCTAAGGGAATGGAGGGGGACGGAAGTGGCAATGACTTCTGCTGTGAGCGTCCATCCCACATCTCCTGGCCATATCTTGTGGCAGCTGTCAGCCTCTCTCTCCAAGGCTTTGGCATAAAGTGAAGTTGGCAGCAGAATCACAGCCACATTTCTGCCCACAGCTATCCTAGCAAAGGCCTAGCAACACACTGATAAAAACCAGCTTACTGCAGCTATACTCCTGAAGCCACTTGCCCTCACTGCAGAATACTAATAAAACCTTTACACTCAACTTCTATGCTGCTTTCCATCAGGCTGTTGCAAAATGATTTGCCAAAACTCATGAGTTAGCCTCACCTTGCTGCTGCAAGATCAGTAGTAATTACTGCAGTGTTATTGACAAGAAAGCTGAGGTACAGAGGTTAAGATATTTGATGAAAGTCAGAGGGGCCTGTCAGTAAAGGGAAAAAACCCCAGAGGCCACAATTACTTTGCCTGTGTGTTTTTTTTAAGACACATTTCCAGGGCTGTTGTGGAGACATGGATGCTAGTATTAAGGAATGGAAACACTTAAACAATTTTTTTTGCTTGTTTATCCATCTTCAAGTTCTGAAAAATTAGTAGCAGCTGCAGAAAGAGCCTCTTTCTGCACCCTGCCAGAGAATTACCCAACCACCAGGCTTTTCACCCCCAAGAAAAAAGAGCTAAATTTAGATACTCTGTTATACTCCTCAATTACCATCAGATGGGATTTCAGTGTCCAGGCGCTGAAGGTCAGCAAGATTAACAGTAATGTTATTTCAAGTTAGATATAAAGTTTCCCTGAAAAGCTGACAATAACTTGCACTAGCTCAGTGCCTTAGAAAGTCAAGCCATCTATTTTGATACTAAATACAAGTGTTGGTAACTAATTTCCTGGTAGTCACACACAAACCTATAGACTTCTCAGGGAACTGACAATCTGGAGATCTAAGTTCCCTCTCTGTGGAGAGGGTGGGCTGTAGGCCAAGTAAGCCAGCTTCCCTATCCTGCCCCAATAATGAACCTTACCAGTGTGCTGACAAGCGAGTTACAAGGGGCCGTATGACTGTTTACCTCATTGCTGATCAAAACTACCAAAAGAACTACCAAAAGAAGCCACCTATTAGCATTAGCAGCTACAAGGCCCAGAAATGAAAACCCAGCTTCCCTCTCAGACTAAGTCCTACAAACGTTCTGCTCCTGTGCCTAAAAAGATTCTTCCTCTTTATTGTCAATTAGTCCTTTCCCTGTTCACTTGCACTGCCAAGTTCAATGCAACATGGCAGCCCCTCTTTCACCCTAGGTCTTCAAAAGCAACTTGCTTCTTAGGAGCCCTGGATTTTATAAATATTCATGAGTGTATTTACACAATACACTAAAGAAGAAGGGAATTACCATTCACATTTTAAATAACAAGATAGTGAAATTGAGTGGGTTGTATAGGGAGACTGAGTCCAAGCCAGAAAATTTGTTTTGATTTCTCACCTTTCAGATAACTGTTTTAAACAAACTCCAACCCATTATCCACACATTGTAGAACAATATTATGACTCAAAGGTCATAGTCCCATGGATTTTCACCCAGAAAAAGACTCAAATCCCCCTATTAATGTGGGATTCTCACTCCCATTTAACAGCATATAATTGGTTCCATGGCAAAAATGTGCAATGTGAAAAACTGTTTCCTAACAGATTTACCTGTTCTTGAAAAGCATTGGCTTGTTCTTCAAATCCAGCTGTTCTGAAATAATTCACAACATCGACAACAGCCCAGTCAGCAGGATCCGGAGGTCTCCCATTCTCTACTGAACTGCAAAGTGCAAATCCAGACAAGTAATCACTAAATGTGTGCAGAGCATCTGCTGCTTCCTTATGCACACCCCATGTACATCCCCACCTTCCTTGTTCCTCTGGGAAAGTATCTTTCAACACACCTCCCCCTGCCCCGATACAGAACAGTCACTCCTGTTTTCTTCCATTTCAAAGACCTGATGCTGGGGACAACGGAGGTATCTCTCCCTTCAGAAAAGAAGGAAGTAGATGAATCTTCACATCAGGCAAAGGTAATCAGTCAGGATCTCTTCCTGCAAGTGTGCTGCTTTGCAGTGGGAGAACAAAGACTACCATGACTGAGGTACCAAATCCCCGTCTTTCAAGACTGCAGCTTGTTTTCAGCTACCAAGTACATATGAAGAATTGCAGTATGTGGACTATTCTCTTCCCAGATGAGACTCTGCTTCCTTGTAACAATGGGTACAAACTACTGCAAAATATCTTCAACTTGTCAAAAAAAAAAAAAAAAAAAAAAAAAAAAAGGCACGAAAGATTGTACTAACTGCTCAATATAGAAAGTTGCCCAAAATTGGTTTTGGACTCATCTTTGGACAAATCTATGGACTTTTTAAATAGCTATGAATCTGAGAAAACATCTGTTAAACACAGAATGAATTCCTTCTGTGACTGACCTCAGGTAAATGCTTTCCACAGTAGGAAAAACAACCAATCATGAATATTACTGTCCTTCTCCTGCATTTCTTATCTTCAACCTGCTATCACCCTCTCTCAGACAACCTTTGTGTACCTACAGACTCTTAGTAGAAAAGACACACAGTGAGCTTGATTGCCTTTCCTATAGCAATTTAGAACAAAGAGCAAGACACCAAAAACTTCTTTAACATGTTTCTCCAAATAGAAGTCCCAAAGTTCATGCCAGACATTTTCCACTGTTCTGCATGCTTAACCATAATGTAATGAAGAAATATCAAAAATGTACAGATCAGAGCAGATGTCAGAATCCTGTCCATTTCAGGTCCTGAAGCTTAGAGGCAGGACTTTTCAACAGCACCAGCTGGAAAAGAAACACAGATTATACTCTCCTGACAGCATTTTTGTTTTGTCCTTCAAATTTTTCTTTTCCAACTGCCAACACCTCTGTCTTGCCTAGACTTGTATGACTTTCAGCAAAATAACTGAGTGAATCAAGGGCCAACCATTTTTCCAACCAGCTATGAAATGAAGTGATCAGAATCACATACAGTGCCTCCCATCACTGTTTCTACAACACCTCAGTTTCTACGACTAGCCAAGTCCTGGCAAGAAGGACTCATCAACACTGTAATTTTTGCTTCTTCCCTAACTCTTGGCATGTCCCTGTCAATTTCACAACAAAATTCTGGCCCTGGAGACTCATACTGCAACCTCAGTACCACACTGTATGCTGCACTTGGCCTTCTAAAAGCACTTTATTTCACTTATCACACGGAATATACACATATCTCAGAGCAATGAGCAAAGGGCCAGAGTTTCTTACTTTTGCTCATCAAGTAACAACTTACTTCACGAATCACTTCACTGACTGTGATTACATAGAAAGGCAACACTCAGCAAAATTGAAAATGAGACTATCTGGCCTTATCGGAGCTGTGCGTTTTAAAAAAAGAATGCCTTTCAATTCAGATTTTTGGTGTTGTGCACGTTCTGAGGCTTAAGTAAAATGTGAAAAGCATGACAGAAAACCTACACACCATTTGAAGCACCATTTGAAGAATTATATTTAAATCTTTGCATTTTTCCTAAGACAGACGGTCACTTTCAATGTCTCATTTCTACTTAAACTAAAAATAAAGAACAAAATCCCAACAACTCAGTATTTTAAAAAAACATAAATCCTAAAAGATATGGAATTTAGTTCTTCCTAAACAGCAAATAAAATATTAAATCTGTGAAAATACCCCTTAACTATATTTTGCTTACTTCCCCAAACACTTCAATTTCAAACTAAATATGGCCCCAATCCTCCTTCCCACAACTTTGTATTTCGGCCCAGGTACCGACACGGATGTTCATTTGGCTTCTCGATGTTTAACAGTATCCTCCTTGCCCTGCTGTTGCACATGGCTCTGTTCTTTTGACAAGAAAAGGGAATGTGTAACAGCCATGGCTCAGCCATACACCAGTTTATGCCAGACATCCTGGACGCTGTAAAATCTTAAGAGGGCTGGCATTTTAGGCTTTGTAACAAGCTACTAGGTGCACTGACAATGAATAAAGATTAGGCTTGTCTGGTTTTCACCACTGTCCCTGTGTCTTTATTGCCATCATGTGGCAGAAGCAGCAAGACCTGAAAGGATGTAGCTATGAATAAACAGATTTTATCCAAGCTATTTATAACTGCTTCAAGAAAGGGCCAAATACTTCCTTTGTAGATAGGCACACACACATAGTTATACATTCATTTAGAAACCACAGCTCCTGATCAGTTTAATTACAATGTTTTAAAAAGCCACCTTCACAATTAGTAATCGAGCCTTTATCACCTAAGCCTCAGGGGAAAATGATTAAATGCAAACTACCTTGACTGCCTACCTTCTCTCCCCCACCATGGAGTCCTCATTGTAGAAGCAAGACTGCCAGCTGAAGGTGGCTTCTGAGGGACATGCATAATCTGCTCACAGTCACTGAGCAGGGAAATTCAGTTTGTGTTGCTGTGGTGTAACCAATGTCTCAAGTCAAGGGGGAGCACGGCGATTTTAATGTCTGCCATCAGATCTTTTGGTGCTGTCTCATTATCAGGTGTTCTACCAGCATCCTGAAGTGACCGTTATTATGGTTATTTACATTACTCTGGTGCCTGGGAGACTAAGCATTGTAAAGTTTTCTTGGAAGGCTTATGGAAAAGAGATCTGAAGGAGAAGAATGAGGTGTAGCTTTGCAGAAGTGTTGCAGTTTGAGAGGACAGACTAAGAACTCTCTCTAGTACCTTTGTGTGGATTTCTTTTTATACACTATATATCTATATACCTATCTCAGCTTGGTTTCTATAACCCTAAAGCAGCAAGGCCAATTTTTTCCACACATAACTCCACTTCTCAGGTCATAACTTCATTCAGAATTGCTATTCCTAATCTAAGAATTGCTGACCTTTAAGGATACGGAAATGCCTTCGAAACAGTTCCTTAGCCTGCAGTCTACCATACTAAAGAAAACTGTAGAGCAGTGCACACCGTGTCTGTGTCTTATTTTCACCCTAGGTCTGAAGTAAAAACCCAGCAGTTTAGGGCTTCTCCAGCAAACAGCTTAAAATATCTCTTCCAGAAGAGAACTGACACCAGAGACATGTGCTGCTACTACTTCTCAGCTCTAGATGGCTGGGCAGCCATCAAAGAAGGGCATACATCTAACTGAAAGGGACACAGAGGAGATTTCCACACAGGATACTTCTCACCATCAGGCACCGGTTCTGCAAAAGCCACTAGCAGACAGGTGAGCAGAGGCAAAGTATTGGTTACAGTGCTACCACTTGTGTTAGCCTCTGAGTGAGAAGAAAAATTAATGGAGAAAGGTATATCCGTAACTTAAGTTACTAGCTTCTGCATCTCTCCATTGCTACACAGTCCTCCCACATACTGCTTTTAATCAATTCAGTGTCCAAGGCTCTTCTATTTTGAACTTGAAATACAGTAAAAGTAATTGAGAACAGGGAAGGTTTGAAATGAGCAAAGACAGAGGTACCCACCCTTGCCAACCACATTTAGTCAAAGGAAAACGACAATCAAAATCCATGTGCTGTTTACATAAACTGAACACTGTGCATTCACTTACTTACTTTTTGACATCCAGAGAGCCATTTTCCTTGTTTTCCATGTCAACAGTTAGCATGGGGAAGATAGAGGTTTCTTTTACTTCAGCAACTGATCAATAGGGGGGAAAAAAGCTGTGTTTAATTATTGGTAGTATGAAAAGAGCAACATACTGTAACAGAAACAAGCATTCTACAGGGACATAACCATGTTTCCACCTGACAGCAAAGACGCTGTCAAAGATTGCTTTCCTCAGAAGCCTGGCAAAGCTGGTAATAGCTAATGAACTAGGAAAAGCTGATCTGTGCTTCAAACACAAGAAATATTTCATGCCTGAAAATCAAGTAAGGTAATGTAATATATTTGATCCTTTTTGAAACTAATAAAATTTTGATCAAAATATGTATTCATACACATAGAAATCGACCTGCAATATACAGCTAGATATCATGAGGGCTTACTATGCTTTCAGTCACCTTGCTATAGATAATCCAAACAGACCTATGATCTTACCCCTAGTGAGGCTTTGAAATCCATAGCCTTGTTTTACAAATGACGAAACTGGGATACAGATGAGCACAAAGTGACTTATACCCAACTCACACATAAAGCTGGTAAGCAGAGTTACTAATTCAACCCCAGACTCCTGAGGCCTAAATCAGTATCTTATCCACAAGACCATCCTTTCTGCACTGGCACAACTTCTATAGGTATGGTACACAGAACTCTGAAAAGGAAAGGAGCACACGAAGGACACAGGAGAATATCCGGTTCGTTTCCCTCCTCACACTGTGCTGAAGTACTTTCACCACACAGCTTTTTCCACCACTCCACAGAACATGCAGAAATGATCTGAGCCTTTTCTTTCTGTTCTCAAGTAAGCCATTTCTGTTTCAGAAAGCACCAAAGAACTGACCAAGGACTCAGGATGTTCTGGGTGTAGCGTTAATGGATGCCAGTGAAATGTCACAGAGCTCCGGGAAGTACAGAACAGGGAAATCACTCTCTTCAGCTAAAACTTTGCAGAAATAGACGACAGCAGTTAAAAAAAAAAAAAAAAAAAAAAAAAAAAAGGACCCTTTATTATACAAAGACCCTTTATTATACAGCTAGCAGCATGTAAAAGCACCAAGAAAACGGTAACAAACTAATTGAAAAGATCCGTCTTCCTGTACCGCTGACCAAACAGCTCAACGCATTCCCTGAAATCACTTCTTGGTTCACCTGAGGTGACCGCACAACGACGGCCGCCCCAGCCCACCCGCGGGAGGTGCCCTCGCCCCGTCCGCGCAGGACCCGGCAGCACCCGGCTCGGGGCAGGGCACCTTCCGCGGAGCCTCCCGGGCACCGGGGGCTCCCCTTCCCCCCGGCGGGGAGCAGACGGGACGGTGTGACACGCGTTCACCATTCCACAAGCATCTCCGAAACGGCTCGCCAGGCAGCACTGCACCACATTGTCATTTTTGGGCTGGGGGGGCGGGGTGGAGGGTGGGGGAAGCAATACAGAAAAACCTACCTACGAGCAACTAAACCAAAGCATTGCTACAGGCTGCTCCGGAGCGCCGGAGCCCCCGGCTGCCGCCCCCCGCGCCGGCAGCGGGGCGCTGTGAGGCGGCTCAGTTTGACACCGGGCAGCAGCCCCGCCTGGCTCCGGGCCCGCCCGCCGCGGCCGCCACACACCACCCGCACCACCGCCGCCCGCGTCATGGCGGACGTTTTAAAGGCGCAGCGCTGCGCCGCCCCTCGCGGCCAGGGGGCCCGGGGCGCCGCGGGGTCCCCCCGCCTGCCGCCCCCTTCCTCGCCAGCGCCCTCACCGCGGAGGCTCGGGAGGGCACCCCGGGAGGCTTGTCGGGCTGGGGGCGGGAGAGGGACGGGCGGCTCCGGGGAGCGCTTACCTGCGGGGGAGCCGCGGGCCGGGCGGCGGAGCCGGTGCCAGAGCGCTGCGGGGACGGGCGGCTGCAAGCCCGCCCGCGGCACACGGCCGGAGAGCAGCGCTCCGTGCACGATCCATGGCCCCAGTTTCCTGGGACCTCCTTGTAAACATTTTTACTCCTCCTACCAAATGGGTGGATGTAGTAACGGGGGGCGGGCGGTGAGAAACCCGCAGGTGTGTTTCGAAGGATGCAGTACCTTTTCCGAGGAAATTTTACACAAGAGAAATAGGGACAGCCAGATCACGGAAAACTGATAAAGTTATATTAAATTCATTTCTAGAATGAGTTCGTCAACTTGCAAGTGAATAGCAGACACTTGTTTTTCTCTGGAACTGGAGCATCAGCAGGCTCAGGGTGATGGGACAGAGTAACCAGGGACAGGACAGCCCTGCCATGAGCACCGTGCCACCACCGGGACCAGGGGAGTTGAGGACGAGATGGAGACAGCAGCTCCTGGGCACAGCTACATCTCTCACTCGTATAAGCACCATACCGTATTTCACAAGGAGAACCACAGATACTGTTGCACAACTCCAAGGGTCTACAAATGACTAAGTCTGGCCCACTGGCACTAAAATCTCACCTGCAGAGATTAACACAAATGTTGGCAAGTTTCTCCAGCGATTGAGCTTTTTTATTTTCCTTTAGAACACTAATTTTAAATATCTTTTTCCAAATTTCCCTTGATTCAGGATGTTTTCTAATGGCACGGGAGTGTTACATGGATGACACACTGTCAGTGCTAGCGAAATTAAGCAAACAACACCAACCAAACCATTTGCCCTGCCTTCCTCACCGAGGGGCTTTGGAGACATCTGCTCAGCGCCAGGGCTGTGTCCCAACCACAATGCGATGCAACGACCTTTCGACCATCCTTAACAGTCTGGCTTAGAATAAATTTGTGGGATGTTTTACTTGCGGAACTTCCTTCAGAGTCAAACCACTCAGATTACACCCTTGCAGTTCACTGTGAGGCAAGGGGGGCATTACAAGCTACAGGGTATTTGTACAGAACCAACTGGTGACTTCAGCCTGATTTCTGTGACACCAGTGCCCCAGCCAGCACTGATGGACTGCTGCCACAGTCACAATCACAGGAAAAGTGCACTTTTATGCAAAGGCCTGTAGATGTGACTTCCATGACCATTTGATTTCACCTGACTAACATGCTGCCAAATAGCTAACCACAGCTCGCAAAACCTATGCAAATAATGTGACTTGAGTATCAATAGGTGTGTTGAGAATGGAGAGCAGCGGGAGTCTTCACTGCTTTGGATTTTAAATAAATGCAGATAAACAAGTTAAATAGAGTACTAAACATACTGCACCCTGAAGAAAACGTCTTTGCTTCACATCCCAAAGCATACTGTAAAATGTGACATATTTGTGTTGGACAAGTAATCCGTGCAAGGCAATTCTTTTTTGTCTCTCAAGAAATAAGCATTCTAAATGAGGCCATAATGAGTTTCCTGCATCAGCTGGTTTCTAACTTTGGTAATGAACTGACATTTGAGGATACAAATAGAAACCAACTATTTTACTCACATTCTCCCCTTTCTTCCATTGTTCTTTAATTAATCCTTAGAGTATCTGAAGTGAGGCTCACTCAGTGGGTGCGTTCCATCTAAAAGACCTTGAACAGCAGAGAGAGGAATTTTAAAACAGGCTGTGGAAAAATTAAGTGTTGAATATGATCTGTGGTTTGTATTTTCATTCACTGGGGTAAGGTAATTTAATTAAAACGAGATTATGTCTGGAGGGAGACAAAGCAGGAAAGTGAATTAGACTTTTGTTTGATTATTTGCATCCCGCTTCTAGCAAAAAACGTTTCCAGGCCCCGTGGGGAACACGCAAGACGCGGGTAGGTAGGTACAGGTGAAGGTGCCAGCCCTGCCTCTCTCTGAACTTTGCTGTTACACGAGGAGGAACACACAGAACTCAGTGTGGTTACTGGGCACCAATACACACTGTTTTCTAGGTATTGGAAAGTGCCAGTTTTCTACTGAAAAGCTATCGTTATTTTTGGTCCCTGGCAGCAACAGCAGTAGGCAAAGACAAAATGCCTCACACGTGTGTGAGCACCCCGTTAGCTGTGCAGTGGGTACTGAATTTCAGCTCCCCCAGAGCAAAATAAAGCCCTTTAAACCTTTCTTATTCCAGTGTCACGGGTAAAAACATGATTAAACATGTTCACAGGTTAAGTGAGGAAACAATTAAGGACTTTAGTGGTTTCACCTTGAGGAAAGCTAGGAAAGCTCCTCTGCGTAAAGCAGTCTTAAGAGAGGTAGAATGGCTTATGATGGTGTATAAAATACATATTTCTTTGTCAACAACGCCTGCACGTTCTAGAGCGACCCCCGAGCACAGAGCCAAGCGGCAGGGCCTCGCACGGCGGGCGCTGGAGCGGCGCTGCCCCGGCCCGGCGGTACCACTACCGCCCGCCAATGGCCGCCGCGGGGCCTGCTGGGAAATGAAGTCCCGCGGGGGCCGCCCGCCGCGCTCCCTCAGGCCTGCGCCCGACCCGCCTGCCTGCCGCCCCTCGCCTCACACCCGGCACGGGGCTCCTCTCCGCCGCTAGGGAAATGCTGCGTGCAACACACGCCAGGAGGTGCTGCGTTTTCCCCTGGGTGTTCAGGGAGACATTTCAGGGCCGGCAGCCAGATTGGAAACGCTGCCCACCCTGGGGAAGAAAGTAAACCAGAGACAGACAAAATACTGAGAGATGTCATCCAAACGTGATTAGCGGCCAAAAATCATCAGCTCCTAACGTGTCACTGGCGGCAGGGGAAATGGAGAGCAGACAGGCTGTTGTTAAGTAGATCTTGTCACAGATGTGGAAGTGACACAAGTTTAAAATGACTGCTTGCCACCCAAACCAAATTCATTTATAGCTATTTCCAGTCTATTAATAACAGTAGTCTAAAAGTCCCTTTTGCATCATTTCCTTCATAGCAACACAGGACTAAAAAGGGACCGTGCAGGCCGTGGGGTTTCTCTCCTGCCATCACACCAAACCCTATCTAGTGCTGGTTTTGAGCCCATCAGGGACCTCCCCACACTCCGCCAGTCGGAAAGTCCATATCATGCTCCCCTTTAGTGGTGGTGAAGACCTTCTAATTTACAACTTGAAAAATACACAGACAGTTTATACCTCTTTGTTCCTGTAGTAACATTGTTTAGTTTAATAATTGACTTCTCGGTTTCTCTGGTATTTACTTGCTTATATATACACTCAGCTGCCTGAATGACCGTAGCCCTTTTTGACTCTCTCTGTAATAAGTTCTGCATTTTCTGAGCTCTTTCCCCTTTCCCCTTTGTGTTACATTCACCTTCCAGGAGCAGACATTGGGAGCTGCACCCTGGAGCTACTCTCCCTGTCTGCTGTGAATACCCCTAGCTCCACACTATACTCATCTTTTATCACACCCATATGGCACTGATGTTTTTAGACATCCTAGGATTGGTAAGTACCTCAGGGTCTTTCCCACCATCCCTGGAAATTACTGTACACCCAGAAAGAGACAAAATCCCTGTTACTGGTCCAGGTTGCAGCTTTCTATCTCAGAAAACTGTCTTTCCTCAGTTAAGGTCTTTTCCACGTCACTCCATATTCTTTATAGTTTGTTTGACTGGAATTTTGTCACTTACCTTGCTCCACAACATCAACAGCTTAATACCTGTCATCCTGCTCTCCCTTCCCTGCTTAGGCATTGCATAGCGAAATGAGGGACAGTTCCCTGCAAGGTACTCCAGTCTGCCCATGGAGTCAAGCAATGAAGCTCCTCTCTTCAATTCCTACCTTGGCCAGGAATGTCATCCAAAAGCCGTGCTGTGTCTTCTCCACAATCCCCTTCTGACCTGCCAGGGCTTTCTGCATGGCTGAGCATTGTCTTGTTGCTCTGAAGTTCTGCATAAAGCCTAGACAAAAGGCCAAAGATAGCATTGGTGTAAAGGAAGTGTGGAGGGAAGAAAGGCAGAGAATATGTGGCAAGAATACAGCAGAGTAACTTGTACCAATGTGGCATTAGTTTCTAGGACAACCGAGTTGAAGTACATGCTTAAGTACTAGGTCAGAGCACAAGTGCCAGTCAGCCTCGATTTATATTCCATGCAGTCACCTGGGTACACTCTTATAAGGTAAAAAGCAGGGTCCTCAGATGTGCAAAAGTTTAGTAAAAGCTCTGGGTTTCAGGATCAATGCATGGGTTAACAGCTCCTGCAGGTGCACAGTGACAAATCAGCAACACGGCTCCCTGGCTGCAAGCCTGCAGGGGAGGAGCACTGCTCAGATTTACTGACAAGGCAGTAATTAACAGGATGGCAAAGACCCTCTGTTTTGTGCTGATGGGGAGTCCCTTAAATCTTTACTTTAGTATGCTAAGGTCCTTTTTACACAATAAGCATTGTCCAACCTTTTTTTTCCTTTTTTTTTGGTAATCACAGGAATCTCCAGTAAGATGCCTAGGGCTGCACCCTCTTCACAGCAGGGTAAAAATGAATGTGTACAGCAGCTGACTACAATGCAGGGCCAGTAGTACCTTTCTGCTTTTGCTTCCTCTGGTTTTCAAGACTGAATTGCTTAAATAAATCTTCCTGCACGTGAATTATATCCACTTCACTGAGAATTTCCTGCCCTACTTATTTTGTTGTGCTCCTTCTTATTCTGGTAGTTGCTCATATTTAATAAAGCTACTGCCCAGAATTAAACCCTTATTTTAAAGCTTATACTTTATATCAAAAAAATCATTGTATAAAACACAACTCATTCTGCCCATACTAGTAGTAGTACCTGCCGTGTATTTGCCTAGCTTGTGATAATGTAGCAAGAAGCTTATAAAAAGTATTCATATGAAATATCGACATTGTAAAACAGAATCCAGCCTAATGAAACTATTTTATATAAATCTGGCTCAGACATCTCAGTGAAAGAGCTGTTACATCTATGGGAAATCTGAAAGGTAGCACTTTGGTTGTATGAAGTGCAGCAAATGAAAAAGCACAACATGCTGATGCACGCAAGAATGGAAAAATAGTTACAGACAGAAAAAATGCCAATAGAACACAAGCAGAAATCAACTATATTTCAAACACTACATTAAGAAATCAGTGTTAGTTTTTTTCCCACTTTGTTGGGAAGGTTTTTTTTCCCAGGAGTGAAGAACTTGCCTATCACTAAAAAAACATCAAAAGCCCAATTCTGATGCCTCGGTGGCCCAGTGACTGACCTGGTGACTAATGGTGACCATGCAGTTCATGGGTGCTTTTGCTGCAGGGAAGTCAGGAACCCAACTCCTGCCAGACAGCTTTCCCCTGCAGTGATACCAGGGTCAGTGCTAAATACTTCTGCTCTTCCTCCTCATTCTCCAGACAATATTTACAGGGCTAAGGCTGCCATCTTCTTAATAACAAGATTGTCTGTAAAGTTGACTTCTGATACCTCGCCAGCCTCCCGTATGAGCTTTTACTTCCCTGGACACTGTGCCTGGCATCAGGGCCCAGTATAGAGCTCTGTGGGAACCAGTGTACCTACGAGCCTACGCAGCTCTCCCACAACACCTTGTCAAGAGACAGAGGAGACCCGCACCCATAATGAGGAAACATCCATCACAGACACCTGGTTCACAAGCTTGGAAATATTTTCTGTAGGGACAACCCCAAATACCTCCTTCACTTCTACAATCCTAACTTATGCATTATTTTTACACTAGATAAGACTAATGCCTAGTTTCCTCAGTAGCCACCTGACAGCAGCAATCACAATATTCCAATGCAGTTGTGCTGAGCTCTCCCCTGCTTGCAGCATGGAGACATTAAGAATGTTCTCCACACCTGCCCATGGAGGTTTCTGCTCAATCCTACAGACTTTCTAGGGTGTCGTAGATTTTCCCTTATAAGCACTCTTGTAAAATTTTTACATCACCTTCCCATCAAGAGGTTTTCTTAGAAGCCAAGGTCAGCAAGATTCAGGTCCACGTATACACTCAATAAAGAAAAGAGGAGCAGAGGCTTATTCATGAACCCACCTTGGTATCGGGAGTCCAGCCAAAGCAGTCTGTTCCTTTATGATTTTCTTCTAAAAATACATATATATTCTGAGCATGCACAGACATCTATGCAATACTTGTATAGTGGCAAGCTCTTGAAGGGTGCCTACCTTTACTAACTATAGCCATTTTGGGAAACTACCATATTTCACAGGTGGTCAGGCAGATCACTCAGTAAGTTTCTAGGGCAGTGAAGTTTTTCCACCAGATATCCAGTAGGCAGGCAGAATTAGCCAGTAGCAGGCAGTTTTAGCCTGCTTTAGAAACATCCAGATTTCCAGGATTTGTAAAACACCCATGTCCTGGTAAATGCTGGCATCTTCTTTGCACTTTACAGTTCTGGTATAACTGCCAGAACTGATACCTGGTGTGGAAGACCAGAATATGGCATTTCTTCCATTGATCAGCCATGGAGGATGCTGCTCCTCAGCCCACTGAAAGCACCCCGGACCCAGAGAAGGGTGTTTTCTACTGCAGTTCTCAGTCACTGGTTCCAGTGGGGGGCTTATGGCACCATATGGCTTATGACTTCTTGGCCTGCTCATAGGCACCGAACTATGAGGAAACCGAAAGAAATCATGACAGCCCTACGCTTTGTGTGTAAATATTAAAGATCATGGGATGCGGATGTTGTTTGGCAGACTGTAGTTGCAAGCAGTACCACTGACTGCAAGAAAGGAGCCACTATTACAGCAGGGTAGGTGTTCCAGTCACACGTTAGATGACCCTGTTTCCCCTCTTTACTCTCTGTTTTGATATAAAGCAAAACCGAACAGATAATTCACACATGAACACGAGCAGACATGACATTCAAAAGTTATGCATTAAGGTTATAACAGTTAAACTGACCTTTTAAAAATTTGCTCAGCTCTAAATTAGTTGATGAGGCTCTGATCAGAGATGCTCTCAAGAACACTTTTGCTGTAACTTTACTTTCTCCAACTGCTCTGGTGATCACACCATTCAGAAAAGTATGGAACAATGTTTTTTGCCTGTAAACATTATAACTACAGTTAGTAGAGACACATCTAAATTTGATCAGCATCCAACTCTAAAAAATGTATATCCTCTCTACTATAAATACTACATATTTAATGAACCAGCTTA
Source organism: Podargus strigoides (assembly GCA_028020825.1). Lineage (NCBI taxonomy): Eukaryota > Metazoa > Chordata > Aves > Caprimulgiformes > Podargidae > Podargus > Podargus strigoides. The sequence continues at coordinate 15,119,697 of CM051627.1, read as the reverse complement.
GAAGCACTTTTCAATATTTTTTGTTAGTCTTTGGTTAAAAGCAGTGCATTTCTGAACTTTCAAGTGCACACAATACAGAAATGTGATTGTGTGCTATTAAAACAGACCCCATGTTTCTAGCCTTTAATGAAAATAGGATTTATCAGTCAGGAATTTTTAGTGGAATTTTCATAAATCTTGTGCAATAAAACATATTATGAAAAAAATGCTTTTGTTCAAATTAGTGTCAAAACCTTTTTTTTTTCTGATGCTGATATGAAAACCATTTAAAAATATTGCAAGTATTAATAACTAACTCTAAAAGGAGTTAAATGCAAAATATACTAATACATAAACAACACATACTCATGATTGGTATTGCATATGTTATCTGACATATTATGTGACTGGTGGAGTCTAAATTTCTCATTCCCTACTGCTCTTAAATATTTTCCAGGTCTTTTGTGCTTACTGTGCTCTGCAGATGACATTTCTTACACACACTGTTCCACACCATATAAATGTGCCATCTACTGGCAGATGAATGCAGCTAGAGCATTTTGTTAGAAGGCAGGTGAAGGTGGGATCATGATTCATTTTAGTTTACAGGTTTTTGTAGTAATCTGGAACATAAAAAAGAAGTTCAAGAAAAATCAGAGTTGAGCTATGTTAGTCAATAAGTAGTTGCAGAATTAAGACCACTTTAATAACTTCAGACATCGTACTAGGAATGCCATAAAGTATAGCTTTGGGTTGTACAAATCCCAAGTAAAAAAAGTGTTTGTGTTGCTATTTCAAGTTTCCTTGTGTGGCTTTAAAAAAGACCAACTAATTTATGTGACTTCAGGGAGTTATTTTTCACTGCAATACTTCTCTTGTCAGGAAACGTACCTTGCAGCTGACCCAGTCCTGTTACAAAATTCTCTTCCAGAATGAGCTGTGAGTGCTTTGGCCATCGGAGGTAGCTCTCTGATGTCTATGTCCTCCTGGAGCCAAGTCACTGGGTTATGTCCTAAACCACAGAGCAGATAGTTCTATAGGATGAGAACCACACTCCTGACATGAACTAACATGCCAACATTAACAAACTACATCACTATTTTTACACGTTATATCATGTAGCCCTTAGACTGATTCTGCCACCATCACCTGGTTTCTGGTACACCACAATGTTTTCACCAAGGCTACCTGCTCAGTAGTTTTTACCAACGGTAAGCAAGCTTGCCAGATGCATACTTCCCAGTATGTACGGTAAGGGAATAAAAGAAAATAAATATAATGTATTTACTAGGGACACACATTGTAACTTCTTTTTTTTTTTAGGTGGTATTTGAAGGAGAGATTATTTTATAAACACTGTGCATTGACAAAATAACCAAATACTGATTTCTTAACACACCTGTGAGACAGGCAAATTACATTGTTTACCCATCCAAGGTACTACCCCATCATTAATGGAGTTCCTGACACCTAGATCCTCACTTTATGCAAACATCAAGTAGAAAGATGACAGTAAAGATGGAAGAAATTGAAAGGACATCCCAATCAAGCATTCGTTTTGTTGAACTACTACTGAGACAACTATATATACATTCAAAGCAGTGCTGTAGATACACAGTAAAGAACAATACTTCCAATAGAAGACAGTTCTTGTGATATTGCTGTGTGGACCAAAGCATTGATATGCCACTAAAAATAAATGAGGTTAGAATTTCATTTTTATTTTTAATTGAATCAAATTATCTTGATGGTGGAAGAATTTCAGAAAGTTTATCAAGCCCTTCCAGCACTCCAGTTTTCTTTTTATTGCACTAATCACCAGTATTTCTCAGAATGTACCGCACTACGTGTCAGGCTGCTGAGACCTTGCTCCATTTGAGTCAATATACCTACAGCCTCTTGGAAGTGAAGGCAAAGGAAGTCTCTGACCTTTACCTCCCAGCAAAGTAAAACATCTGTTACTGTGGTTGCGTGTGTATGGGAACAGATCACTGACCTCCATCCTCAAACTCTCCAAGTACAACCACCTTTTCATCCTAAAGTTTTTGTGCTGCAACCACGTTCATGAGTTGGGCAAAGTGTTTTCTCTATCTTGTCCATAGAAAAGGTGTCTCATCCTCAGACAGGCTGCTTCTCAACACAAAGAGCAGAATTTGCAATTAGATACTAGATTGCTACTATGTAATCCATCAAAATCTGAATCTTACAAGATGAGCACTAATAAGGAATGTGCAAGTTTGTCACTGGGTCTTTCTTACATGCTTCACTGACCATGAGCTAATGCAAATGAGCAACACAAATATGTCGCTTTTAAAATTTAAAGCAAAGAGCCACATAAACACAATTTTTACAAATACATTTTTAAAAAAAAACATTTGCATTTGATCCTCTGAGAGAGGGAACAAGACAACCAGACTGTGAGGATTCTAAAGGAAATTTTACTGGCTTTGAAACAGATTATTGGGAACTCATCCCAGTGATTTCATGGAAACCTCTAGCTGCTGTTACGACACTGAGGTAGGAACTTTTTGTAGTAGTGAATTATAAGAATGAACTACGTTTTCAATACGTGCAAGTTTCTTTCAGGGAGCCATCTCTTTGTAGTACAAAAAACCCAAACAAACCCCAAAACCCCAACAACAACAAGGTCAAAATGTGACTAGACCTCAGATTTAAGTCAAACTTTTATTCATCATCAAATTCAAAAGCTGGGAAGGGAAGATATCTTGAGATCCTGTCTTGCCCCGAGACACCCATCTTATCCTTCTAAAAAAGCCAACACTTCATGTAATTCCTGTCTACCTAAGGTGACAAATTCTTGCTATCTTTAAGACATTTAAACATCCTTGTGGAGCTTTACCCTTTTAGTGGAAGTGATCCCTGTCCAGCCTGACATTAGCCACTCATGTTCTGCCCCTTCTGTCAGAGGCCTCAAATCAGATGATTCTTCAAGTTGCCAATTAAAACCATTTTTAAAATGTGTGCTAGACCCTCACTTGTAAAACTATGGTGGTCCTATAACTTTTTTTTCTTTTTTGGTCAAACACATCCAGATCAGCTATACATACCCCAGCTGGAGAATGGAATCGTCTTTTTACCAGTTTCTTATGGAATGGTTCTCAAGAACCACTGGGATAAGTTCTCCTTACACATAGCAAATTCAAATAAAAGATTTGAGTGACACCTTCAAATCTGCTTCTCCACATGCTGTCTTTGCATGTAAAAGCAGAAGAGAATTTTTTTGCAGGTTCTTAGCTCAGCCTTAGGGAATGTACAAAGGTCGTTAAAATGTAACAAAGCGTTTGTACTACGAAACCAAGAAGAACACAAAACCACAGTCTGTAGGCATACAGCAGCAGAAACAAAGAGGCCGAAGCTCTGCTCAGAAAGCAGGAAGAGGAGCTGTGTTACAGAGAGCAGTACCAGAGCCTCTCTGAACACCACTTGCGGAAAAAGCCTCAAGACAGACAATGCCAAGACCATGAACAGTCTTTACTTCTATCAGTCGTTTCACAGCACAATGAGACACAGCACAAAGTTTGTACAGCAGAATCTGCAGACAGTTTAAAAACAGGCAATTATCTTTAATAAAAAGCATTGAGTCCGAATGTGAAAATATGAAGACAAACAATATTGCAGCTAATGATCACCTTGCTTGCCTTTGATTGTCTAAGAAGTCCAACTCACTGACTTCTCATAGTGCCTTCAATGTTCTCCACACCATCTTCTCCAAACACCCTAGTTAGTGTAAAGCTTAATGGGTCCCAACTAATATGTGCAGTATGTCATAACCTTCTCCTCTTGCTCTCAAACCCTGTTTGCAGTGTGTGGGGAGATGCAAGGACTCTCATCATACAACATTCTGATTCACAAAGAAGCAGCACAAGTGTTGTACATAATTTAATTTGCACTTCCGTATATAAATGTTTACTATATTGCACACTATTGCAGCACTTAAAAACATCTAATTATTTGCAAAAATTAGTAAAATACTTTAAAGGATTTAAAAATAAGGGTTTTAATGCAACTGACAAGATAATAAAAAAGCAATTTACTTAATGAGATACAATCCTTTATGTTGGAAATGAAAGTTACATACAACTAGAGTACAATTAAAATATACCATATAGTTCAACACTTAATTCCTCAAATGTGTAAAATTAACAAGCTTCTACTGTCATAGATATACAATTTTTCCATATCGTGAAAAGGATTTTTCAAATTAAATACAGGTAACATAATATTCTGTAGTTATACTTTATGACTGTGTTTAAATGAGAGGGTTGTATAATACTCACATTGTCAAATGTACTCACTAATGCCTTGGAAATTGCACACTTCCCCTCCTTTTCCAAAATAGAATCTCATTTCCATACTGAAGTCTATTATGCCATATTGGAAAAGTACTTTACTTTCTAAAAGGATTTTCAGAAAATTAAAAAATAGCATAATATCATGGCATTAAGATGACTTTTCCACTTAAGCCCACATAGAATTTAATCTGGATAGCAGACAGACATGTCAGAACCAATTTCCTAGACTTTTGTCTTATTGTACACGCAAGATGAATGAATACAGTATTTTACAAAACAGAAAAATCTCTGAACCTTACTAGAATTATAAATGTAATGATTAAAAATTAAAATCATAACAGAATCAAATTGTGATCTCCAACATTTATTAAAATCTTTTAAAGTTCATAAACGACAACAAAGTTACTGTAGAATTTATCGCATACAGCTAGCATACAGCAGCATGTCCTTGGTCTAAATGAAATACAAAAGATTTTAACATTTTCATACAAAGGATTTCTTTAAATTTATTAATGTGACGATATATCTTTGTTACATAAAATTTGCTACAGCAAGGTATCTTATAGTTTTCTTGCACATATGTAAATATGGGTGGACAAAGACTGCATTCAGTGTCAGCCTCCTAATGACGTTGTGCAAAAATGCTCAACAACCTAAACATACAGAATGTTGGATGGTATGTTTCATACCCTTTTGAAAAAGGTCTACAAAGGCTTTTCTTAAAGGAGTGTCATACAGATTAAAAGGGAGGAATGCCAGTGGATTATTTGCACTGACATTCAAACAAATACAACAGCTATGTATCAATATAGCTCATTTTTTTTAAAAACAATTCATCCTTGTATGCATGTAAATTTATCATAAAATATGAGTCTAGTTTAAACTGTTTAGATGTGCTGTTTTAAAACAGGTCACTGAGACAGCCAGAATCAAGTGTACAAATAAAACTACTATGAATAAGTTTAAAAGCAACCCCCAAAAAAGTGCTGAGCCACTGATTATTAACATTGAAGTAAATGTGTAAAAGTGCTCAAAGCTAGCACATGATAGCAATATCTTTTAAGTCAGTTGGTGAGAGTATACAAAACATAATTAAGCCCAAATACTTATATCTGTGTGACCATACATTCTGTTTGATTGAAAGAAAGTAGGTTAGAAATGAAGACACAACGCAACTAAAATAAACCCAGCTGTTGCAGTTTTTAAACTTTGTCTATTTTCTTCGTGAATGAAGTGCTGTATTAAAAAGAAAATGATTGTAGCAGTACTCCATCCTCAGTTTACTAATATAGTATACCAGAATAAAAACTTGGCAATAACCTCTTATTATTAACAGCTAACAAAAAATAACCGTGTTCATCCAGCGATGCATCTAGAACATCAGTTTGCGTTTGCTAAACCACTTGTTTTTCATAGCTAATGGCAGAGCGCATTTTGCTTTTTGTGATGTAGTGGTTTTTATTTTAATGGATGCCTTTTTTAATCAAAAAATGCTCAAAACAAGGAATACTTTGGGAGCCCAAATATCGGTGTTTTGTGTTTGTTTTTTTTTTTTAAAAAAAGAAAATGTGAATCGAAATGCATCATATTCTCTACAATACTGACCAAAACTTCCTTTAAGATTTTAGGGTTCATGTTCTTAAAAAAGCCATTTCATATCTGCCAACTGAAATGCTGGTAAGTTGACTTGGTTCAATATGGTCCAAAATCCAGACCAGGTGGAAGTACTCCCTCTCACGAGACTGTAAGCTTTCCATGGTACAGTCTGGTTATGGCAATTTACCTACTGCCTAGGTGGAAAATACAAAGGAAGGAGGCAGTGATGAAAACTGCAGGGATGTAGAAAACCAAGGCACGGGGTCTAGCTACTGTCCCCTACTTAAGCCATCGAATTGATTCTACTGAATTTTGGTCAGTCTCCAGGAAGAAATGTTTTTAAGTTAATTTAGCAGACATTTATATGGCGATAAATACTACCTTCAAAAATGCTAAAAATGTTGGCTAGGTTTAGTCTGAGCTACTAAAAAATTATTATAAATTGTAGCATCAGACACAAGACAGACAAGAATTATTGGCTGGCACAGACTAGAAGCAACATTTATCTTTCACTTCAGTCTAAATCACACTAGCCGCAACACCTTCCATTTCACTCACACAAATAATACATTATTCAAAATAAAATGGAGCATTCTTGGGTAAAAAACTACTTCATTTTAAAGGGGGAAAATGAACAATACACAGAAACAAAGAACGACAGAAACCAAAGTTAAGTAGGAAAGTGGTCTATTATTCTGTGTTACTGCACAAACAGTGCTTGTTTAATTGTGCCTAGTTAGAAGGGTTGGTGCAAACTGCACACATGGAAGATGGCAATAAAGACCTCAGTCAGCTTTGTGGAATGAAGTAACTAGGTAACTGTTTTGACATATGATGGTCTCAGCTCCACCTCATCTGTTAACAGAGTGCAAAGATCCCAATGTGAGCCCTGATGTCATCTTGTCCTCTTACTCCTACTAAAAATCAGCAAATTCTTTTGCACATTTTTCTGTTAGAGATGCACGAATATCTTCTTCTTCATAGTCATCAAAGTTGCTGGTATCTCCAGGGCCTCTGCACTTTGGTATGAACGGAGCTTCTACCTGTATTTGGGGGAAAAAAAAACAAAACCAAAACAACAAACCACACATGAAATGTTATTGGCCTAATACCTTTAGATTTAACACTGTGATAATGAGCACAACAATATTCCCATTACTCCTCAAATCCTGCCAAGAAACCAGGTATTACAGTGAACCCACTTAAAGTCACGGCACGTAAATAAAACGAGCCTAAGAGGGTGCAGGCCAAGGTGTATGAAGCTAAGTCGAAAAAGACTAATACGTCACTGAAAAATATCAATTAAAAATTACTTCCACTTCAAAACAAAGTTTAGTTCTGTTCTTACAGGAGACCCCCTGCTCAGATCACCAGCTGCATGGTGTGGTTCCCAGCGCGGTGAGGGCTGCACTAACAGTCGCACGGTCATGGCAGAAGCAGAGTAGACTTGATTGCCATCAACACTACTCAAAAATCTGAGGGCAGTTCGGAACCCCTCTCCTCCTACTTACCAACAATCCTCTATTTCCAAGTAAAAACTAACCTAATACAAGCTTAAAACAGTTTGTTCTGCATCTCCTACAAAGTTTCTCTTAGGACCTCTAAGTGAGAAGTGAAAGCCTTCTCAAAACTAGGCCACAACTAAGAGACCAGCAATGACTTGAAGGGGTCACTGAAAGATTTTTACAAAAAGCCAGTGCAGCCCTAATTAATGATGGAAAACCCCTTCTGGTAAAGACTGCCTGCATATTCTCTCAGATCCACATGTGTACCCTATTAGTTTTGAGATTCACTTTACACTCAGGTACTGGAACCAGTCATTTTCCAGGACCCTGTTGAGGGAACCTTCAGTTTCTTGAGGTTGACCTGACAATAAAATCCTTGGGTCTGGCTACAACTTAACTGTCTCAATCTTTCTACTCCAGTTTAGTGCACTTCAGCCTCTACTCATCTTAGAGGTCAAACTAAAGATGACATTAAATGAAGATATGGGGCTGCACAGCGACATATTTGCATTTTTTACTGGCTAAGAGCTTATGCTATCCCTAAACAGTCAGAGGAAAAAAAAAAAAGTTGTTCCCAACTTGCAGATACTGTAATGCTATTTTAGGGAACAGACTACTAAATTCCACCTTCACTCAGCTAATATTAATTCAAATCTTAATCCTTCTAGTCTATCACATCTCAAAGTTCAAAATTAAGCTTGGCTACTTTTTCAAATAACCTACGTTATTTGAACTGCATGCTGAAAGAAGGAATAAGCAAGGTTTGGTGTTGATGTGAGACAGTGATGAAGAATGGATGGTAAGGAAAAAATCAGAGAGAATGGAAGACCAGGGAGAAGGACAGATGCTCTACTACAACAGGTCTAGGACAAACTGGAGTTGGAGGCATGATCATCAGTACTGCCTTCCTCTCTCACATTTGACAGCTGCCTGATTTACCCACCTTTATGGTAAGCAAAATTATAGAGGTGATGCAAATTTAAACCTGGAAACGCAAGCTAATCAGACAAGTATCTCTCTCTGGGACTTTCCAAGGAGCATGTTCTCCAGAGGTAGCACACTGGGGAGACTGACAAGCAGGGCAGGCATGGCTCCAGCTGAGGCAGGGGATCAGATCACACTGTGCAACCACAGAACTGCTCAGTGCCCCAGGAAGATTACTAATGGGGGTGTGTGTGCGTGTAAATCAGTAAATTAAAGAGGTACAGCACAAACTAATACAAATTAAACTCTGTTGACTTTAGGTGATAGCACTATACACTCCCAAGAAAAAACACTAACTTTCTGCATTTATAGATTGTGCTACAATTGTCATGTATGTATCCTTTTGTTCCTAAAACAATGCTCGTGTTTAGGTGAGCTATCCTGAGAGAATACACAGTCTGTGTACATACCTTGCCTACAAAGCCATACATTTACCATACCTGAGTTCTCTCTCTGTCTTCTCAAATTGATTTTCAATTACTCTGTTACAACAAAGCTCAGAGCACAAGAAAGACCTTATTTACTGCTGGAATTTTAGAACATGTTAAAATGAGATGCCTCAGACTTTCCTGTTATCTTCACTAAGAGAAATCACTAAAAAGAGATGGCATGTGATAATGCTGGTATATAGTAGAAATACCTGTTTGGCCTTAAGTACAACCATATTATCAGGTAGTATTTGAATAAACAGCTACGCAAACACACAAAGAAAACAAGACTTGATCTTATCTGAAATATTAAGTAATTGACTGGTTCACTTATGACTGTAGCATAACAAATTATTCATATTACATTAGCTGCCAAGGAACACTATGTTTATTCAGGAAAATACATGCTGTGGTAACAGCCACTGTGAAAAGCTGGTATAAAACCAACGTTTAAACCGCTGTATTTCTAGGACTGCTTAAATAATATTACAATCCAATCCATGCTGTTGTTTCAGACCCTTAATATTGCAGTATTTAATCCTTAAAATTAGAAGCTTCAAACTTATTCAGCATCAATTTTCACAATCCTTTAAAACTAGTCATAGCTCTTCTGCCTGTACTACTACTTCACGTTTTAAAATATTTCTTGTTTCTGTGAAAGTAATTCTCTACAGCAGTGCACTAGCAATGCTAAGAATATTTAGCACAGTATTAAAACACTTGATTTAATATTATGGGGCCTGGGTGTCCCCAAACAGCATACTGGTGAGTGACACTCAGTGCATATAAATCTGCCTTGTAAACAGGCATTAAGAAAGCAAAGAACAGATAATTACAATTCTGCAGTGGGGAATCTTTTCTTAACAACATCTATACTTAATACAAGGAATACAGGATGTGTTAATTGTACCCTGTCTTCTAGTAATTAATACATTAGTGAACACTACAACAACTGTGCTGTCAGTTTGTGTAGCCAAACAACCAGTTTCTTTTTATAAACTATTGTTAGTATTTAGGTTTGGCCTTTAAAATACTGCTGTTGCAGCAGCAAATTCATGTCTCTATAGTCAAGATTTTCAGCATTTCAAAAATGCAAACCAATTCCTTCAAACTTTATCACTTAACTATAAACTCTTCACCAATGTCCAAACACAAAATTATTTCTTCACCTGAGTCGTCTGGGACGACCTATGAAGTTATTTTAGTCTTTCGTTGTTGTCTACTGAAAAACCAAGAATTCAGAGGTTGCATTTAAGAGAACAGATTCAGAAAAAATTATTTGCTCGCTACCTTCAAGGGAAGAGGGAGCTTTGGAGCTACTGGAAGCTAGAGCTAGACTGAATTGTCATCATCCTCATCCCCTTCCTCAGCTTCCTTTCACAGCTCTGCTTTGTTTGTAGTGCAGACTGGGCATGGACTTTCTAAAAATCACATTTAAAGTCATGTTGGTCAGGCAAGTCTAGAAAACCATTCTAAAAATGCTAGGAAAAAAAGCATTTAGCAGCACTCTTCCCATTGCTGCAGCTTGTGGAACTGTAGTCAATCAAAGCGTAGTGTCAGAAGACAAAAACTCCTCCTCAGTAGACACTGAGGATTGAGTAGACATTCTCCACAGTTGATCCTGTTCCGATCACAGATGAAGCAAGAACAAGAAGGAATAGGCATACTACTTCAGCAGAAAAAGAAAAGCTCTAGCTTCGGCTGAAGCTTCTCCACACCGAAGCACAGTCTGATTGCTAAGAACTAGCTGGAAAGGAAAACAGATTCCTCTCTGCTGCAGAGGAGTATTTATAGATGCCACTATAGCAGGGGTTAAATAAAAAAGCGAGAGGCAGGAGATGGCTCATTCTGAGATATTCCAGAAATAGACTAAAGCACAACATGTGTTAAGAGAACATGAATGTACACAGAGGTCCAGAATAAAATACCAACAAGAAAGAAATATAACTCAACCAATATACACTCTTCGGAGTTGTAAAGGTTAAACTAGTTTTACCTTTTCCCAGTTTAATTAAAAGTGACAGATTTAGGAAAGCAAAAAATGAAATAATTATAAATTTTACTTCAACCCTGTAAAGGCCTATAATAGTTTTGATCAGGAAGAGTCTTACCTTTCTCTGATAAATGGCAATCCAATCTGTAGTTGCAAACCACTTGTGATTTTTTATGTCATTTACACCATTCTTGAGATTTCCATATCGTTTGGTCAAATCTACCTGGAGTAAATTTCTTAGAAGATCCTTTAGGTCTGAACTGAAGTGTGATGGGAACCTTACCTAAAATTATATATCCACAACATTAAAACCAATATACAAATTTGATTCTATGCCCTGTGAAGTAAAAAAATGTTCACACAAAAGGAAACATTGGGGCCATTTTCTGTTCTTTCTCTAAAAAAAAAAAACAATCAAGTAGGAATGCATGCATTATTGTTGCACAAGTATTTCTCTTTCACAGAGCCTTTATCAATAGCATTACCTTGTCCATCTACCATTTACTGAACTGAAAGTTTCTAGATCTGATAGAGTTGGGGAAAAATATTAATTTGATGTAATAATGATACAAAAGCTAAACTTAACTTGGTGTCTCACCAACACATCATCATCTTGAGGCATTCTCAACTATTTTCTAGGACCAAATTATTATATTATACTTTTCATACATATATACACACACACAGAGGCACACAGGAGATATAGTGGTGTATAGCATATATGTAGCCTATAAATAAATAGATATGCCCTGAAGTAATTAAACATTCAGCAATTATATATGAAAATTCAATCTGGAACTTTTCTCCTGCAATCCATTTCTGATAACTAAACACAACAACATCAAAAGTCTTACATTAAATAATACAGCACTATTTGAAGATAGCACACAAATGAGTGACTTGCCAATACAATTCATTCAAACATGGCTAAGAAATATTTGAAGATGATTCATGGGATGCAATCACACAAGATTTTACTAGCAAAAGATCTACTGACACCATTTGATGCGGGAGAGAGAAGAAAGGGGAAAAGAACAGGCAGAAAGTTCTATTTGTCATGCCCATATTCTCAGTGTTTGACACTCCCTCTAATCAGCTGATCAGTTATGATGTAATGCAGAACATGGAATTAATGTAAAAGCATGTGAAATAGAGGTCTGATAATCAAGGACACTGCTTCACTTTATCTGTCAACGTGGCTCTATTGTAGTGCACAGGAAATTGACAGGTTTTAATGAATATAATACCTAGATAGCTGAGAAGTAAGGAAATATTAGCTCCATTTTTTAAATAGAGAACTAAGTCCATAAGGTAGATTAAATGAAAGGCTTAAGGCTATAAAGAAAACATACTGCTAGCCAAGAACTGAATGTTAGAGTTTCCAGAGTTCAAGTCCAGTGCTGTTTCTGCAACTGTCCATCCATGGAATCAGTAAAAAAAAGGTAGATGATCAACAGTACAAATGTTGAGCAAATTAGATACAACTGCAAAAAATGCTCAAGTTTTTTTAGTTTAGGAGATAAATACTTCTTTTAAAAAAATGTATCTTTGTAAATGAAATATATTTATGGAGACAGCTGAAGGGTCACACAGCATTAGAGCCCTTCACAGTGCAACCACCTTCTTGAATTAACTAAGGTCCTAGACAGGAATCTGTCTCGTTGCAGTGTACCACTGGACCTACCGAGGCACTGCCCTTGGTTAGAATTACAGAAGTACGTAAGATGCAGCACAGCACATGTTTATGTAGGGACAAGGATGAGAAGAACCCTAACAAATCCAGTGAGCACAAAGAAACATGAAAAGACAACACTGGCTGGCAGAAGAAACAACAGAATGATCACATTTGTGCTATCTGGCATACTTAGAGATATTAATGACAAGTAAAAGGGAAATGTTGGAAACACAGTTTAAAAATGTTATATAACAATGAAAGCTGAACAGAACATTAGACATGTCTTGAACTACAGGACTCTAGAAGCAAAGAAACCTACTACAAATTATGGAAATTCTTTAGAGCTTCTCAAAAGCTGCAAAAACATTTCTAGAGAGAAAATAGCTAGACAAATTAAGCATGCAGCTGAACAGTTGTTAGTAATTGTTAGATTTTTATCCAAGCATAAAAGGACATAATACTACTGTATCTGTAAACTTAACTTGCATTTTAAATTTGAAGGTATGGAATGGATTTTTATTACTCTGACTTTTAATAATACTGTAACAATGTCTGGCATTAAGAAGTATACATTACAAACTTTTACCATTGTATTCTTTCCATATTGCTCACTGGCTAGTAGCCAGGAAATTCTGCATCTACTCCACACGAAAAATAGGTTCTGCAAAGACAAACAACTGCATTTGCAAAAATAGACACAGCCATTGCTCACCTTGCCAGACACAATCTTCTCATAAATTTGAATGGGCTGATCTGCAAAGAATGGGGGATATCCAGCTGCCATTTCATAGATTAACACCCCTAATGCCCACCAATCCACTGCCTTGTTGTAACCCTGGATAAAACGAGAAATTCCACTGTTAGTACCATTTCTAACACTGTTCAAGATTTTCAATGTTTATCTATGGAATACAAAGAAAGCAAATGCATTATTACTTATTTACTACAGAACTTACAACCTAGTTCAAACTGACGCTCATAGATTCCAACAGCAATATATTGAAAACCCTAATACAGTGATGTCTGTAATAGTGATAAAAGTGAAACATTTTGCACACATTCCTGTGTTGAGTTTCAGCGATGCCTTTACACTGATGTAACAAGACTCCCTAAGTGACAGAAATGGGTAAAATTTACATATTTATTTATTTAACATAAAAATAATCTCGTTACAGAACAATTGAAACTTCTTTCAAAGCTTGGGGAAATTTCATTAAATATAATAATACCTAGTATATTGCTGACTATCATCTTTTTGCTTGATTATCTACATTTCAGAACATTCATTTTCATATTTAGTAAACTAGCTACAAGAGCTAAAAAGTTTAGTTAATTAGCTGTTATAGTCATTTATGATCTGATCTTTAAAGCTTGATCATAAAATCATTAGTAAATCCTATTTAATATTAAAAAATGACAGAAAACCGCACCAACTGCATCCATTTTACGTGTGCATTGAGATATTTTACAAAACTCAGGGCTAAGACTCAGTCTTTCCTGAAAAACCAACTACGGAGAATTTGTAGTAGATGCACTGCAATTTCTGCTGCTGCTTTAGCTGCATAGGGGCAAAAAAGCTGAACATTTTCTCCCCAAATAGAAGTATTTTTGGTTTACTTTTAAAAACCTGCAAAGGGTATATCATGAAACCACATATTAAATGCATAATTTAACATTATGCATTATGGTTTTCCCTCACAAGTTACATGGCAAACATACGTATAAAGTTCCGTACACTTACGTGAAAATCCCTTCTTTGGAATAAGTTTTAGTTTACTAAAAAAATATTTACAACACAACGATTGCATTTTGTGTAATTCATAAAGAGTTGACTAGTCAAGATTTGATTTTTGGAACTATCAGTAATTGTTTATCCCTCAGAGTTTAATCGGTGGTAAGTTTTAACTGCATCAAATGCACGACTGAATAACAAGACAAAGTACCTTGCTGAGAATTATTTCAGGTGCCAGGTATTCTGGAGTCCCACATAACGTCCAAGTTCTTCCTTTTACTCTTTTTGCAAAGCCAAAGTCCGTGACCTGTTCTCAGAAGAAAGGAATTGACTGTAAATGCATTTCTACAAAGAAATTTAAAATTAAGTAATTTTCAAATATTTTGGAAAGCTATTTTTATACAGAGGAAAAATTTGTTTCTCAGATCACATAGTATCATATAGTCAGATGTACCTTTAGTAGCTGGTCCTTCTGATACTTCTAATTCAGAGAGATAGAAGGTTTCTTGTGATAAAATTAATAAATAACACAAAATGGGTATTTTCCCCCTCACACAAGCTTCTAATTATAATTCCAAAAATCAGTGGGAACTAGGGCTTACTAATCTTGTACTGCAATTACTTTATTCATTTTTCTTATACTTTTCACATCAGACTGTTTATACTGCTGAAAGTTTAAAGAACGTCCAATCCCCCTGCCGGAGCAGGAATACCTAGATCAGGTCACACAGGAACGCATCCAGGTGGTTTTCCCATTAGATTCTGTTATGGCAAAAGGTGACCCAATGAAGAAAGAAAAGCTTCTATAGTTTAAGGACTGCAAAGCATTACAGAGTGCTTGTTGCTCTATACCACCTTCCCATTTGTCATTTAGCTCAAAAACATATGAGCTAAAAGGAAGATGAGAAGGTGCTGTGAGAGGCTGCTGTAAAACCAAAGTTGTCATTTACAGCACTGCAATTCTGATCTGACCTCAACTCAGCTTTTATGCCAGATGTGCTGAGAAGGTGAGGGCTCTCCAAGGGTATGATTCACCTGACTGTAATTAAGTACTATACTGTTGATATTGACATCTAAGCTGGTCATCCTAAACTACTTATACAGACAATGCAGAGAACCAGACACTTTAGGGCACCTTTTGTCTTGTTCTAGGGCAGATGTCTAAAATAGGTCAGATGAACAGAGCCATGTAACCACCTACTTCTCACCACAGACCCCAAGGGAAATCTTGACAGCTTGCTCAACTGCAGACAGCTCCATTGTGCATACTTAATTTTAGTCAGAGGCAGTACAATCCAATGGTTTTAACTGTTACTAAGCAATAGGGCATTTTAATGCTCCTTGAATATATGCTAACATGCCAACCAGCTTCAGACCATTTATTCCAAATACATTTGCTAGCATTACCTAATTCTACACTGTAAGATAAGACTCCACTCCCTAAATATATGAAGAATATCATACCTGGATGTATCCTTGCTGATCAATTAAAAGATTTTCAGGCTTTAGATCTCTGTAGATGAGGTCTAATGAATGGAGGTACTCAAATGTTAGCACTATCTGAGCTGCATAAAACCGTGCATGTGGTTCACTGTGAAGAATTAAAAGAATATTAAGTACCTCAGTGCTATGCCTTGAAACAACCATGTAACTGCTGGGGACACACAAATTAAGTATCTTTTAACTGGTTCTTTTACTGTGTAACATGGGGAAAAAAAAAAAAAAAAAAAAAGAAAGAAGAAGGCTAACAGCAAACATTTTAGAAGTTATACACACTCATTCCCTAAATTTAAGTCTAATACACATGCAAATAAAGATTAATGTACCCCACAATACAGAGCTTGGACTTTAAATTTTACTTTTAGACACTATCGTCAATTTCGGTAACAATATACAGAGGAATTCCAAGATTCTATCATGCATAGATAACAAATGCCTGCATTAACTAACTGAAAAATAAGAAACAATTACAAGTTTTTCATGGCCTGACTAGTTTAAGTCCACTAAAAGAGGGGTAAATTAAATGCACTTAGTCCTTTAGAGTTTATTCTTCAATAGTAACAAATTTTATAAATCCCTCTTCCCAAATTAGCAACAGAAGCCTTTTCAGAGGAATAATGTCATCAGTACTCTTACCTGAACCTTCCGATTCTTCTTAGATGTGAAAACATTTCACCACCAGGAACATACTCCATTACCATGTATAAATTAGAATTGTCCTAAGGAAGCAAGTAAACACACACAAATACATGTTAGGCATGCTATAGCCTCTATAAATTCCTAGATACAGTATATTTTATTAAAGAATGAAAATGAAAAATTGTAGCCATCTAATGACCATCAATATAAAGCAACACAGGTAGAGATTCTCAAAAAAGCGCAGACACATGTGACAAAAAGAGCATCATATATCTCTAGAAATCTATTTTAAAGTAATTAGTGAGTTTCTGACACGAAATGGTGTGTAAGTGGCCTGCAGGAAGAGTGGATAAGACACCTACTGCAAGACAAGAACCTGAACTCTTAAAAGTTCAGAACTGACAGCCTGAGGTACTCTTGTCCCCAACAGCACCAAACTTCAGGACTGTAAATATTAAGGTAGAATATCTTTGTTCATTTTAAATGGTTTTAAAAGAGGAAAAAAAAAAAAAGAAAAAAAGAAGAAAATACATAGAGGACACATGTAATAGTAAAAATTAGGAAAATATTCAATTTCTTTACAGACTGAATAGAATATACTGTTATGAAATTAGAAGATAATTTCAAAAGTTCTTTCCTTCATGGATAAGACCTGTTTCATGTATAAATCTCAAGCCAAAAATCTGCAGAACAATTACAAATTCATCCTTCCATATATTGGTACAGAAATACATCCTTTGGTTTCTCTCAAAGACAGAATGATGCCTAAAAGCTCCCTGCTGTACAAAAGCTTGTTTCTCTCTGAAACAAAGCAAATCTCTAAGAGTTTAATTTAATTTAATTTGTATTTATTTATTTGGAGATATCCTTTCAATCATCATCTGGTGAACTGGGGTACATGCAAGTGTGCACACTGGCAACAGTGCCAACTGAAGCATCTTTGAAAACAAAAATACTTCAACTATTGCACTGTAAAAGTTAAATGTTTTCATATCTAAAGTTTGAGCACGCATTTCCCTGAAACCCAAACAATTACTTTGAAAATCACGGTTACCTTAAAAGAATACTCCAGTTTGACAAGGAAAGGAAAGTTCACCGCTTGTAATATTCTCTTCTCATTCAGTGTATGTTCTATTTGCTTCAGCTTGACGACCTCAGAAAGAAAAAACAATCTTCTGTTTAATATGACATTTCATAGTTGTTGACAAATTTTTCAGTGTAAAACAGTTAGTTGAAAGCAAGCTTATAACTTTACAGACAATGAAAAACCTTCTGGATTACTAGTACAACAACAGTGCCAAGAAACGATTAAAAAGGGTAATACTCATGCAATACAGTTTGCAGATAATTCTAGAAAGTGCTTCTTACTACATGCCGAGTATAGGAATCAGCAAGGAAAACATCTCTTTACATTTTCTTAAAAATTGCATTTGTAATAGAGATACTTCTGCAGCAAGGTGACAGTTCAATAAAATCCATTTGATCTTTGGATCCTCGACTAAGAAAGGCAGGAAATTATGTCAGACGTGTTTAATTATGATTTTTTTTAATGTGTGAACACAAGTAAACTCACTTATTTTATATAGCTCACACACTAGTAAGGAGAAGACTAAAGAGAATACAAAGTTTCCACTTACAAACAATAGTTACTTTTGCCAGACCTGTCAATAGGTTTTGCTTTTCTGCTTAGAAAACTTCTTAGCAAAACTATTAAAAAAATTAAGTGCTACCTTCTTAGAATCCCTTACAATCTCAAGCTGCTAACAAGGCAGCAAGTGGCAGATTTCTGATCGTTGCTTTTTCTCAGTAATTAACAATTAGTTTCCTTGTGATAAATCCCAAATTGCATAAATTCTTTCCATTTTACTTAATCCCTATTGCACAACTCATCTATACCTTATTTTGAGAATGGCATGATTCCCAAGTGAAGTTACTTCTTTTTTTTTCCCCGCATAGGAAACAAGGAGAAAATGTACAAGAGTGATCAAAACAAGTCTGTTTTTACATGTTTAGAAATAAAATTTAACTGCTATAAAAAACAGATAAGCAAGATATTCCAAACCTGACTAAAACTGTGTCTAAATTTAACTTTTAGATGCAAAAAGTAGTACCTACAAAAACCACTATGTTTTGAAATAAATGTCGTACAAAAGAAACAGTGAGTTAAAAATATTAAATCTCTTCTGAATCACAGATTCATCTTCAGGGACCAAACAAAAATTTTGCTCAAATCAGCTCACTTGTGGAAAGTGTCCCCTTCATCCCTAGAAAGCTGTAGTACCAGAATTCTCTTGGCTATCAAAGCAAGCAGGCTAAGGTTTTAGTTTGATATCATGACGCATTCAGCTGCAATACTAGACAGGACTTTACCACCCTTCCTGCATCTTCTGCTGGTTAGATACTGGAGGGTGATGGCAGCAATACCACAAGCTGAAGACGCTCTTTAACACTTCATAAAATCAAACTAGAGCCTCAGATAACATGGCTTTGCTCACATGTATGCTCAGGCTCAGGGTATGTGCAATGACAGTTTCCTGTAGATCAAACGATAGCTGGTAATGGCAGATTCTCCAACAGCTTGTTTGTGTCTGAGCTTTTATTAACAATATTTTATTTCCAAACCCAATTACATAATGGAACTAGCCAAGCAATGTTACGTTACATCCTTCCTAAATCAAGGCAGACAAATAAAGGAATAATAATCCTATACACAAAACTACTAGCTACATCAACGTCTGAAGTAAGGTGTAATCTCCTAAATTCCTCCAGTGACAAGGGCTCAGTCATTCATGAAAAAGGGTTCAAAGAAAAAGCAGCTGAAGATCTGAAATTTGACGATGGATTCTCTGTGTAGCAGTGGGACGTTCATCATGCCTCATATTACAGCAACGCCCTCCTCAGCATTCCACTGGGCATACTGAGGTAATGATGGGTGACATAGGTGGAAATGGTCTGGGCTGTCTTTCAGTTGTACTATGTTGGAACGTCTTTTTAATTAAAATGGATATTTTTAAAAATAAAAATTAGAAACCATTGTTAGAGGAGAATGCTGAAGATGCAAAAATATGAGCTTTTCCTAGTAAAAAAAAAAATCCAGAATTGACACAAAAAGGTAAGTTTACTTTAGTTTCTTCTTGTCTGACCATTATAAAGCAGTCTAACTAAATCACACATCATTCAAGGTTCAGGAGCCCAAATCACATGTAAAGAATATTGGAACTGCAACTCAGGGAAAATGGTTTGATTATGTCACTGCCATAGTTCCATTATATAAAATTACTCAGGAATGCAATAATGCTTAAGTGCAAGAGTCTACTTTGAGGCAACACTGACTTTCATTTTGGCATTTGACAATTATTAAGTTCTCTTTGCCAGATATTTTCTTAATATGATTTTTGTTATATAGCAGCAAAATTATGTATAGTGCCTTACAAAGTAAGAAGAGCTCATATATTGAGGACCTTAGAATCTACTAATCTAAGTAATGTACTTCTGAAAAATTTGTCAAAACCATTAGAAACTAATTGTGTTGATAAATTTCTTAAAAATACTTATTCTCATTCTGGAATTCTATTTTATTTAAAATTTAAACTTTATAAAATGACACCACCTAGTTAATCTAAGCACAATAAGCTGTTAAAAAAATTCAGGCTGGAGTAACAAGATTCAGGCTATAGCATATAAGTTTTCAACACAGAAAATGTCTATTGTGTGACAGCTGTTCTGAGAGAGAGATTACTATTATATCTATGCAGTCAGTATAGATGCAACAGGATTATGGCATAATTATGCACACAAAAAGCAGTGCCTTATGGGATCAAGAATGGAAAATAAATTATTCGTGTAAACAATTTGTTAGATTATGGTTCACAAATGAAAATTTTGAGAATTTCTGATCCAAAGAGTCTTCCAGAATTTTCAGCTATCCTGCAGAAATGTATTTATTGATTTATTTTAAATACAGCACTACATTTTGCTTTTGTCAAAAAATATATAGGCCACCTTACAAAAGTGAAGCAAAGAATTTAACTGATAACATTTTATTAATGCCTTGGACACTACTTAAAGCCTCTTTAGCCTGCCATTAATGTTATTTGCCATTATAAGAATTCTACACAATTCCAGCTGAATCTGATGGCTGAAAAAGAGTCAAGTGTTCAAAGTATCATCAGTATCCAAGTGCGATAAGCAAAAGCACAGTAAGAGCAACACAGTTCAGCCACCGTTACTAGGTCTTTGTCTACACCAAACTCCTTTCTACCACAAAAAAACCTCTAAATTATACCAACCTTCTGTTTGTCCAGTATCTTCATAGCATAATACTGTTCTGTGGATTTATGTTTCACCATCATAACTCTCCCAAATGATCCTGTTCCAAGGGTTTTTTGCCTCTCAAAATCATCTAGGCCAGCAGTATTCTACATGTACAATGATATAATGACATTATTTACAATCTAATACTCGGGGACAATTTTACCTGTATGAATTGAATTCATTTATGAAAGAAAACTGAATAAAATTACATTTATCAAAGACAACTATACCAAACTATACTGTTTGTATAGTTTCACGCCTTTCAAATTTTAATAACAGATTTTACATTGTACTCTTTAAAACAGAAGACTTACCTGCATTGTATCAACAATTCTATAATTTGCCCATACAGATGACACAGGCTTAGTAAGAAACATTTAGCAGTAAACAGATCAACAGATCATGAATTTCATATGCAGATAAATAACCCCCTCACATTTCACAAACAATATCAGAACATGCAAAAAGCCCCACGCTCTAGAGATAGTTCTACATAAGAGCTGTCTGGAGAGCGTATCACTGAATAGGTTTTTGCAGATATTCATTACAATAGCATTTCGAATGCTGCTTTATAAAACAAAAATGACCCTTCCCCAAAAACCCAACCCCCCAAGTTCAACTTTTAAAAGACATCTCTCTAACAAGCTCCTTAATCTGCCCTCAAGCCCCATGCAGTAGACTTAATACCCTTCATTCCTCTTACTGCCACAGGGAAAATTATTAAAAGGGTAAATTATAGATATGTCAACACTTAATGCTATAAAAAGCCAGCTAGACCATGCCAATAGATTGAGTCTTGTCATGTTGATGATAAACATCATTCTCATCAAGAGAAAGGTGTTCAGTATAAGCACTTCATCAGCTCAAATCTGGAGAAGACCCAAGAGTCTTTGATCATGAACTTTAATGACAAAACTGACATTAAAAATGGAAGCTCCTTTAAAAATTGCATTAGACTTATTTCTGTTTTCTGCTCTGCTCATTACAGATAGATAACCCACTGATAACATTATCAAAAAAGTGCAATAGAGAAAATTATTGAATGCTTAAATGACTGATACCTGAGGGGGGCTTTCCCATTTTCTTAAAAAGTCTTCTTTGGCTTTGGCTAGGAACTCTTTCACTGAAAACACACAAAAAAGTACATTTTAATTAATGGAATTAATCATGGATGTGATGGAGATGCTTTGTTAACAAAATACGTAAACTTCATTATCCACTTCTTTCTTCAGCTTGTAATATACTCTTTTCACCATGTATGAAAGCAAGCACCAATGCCTCTATCTCCAGGTGACCTCTAAGCTTTCTGGATTAACTACATCATTCTACACAAATTACTTAAAACTACACCAGCTCTAATATCTCACAATACTGTATATGCAAGCAGGCTTTAAGGTGATGTGAGATGTTCTTAATTCAACTGGGAAAAACCCACAAACACCTGACATTTATAAATAGCCATTCCACAAAGACAGAATTTTTATCTATGTTTGTTAAATAAAAGTTACATTTTCTTTAAACTGATTGAGCGTAATGTCGATCTCATTGCTTCCCCCCCCATCACCTTTATTTAACGGCTGTTTGCAAGCTCAAGTACCAAATGGACAGCATTACTGCAAGCAAAGACAAAGCACAGGGCTACAACGACACTGTACATAGGCATGCCCACAGTCAGAGAATATGTGTTTTTAATACTGATTTTCCATTGAAATTGAAGGAATTGAATAGTAGCAAAATTCTGGATAACTGTTTAAAATGTGCACCAACATATTTTGTTCAGATCATCTTTCAGCTGTTCTATTTTTTGACTATTAATTAGCAGCCAAATCAATGCAGATTACTTAATGCACAGTCATAAACGAGAGGTGTCTCAGACATTGCTGGGGTCCCAAAAGAGTCACAGATTCAAGAAGAAAATATCATATTGTTTTTGTGTTCTCTGAATCATTTCACATAATGTAACATTAATAATAGTGGATTTTCTGTACTGTGACGTTTCGCCATGAGCAATTTCCAAAAATACTCAGCAATGTGCCAAGATTATTGTGGTCAATATCTAGAAATATATGTTTTAGCAACTGTATTTTACCTTCTCATGGTCACTAATAATTAGGTTTATAAGGGGTTGTAAACAATCATCTGATGAATCAGAACTTTTTTGTACTTTTCAGAGAATACTAGTGTCTATACAGAGAACTTTTCAAAACCTCTCTTATCACTCTTCTATTACTGGTACAGATACAGCAGCAGTGAAAATGGCAGCTATGGAGAAGGCCTGTCAAGTTGGGGTTTTTTTGTTGTCCTTCGCTCCCTCTCAAGTGTGCTATACGACTCAACTGCCATAAAATACTCAAGGGAGGTTTATGGTTCCTACCGTCGCTGGCTCTGATGAAGTACCATCAACATAATGGAAATTTCAGAAAAATTGTCCAGAGTTCTGGCAGACTTTAAGGTCAGACAACTGTTTAAAGCATGATATCCACTCAGTAACTTTATTTTAAGAGAAACAATATCACTGAGGAAGAACATATTTATTTATTACCCCAAACTTATAGTTAAGTAGTGTACAAAAACATAGTTCATATCAAATGAACTATTTTAAACTGGCATTAAAGCTCAATGAGAGTTAAAAATATTTTAGTGGGTAATCAGTGAAACATTTGACATATTTATCCTGTGTGGGGAAAATATTTCTATTGTTTTTAAATTATGAGGGTTACTCATGTAATGACTTTTAATGATCCTAGTTTGAGAAAAGGACACGATTTCCTATGGCATGAAATAATTTCTCAACACGAAAAAGGGAAGTTAATGTCCAAATTCATGCCTGGTGATCCTTCTCCCATTAGATAACAGAGATGACTTGATAAAAGTGATGACTTCTGATAAAGCTTTTAAAACATCAATTTATGTCAAAGTAGCATGAATATTATTTTCTCTTAACAACAAGAAAAAACCCGAAGAGGATAATTAAGTTTACCAAAAAGCTGAGCCTTCAAACTTAAGTGGCTGTAGCTTAAAAATGAATGTTAACTTTAACACTATACAGCACAACCAAACCATGAAATAATTGGTTAGATTTTTTTGGTATTATTATAGTAGGTATGTCTTAAATATCTGTCACGCTATCTCCATTGTTCATATAAAGTGTCCATATATTTTGCACTGAAATAAAATTATTCAGTATTTATAAAAATATATTATGACATTTACATGTAGTCATCTTTCTCTCTGTTCTACTTAGGAAATAATGCTATTTATGAAAAAAATGCAATCCAGCTGGAAATATTCAAATTGTGGAAGCATGAGAAAAATATTTCTAGAATATCAATAAATCACAAGCTGTCCTTCAATAAAACTTATACTTTATTCTACTTTACTTTCACGCTCTCTTCTTGGAAAGCAGCATTGAACATGTATTTTCAAAATAATAGTGGCACTCATCTTAAATTCGCTCTCTTTTAAAAACTAACTCATATTCTGTGGTGTGTTTTATTAGAGTTACATTTTCTTCCTAATGAGAAAGTGGGTCAAATTCTGCCTGGTTCTCGTTTTCAGAGGTCACCTGAGCTCCTACACCACAACACAATTCAGCAGGTGATTTCAAACAGAATTTAGGCAACTTAAGTACATACATTTTAGCCATTTCTGGAAACAGGACTTAAGAATTTGAAATGGGATAGGTACTTTTGAAAATTGTATCTCGATCACAAAACGTCAGCTCTTGCTACAGGAGAACACCTCTCATTTCTACTTTTCAAGTGCGGAAACAAAATTTACACCAACTGGACAGTAGTGGCCATTGGTATGACTGTGATGATGGAAACAAATAGGTTTATTAGATGATGACTTAGAAGTTTTCCTCAAGTACACATTTTTAACCACTTTACATTGTTATGATGTGACTCTTGTTTGCTTTTCTAGCCTTTAAACTGTTCCTAGCATCTGTGACTTTGGGCACTAATGAAGGAATGAGCATACCAAAAGTCTCTATAGGTTCCCCAAGGGTTTGCAGGAACATTCACCCACACAGATGAGATGATGAAGAGAGGAAAGAAAGAGAAGAAAAAAAAAAAAAAGTTTTATGCATTTCCACAACAAACACATAGAAAACACAAATACATTCCATCCTTTCCCCTCCCCACTCAAGAATGGACCCTGTGATAAACCAGTCCTTTCCCACACAGACAGAATGAGTCATGCTAAATCACAGAATGTTTGAGCAAAGAAAAGAGAAAAAAACCCCAAAGGCAGCTAAATTCAGTATGAAAAAAAAGATGATGCATCACAGAAATAAGCACAGCTTACAAAACTTCAGGAGATCAAGTTGGCACCTTTAATAATTAATCTATTCCAAGACACACATATCCAAGGAACAAATTAACAGAAGTTTATCTATCTTCATTGCAGCATGCTGGATCACAATAAAACCTGTAATTGGGTGATCTTCCCACTACTTAGCACTTTGCTCCAAAGACAGCATGTGTGAATTGCATGGCATGTGGTGAATAGCACAGAAATGGCAAGCAGTCTCCAAATAAAAAAATTCACAATCAAACTTCAGTCCCATTACCCAACAACAACAACAAAATGCCTTGAAAAGTCTGAACTGCACAGCTGAAGTTGCTGTATACAAACTGGAATGCGTACTGGAATCCTGTACAGTCACCATACAAGTACAATTTAATTTTGTAAGACTGTAAAATAAAGAACCCAGAAAAGAGATGTTTACAGGCTCCTGTGAGCACTGAGGAGGAAGGATCGCTCATATACGGCTGAGCGAAGAGAAGATGAGGACGCAAGAAGTGTTTGCGCAAACCAGCAAACGGACCTTATTCAGGCTGGTTTCACTGGTACAGCAGAAGTTGAAGTGAAAGAGGCTGAAATGAAAGGAGGAAAAGCTGCTGCTCAAGAAAGGAAGGTGCTGGAAGGAGAGGGCAAAGCACGATGAGGGCCACAGGAGTGGTCAAAACAACTGGAAGCATCAGGAAGGACACCAGCTGGAACTGGAAAGGATGCACAAATAGTCCAGAGATCAGGTAAGCACCAACACACAGTGCAAACACTAGCTCTTCATGACCAGCAAGAGTGAATGTTGGTAGGAGAAGCAAGTTCCACGCCACGCAAACATGCAATGCATATAGTAGGAAACCTGGGGAGATTCATAAAAAGGTAGTAAGAAATGGGGTAATGGCCAAGGAGTTAAAACTGAAATAACAAAGCAGCTTTATAACTTCTGCCTGCTTCAGTTCAAACCCTGGTCAGAAGAAATGCTACAGGTGCACACACAGCTGGACAAGACAGAAGCTATATAAGCTATCCCCCTTGTGTTTCATGGATGGTGTGAGACTGGGCCTGTGCAAAGCTGTACTCGGAACCCAGGCAACATGGTGATAAGCAGGAAAGTCTGCTAGAAGAGATTTCTAAGGGAAATGGAACTCAAGATCAAGAGGTTCCTAGGTAATACTGGCATACAAGGAGATATTGAAACAAAATAAACCAAAATCAAATCACAAAACAGAAAACAAATAAATGAAAAAACCCTACCACATATAAAACAAAAAACCCTCCAAACCCACCCCCGAATAGCAGGAGATTTGTTATCTAACAGTATATTCACACAAAGCACAATATTTCTGTTTATCAATTGACTTTTGTATGAAAAGTTAGCAAACCTCTTAAAAAACTGTTAACAAATGGTATGTGAGTACTCTGGCCTAAAACACAGTTCAAGAGCAAGTGAACCAGAGGAAGGCTCCTGAAAAATATAAAAATGTTTAGGACATTGCAGTTGCAGGGAAAAGCTTCATCTGTGGATGGAGCAGTCCTGAAGAGTTACCATGAATTACTTTGCTTTTCTCCCACCTCCCACATGCACTGTATTTGTTATTCTCAAGCACATCTCCCACAAGAGCCAGTAAGCCAGAAATTTTCTTTTTTTGGGGGGGGAAAAAGAAAAAAAAAAAAAAGAAAAGAAGTAAGTATTGGATAGGATTCATGGCAAGAAAGCAAGAACTAAACTGATTAAGACTAAACATTGGGCACCACTACAAACCCCCATCTGCTGTGCTAAATGCCAATCTCTGCTTGGTATTTAAAATGCCCTTTATCAAAATACAATTCAACTTCTGTTCCAAAACTGTAATATAATCACTTGAAGACTGGAATTAAATGGGCTATTTAATTAAATCTCCAAATTTCATTTAATGGAAAAATAAATATGTATTAAGAGATTTTGGTAAATATATGTGTATATTTAATTTTTATAAAAACAGTATTTATAGCCTTAAACATTATCAAGATGTATGTAGATGCCTCAGTGAATCCTGTGGTTATGGTATCACATTTCGGAAGTGAGACGCATACAATTCAAGTTTTAAGTCCCATGCTTACACCATTAACCTGTGGTCTTAAATATCCTTAAATTTCTCTTTTGATTAGCAGGAAAAATATCACAATGCTTACAGTAAGATTTTTGTACGCTTGTAAGTATTTGAAAACAAACACAACTAAGCATTAATACACTCAAAGGAAGTAGTGTGAACACCAGTTAACATTTTAACAGCTGGGAAACTCTTCAAAACACAAAATAAAAAGGTATCATTGCAAGAGACCACCAGCAAGAACAAAACACTTGTTTCTCAAAATATGAAAACAGTGGGGAGAAAAAAGTCCAACGTAATGCAAGTCTGTTACAGGCAAGTCAATCTTGTCTTAACACTGTGGTGAGACACACTGGCTCTCTTGTGAAAAACTGACCAGTGAGAATTTTGTCTTGTTTCTCTTAAGAGATGCAAAGTCACAAAGTCTAGATTAATAAACTCTACATCAATTTGATATCTCATTAATCAAATTTTTTACTTTGAGAGCAAGGTTTTGATCTTATATTTCTGATTAAACATTAATAATGTTAAAAACTGGTGGTGCAGAGCAAACTAACTTATCAGCTGCAATGGGTAAGAACCTTCAGTTAAAAAAAAACCAACCCAACCAAAACATATGGAGCAGTTCTAAAAAGGGCTCATTTGCTGGAATACAAAACCTAAAAGTTCCCAGTAAATGAAGCATCATCTAAGAATTATTAACTGCACAAACGTTTTCTATTAAAATGGAAGTGCTACCAATTAATCCAACCACACCCTGTAAACACTTCTGTGGAATACTGGGAAGGGCTGGTAAGAAGCGGAGAAGAGAAGGGCATGGAAAAAACATGGAGAAAAAGGGAGAGGATCAGGATAAACAGTAAATTTAGAGAATTACAGCTGCAGTGCCTAAAAACTAGAAGAGAGCACTAGAACCTGATTTTTTGGGGGAGCACATTCAGGAATTAATTTACAATGGGCAGCAATTGTAAAATACAAATTGTTCTTATCCTTTACAAGTCACAATTTGGAACGCAGGCAAAAATTATTTGAATTTATTTAAAAAGAGTTAATATTAAAATCCTAAATTATTGATTATATGCAAGACTTCTGCAATGCAGACAAGCAGAATAGCTTCATCTGCACATCCAAGCACAGGACATGACTTAGTGTCTCTTGCCGATTTGTGGTGGGCGAGAGCTGTTCCATCCCTTTGGGTCTTTTGGTCCCTCAGAGTGGCACCTCTTATTCTTGCCCAATCTTTCCTTTCAAATGAGAGTGTTATGAGCAACCTTTTGCTGATAGAGTTGATGTTTTGTTCCATTTCTCTAAAATGACTAGTTAGAACTGGCATCCAGTTAGTTCTGGAATACGTTAAAACTGAACTTCGGCCTGAGGAAAGGAAACTCTCTCGTACCTTCTTCCTGCCCTTCAAGTGTTCGTTGAAGGGAATTACTCCAGACTGCCAGACATGACACATTTGTCAATCTGCTGCCTCTCTTGTAACAATCCACATGCTTCGAGGCTCAAAAGTCCAAGAAATAGCAGTTTAGTTTGTTAGGCTGCAGTTCAGTGTTCAGTATAGGCTGGTATAAATACAAAACACCCCAGTCCTGTCCTTCCACAGTCACTGCTTCTCTATCATGACCTTCCTTGAAAGAGCAACTGCATCTTTGTGGCTGACTGCCAAGCCAGGTCAGGGAATCAGGCCAGATTAAAAAGTAATGGACAGAAGGCAGAGAAGGACAAGGGAAGCTAATTTTAATCCAAAGCAGCTCCCAGTTCTTTTCATCGCATGAATGCTCCTCCTGGGGTGAGGGAGGGGACAGGTGGGGTGGAAATGGGCAAATATGTGGGGCAGATGGAATTGCTCCTTTTCTGAAGGAATGCTGGTTTGTGCTAGTGTAACATGACCATAAAAGTACAGCATTGGACTACTGAAAAGGCTTCTGAGCAACAATTCTAAGTTATTCATCTTCAATTATTCTATTAGATAAGTTAATTCTATTAACTTAAAATTTTAAATTAATACTTATAAGTTTAATACAATTACTTTCAAATGCAGTACTTAACACACCCTACATATAAAATTAGTTCATATATAAAAGGTTACATGAAGAAGTGTTAATGCATAAAATCCTCAATTATCATAGACTGATGAGCTTTGTGAGCACTTAGGAATTAAGCTTCATCTGTGCAGTACCACCCTCTATAGTTGTAGCTGAACTTTACCCAGCAAGTAATAATCTAAAATGTTGTAACTACTACAGGATCTATAGCATAAAAGACTGCCTTTCTGTGTGAAATATAACAGGTATTACTGTATAAAGAAAATGGAAAACTGCGAAAATTGTGAAAATTCAAACACTTCTGTTTCTGCAGCACATCTATTTCCATGGTTACCATGTGGAAAAAAAAAAACCCACAACCCAAAACATTTTAAGAATGAGTTCCAAGAACAAAAATTTCTAGGGCAGTACTACAAAATACCTTGTAAATGTATCACAGTCTTGAGCAAAGGTTGTTAGCAAATTCTAATAGTTAAATACAAATATGCAAAATAATCAGATTTTCCTCTTACAGTCAAAACCACTTACCAAGCGAAATGTTTATGGCATCTGGTACAGATTTCCTCTAGTTCAGTTACCCACCCCTCTGCACTGTAAGACACTGGGTAACTTCCTAGCACAAACTTTCCTCTCTGTATTACTGCCCCGCATTCCCTCTTTCTAAAAGTTCAGTGACTAAAGAGGATAACATATTACCGGGCAGCTATCACTGAAAGTATGTTTTGTGGTCAGATTATTAGAAAGAGGAAGCATAAATCTGCAGGTAGTTGATGTGATATGCATATTGACTAATGTAATCCCCTGCAAGCAGGCAATGCCTCTCTTAATACCAGATACACTCACTCACGCACAAATACCCTTTCCTTTAGAAGTAACCCAAGTTTTACTAAACTCATTTCTTCTTTATACTGCAAACTAAGCAACTGCAGGGGCTGTTCACTGTGTAGATGTGTTTTACAAGTTACTTGAAAAGAGCAACTCTTGTGTTGCTTTCTCTTTTTTCAAATATTTCCTACAAGGCATTCAAAATAATAGCAGATAACGCCAAGATTGGTTTAACTGCACTCATGTCTAAGTTCATGTCCTGCAAAGCTACTTTTGTCCCAGTCCTCACATTAACAAAACTACACATTCTCCTGCATGTGTGCTGGAATTGGGAAGACACATCTTCACAGCTGTCAGGGTAAATCAGCAAAATAGCTCTTCATCTCTTTGCAAGATCTGAGCTTCTGACACATTGCTATACTGACACATCTCCCACTGAACACACTTTCGATATTTACAGGAAGGGTTGCCTGCAGTGACTAGCCAAGCAGGAGAAGTTCATTTATAACCTTAGATAGCAGAAGGACTGACTTCCTGAATAAGGAAGTCTTATGTAAATAAACACATTTCACAGTTCAACACATCCAGTGAACAACAAATTTTTGTGTGCCTCAGGATTAGGACAAGTGAAAAGTAGGTAAGAGTGTTTACTAGCCATTCTGATAAAGAATGGGACTTTAGAGAGAAACTCCTTAAAGTCAATGCTTATTTGGATAAAAGGCAGGCACAAAAGTCACAGAGAACTGAGTTGCAAACACTGCAAAAAAATTTAAATGAAAAAAACCTGAATTCTTATGGGCTGGAATATCTCTCAGCAACTAGAATGAATATGGGAAGACACCAAAAACATTACTCAAGTTACAAAACTGCCCATAAGAACCTCAATAATTAAAGCTGGGAAATTCCTGTTGTGAACTTTGGCCTGCAACAGCAGTATCAGCAGCAGCTCTTAGAGGAACCAGCACCAAATAATTATATAAACAATCTGAGATGCAAACTGAAAACTAAGGAAAGAAGAAAATCTTTCTGGTAACAAAATGTACGTAAGAATGTAATAGGGACTAGAGTAAGTTACAGTTCAAGAGATGCAAGATTACAACATACCCAATACCATTTCCTTTGGAAGAAACCCCAATTTTATTAAACTCATTTTTTTGCTTATCCTCCAAACCAAGCACCCTGAGGGACCATTCACTGTATGGATGCATTTTAAGAACTATGTCAATGCAGCAACTCTTGTGTTGTCTTTTCTTTTTTCAAATAGTTCATACAAGAATCAGAACAAAACATGAATCCAGGTCAACACCTAAGGAATTATCCTAGCCTGCTGTCAGACGGTAACGGGTAATATTGTGGAATTTTTGAAAGGAAGAAGTCCCACGAGACGCATATAGGAAAATGTACAGTTCTGACACCTGGGAATTTCATGGCAACCTTCTATGAAACATAACCTTCCTAGCAGTGGGAATAATTAGTTGCTACTTGTTGTCCCTTGCCCTTAAAAGATGTTCCCAATGCACATAACTAAGATATTTACGCTACCTCCCTTCACTCTTGCTCCTGAAATGGTCTTATTCTCCAGTGCACACAAAGCTGGACAATAATTCAGCAGAGTCTATCAGCATTGCTCAGAATCTTCCTCATACTGCTCCATCTGTCTCCATAGACATCTGGTAACTACGACCTTACCAGTGCAAATCTCTGTATCAGCAATTATATCTGTATGCAGTATTTCAAAGTACTATCCCAATCATGTACTGGGTGATACTTGGGAGTATTAAGTCTATTCATAGTGAAACAGAAGGTCTAGCAGAGTAGAACCTTTCAGAACTGGGAGTTAGGGCTATTAAAGTTACTTGGCCTCCCAATTTTATCTGTTCAAGAATGTTCTGCTGTTCAAAACAAAATCCCTAAACCACAGAAATGGAAAACCATTTTTGCCTTCTTTCAAGGCTTTCCAGAAAAAAATAACCCAAAACCCCACATATAACTGGAGCTCTCCTGGGAAGGGAAGAAGAAAAAGAATAAAAAAAAATAAAAAGCCAGCCAGTTGAGGTTTCACTTGCATCCTCGTAATTTTTCACAAGGAGAGCATCTGATTTTATCCACTGACAGGGCGTAATGTAACAGCGCTACAGTGAAGCCAGTCACAAAGGTGCACTGAAAAGCACAAGTGGTTTAAATGGGGAAATGTTTACAGAAAAGACTTAATCTAATCCTCACTTGATGAAGCAGGAGATGGTCACCTTTCTCTTGTCAAAATTAGACTTCTCATTTACAGATCCTCTGGACTGAAAACTGACACTTGGTAAAAGTTGCAGCTATTTATTTCTATTTTCAATGGAACTGGGAACCTGGATGTCAGGATGAATGAAATTACAGATGCAAATTGTGCAACAAAGCTCCAGGGAAAAGGAAATAAAACAAAACAATCATCACCACCCCTCCCTAAAAAAAAAACCCAGAACAACCAAACACCTGTAACCGCTTTCCCACCTAGTTTGTAAGAAATGTGTTCCCTTAAAATGACTGATCATAAGAGAATTAAAAAACCAAACCAAACTAAAAGAACACCAAGCAGCAAAATTCAAAACGCTGACTTCCACAAACCTTAATTCCTGTGGAACCTACAACTTAACTGTAAGAAAAAAAGGCAACAGAAAACCCAGCCTGGTAACTGGTGAAAAGCAGAGACTTTCTGACCCAACAAGAGACCTCTCCACCAGTAGACTACGGCAGTGTGCGAGGCCAAGGAAGTGCAGTGAGGCTGTAGTTCCACCCTCAGTTTCCAGAGAGGCTGAGAGGCAGGTGTTGGCGGGGAGGCTGGGCTGCTGCCACATCCCTGTGGTGAGCATGTAGGCGGCTGTGAGCCTCTGAGGCCACACCAGCTCCCCGCTGGCTCCCCACCAGGCTCCTGCTGAGGACACACCAGCTCCTCACTGGGCTCCCACTGAGGCCACACCAGCTCCCCACTGGGCTTCTGCCGAGGACACGCCATCTCCCCACTGGCTTCCCACTGGGCTCCTGCCAAGGCCACACCAGCTCCCCATTGAGCTCCTGCCTGTCAGCATCCCCACAGGGCTGGGGGAGCACACAGGGGACAGTCATCGCCATGATGCTGTATCATAAATCTCCATAACCCATGCACAGAGTTCTGAAACCTTGTCGTGTAACTGTACCAGTTTTGACATTTGTGTATTGTACTTTGTACAGCAAGGAAATGGACAGCCACACTTTCCATTCCAGGGAAGATGACCTCAACACATTTCTATGAGATAAGTATATCAAGCTGATATTAGATAAGGCAGTGGGATGACTCCTCCCACTCTTTATCTCATGCCATGTACAAAAGTGAAACCTTAATTAAAATGGTCCTTTAAATTTGTAGGATAAAGCAAAACCACACGGATACGCACACAAAACCCATATACACAAATATCTGTTTTTTTTATTTTCAAGCAATCTCCAATCACCTCAAGTCATTTTCCAAAGCTCCAGACTATCTGCTTGAAACAAAAAGGCATCATTTCAGAAACTAACATATTTGGGCTTTCTGCAAACAATTTTCAAAAGATATCAATTTCTAAGGAAATAAATGTACAACGTTTATATATTTAGAGAGTATAGCACTTCATAATTCCATTAAATTCAAAGGACCTTATAATAAGTAGTCACAGTGGTTTTGGAAAGCAAATACCTGCCTGATAAGTTTACTAGATCTATTATAGTATCTCGTTTCAAATGAGACACCTCTTCCCCTACTTCAATGAATGACCTCAACTATTCTGCTATCCCATCATTTAGCAAAAATAAAAACCACAGAAGAATAAGCTGGTTCAGATGAAAAACAACAAAAGCAGGTTCAGAATTTTTAGGTGATGATTATAATAATTTCAGAAGGCCTCTCGGATTTGTACCAATTCATACAAAATAATTTATTATGAGTTGCACAGAAAATTAAGTGAACTGACATGTATATCATTCAATTACAAAATTTTCCAAATCAGATTCTGTGCCTTAACGATTTGGAACAATTATTTTTAAAAGAGAGCTTTAAAATAAAATTTCAAATACTACTAAATACCAGTTATGCAAAGCAAAATATTTAATTAAAAAACCTGCAATTCTTTCAGACCAGTCATTTTTAGTAGAAACCCACAGTGAGTCGATTACAAAAACAAAGAGATCAGCACTCGATGCAGCTATGCAGACAAGAAAGGGAAACCTGGTATATTTTTCCTGATTGTGAAGACAGAACAAAAAAACAGTGTCAAAGGTAATAGAAAAGACTTACCATTCATGCTGAAAAGCTAGTTTTCAGAAA
This sequence comes from Podargus strigoides, assembly GCA_028020825.1. NCBI lineage: Eukaryota > Metazoa > Chordata > Aves > Caprimulgiformes > Podargidae > Podargus > Podargus strigoides. Next base: position 15,085,459 of record CM051627.1, on the reverse strand, counting down.
CATATTGCTCCTAATATTAATCCAACCGTTGATGAAGTACGTTAGTCTCTACCAAATCAGTGCTTCAATCTCTAAACACACTTATACCCTAACCGGAAAGGGAGAGCACACAGAATCCAAAGAGCTGCTCTTCCTTACAAGCTCCTTGTGATGCAAAAAAACTACGAAGCACAAGATACCAGTAGTAAATGAAAAATCAATATTCAGGACACGGGTATTTGGCTTTTCTCATTAACTACTTCTGTTCTGACCAATGCTACCTATTCATGTCTAAAGCAACTCAAAATGGCAGGGGGAAAAAAGCATGCAAACACCAGGAGGTTTTAAGATGTTCTCAATTATACCAAGCACTGGTTGTTTCCATGGCAACCCTAGAACAGAATTATCTGTTGACTTGTACCCAACTAGTAGTTATTCTAAAGCTTTAATCAATTCACACAATGTACTCTGTACATTATTTCACATTTAACATATATTTTTCTCGATGTGTATATATACAGAGATAGATAATACTTATTCAGCTAAATCTCTGTAAGTCATTCCATGGTATTTGAAAGTATACAGATATTATTTTGAATCAGTTACAGAACAAATAATATTCCTTTGGCTATTCATCACCCATCCATTTGCAATTTAAAGATCATGAAGATGACAAAGATGCACTAGTGGAGACTCTCTTGACCATTTCAGTTATCCAAGTTGTTTATGTGTTCTCTTATTATGCACGGATTTGGAAAATATTTGTACTGGTTCAAGAATAAAAGATTCACACTGATCTTACTGTCTCTACATTCAAAACCAAGCACCTTCATTCTCTTTTCTTTTCCCATTTCAATCTTTCAACGAGGAACAAGCAACTAGGAAAACAAAACAACAATCAAAACATAGGTTCCATATAGTTGCAAGTGGTCATAGTCAAGACATCTAAACCAAGAATGAAACACATCGTTCTGATGACTACTATCACATCCCTTTCATTCTTTGGCTGTGCAGCACAACTGACCTGGTTACCACCTCAGGCTGTATCACCACGTATGTGCTCAGTCAGCTTTTTAAAACTGATTCCAAGGCCCACGGTGCCCTGAGCCACGTCTGCCCTACTGGATTCTGAGGATTTTACAGAACACATTCGTTTGTTTCATGCATCAACCAACAATCCAAGACACATTAGAAAAACTGCATGTTTTATGTATCAAAATAACAAAGCAAAGATGATAAATTTCAAAGGCAACCACTGAAAAACCCCTAGGGCTGTAGACCACATAGCAAATTACTCAAACCCACAACACCAGACAACTAACACCACAAACAAAAAGTCCACTCAACAAGTGGCAGCTCCTTCCCCTTCAGCAAACCCATACCTCCAGCAGTACCTGCCTGTAAAAGGACACGCATAGAAACTGACCTGTTACGGTACTTCATTAAAGCAGAAAGTATAAATGTATTAACTTTCTTTTCAAATTGATTCTACCTCAAACCTAACCCAACAAAAATTCTGAGAAGCCAATTTCCAAACTTTTTTCAGGAATTAAAAAGAGTGCTTTTGCTTCAAACTTCAAGAATAATTCATGCTGTCTTCTATGCAGCTTCACCTAAAACCTTACACCAACATTTCATAAGCTGCAGTGATATGGGCAGGATAGTTGAGAATATTCAAATATCCTTACAAGACAAACACCAGTATTTTTCTAAAACACCGTGAAATTAATCTATGACTTGAATTCAGTGACCCTATGCAATTCTATGACATTGAACTCCCAGGTAAAAAAACCCAACAAAACAAAACATAACAACAGAAAAGCAAAGCAACAAAACTGTTTCTCCTTCATTTCTCACAAAGAATTTTCACAGATGATGTATTTTTCTAAAGATATAATTAGGAGTCAGTAGTAGACAGAAATAGTTCCTTCACTGTACTCCTTAGTTTCTCTATCATTGCTTTGGCTACAGTGGTAGGGAAATGAGAATCTTGAAATGCAGACTTAGTCCATGTGCACCTACAGTATTTTTATTTATTTTTAAAAAATAATCTACAAATTCAGAGTTAAGGTTCAGAATAAAGACTCAGAATTTCACCCTGAAACCAAAGCTACGTAATCAACCACCATTCAGCTACCAGCCCAGTAACATTGGCTCAGAAAAACTGCATGCAACCACTGTGCTTAATTAGGGCTTAAAATAGCATTCACAGAACAGCCATTTTCACCATGTTTATCACCAAGAGACACGACAGTCCACTTCCTCATCAAGCATGTCACATGAGGAAGCCTGCCTTAAATAGAGGGGAAAAAAATAGTAGAGACTTGTACACAAACAGGTCACAATTTCTAAGTGTCAGTAGGTCAATACCATTTTTTTCTTCAAGTTATATAAACAAAAATGCTTCAGTGTTATTTTTTCAAATAGCTATTTACATAAAAAAAGAGCTTTTACATAAACAGAAGTATGTGTCTATTTTTACAAAGCTGAAAATACTTTGGAGAAGCGGAAGCTCAGAATTTATGCACTTTCATCATTTATCTCCCCAACAAAACTAGTCGATCCTTTCCCATCTCATTTGGGAGACCTAGATTTAATCTATTTTAGGTCAATGCGTTAACACCTTTTTGTTTCCATGCTTACTGCTTATCCTCTGAGAACAGATTCACTCCATACTCGTATAATATTTTAAATTGTAAGCAGGGAGATGATTTTCTTCATGGTAAGACTGTGATGCAAAGCATTTCCAATAAGGCCTATTTTCAACTGAAATAATTGTGCTATCTCAAATCCATCAATGAATCTGAAATTTGGAACAAAATTATCATCAATTACCATATTGTAACATTTTAAACCGAGTATTTAACCACAGAGACAAAAATTGCTTTGCAAAATAATGCATGGCTTTAAAAGAAAAAAATTTAAAATTAAATGTCAATTTACTTACATTGCGTTATTTTTTGAAATCTCTCACTTATTACCCAAAGTGCAATCATAAAAAGTTTTAATCCATACAAATAATAAACTGTACACTAATTAAGAAATTAAAGCTAATGACAGCATTCCCAAGCTACATTCATACATAATACTTAAAAAGACACAATTTTATATTGTTTACCACTGTATAGAGCGTTCCGATGGATATAACTCTTAAAATAAAATGATAAATGATAAAAAGCCCTATAATTAGAAGTTTAATCTATGCAGCAATGTCTGCTATTCCACAGTTGAAGCATTACAGTCTTTAATGAGTTTTCTATTTTTGCTGAACTAGCTGATTTAATTTGAAAATAAAGGAAGTAATTTAGAAGTAAAAATTGGGGTGGGCGCTTGCCAAAACAAGTCAACTGTGCTTTAAGAGAAAAGCAGGGAGGAGGGATAAATTGTCCTGCCAGCCATCAGTCCATGAACCAGCCTGCCACCTCTCCCTGCCTGATGCAATATGCTATTCAACTTAATACCTTTAGGTAATCAATTGTAAAACTGTCCCTGGAACTTATCACAGATCAGTGTTCATATTTGATTAAACGCGCAAGTTCTTCGCTTACTAGGCAAACTGAAGAGTGAATATCTACAAAACAAAACCAAACCCCCCTACTTACTTGATTTGTCCCATAGGACAGCAAGTTCAGAGCAATGTTGGCTCTCATTTTCCAGAGCCGCTCTCTGTTCATGCGCACCACTCTTTGAATGCCTATGGAAAAGACGATTTGCAAAACCTTCCAGTCTCTGCAGTGCTGTGGCTGTCCCTGTGCACTGGTTACAAGGTACCTCCTTCTGAGCTGCCATCTATACACACCAGCGACTTTTACAAAAGCAGAAGAGAAAATATCTAAAGGGAGCTGGGAACCCAGAGCCACTAAGAGCTATGCATGTGTCAAGCTTCCTGTATGCAGTGTTTGCTAACCACTGCTCTCTTCTACTTCCTGTTAAGAAAAGCTCTATAATGTACTGGTTTATACTGCTAAGAGTCTCTTTTCATGTCGACTGAAAAGTTTGTTGTTTTTTTTTTTAAAAAAATAAAATAATTGCTCTAGCATGTGTTTTCAGAGCTTTTTAATGCATGACATTTTATATTTAAATACACATTTTATGTTCAAATACTATAAACAACTTGTTCAGAAGTAAAGATCAGAAGACAGATTTTTTTTTTTAATTTACCGCAACCATGCGTGAAAAAAGAAAAGTGACTGTTCTGCAGTTCTGCCCCTGTTATTAAGATGAAGTACTACTATCACCATAGAAAACACAACCAGCTGTAATCCAGTCCTCAGTAATCTCATGTTTTCAACTAAACAACTTTCTAAGTAAGGAGGTTACTTGCAAAAACTACTAAACAAACTATTATTTTATTATTAAGGCGGGAAATAAAAGTATTATTTTCCTCCTTTGAGAAAAATCAGTCTGAAGAAGTTGAATTGTAACATACATATAAACATGACTGTGTTATACTTATCCAAACTGGGTTCTACTTACTCCAGGAATGAACCAAAAGCATTTAACCTTTCCAGGAATGAAGCATCAGAACAGCCAGCACTAGCAGATCCTTATCTAGTGGCATGCTCACTCTCCCAGCGCCACAGGCAGCTGGAAGGAGAGTCACAGTCATGGTCACCAGGCTCCCAACATCACTTATGTAAAAGCTTTGCATGCAAGTCTCCTGGAATTGCGTAAGAAAGTTTTTTCATTCACAAGAAATTATTTTCAACTGTAGAGTAAGTCTAGAAAGCATCATTTTTAATCGTGCAAAAAACCATAGGGAAAATAAAGTTAAAAATGTATTTTACAATAAATTATATTAATTTGCAAGTTATGTAATTTTTGCATGCTTACAGTGGGTAATACTAAATATTCATTTTTGTGAAAATGGAAACACATACATTAGGCAGGTTTCCCAGTATATCCTCTGCGCATATATGATGTGGCTTCTTAAAAATTTAGGCTATTCTTAAGAAAGATTGAAATAACTTCTCCACAATCTGTCTCCTGTCTTACAGTCAACACGTGTTAAAGACACACCTCTCATTTTTCACCACCATACTTCTCACTGAATAGTTTTCAAATGTCAGCAGATATCCATCCTTGGACATTACATAACTATTTCATAACAGCTCTGTGCTTCAGAATAAAAACCATGATAACAAACCCCCCGATAACAACAAAACAATAAAAACGCCGAGGGACAGACTTTACAGATTCAGCTACATTCCTCCTAACACGCACTTCTAGACTTGTCATCGGCCTCAGTCAACACAACAGTTGAAATTTCTAGACTCCATGCAAAGCACAGAAATGCCCTTTACTTTCAAGCTACGGATATACTCTGGAAACATAATTTCTTTCTCCGGCACCTGCTAAAAATCTGGAAGCAACTGTCGAAACGCCTACATTTTACACACCGGTCTGCAAATCTGGATGAGCACCTGCTATCTTGTTGCTGACCAGGCTGCTCTCCTCTGTCATGGTCAGGTGCTGCAGCCTTCCTCAGATGCCATTACAGGTCCTTTTCCACCTTATGACTTCCAGTCTTTCCCCTGCTCTGTTGCAAGAACACCACTGAGTTCCATGACATCCCATCAGTTCAAGGTTCTGCTGCTAGAGACAAAAGCTAGTGAAGACCATGGGGATCTGTTTGCCTTATCAGGGGTCACAAATAGGCAGAAGGCATATACTGTGTGTCATATGTAACCAAACACTTTATGATAGAATAATGCTATGCCACCTTTCATAAAGCAGTAAAAGAAATACAGCAAGATGCTTATTTATCTGTCCGGTAATTGTCCAGGGCTAGAAGAGCCCCTCTGGAATTGTACAGCTGTGCTCCCCTGTCGCTCACCATAAGTCCCTGGGCATCCAGGGAATCCTTTCAAGAGACTATTATTTTCTCTGACTGTGGCTGTTTTCTCCAGTCAACAAAGCCACCTCGTATGATGGTGTGCTTGTCTTCTCTCGCTCCCCTTCAATGGTTCTGAGCCTTTACACTACTGTCATCCTTCACACAAGTCTTCAACCAAACAATTTCATTTCCCTGGTCTGAAGGAAGGTAACTTACAAAATTCACATCACTTCATATTACATAAGTTAGTGTCTGCCAACCCTCTAGAGTCAATGCAGAGACATGGAGACTGCCAGGAAGCAACTCTGCCCACCAAAATTCAGAGCTCTGAATGCACCCAAGTGACTAACTTGGACACTTGAATTAGGTGCCAAAAATAGGAAGCAGAAATATCCATCTCCTGAGATCACAGAAGTGAAGTGGATTAAGTGAAAACAGGTTATCAAAAGGGACTATTAGAAGATAAGAGAAAACCTGAATTTGCCAGAATTCTACAAACTACTGCCAGCAAACTCTGTTATAGAAATTCTTATCCACGTGCAAAACATGAAAAGAAAGTACTGATCATATTTATACACAGACAGCAATACACTTTCTTAATATTAGAAATTTTTGGTGTTGATTGGCATTGCCCAATGATAATACAAAATACTACCACACTGACTCTGTGAAACAATCTCTTCAAATGAAGTCCATGATATTTAAAGATGGAATCTCCTATTTTCTTTTACCTAATCTTTCATCTTACTGACATACTGATCTTCCAAATCAAAGCAATATTAATTTATCCAGAAAGTATTTTATATGTTATATATATCCACAAGCTCCAATGTAGTGTTTTACTGCCCCAAAGCAGTAAACTAGTAATTAGCCATGGATGGTGCTTTATCAAAGACAAAATCCTGTGGCTCTGCCTGTCATAGGATTTCCACTTGTTAGCCAGTACTGCTCTTCCTTAGAACAGTTTGTAAATCTTTAAATACAATTAAATGCTTATACAGACATGTGCAAACAGTCTTGAGGTCATCTTACTCATGGTCCGAGATGGAAGAACCACCCAAGCCAACTTTGACCTAAAGCTGTGCAGTGGTTGTCGTCAAGCCCGTATGCCCTCCCAAAAGAGCAAAAGCTGTCTGTGCTCCAGCCAGACCATGAACATCCAGATGTTCTACCCACACAATGCAAGTCCTATAAGGTGTGTGTCAAACTGTGCACAGGTATGACCCATACAATATCAAGCCTGCTTAGGTTTACTTAACTTTCACCAAGTAATTTTTACTCTACAATCTCTGTGGCCTAGGAAAAACTTCCTGTTACCAAAAAGAAATGGCTTACTTCAGGTCAGTTATCTAAAACAATGTTTGAAGGCATTAAGACTAGCCAGTTGCTGTCCAGGTCCCCTATTAGTTCCTACAGTCATGCAGTTGTTGAAAATCACCACTTTGTTTATAATCATTGCAAAATAAACCCAAGCTGCCCAGGCTACGCAGCAGATGTGCTACCTGCTGTATGCGCTACCTGGTGTGTGCCAGGCAGCTCACAACCCTGGTGCCCAACTGAGCAACTTTGGCGCAGGGGTTCAGTGCCAGTGCAGTGATGCCCCTCAACTGTAGAGCTCCATCTCTTCCAAAGCACTCCCAAACACAGTCAGTTCAAACTGACAAGACTTAAATTTTAAGGAAAGTGTTAGCTACACAGACAAATAGAGAGTTGCTTCAATGTTTCTAACTGGTTTCTAAAATTACTGTTCCACAAGAGATAATGAAGCTCCAACTTCTCCTTGCAGCTAAAGTCGACACTGAAACGCTAAGAAATTCCTTTAGGCAGAAATTTTATTTTCCCTAAGTTCTAGCCACCAAATTTTGGCAATATTTTAAACCACATTAAAACATCCAAAGAGGTGGGTAAGAGATTCAGCTACGAACATGACCATTACATGTGTAAGTTAGAGTATTTTGAGAAATAATATTGCAGTAAAATTTTTTAAGGTACTCTCCCACAAATTTATAAAAAACAACGTAATGATAATAGCCATAGAAAAGGGCTAACACTGTGGTCCTCTAGCACTGGCACAGGCTGCCCAGAGAGGCTGTGGAGCCTCCGTCTCTGGAGACATTTAAAACCCGTCTGGACGTGTTCCTGTGTGATCTACTCTAGGATCCTGCTCTAGCAGGGGGGTTGGACTACATCATCTTCAGAGGTCCCTTCCAATCCCTACCACTCTGTGATTCTGAGATTCAGAGAGGCAGCAAAATCATTTATATATATTTTCCTGATGGCCAACCCAATAACCTTGTGTGCGTTTCTCAGCAGCTAATGCCCAGTGTATCTCTCAACCACAGTTAACAACATATGGCACTATAACTCAGACACAGACTCTTTCAGCTTCTTGCTGAAAAAGAATCAGGAAATAATCTAGCTATGTGGACAATTTCTTTTTAATAATCTCTGTTAAAACATCATTTCTCAATTTCTAAGAAGTAATTCTACTCTACCAGTCAAGTCTTAAAAATCAAGGATTAAGAGAGTACTCTCCTTTCCTTGAAGAACCTAGGTGGTGGAGTAACAGTATGATTTGTACAGTCCTGCTTTAACTGAATACAGAAAAATGCACACATTATCATTTTAAAATATTTAAGATGTTTTCCAAGCACAGTTACCATGAAATTCCTGAATTTTAAAGATGTACAAACCAGAAAAACAGTAAAGAATACAGCACATCTGTGTATCTTTGAAATGTATTTATTTTACTCCTAGGATCTAATGCCATACTACTTGGTTTCATACACAGAAGTGAAATTCCCTCACACCACATCAAAACTGTGAGTGTCTTGTCTAGTGTTTAATGAAGGTTAACCATTAATATCTTGCAATCAAAACCACATAGGAGTTTTAAACATTAAAAAATTAACTGTATTCCTTGACAGGACATTGAAAAATGGATCCATGATGCAAAATAAATTTCAGATCACCTACAGCTAACTAAAATTTAGGTCTTAATTCCAAATTTTGCAACCTGTTTTTTTCCTGGTTATCTACCAGTAAGTTTGGTTGTCTCAATCTGCCTGTTTATGCATGTTCTACTTCTTTTTAAGGGCTAAATAAAAATATTCTTTTCTATCTTCTTATTTTAAACATTTAAAATTAGTATTTCTCCTTTTCACCACTGGCCTTCACCCACAAGTAAAAAGGATATCCTGTGACATTTTCTGCATATTTATTTTGTTTGTAATCTATGGAAAAATAACTTATAAATTAATAATAAAGAACTTTTCTTCTAGATGCTAAAGTTTATTTACTTGCTTTAAAAATTGATGGCTTGATAAAGCACATCTTTTCCTTTATGCATCAGTTATTCCAACAATGAAAGTCCAGCTTTAGTATTTATTATTTATTACAGAAGGAGTGTGCAATTATTTGATTTAAAGTGTTAGTGAGGGTTCCTCCATTCTTGCTGAATTTAGTGGGCCTCTTATTGACCAATAAAATATTTATAAGTTGAAAGATGCAGCCATCACATTTAAGAAAAAGAAAATAATTCAATGGTCTAATTTTGGAATAGAAAATACAAAAGTTTATAAGCATTTAGTAACTCTAAAATTTGTTACGTAATATATACTAAATAACCTAGAGTGTTCTGTGCTATAAGCGTGAGGAAATAGGTATGATATTTTTCTAGGTGTTATATAAAGCTTGAGAGAAAAGGCTGTAAACCAAAGTATATAGATAGCCATTTCATAACTACAAAATAGAAGAACACTTCCATGAGAGATTACGTAATTAAACACAATCCATTTTGAGTCTTGCCAGGCATGCATATTTCAGAAAGAATTATGGGTAGAAACGGAGGCAGAAAAAGGCTTCTTGAAAAAGCAGATGTATTTCAATTTCCACTATACATCTAGCACTACGCCACTAGCTTGCATTTCTTTCTAAACACAAGGAAGGAAGAGCAGTATTTGCTAATATCTTACAGATTTAATGGCTTTCCATTTTGAAACAAAGATTTTTCAAAATTTATATAAACAAAATAAACACAACCAATGAGTCCACTGTTTAATAAAACACAAGAAAGTAAACTCACACAGTGTTAGTGTACCTTTATGCATACATTTTTTCTGCAAAGGTTAACCCTTACTAGAGAGCCCCTCTGAGAGCAGTACTAAGGCTGGGACTGCAGCACTTCTATAAATAGGACTGCCAAGAGGAAGTTGTTGCTATGGAAATGCTGGTCATATTTCTATTTTCACTCAGAAGACCTCTACTGTCACCTACTGTGCACAAGTTTAATTGCACCAGACATCTAATACATTCATCTCTTATCAGGAAGCATAAATTAAGGCTCGCATGGTCCAACAGCATCATTTATTCTTTATCCGTGATGATAGAGAAGGAGTAAAAAAATAACTAAGAACTTAGGGGGAAAAAAAGGTCAAATTCAGCATCTGATTTTCCATATGCAAACTAAGAGCTCTCACTGTTCCCATCAGTTTTGTTGTCAAAATTTGACAAATTCATTATTGAAGACGATGTGATTTTCCACGTACACGTATCATGGCAGCAGATCAAGTTTCCTCATTTCTATCAGCACATTATCTGGCTATAAGTCAAACAGCTTGTGGTCATAGATCCAAATCTAGTGTTGAGAAGAAGGGGACAGAGAACTCTTTCATTACAAGCACAAAACTGTCCAACTTGCCAAAGGGAACTGGATTCCTCTCCTTTCTAACACGGCTCCTTCCTCCTTGCTTTTCTTACAGCTTCCTTCAAGGTGATGTGCTCGCTGGTGCCTATAGTCTGGATTTCCACATTGCAAGATAGAGGTTTTCAGAATGTGACTAAAGAATACACAACAGCTCTGTAACAAAACAAAGTTTAGTGAAGATCCATCTTTAAAACAGTTGCTTTCACACAAGTACAAGAAATCTTCTGAAAGTACTTGTAGAAATCTCCTTGGTCCATGCCCTTCCAGATCATAAACTACTCAAATAGCCCTCTATAGTTACTTCATAGCACTATTTCAGATAGTTTGACATACAGTCAGAAGTTCTGTACAAACCCTGTTAATTTTCAGCAAAAATGAAAGTACCCTTACACCTGCATAAGTGTTTTTTGTTATACTTGCATAAAATAGTTGTCTGCCAAGACTAAGAAAGATGCTTTTGCTTTTGGACAAATGAGGTCTAGAAAAACCAGTGGAGTGTATGGACTTATTTAAACTAAAATCCAAGGTTAAATTTTGACGAAATATAGCACATGACCTCAGTAACTCTCTCTCTCTGAAAAACCTAACAGCAGACAAAGATTTTGGTGCACTTAATTTACAACAAAATATACTGTTGATTAATAATGAGCATTAACAGGTTATCCACACAAATGAGTACAATGATATTCCTGAATTAGAAGAAAAGCAAAAAACTTGAGATGTTTTGCTCAACATCTGACTGGGTTGAAGGAACAGCTGCCTGCTTGAATTCTGGCCAATCTCCCTTCAGAACAATGATGTTGAAGATATGTCCCTCTCACAGAAACAGTAAAGGCTCCTGCAGGTAAAGAGCTGCTGGGGAGGGGCTCTTGGCTACAGAAAGCTTTGGACTGATGAGACCTACTCTTTGTAGAACCTGCAAGTTTGGTCTATCCTTCCTCAGTTTAGTCACTTAGTTATATTAAGGAACTGCCCCCCAAGAGACACATTTATGCTTGAAAACCACGGCTCAGGACAAATTACGCATTACGTGTCCTAAGTCAAGAACGCCTCACATAACAAATGAAAATTAAACTTGAGAGATCTGGGGTCACACTTAGAGCTAGTTCTTGATACGGGATAATGAGAGGAAGTAAGAGAAGGGACAGTACTAAAATGCTCACCAAAACTAAAGTCTTGTAGATAAAAATTCTTTACTACAGTAGTGGCTACACTATACTATCAGATGCTGTATTATACAGTAAAAGGCCAGAATGATGAGTACTAAAGTAACTAGAATCTTTTTAGTACTTCTCTTGGGAAGCCTGTCTGCATTTTAAATCACCAGCACACTCCCCAGGGAAAAACAAACCAAACCAAACCCAACTGACTCTGCTTTGAGCTAAATATTTTAATACTTCTGTTTTCCTTCAAAAGTGGAGTGTTCCATGATTATGAGACATTTAGGTTCAATTAGGAAAATGTCAAAATAAGAAAGAAAGCAAGCAAACCCAAAGTTACATCATCAGAAGCAATAGTGCTTCTTCATAGAAAGAAAGAGTAGAGAGTGCAAATCAGAATACAGTAGTGGCTTTCATAAAGTAAAGTCTAAAGTACCAAACGTTTGGTCATGTGATGTGGAGATGTGCACGCCTCTATTTGTATTACGAACAGCTCCTGTATTCCTGTGCCTTACTGCTAGACTACAGACTGCCCCGGAGCATCCCGGTCCCTCCACTCCTACCAGCCTGCTCAGCTTCAGATATTCTATAAAACAGGGGAAAGACTGAATTAGTAGAGATCTCGCTCTACCCTTCACAGCAGCTAGAGTGGAAAACTGGCATTAAATCTCCGAAAAGTAGAAGGGATGCTGCTGGCCCCAAGAGAAGAGGCTGTAGCATGTGTAAGATGTTTCAAAGTTTGTTAAATGCTCCTAATACACATGGTGCTAAGTAAGCAGTATTCCAGTTACAGGAACTTGCACTAATACAGAGCCACCAGAAGTACAGCACAGACAACAGGGTTTCTCTATATACTGAAGTTAATCACACAGGGTTTACAGAATTTACATTAGTCTGAACTTAAATGGAGTAACAAATGCCATCTGCTGGTTTCAGACCAAACAAAGTGTGTGTCATGAAAACTGTAATACCAAAAAATAAGTTTTAAAAGTACTCAGTCATTCATCTGTAATTTGTGGTATAAACACAACTAAATATCTCAGATTTTTTAGATGGGAAATAATCCACACACAAACTTTCTAATTACTGGCCGTTTTTCTTAGTGAGGTAGCAGCAAAGTGCAAAGATCTTATACTTTCCCATCTCTGTAATGGGTTTTCATTTCCACATTATAAGTTTGTTTCATGTAAGGTGAATTTATTTATTAGAAGTCTGGATATATTCTGAAACAGTATTTGCATTTGGATATAACAGAAATCACTCACCAAGTTAAAAAAAACAAAACAACTTTTTACTTCTCATTCCATAGTATGCTTTGGCATTCCCAAGCATTACGTTACAATAAAGGCCAAAACAACTAAAGCTCAGATGGGTATCTTGAAATTGAGAAAACTTTTTATTGCAAGATGCAATTGCCAGTAGGCAGAATGGTCAGAAGATCTATCTTTCACTCTTACACTTATTAAGAATGATAGAAATACATGACTACAAATATATTTAATTTATTCTGATATTTGTTTAAAGCACAGGACAGCAGAAAGCACTTTCCAGGATGGAAACATTACAAGATTAAATGCATAGCTGTTTCTTTTCTTGCTTTTTCTTAATGTAAACCCACCAAGATGCCGTTTCACTTGATATTTACTCATACAAGACAATTTAAAGAATAATAATTAAGAATTCATAAACCAAAATTCTAAAAGCTGCTATATAAATGTCTTCATTCACAACACAGAACTCTGAGAAAAGCTTTAGAAGCCAAGTATGGATGAAATACACCATTACTTGTAATTCTCCAAACAAAATCAAACAACTCACACGGCATGTCAGCTCAGCATGCAGCATGAATGACAGCAGAGAAAAGACAGAACTCCTTAATACCATATTCCTTAAGCAGCCACAACTCTGCAATTGCATTTTCACTCTCAAAGCAAAATGACCAAAGATTTTTTTTTTCCAGTAAGATCAAAAGAAACTAGATTGTCCTTCACCAGCTTACAGGGAGTAAGTCACAAGATGTGCTGAACATATAAATGTTGCTTATTTTTACTGAAAAATCAGTTTTTGATAATACATAACATTCTTCCACTAAGTTTGACAATTCTGCATTTTGTTTAAAAATCAAAGATTTTCTTTCTGACAGGCAGGTCTTCATTATCCTGGCTATCTCTATTATAGCTCACTATCAGACTGAACAAACTTTTCCACGGTTCAATGATCTTTAAATTGATTTAAAAATATTTCTTTTCTTAAATGTAATATAAGCTTTTATCTGACAGGGAAACCAACAGCAAATATTCTTGAAGTTATATTTTAATTAGATACAAGAACATCTATTAGTTAGAACTGTATTTATCTTTAATTTGATTTAAAGAAAAATAAGAGCAAATAATAATTAAAAATACATCCTGAAAATCTCTGCGTTTCATGCTGTCAAATGCCCCTAAGAGCAGCTTCTCACAGCAGGTCACCTCTGTGCACTGACAACTCCCTATTCTCCTCAACAAGGATACTGCAAGACACTTCTATATCATTGTTATCCAAAGAATTCCCCAAACGTGTACTCAAACGTGTACACCAGCCAGTGATCTTTCCCTTTGCCTGCTGAGCTAATGAACACTCTAACAGGTAAAGAACTTTTTGTGGCACAGATCCAACACACTTGATACTAAACAATACAAACTATTGAAGTTCACTCTCCAATTTTCTTTCCACTGGCTTCTCTTTCTGATGTTTACAAAGAAGGAAGTGTTCATGACAATGTAAGTCATCTCAACATATACACACCTTTAAATCCATTCTCACCTTAGTCTCAAAAGCCAAGAGACCTACCTGATAAGAAATGGCTGCCAGACCCAGGAGCAAACAATTCCCAGGCAAAGAGCGTTGAGAGTCTTGGTCTGACCTTCCACAGACTAACTATAAATTGCTTAGCCTTACTATGTGATGACTATATGTATGAAAGAAAGACAATAAAAACAAGTAACTGTTCAAAGATAGGATTTTTTGTTCATTTTTCAGAGATGCTACTGGTATTTCTGTTGATTTGTCCTGATGAGCAGAACTCTTGCAAAGAAAACCCACTTCAATCCGTGCACAGGAAACCTACATGGGTCAGAATTTGAGAACTGTGACAAGTGACAAATGTCCAAATATTTTCATCTTCAAATGAGAGATCTCTGCCAAAATGTCTGGAGTCGCAGAAATGTGCACGCCTGAAATAAGCGACAGCTTCACTGCACACCTCCACTGCAGATTACACATGGGGAAAACAGCATTTGCCTACACAGGCCTTTATCATTCAGGGAGATTCCCATTAATAACTGGGAATATTATCCTTAATCTTGCACTTATATGGGCATCCTATTCACAATTGCTACTAAACCGAGTAAGTTTTCAATATTCCTATTTTGAATAGGTAAAGTCTACCTTATGATAGCATCATGTGGGCCTCTCTAATTTATGGAAAGCAAAAACCCCTCTAACTTGGCAGAGCTGGAAGATACATTATCTCTTGAATTTATTACCTCAATTTACTCGAATCACTTTGTGAAAAGTGCCTAAAATTTTGTAACTAGCCAGAGGCTTGCTTTCTTCTTTCTGGAAGAACAAACATGTTTCACTTAGAGCTGCTCTCAGATGCTCATAACTTTTCCTAACAACCTCAAAACAGAGTTGTTATTTCTGGGAGTCACATGGCATGTGGGAAGATTCTGGTTTTCTTCCAATTCCTCTCAAGTTAAACTCTACCTAAGAAAACTGCCAAAATGAGGTACAAGTTGCAATAGACTGGGTGAATTTTTCAACTTACTTCCACTATATGATCCACCTTCTTCTACTCTTGAGGGAAAGGGGGGGACGGTGAATACATGGCATCCCACTTAAGTGGGATGTAAGTATCTAAATAATGAACTTAGTAATTGCAATTACTGAGCTCTCTCCTCACTTTTTTCTATCATACATAACAAAGCACAAATACTTAAACTATCTAGAAATGAAAGCCTAACAATACTTATCTGAAGTGAAGACTGCTTATGTGTCATTAGGTAACCTACTTGGACATGTCCATTCCTTTGCCTCTGTAAAGATGACACTTTTAGAAGAAAATATCAACTGAGTTATCGGCCAAATAAGGCAAATGATGTATTATTGTAATTTTTGAAAACACTGCTGGCACCTAATTTTTCTGAAGAGTTGTGAAAAGTTAACAATGCTAATACACTGTCTAATGCAGCTCTGCATAATTCCTAAAGGGTTTGTTGGGCATTCAGGATGTCAAACATGGACAAATTCTGAAGACAAAGAGCTTTTGGGACTACAGGTTGAACGCAATTATAATGAATACAGCTTGAAATCTACATTTGATTTACCTTTTCAGGTATGCCTTAAATCTCTGCAACCCCTACTATATTCACCAAAGTAAAATACTACTTTGGCACACCGAATACAGTTTCTTAAAAAACTTTTCAGAGGGCAGAATGAATAGATAGGTCCCAGAAAACACATCAAATGGGAACACATTACTTTAGTCCTTAACGATCCAATTCTGAACCTAATACGGTGCTAGTGATGTTGTGGGGCTAAAATGCACATATGGAAATGGGAAAGAAAGATGGGTAGAAAGAGAAAGAGGGACATGGGCAGGAGGTGATCAAGAAGGAAATTACTTGACCTAACTCAAATCATGCTGCTCTTTCCTTACTTAATACAAAAGCAGCAGTACAAGAGTCCTTACTTGTGCAGATTTTGCTAAGTTTATAACTGGCTCACTTTTTGTTCTTTTTGGAGATTCACTTGTCACAATTACTGGATTAACTACATTTCTGTACCCTCCTTATTATTTCCAGGTATATGTTTATTAAGACTTCCGTCCATTAGCTAATTAAGAGCAGACTGAATACAACAGCAGTCTATACTCCATTCATGATGACTGCTTCAGCAATTCTAAATTACGTCCGCCAGCAAGAGGACTGGTCTGTGTGCAGCACCAGCCTCTACGGAGAACAGTATTCCAAATCTAGCAAAAATATATCTTATGGATGTCAGGCTCTGAGGGTATATTTCCTCCTTGTTTTCTGCAGGATAATCCAAATCATGAACTCTAGGAGTGGAGCAGCATACTCTGTTCTTGTAAACAGAGCTACACCACTAGTTCAGATTCAATAACAGTCATTATTAAAAGCACCTCATTAATGTTCATCACCACCCTCCACCAAGACTGTTGCATTTAACATTGTATACAGCTCATCAATCTGTTATTTCACAGAATTAAGACAGCAGACTTGGCAAATTACCCAAAGGCAACTACAGGACACCAAATTTCTTTCTACTTTCCCTTATGCTTGCTTCACATGCATTCACTTGGACGTAGCTTATTGAGTTCCTTCCTAACACTCTACCCAGTCTACACAGAAAACTTATAAATCTAATCTAAAATCAGTTTCTCTTACTCCTTAATTACAGCTAGAAGATCAAAGTTTTATACTTTGCTAGAAAACTTGCCACCTCATAGCCCTCCATGTTGAAACACAAAGTTTCTCTTCTTTTCTCTAAGGAAAAACTGGTATGTATATACTCATCCTAAGAAAAAGAAAAGCTGATACCCTGGGTACAAATTTTGTTCCACTTGAAGCAACCAGCTCAAGGAATACAGGTAAGAAAAGCATTCTTTCAGTAGAACTCCAAACAAAACGGTAACTAACAAACCTGATGACAAAATGCTGGCAGTGACCTAGAACAGATATGAAAATAGCAAGGCAACAAACTTGGCATGAACCTTTAAGTCTTCTCCTTGTCTACAAACATATATTCTTCTCAATACTATAAAAAAAATGCAACCTGTGTTTCTTGGTAAATATTTTAATTCCGAGTATCATATATAAGCATCATTATATGAATATATACGTTATTGCAGTGTTTTTGAAAACCAGAATCTCTCTCTTCCTCCCTCTCATTTGGATGGTTTTTATTGAAGTTATTTGTCCCACTCCCTTGAAGGAGTGAATTCACATCTAGAGATACAAGTACACAGACACCTGACTGGGACACAGCCATTTGGAAGACAGGAGACCACATACTTCCATCCTAAACAGTGTGCAGCGAGTGGGGCCAAGCTCAGACGTTCTCTCTGCCTCTCTTCAAAGCATCTGTTTGCACTCTTGGTTTTGCAATCAAATAGCTTTTTGATATAATTTTGTCCCACTATTATACATTCAAATATTTTTCAGTTCAGCCTGACTGCTCAATATGCCAAAATTTCTAATCATACATTCCATCTGTTTTCACTAATTTGTAAGTGTAGTCTAAAAATAAATGGTAGCCTGAAATTTAATATAAAATTAAGTGGGAACAATTTAAAATAAAATTGACTGGGTTTTGTTTAAATTAAAAATAAGACTTATTTTAGTGTTTCACATGCTTAAATTGGCATCCTCAAATTCAAACATTGTTGTTAATTTTTTTTTGCACCAGCCAAGAAAATGAATTAATATCAGATTTCTGACAGTAGACAATTTAAACTGGCTGACATATTACAGATTAAGAGAACAGAATTATACAGAAAAGTCATATTTAATAAGGTCTAATTTTTGTCCAAATTCAAATAAATGCCAAGTTATGGCCTCATAAGAAAATTTGTTGACTCAAAAGCGTAAAAGAGATCTTTAAAGATATGATAGTCATATTTACACCAGAAACCTTAATATTAATGATGCAACAGGCTGAAATATGAAAGAAAAGGACACTATGCTTTCTTCTTTGCTTACAAATAATTAGTGAGCTGTTAACACACAGCTTAGAAATCAATATATTTCCCTATTCTCTGCCCTCAAGTGTCCACTTCAGGGATAACCATGATACAAACTCAAGGAACATACAGTACTAGAATTCACCAGAATGTCTCTGACACTCAGAAATAAAAGTTTCACAACAGAACTTGGGGGGTGGGGGGGCAGGGAAAGCAGAGGAAGGGCCAACAGGCAATGAATTGAGTCCTGACACAAGGCTGCATTAGGGAGCTGACACAGGCCAGAAGTAAAAGGGAACAAGGAGCTGAGGAAGAACAGGATGGGGCTCTGCATCTGAAACAGCTACTGTGAGTGGAGGCAAAACCTGAGTTTGAATGTAAGGTATAGAGCAAGAAAAGGCATCTTTGCCAGTATTTTCCCAAACAATTAGAATAGTTTTATTATCTCGTATTAAAATAATACCAGGTGCCAACTCTGGCCTCATTAAAAAAATAGAATCAGACAAAAAATGAGAGATGTTGTACAATGCAAGTCCCCAAGAGCGCAGGAAAAAGTTTTCTAGATGAAGAGCTCTGCCTTATCACTGATGATGGAGAAGAAGAAAAAAGCCTAACCCCTCACTGACCTATTTTTTCAGCCATTTAAAGTTGAAGGACAACAACTCCACCCTTAATTCTGTTTTAGACTTTAATTTTAGAAGGTCAAAGGCCAAAAACTGATTCAACAGTCTCATTATCTCAACTCTTTTCATTTCTGTTCTTAAACTGAAATGAAAATTTAATTTAACTACTGACTGCCAACCGTGTATAAATGAAAGACAAAACACCACTAATATTATTCACTATTTTAGCAACTTCTGACTTAGCAATAGCTGACTAAGATTATCAACACCAAACTACATAGACACTTTGGGCATGGGCATGCTGAGAAAAAAGAATGCCACAAACACTAGTGTTTGTTAAATCTCTCTTGCCATCCTCCTTAATTTGTACCTGATGTTGCTACAGATACTGAGATGTTTAAGTTGTAAAACTTAGTGGCTGCAGCATCACTAACATGCTGATGTCTTTATATGAAATAATGATAATAAAAAAATCTGACCTTGGGGTGGTACCTCTTCAGCCAGAGACAAGAGTGCAGCATGAAGAGTGACTTCAGAAAACCCACACAGCACTACTGCTATTTGGCTCACAGGTTAAGTGATGAAAATACCTGTAGTCTACTGTGGACTATGTTTGTCAATGTTCGTCACCTAAGGGTACTCCCTTGGATCCCAAATTACGGTGCAGTTCAGACTGCAAAGATAATTAATGTTCCTTTATCATGTTTTGTTAAATCCTGATATCATCTCTGTGGTGCTGCTCGCCGTTGGTGTTTTTGTCTTTATAACTTTCAGACTGAATTACTATGAACGGCAATTACACAGATTTACGCTCAAAAGCAAACTACAATTAGTGTACAACACAACCACATACTCAGATGCAACCATAGAACCAGTTCAGTAACACTTCATCTGCTCTCCTTAGATTTATCTTATTTTACACTGCCTTCAACCTAGAAAATACTACAATTCTTCACTGCCTTGAATCTTCTCTCTTACTTTATTCATTTTCATGACCAGGATAATTTGGTGAGGTGACATCCTGCTAGGAAAGTCCTAACATTTAACGTGGACCGCAGGAGGTGGAGTTAAGAGATCCTAACTAACCGTTACAAAAGCAGCATTAACTTACACATAACTTTTGAGCCGTGACTCCATGATTACAGAGTGAGAAAGGTGAAGACTATTACAGCACACATCTCATTTTCCTTTTGCAAAATTAGAACATTTTGAAAAAGGTCCTACACAATTCACCTGAGTTTTATTTCATTTTTTTGATTAATAAACATAAAAGCCTTGAAACATGGCCAGAAAGACCAACTGATAATACACAACCCCATTAGGAGCCACTTTACCCAGAAATACATAGGAAACCTGGTCTGCGATAGAAGCCAAAAGTTTGCGAAGTACTTTCCCAGAGTCCATTTAGATTTAAAAATAGATAAGTAGTATTATGATACAGCAGTCACATGTGGTACATTTGATCTATTTTGAGCTAAAATTAATAAGCACTTTGAGAACGTGAAGTAAATTGATATACTAATTGCCATAAAATAAGGTATAGTTTTCTCTCTGTAACAGACTTGCTGATTTAAATGCATGACAGGCGAAAAGTGAAGATACACATTATTTTAGGTTACTAGAAGTGTTACTATAAGCCTACAGTAATTGTAAGAAGTCACTTTATTGTATTGCTATATGCCTAAGTCTTCTAAAATGTTAATTGTTTAATAACTATTTGGAGTTAGCTGCCAGTTTTCAGATGAAAGGTCCTTAATAATTTAAAACAAAGCTAATAATTTTCCTAAAAGCTATGCTTTCCCTAACAGAAATTCAGAAATGGTTAAAAGCAACGGGACTGTTAAGCCTGATTGCATTGCCTCTGCCTTGTTTTTCTGGAACACTGCGACTGAGAAGTAAGGATTTAGACAATCATATGACTCCCAAGTTGAACAGCCCAGATTTTCAGTGCATCAAGCCTAAGTAGGAAGGTCAACAAATACTGCGGTTTGACCTCAGATAAGAGCCAAATCGTATCTACAGTCTTCATTCTGTGATACCGTAGCCTGAGACATTTCTGTTATTCTTACAAAACACAGACGGGTGGGCTTTTAACGGGGCTTTTAAGAATACTTCTGAGTTTAGGAAAAGAACTTCCTAATAGTTCCAGTACGCAAAGGCTTATCACCAGTACCTACTCCTTCTCAAGATCCCAGGTTTTCTTTGTTAAACGTGAGGTAACACCTGCACAAATTGATGTCTTCTCAAAATTTTTAATAAATTTTTCCAACTTGAACATAAAAGCATAAAGCTACAAACTTTGCCAGTGAAAAAGCTACTGTATAGCCCCTTAGCTTTACTGTATGTTCAATAATAAGCAGAAATTCAACTGACACTGGATAAAGCAAGCTAATCCACTATCAAACTATTGTCATACTAATTACAAATATTTATTCATGAAGACAATAACTGACTAGTAAAAGTTACTGCCTTTTTATAAGAAGACATTTACAATCAAACTATATAAACAAGTCCTTGCCTGTGTAACTTATTTCAAACAGAAGACTATGTTTTAAAAACATTATTTGTATTTCATGTTTTGGTATTCAAAAGCATTTTAAAAAGTCAGAATTAGTACCATTTTAGTAACCTCAGCATGGCCATCTTTTACACATGCTTTGTAACAACAGATACAGTAATATGTTCATTTTTCCACAGATTGATACCTCCTGCAGTACAGTGTACTGAACTGCCCTGGCAGTCATTCAGGATTAGGGAGTGAAAGAAATATATCTGTAGGGCTCCTTTGTTTAGGGTAGAAAGATCTACATAACTCTGGGAAGCAGTAGGACATGCTTATGATGAAGGCTACTGAATGTCATCCTTGAGAAGTGGACATTGTCCCTGCTCTGTGACTGGTTCCTTAAACCATACTATTTTCAGCTGCACGTACTACTGCTTTTCTATCCCCCATGATGACCAATTGGTATTTGGGTGCCTGTTTCACACAGAAGAAACAATTGTAACTCCACAGAAATCTATATAAACAGCATCTGAATACTTCACAGGATTTCAGGTATTATATGCCCCACGAAATAAAGCCTTTATCACATCAAACAGGGCTCCTTAAATAACAGGAAACATTTTACTTTCATCTCTCTGTGCCTTAGTTCTTTATTCTTAAAACAGGAATAAGAAAGCCTCCTCATTTAGCAGGATGCTATAAAGGTAAATTCAGTGTTTGCAATACAGTCACATACTAAGCTAATGATTTCTGTAAAAAGCTCCCAAGAATAATGTGCAGTAAATAAGGCAGGCAGACATGTATTGAAAATAATAAAGGAAATATAAATAAAACGTGCTTAATGAGTACTGCTCAATGTCCTGTGCACTGAAAGCAGCAAGATCCTTTTGGGGTGGGGGGAAGAAGGAGCACATAATCACATAGTTTCCTCTCTTACAAGGGAGAGGTAATGTTAATTCATCACTTCCTTTTACAGTTTGATTTTGCAACATTGTTTTTTCTTTCTTTCTCACTTTGATTACAGAAACTTAGAGGTTTTTAAAAAAGAAACTTAAAAGTATCACCTTGTGGCATCATCTAGATTAAGAGGTGGTTCATCACCAGACCTTCCCATAAACCTCTGTCACATCAGCTATCAAAGTCTCTCTCAGAAAAGTTTTCAAACAGAAGAATGGGATATTTTGAAAATACTGAGTTCCTTTCATATTTCTGATGTCAGTTCTATTAATTTCCTTGCTTTCTTTTCAGATATCTTCCTAATCCTTAGATTTACTTCAGCTGCACTGTGGTTCTGAACAGTTCCCAGGACACCTGCAGTCACAGATACAGGATCTCACAATTCCTTAACTCATAAAACAAGAATAAACCAAAGTTGTAGCATACCACCTTAAGAAGCCTGTAATGTCAAAACTGCTAAGATTTCAAGGCTGCTTGAACATTTCACTTTATAATACAATGGAGAAAAGTTGGTCTAATACTGCATTGAAGAATTAATTTTTGTTCCACCAAGTGATTAGAACGGTAAGAACATAAGCGGGGAGGAAACTACGGTTTCATGCTATTCTCTGTCCATTGTACTGCTAAGCTTTTGGTAACATACCAAACCAAATAACTTCCACGTAGAACTTAAATAGAAAATAGTCTGAAGTGATGTCTGTGTGTGTTACTGTATAAATTCCAATCTGAACAAAACCATAATGGAGACACAAAACTAATCCAGCTGAAACAGACCTAGATAGAAACATAGCTCCAGGAAAAGGTGCAACAAAAAAGGGTGGGGGTGGGGGTATGCCAATTACATCCAAAAGAAGTTCAAGAAGAATTGTAAGAAGAATACATAGGAGTAAAAGAAACAAGTTCAATTCCTTAATAAAAACTTTCCCCCTTCCCCACAATATTGATTTTAAATTTGCCCAAGCAAGGAATCCTCCAGTGGTTATCACAGCTCTATGACCATAATAATTGAGTTTTAAACTGACTCTTTATTCATGGACAATAAAGGTCTGACAGAATGGGAAGAGTTGCACCACAACTTTTTTTTAAAGCTTATAAATTTATATAAAAGAATTGCAAACTTTTTTCTTAGCAGCAAGAAAGCAGTTTTGCAAAATAAACTGACACACTATCTGGTGGCACGTGAACACAAACTCTGAGAAGCAGTTTCTACAGAAAAAGCATATATTGGTACCTAACTGCCCAAGAAAGGAACCTGATGTATCAGTTGAAAATTTGTGGTTTAGCTTGTTGATATAAAAAATAAACCATAAATCATAAGCAAAGAAATATGACTAGGTAGTACAGCAAAACAATCTTCAGGACAGTACATACCATTACAGCAGTCAATCAGTCAAGAAAGAAAAAAACCACGCTGCTTACACAAATGCACATCGTTGCCTACTTGACCTGAGCTGGTTACCCGTTTCCATCACGCACTCACCATTTAAACAGAAAGAGGTGAGATGCTGCTCCCTGCAGATTAGCTTGATTCAGTCTTGGGTATTTACGAAGACTGCATAAAAGTCTACCTCTACAAAGAAGAAACAAACCTGAGTCTTCTTTAAGGCTTCTTTAGCCATGCTCAGACAGAAAATACCTTGCTGCATTTCTCACAGACCACGTTCCGCCGTTTGCACAAACTGTCTGCATCTTTCTTGCCATGTCTTTCATCCCACTCAGAAACACACATACCCACATCTTCACCAAATGATATCCACGTACACTCCTCAAGTACTACAGCTCTCCTTCCTGAAATATTTCACCAGTGTGCTGCTTTTTTTTTTTTAAAAAAAAAAACCCAAACCACATCAATTTGATTGGTTTGAATTTTGATGGATTTTTTTGGTTTTATTTTCCAAGAACAGGAAAGCTACATTTCCATCCTTCACTTCCACTAAAAATAATACCACAAATGCGATAAGAAGAAGCGGCAGCAAAAGAAACATATCTCTAAAGGGTTTGAATAATCCCATTCTTATCAGGCAAAGTAAGATATCAAAAACCACACTGAAATAATGTAATATTTACTCTAAGCAAAGTAAATTTTAACTAATATCTAGTAGTTAAAAACACTAAAATACAAAGTTTTTAATTTGAAGTAGACATCAGTGTTTACTATTTAAAACATTCCTATTATCCAGAAATGTGAGATTAAAAATACCCTCTTGAAATACAAAGAGTTAAAAAGTACCCTATGACACTGCATTTCAACAAGATGTATATGTCCTCTTTTCTAAAAAGCGGAAATGTCTTCCTGATAACCTGAACAGGTGCAAGATTTGAGGGGTAAAGTTCAGTAAGAATTACAATCTTGGCAGCCTGTGGTAATTTCTATACTAGATTTTCAAAGACAAAAGACAAGCCAGAAAGAGACAGACACATGGTATATAAACAACTGTTGGCAGGAAAGATACATCCCAAATTCAAAATATTTTCTTTTAGTGAGAATACTAATAGTGCTTGTGATTAAAATCACTTAATGGAAAGAACTTAACAGAAAATACTCTTCAATAAAGAGGGAATTTACATTTTTGATGCTGCTACATGCACTAAAATAGAAATGCTGAATTAAGACAAATTGTCTCAATACTCATAAAACAATTTGTTCCTAAACTAGACTCATTGTTAATGAATCACCAAGTAGTACTGCATCATGCAACGTGAATTAATGAAAATATTGTACTTACATTGTCTAACAGAACACCAGAATATCTGATTCCATTGTGAAAAGCTTTTCAGGTTCTTAAAGTGAAAATACCTTCTTAAAAATGCTTTTATTAAGAGGCTAAAAAATTCAATGAAGCAAGAAAAAAAATTAATTGTACCATGCTAGTATGAACAAGTGCCAACAGAAGAGAAACAGATCCCTTACGCATTAATAAAATAATCATAAAAATTCAACTTTGTACATAAATGTCCATTTTTTTTTCTACCCTTAACCAGACACCCAAATTACAAAATATATCTACCTCACCACCATCACTAGACTGCCAATGATTTACTGCCTATTTACAGGGAGGCTACATACATATCATTATCTTCTGGTCAAAATTACTGCTCTTTGGAGTAGCAGTATCACCCATACACACTGAGATTCACATGAAAAAAAAAAAATTATAAGAGTATCAATATTTCTAATACACTATCTCCTTTTATATAAATGAATAAAACAAATATACCTGATTAAAAAAACCCCACAGTTTATGCATACTTCAGTATAAAGAAGCTATAAAAACTGGGCTACTGTTATGACTACATTTTTGCCTCCTTAAATTGTAACAACTTGAAGGACCAGATTTATATTTGCCTGTAGGTAACTGTTCAAAACTCTTCTAATTTTGCTGTACCTTCTTGAATACTATCACCACTGAACTACTTGAGAACGATTAGCTGGAAGTACTTTTTTAAACAGCAACAATGTCTAATTCTAAGCGCAGTATTTGAGTACTTCACATAGCAGTCCTCTAAGCTCAGTTCCAAATTATACAACACTGTGACAACTAAGCCGTGTTTAGACCACAGAGCCACACCAGTAAGAGCAGACATCTATAAAAATGAAGTATTGGTTTTGTTTGTGGTTCCAGATTGTCTCCTGTCAAAGGCAGAAAAGTAATTATGATTTGGATAACCCTCCTCCAAATACACAAAGAGATAAGAACCTCCCAAACACTAACAGATGTCAGCAGCACCTGCAACTTAATCTTTCATGGGAGAATATGCTCTTCCATATGATGAAATGCTAGAAAAAGTTTAATGCTACCTTTTATTCAATAGTTCTTGATGTAGCCACAAATAGGGAGATTTACTGTTTCATCATATTCTTGGAGCTCAAGTAAAGGTTCAACAGCCTCTTGTCCCAAAAAAGAGTAACATTAAGAGATTTGTGTAATGGAGGATGATTAGACCTTCTTTTCTGCTATATCAAGAAGTTAATGCTCCTTATTGCCAACAATTATGCGTGTCTCTGTTGTATTATGTGTGTCAGCAGGTTTATATGTACACACACGTATGCATGTATTTATTTTTACATAGAGCACTAGTGTACTTGTGTGTTTTGGAAGAGGAAAAATATTACTCATGTTATAATGCCATTGCTGCTACCTATACCATTAGTAAGTAATATCATTAGTAAATTGCTTAATAGGGACTACTTCTTTATTCTTTCACCTCTTCCTTCTTCAGTATTTACTACCACTTTGATTCAGAAAACTGCCAATATTGTGTCTTACACCAATAATACTGAATATATTCTGTCATTGCAACTGCAGCATAGAGTTTCCTCAAACTCAGTAAATGTCTCTTTTTCATTATTAAATGTACACTCAACAAGAAATCAAAACTACTTTTCATATAATTCTTGCCCTCTTCAGGCTATCCAACCACCACCACGCCATTTGAGAGAAATCCAAATTCTCACCACTGCTCTACTTCTTATAAATGTACCTGATTTCTGTTTTCTCCTCCCCAACTTGCAGTCGCTTTCTATAAACCCTCTCAAGTGCTGCACAAGTAACAAACAATCTCAAACTCAACAGACTTGCTTTCCTTCTCAGCTTCTCCATAACACATCATAGAATACCAGGTTGGAAAGGACCTCAAGAATCATCTGGTCCAACCTTTCTTGGCAAAAGCATGGCCTACACAATATGGCCCAGCACCCTGTCCAGCCAAATCTTAAAAGTGTCTGATGTTGGGGAATCCACCACTTCCGTGGGGAGATTATTCCAATGGTTGATTGTTCACATTGTGAAAAATATTCCTCTTGTGTCCAGGTCTGAAGGGACTCCATGTGAACAGCTTGTATTATATGCTTTCCACACTGAACATCTACTACTCAATTTTCCCAGCCACCGCATTTTGGGTCAGTCCTCTTAAAAAGACTGGCAGCAGAACAAGTAAGTTTGTATGTATTAGTGGAAATGAATGAGTAAATTTAGTTGGTGGAGAAAATTACAATGTTCTGAATAGAACTGAGGAAAATCAGCCAACTACTATTTTATGGTTTAGATTAGGAAAGGCAGAACTACCATAAGTTATCTTTTGAAAGAAAGGACAGTAAGGCTACAAACTTTATTTTCACTTTAAATGAAAAATACATCCTGCAGAAAATCAGTATCTTCACTGTTAAGTGGAAAATTCGGTTCAACTGCAGAAAAGGTAAATGCAAGAGATGCCTCCATCTTTCTTGATGAAGATCACACTAAATTTTCAATGCTTGTATGTCTAGCCTTACTGTATCACTTAGGCTAACTTTAATCTTTGGTTCTTTCACATCTCTCATTGTGCTACTGCATAGATCTGCATGTCTCATCTTCCTCCTGTTACTCCATACTCACATGCTGTATCTAAAGTGAGTGTGTATATATTAGTCATCTTCCAGTTTTATTTGTCCTAACAAATACTTGAGTACATTCTGGAGTAATTAAAAACATGAAGAGGAAGGCTGATGATCCCTTCGATAACTTTGTCAAAATAAATTTTGCTCTGATGACCATGAGGGCAATCACATTTAACAGAACTAAAATGTTTACAAATACTATTTTAGTCTCAGTAGTAAGCAAAAATGGGACATATTTTGCTGCTAGTATTTGAGAACGGCATGGTGATGCGTATCATTACAAAAGTCAGTCAGCAGCTTCTCTGGTTGAAGGGAAGGTTCCAAAGAACCCCTCAAAAATCATCTCAGGTTAAGACATCTACAAGCTTAGATCTACACTGTGCAATGTTAGCATTTTCTCCTTCCCGTCAGTGAAACACAGTATACTATTTTCTTCAGTGGCAAAATCCACTTACAACAATGTTTCACCCTTTCTTTCATATCCCTCCTTTTTTTCAGTCCAACACAAGGTAGGGTCATATTTTAGGAGAGATCCACAAAATAAATGGGTTAAAACAATAGAGCCTGGTGGGAGCAAGGGTTTTAACCATTTCAGTGATACTTCAGTCTTCAAACAGCTGTATCAGCACAAGAGAAGCAGCAAACTGTAGCTGCAAGCACAGCAGCAGGGGTGATCAGGCAGGAGTTTTTCAAGTCAGCTTTACTGCCAAAGAAAACTGGTCATGTAACTACTCTGTAAGCAGCAAGTTGAAGACAGTTTCATAATTACAGCCTCAAACTTCAAGATGGAGACAATACAAATATGTTCTGGGTTTTTTTCAAAAAACACCTACAGCAACAGCATAATTCCTGGTTACAAGATCGAGGGAACTGTAACACCAGCAGAAGATTGTTGTCCCTGTGATATACACATGCTTCCCCACACAGTATTTCAGTAGGCTTCATGACATCCAGTATCCAGTTCATCTTCACACCTTGTCTTGGAAAATTACGCTACGCACTCACATTTTACTTTCTCACCTTTTGCCCTTCCCAGACAGCAGGAGACAAGATCTGCTACTATCAGAAGAGGCAACACACTAGGTGGACTGGTTTGTACTCTGGGCTAAATCCAGCCCAGCCAGGAAAAATACTTTAAAGAGATGGGCACATCCATACTACTGTTCCTAGGGTTCCAAGAGTTTAGCTCCCTCTGGGATAAGATGGAACACACATACATGCCATGACCCGAGTAGGACAAGTTGCAACTGCTCCTCCAGCTTCTCCAAAATCTCTTATTAGGATGCTCTTTGCTCACCTTTGTATGTATACACTTCCCCTCTAAGGTCCTACATGATGCAGGATCTCTTCATCAACTCCACTGGCTCTGGCCAAGCTGCAAGTAGGAGGAAGCTTCACAGGATGACCCTAATATCTGTGGCATTTACTTCCACCTCCTCACGCAGAGCATCTCTGGCCAGTTTTCATCAGCTCCCTCTTCTGGGATGGGAGAATGCAGACAAGATCCAGACCACACTGCCTGGTGCTCCCTTTGGCTCCCTATTTTTACATTTCTTGACCCACACTCCTTCTACCAGCTGTTGCCCGATTTCACTCCACTCTCTTTTTCTGCAGTTCCTCATTCTCAAGGAGGGCTCTAATGTTTCATTAGGAATAAATTGGTATCTGTCCCTAAGAAAAAAGCCAACAGAAACAGTGACTCGAAGTGGCAGCTTAACAAAAGCAAGAAACAGGGCAAGAATGGACACTTCTTACTTCCCATGCCACACACAATTTTAGACATCATACCCTCTATCTATTCTAGATAGAAGAGACATCACTTACATTGTAATTCTTCACATGGAAATCACTTGGTACCTTTTGCCATCCTTGCCAACCTTTTCTTGAGTGTTCCCCTCAGATGCCACATGTTTGATATGTTTATTCAATGTCACTCAGCAATGAAAACAAGAGGAAAAAATAAACCCAACCTGTGGACACATTCATTTAAAGTTCAACAAAGCTCTATCTTGGGGTCCAACATAAAAAAGCTAAGATAATATGTAAATGAAATAAATTCTGCATTTGAATTCTAAACAAGTAGTTGGATAATGATGTAGGTAGAATCAAAAGAGCAATCTTTCGGCAGAAAGCATGTCATAACAATAGACAAAATTTAGATAGAAACTGAACTGTTCTTACATATTAAAGCAATCTGTGTGAAAAACTGAAGCTAATTTTCTTTTTGTGTCAGTTTTGCATCTGATCACTACTCCTCAAGAAACTAAAAGAGAAAAATCTGATAAATTGCAAAAGAACCAGCAGACACCATAGGAACCACTATGGAACACTACACACCCTGAACCTCCCAAGTGATTCCACATCCTATGAAGCTGCTGTAGACTTAAAACTAATTGCAAAACTTGTTTGTTTTCCAATTTGATATTCATATAGACCATCAAATTAAGCTAAATGATCTAGCACCTTATTTCACTCTGAAGTTCATTTCATGTAAACAAGTACCACTAAAATGTAGATTTTTAAGCCAACAAAGAGAAATCAGCTTGACCATGGGATGCACTGTTGCAGTCTACTGCTTTAGGATGTTCAACCAGTAATTCCCAAAGCAGAGCACCAGTGCTGGGATCTACAGTGCATGCATAATCCTGGATTTCAATGAGACCCCTCCCTTCTCATTGCACGAGTTTTCACAAGAACCAAATGTATGACTGAAGCATTGAATTTTGAAAAACTGCCCGTTATAAAATAGTCCTCAACAAGACAATGAAAACACATTTCCTTTCATCATAATGACACCTGTTAGAAGGTGACATCATGATCTTTCAAATTGGTTTGGCATGATTTTCAATGAGAAACCCTGACTAAAACCTCCTGGCCCCACACTAATCTATGGATCAGTTAATAAAATGCTTGAATACAGGTAATTTACATTAAAAACGTCATCTTAATGATACACTTTGATGCAGTTAAGTCACATTTTCCCCTTGTGCAAAGTAAGGCTAGATTATCATATGTTTAACAGTTAGAATTTAAATATACAATAAATCTATTACTGTTACCTGCTATAAGACAAACAAAGAATTTCAAACTACCTAATATCATAGTAATCAAAACTAACCTTAATTACTATGACAATGCACCTGCTGATGTATCTGAGTATATACACCCTTAATTATGTCACTTCACGAGAGGGAAGAGCAAACAGATTCAGGGCACAGGCAAAACAACAATCTTTTCTATCTTTAAAGTTCCCATCTTCGTGCCAGAAACGCAGCTTCCTTTCTTTTAACTTCTTGAACCACACTGCAGCTGTGGAAAGCTGTGGGTTTACAGATGAGCGCTAACAGCAAGTGCAGTAGGTTAACAAGCACATACTTGCTGGAAGCAGCTTAACTTGAATAAAATAAACAAAAAGTTCCTGATGTCTTCTGTTTAAACATTACAGTATTCTAGCAAAAGGATAAAAGTTAACAAAAGGCAGCGGGATGACAAAACTAACACCTTTACAAATCACCCCCCAGATCAGATTTTCATTCATCTAACGATGTGTTGAAGGAGGATTTTCTATGCCTCTTGTTTTAACATTGCAGGTAAAATACCTTACTGTTTCAGTGTTAGTCTATCACATAGATACCATCTCTCTCAGAAGAAATAATTGGTGCAAGGCAGAACAGTAATTCACTGCCCTTCCTACATAGAGAAGTTCACTCAAAATACTCACCAGGCTTTCTCTGGTGAGAAAGGACCAAATGTATGACTGACAGCTATGTCACAGAAAAGACTTTTGCTTTCTCAGAGTCTGGGAACTTGTTAAACAGCTGTGCAGGATGACCTAGCAGGGGAGCTGGACTAGATGGTATCTAGAGGTCCTTTCCAACTCTGAAAATTCCGTGATTCTGTGATTTATCTCTAAAGTGCATAGTGTATTTATATACCTCTACAATTTTCTAAATGATTTCTAAACCCCTTAAAACTGTGGCTCAAAACTACAGATAGATGATATCCCAACACAGAGAAACATCAAAACCAAACAGGTCATAAAAAGTGTGCCTTTTTTTAAACAAAACAAAAACAAAACAAGAAAACCAACACAAAACAAGTCATGGTGTTACCATACCTCTACTACAAGGTAAAATGTTAAGCAACCCACACAGCCTAACCCTTACTACATGTGTATCTACAAACACACATGAGAACCCATTATCACAAGCTAGCAAGCCCTCTATGATTATAAGTGAACCATTCTGCACAGGGAAAAGCAGAAAATAGTATAATGAATGAGAAAATTAATGAATGAATGAAATAAAATTTTGGTAAACTTCTTAATTTGAATATCAAATTGGCAAAAAGAGAACCGAAACCAAATACAAAATGAAAAATATAAACAAAAACACTCTTCTGAAGTATTATTGTCTTAAGGATCCATATGACAAGTGTGGAAATGGAAAGAAGTGATGTTTTGGTATATTTTTCTTTATCTTCATATAACTCTAAAAGCTTGAAAAAGCAAAGTTCAACTGCACGGTGCTAAAATCTCTCACTAAAAACTTCAAGCCTTGAGGTAGTTCATTATACAAACAGACAGGCAGAACAGGGGTAGTCAGTGAGGCAATAATAATTTTTCCAAGAAGTTAGCAGGGTGAGGTCCTAGGAAACTGTTGAGTTAATCTAAGAGCTCAATGCTAAGAAAAGAGACTCCTTTTTCTTGCCACCTCACCATTTCATTGCCAACAGTGCTTTCAGTGCTTCCTTTGAATCTGTCTCTTGCCATCTGACACCTCAGTGAATTGATTTGGCATGCAAAATAAATATAGATAACCCAAAGAGATAAAAAACACATAGTTTTCTGCCTATGTAAACCAGCTTAGAAAAACACTAGAATTGTGACCTGTGAAGGGTCTAGTAATAAAAACGGATTTTTCAACAGTACAAGCCACCAGATGGGCTCAGCTGTTTCGTGAAACCTTACCCTTAGTGGACATTATTCTGCTGTGACGCTGAAGAAACAGCAAGCAGGATGCCAGAGACAGGCTCAACCGAGCACCCAACAGACTGTCATTTTCCAGTGCTGACCCTGAACACCACAGGCAGGGCTACCTCAGTACCTTCCTTTTACCTGCCTCCATAGCAATGTCTACAAACAAACCCTCAAACTGCTTTATCCTCGTTCTCCTGCTACACAGGCTAATAGTCTCACTTCCATCTTGTGTTTCCCATCTGTCTGTATCTACCTTACCCAAAACAGAACATGAATTTTGCAGAATAAATTGTCTGTTTTGTGTTGTACAAACAAAATGGGGTCCTGATTCATGACTACCCCTCCTGAACACTAGGATAACACAAGTAAATAAAATTACACAGAAGATTCTATGTAGTCATTTCCCACCCATACGGGGGGGGCTGGGGCAAAGGTGATTTTATCTTTTAGTTTTGCCACTCCTAACACAACACATTTCTCATTTCACTTACCTCCTCACAGCTCCACTGCTACTTTGTTCTCCCCCATTCCCCAGGAAGCATTTCTACCTCACAGCATACAAACTGTGTACTGTAGGAAAAGACTTGCAGTACAGCCTGAAACCACAGCTCTCCTGTCAGCAACAGCAGCAGGTCCTGCAGCCCAAATTTTGTGCCTGCTATCCAGTCTCACCCCTGTGCCATATCCTGCCTGCAGCGGTACAACTGTCAGTGTAGCTGCAGCAAACTGGGTGAGGAAGCCGATCCAGGTTCACTGAAGTCCCTTCTGCTTTCCCTTTTCTGCAGGGTTATTTTTAACCTAGATCAATCTCAAATTCAGTTCACCTTGTTGTCTCATAAATAGTTGCTCCAGCACACTTGAGGGCGCAGAGGCAGGAAAGAAGTGGCAGAGGACAGAAAAGCAGAACTGCAACTGCAAGAAATCCTTATGAGATAAGACCTTGCACCTGTAACAAAGACAAAGCTTGAGAGCAGCACTGCAGGGTAGACTCTTTGCCAAGTTCTAGCCCTAAATTTCACAAGATTATAAGAAAACATCCCCACTGACTCACGGTTCCTAACACTGAAAACTCTGCAAGCTTAAATGATGGGGAGCACTGATTAAAAAAGTACACTCTACCTGGACCTGATTCGGAACCCACCTGCTATGCAGCAGAGACAATATCCTTTAATAAACTAACTGCTGTAGTTCAAAAATAAAGCTGCTGGGCAAACAAGCCCTTCATGACGTCTATAGTAAGGATGCAGGCAAAACAAAAATCTGACAGCCATCCAAAGGCCCTTCCACAGCTCTGTCCAAAGAAGAGATGTGTCAGTTACAGAGGAACTTACTAACCCGAGAAGACTCCCTGACAGCCTGATGTGGAGCACAGCCCCCCACGTGGGCAGGGCAGCCCACCATGCTATAACCTGCAGTGTTGCATCCTTACAGTTTTTCCACTTGCTCCTCTGTCCACGTTCAGCTCCCTACACCAATGAGATGGCTAATTTTTGCAGCACAGACATAGCCTTAATTGCATTAAGGAATAATATGACTGTTGCCCAAAATACAAGAAACCTGAGTATTTTCCAAGATACTACTTTTGATTGTGTCATTACTATGAATGTGGATATATGGGTAAATGAACAAACACTAAAGAAATCCCGCAACAAGGGAATGTCAAGTAATTTAAAATATTCTGTCTTTAAAGCAGTGTGAGCCCGTAATAAAGGCCTAACTACAACAGCTAAATACATAAACTAATTTATCTCTTGGAGGTCCTTCTGACCTTTTGTTACGCTACCACGTGGCTATCATTTACTGAGTGATAGCCTCTCTCTTTGGTAGTCCAAGCTGTGAATAAGCATTTTGTTTTTAATTATAGCAGAATTTTCAGATGGTGCATATGGTAGTCTTACACTGGTGATTACAGCAAAGGAATTTTTAGATATCTCTTCAGCAAGTAATTACAGCTACTTCTGATTTTCAGATGATGGGAGTTCCTTATTGTTGAAACCCAATTGATCAATAGTGAGGCAATACAAGCCCAAAAATACAAGGAAAGAAGCTGGAAATACATTATTTAGAAATGTTATCCATATAGTCCATTCCAGCATCACTGAAACATATATTGCTAATTAGTCTTTATACAATACATACTATAGTTGATGCTCTAAAACATGTAAGGCTCCAAAAGCTATCCATTACAAAATCAGAAAGCATAAACACAATGAGCAAAAGAAAAAAGACAACAGCTGTTGAACAAAATTACACTCAGATCAAAAACACTGAAATAAGGGTCTCTGGAAAAATGACAGGGTATCAGCAAGCTTGGGAATAGTAATGGACATAGAGCTTTTCACCTCTACTTCATCAATTTTAATCCCATCAAGGTCAGCAGTGATAGAGCTTTACCTCATCCAGTCTTTACAAGAAACAAACTTCTGGTCTCTTTTGGTCCTCAATGAATAAATACAGAATGACCCAGCAATGAATGCACATGAAAAATAAGAAAAAAATTCTCAGTTCTAAGAAACGTCCCCTGAGTAGGTTAAAATCTACTGGCAAGGAAAAATGAAGAAGGCTGCATCTTCCTGTCAAGCACATTTCAAAAGGAACACTGCTTAAAGAATAATTGTAAGAGTTAAAAAGGGAAGAATTGACTATAATAGGAACTCTGTCATACTCAAAATACTATAGTGGGAACACTTTGAGGAGGAGCAGGAGTGAATGAACATAAAACTCACATGCAGAATACACATCACACATGCTGTGCTTGGCTATTTAAAGACCACAGAAGTTGAAGTTAGCAAAGTTACATTAGATTAATAAATCCCTTATGCACTGGAAGCTGGCGATCTGGCTACCAGGTAAGAAGATACGTGTGCAGAATTATGTTTTGAAAATCATGTAGAGTTTAATTCTAAACTTATATTTTAAGAGCAACTTACTACCACATATTGCTACAGAAAAAGCAGCAAGGACCATGGGGATCCTGGCTAACACAACTCAGAAGCCAAGCTTGCGTTGTTTCGAGATCTACTGGAAGAAGAGAAAGTATACAAATAGTGCAGTCACCAAAGAGTGTATTCTAATCACCCAGTGTCTAATCCAGTTTGGTGATTAAAAAGAAAGAAACAGACAATATCAGAGCTAAGTATTCTTGAATCTAGGAAAAATAAAACAAAACAAAGCACCAAGTGAGAATACTAATAATTTCTAAACAAACTTCTTGATGTCATGTATAACATTACCTTGCAAATCCAAAGAGACAAATAATTCAGAGCCATACATAGCAATTAATTCAAAAATCTTTATTATCGAGTTATCTGAAGAAAAAAAACCAAACCAACAAAAGCTGCTACAAACTTTACCATTTGCAGGGCTGACATACATTCCAGTTTAGAAAATAGTTCCAGTAAAGCTAAAACATTCATGTTTCATATTAAATCAATAATGATCTTGAAAGTAACAGATTCACTTACTGGATTAAACAAATACTATGTGACCTCTTTTTAAGCTCAGAGACGTGTTGCAATTATGTTTCTTTTATGTTGTGTGTTACTTTAACAAATGGTTCCCAGACAATGAATACAAATAAAGCTAATATTTTCCCACACTAATTGCAACAAGTTAAGGTAGTCTCTCTGCAGCCTTTTTTTTTTTTTTTTAAATATAATTTACCACATGGTGACATTTTTAACTCATAGGTTGCAAAAGAAGTTTTCTCAACCACGGTAAACTGAGCAGCTGGCAAAAAAACCCCAAACAATGATGTGAATACTTAAATGAATACTAGGATGACAGATCAAACTTAGTGAAACTTTTAAGACAACTGACAATCATGTCCCTTCAGATTTCAAATGAAAAATATTATTATTCTATTTGTAGAATTTGTAGGCTGCTGTGCACTATGGAAAACCATGAGCCCATTTAAAGCAGGTACATAGCTTAAAATTGGTACACAACCCTTAAGCTTCTCTTTAGTAAAGGATCACTTTTAATTTTGGTCCTCCAAATCAAAATCCACTGCATGCTAGGAGAACCCGGAAAAGAAGGGCATAGAAAGAAAACCCTAACAGGCTACACCGAAGCATTCCATCTTCTATATATACACACACATGTATGTTCCCCTCCCTACTATGCAAGCCTGATTCACTTTTTTTGGTGCTTAAGCAACTTAACAGCATTCAGATTTCATTCACCTGCAACTTCTGCCCAGAAATACCCTGAAACATCTCCTCCATTCTACTACTGGTGTTCACAGACAACAGGTTTTATTCCTCTGCATAGCCTGAGTAAAGTAGTAAGTACTGAAGATATTTGAATATACATGGAAACCTAAAATAAACAAGGAGACTATAAAGGCCACGGGTAGGTGATCAGCATTTACTGTGCTGACCACAGATAGTGAAAGAGGTCTCAAATTACACTTCATGAACTAGTAAGGATAGTTATCAGTGGAAGCTGCGTTACCCTTCATTGTTCTTTCAGGGACCTTAGCATGTCCTTGATCCACACAATACCATACACTCCATGCATGGATCAAGTCAAACCTGGATATTTTTCTGTTATCACTTCAAACAACTTCATTTTCAGCGTCCTGAAGTTTGGAATATGTGCTACTAAGGACACTTAACCCACGAAACAGGAAAACTGGCTCAACAATGCACACAGGTATCAGAAATATTAAAGCTCGATCACATTTTGTTCCTTTAGTTTTTAGTTGCCATGTGTTGTATGAACAGATTACACACTAGCTTTCACTGCCAGTAAACCAAATATTGCATCTCATTATTTATTACGCGTATAGTATTCATATACTATTGATCTTCCATAGTAAGTGACTCCAGTCTTTCCCAGCAGTATGTCAATGATGATCAATTTCTTCTCCTAGTTGAGAAGTTCTATGATTACAGAGCTTTTTGCTGCTAAATATACTGAGCTTGAACATCTGAGGCTCATGTCTCTAGCAGCATTTAATTTTTAAACTCTAACAAAGGGAGAGAGAGGAGTTCTGAAGCAAACTCCTTCTGCAACTTAAGAATCACTCTATTTGGTAATACAAGAAAATAATTTATTAAAACAGAAGTAAACACTATGTGGTGTAGTGTTATTTACCTGCACAGGCTAATAACAATACAGCTACTATGAAGTACAAAATGCAGTGTTTTGTCATTTGAAGTACTACAAACAATTCCCCTTCTCTCTTCAAATATCTTTATAGGTAGGTTAAAATACTTCCTATCAAAAATTAATGCTCTCAGCGAAATAAAAAATAAAACCACCGAACAATAATGGTCGAGTATTCATAAAACATATGAATTGTGAAATCTATAATAATGAGATAAGACGCAAGAACTGAAAGGCAAAACCACACAGCAGAACTGGGTAGGTCAAGCTGAGCCGCTGGCCCCACAGCTGGAGACACCTCGCAGAGCTCTGGGAAGCCAGAGGAATGCTGTGTGGGCAGGCACCGGCCTATGCAAATCCGGTTACCTGGTTCCACCCCAAACCTCAGCAGTAAACACACATAAAGTAAACAAACTGCAAAAAGAAAAAAAAACCCAAAAAAACACAACAACAACAACAAACTTCGAGGCTTCAACTCCTTTCCATTTCAATAACGCCCACGGAATTTCTAGTAACAAAGGGTATTGTTGTAGGAACACTGAGCTTGCACAACTGGCTGCTCTCTCCGTCTTGTCTCTTCTGTTCCATCACAAACATACCCCAAGTTTTCCACTAGAACCAAAGTAAGGAAGTTAACTTACTAAAAATAAAGTCTGGTTTGGGTTTTTTTTTGGCCCTAACAATTGAATCGGCTTTACGTTATTTAAAGATTATCCCGAAATACTTAAGACAGTGGAAAAAAAAATCTGCAGCAAGCACCCTGCAACGGCAAGTTCAGATCAAGTCTTTTGTCTTCCATTTTACCCAGGCACCGAGAGCAGCGTTCGCACCGAGCGATGTAAACACGCCGCGGGGCCGGGGCCGCCCGGCGGGGTCACCGGGGCTGCACGGGCCGGGCCGGCTCAGGAGCTCCTGACCTACATTCCCGCAGCGGGATGAAACCCTCCCGCCGCAGAGGGAGCGCGGCGGGCGGGCGGCCTCCCCCGCCGGCAAGGGTGTGTTCAGGGGTGGGGAAAGCGAGCTGGCCGGGCTGAGGATGGAGGCTGGCAGAGGCGCTGACACCTGCCCGCCGCCACCCCAGCCCCGCCAGCACCTCCTCCTTCGCCGGGGACGAACACCTGCTGCGGGGCAGCCGGACACGGCCCGCGGGCGGATTTATCCCGCTTATTTCCTGAGACGCTGAAAGCCGGGGCGGGCGGGCGGCCTGGGGCCGGGGCCAGGGCCAGCTCCCCGCGGCGACGAGCTAGGCCGCGCCGAGCCGGGGGCCGGCGGGCGCGGGCGGCCAGGCCTTGCGCGGGGCGGGGGGCTCGCTCGGCGCCTCAGCCGCTAGGCCGCGGGGCCTGCGGCAGCGGCGCCGCGAAGCGGAGCGGGCGCACCGGGCCCGGCCCGCCGGCCCTCCCTCGGGGAGCGGAGCCAGGCGCGGGGCGGAGGCGGCGGACCCCCCTCACTCACCGCTCTCGATCTCGTTGCCCTTCTTGGCGGTAGCTGCGTTCCCCATGGCCGGGCCGGGGCGGCACGGGACGGGACGGGACGGGGGGCGGGAAGGATGCCGGGGCGGCTGCGGCGGGCGGAGGCAGGGCTCGGCTGGCGGGGCGGCGCGGCCCGCGGGCGCGGCGGCGGCTGAGCTCCCGTCGCCCCGCGTTGGGTCTCTGTGACTCCGGCCGCCGCGGAGGAGGAGGCGAGCGCTCTGCCCCCCTCCCCCACTCCGACACACGGCGGAAATGACGGCCGGGGCGGCGCCTCCTGCCTGCTACACCGCCCGCCGGGGGCGCGCGGGGCGCCGCTGCCCAAGGCCCCGGCCGCTGCCGCCGCCTCAGGCTGGGGGCGCCGTTCCGGCTGCCGGGCCTGAGGGGAGGGGGCTGCGGGAACCCGGGGCGGCGCCCGTCCGCGCCAGCAGCGGCTGACAGAGAGCAGGGGCGGGCGGGCTGCCCTCGGCCTCCGCGCCTGCCGCTGCGGCGGGAGCGCGGCCGCCTCTGCTACCCCCGGTCAGCGCCCGGCCTCGCGGGGCGGCGGCGAGCGAGCGCTGCCGGCGCCGTGCCCGCTCTCCAGGAGGCCGAGCCGCTCGCGGAGCGCGGGGGCGAGCCGCGCCGTGCCCAAGGTGACCCCGGCGGCCGAGCGCGCCGCGGGCCTACTGCTGCGCTTGGCCGCTGCCGGGGGCTCGGCCGCCGCCTCCGGAGCATCCCCGGCGGCCCGGGGACACCCACCCCAGGGGGCCGCAGCCGCCGGTCGGGCCGTCCCGCCCGGGCCTGTGCCCGGCAGAGTACGCGAGGAAACTCGCACTTGCCGCCTGTTCACAAACATTATTTACGTGGCTCAACAGACTATAGAAAAAAATACAGAAAGGAAGCGAGCTGCCAAGAAAGATATTTTTTTTTTTTCCTCCCCCCTTTTGCTGCCACTCATGTCATAAATAGCTACAGCTACGCGTTTCCAAACAGTATTGTGACTTTCGAGTTGATGATAGCACTCTTTAAATATATATATTTACCATGTGAAATGCTTTGAGTGTTTTAGCTCTGGAAGGAAATGCTTATCAAAAAGAAGGCTCTATTTTATGTTCCTTAAAGCAGGGAGAGTGGAGAGCAGAAGTGCTAATCTTGTGGATCACAAACCGTATATGTTCTGCCAGGACAATTTATGGGACACCCAGCGTCTTCTGGCAGCGCTCTCCCCAAGGCTGCAGGCTGCATCAATTGTTCCAGCAGCAGCCCTCCCAGCTACCATCTTTCACAGGGCTATCAAAATCCTCTCCCAGCACCCTGGGCTGCCTGCTCGTGCAGCACACGCTGTCATGGCCTAATGCTGAATCCCCATATCCTGTAAAGCAGGATTTTATGCACGTGCACTAACGGGCACTAAAGCAGATACCTCTCCTGAGACTGTGCAGTAGAGTACATTGCACGTGAACACTGG
Source organism: Podargus strigoides (assembly GCA_028020825.1). Classification (NCBI taxonomy): domain Eukaryota; kingdom Metazoa; phylum Chordata; class Aves; order Caprimulgiformes; family Podargidae; genus Podargus; species Podargus strigoides. The sequence continues at coordinate 15,044,571 of CM051627.1, read as the reverse complement.
GTAGATCTACCCGGCGTGTGGCTCTACCTTGACAGCGGTACAAGCTGCCTGGATTATCCTGTTGCAATGTTTTAGAAACACTTATCTGAATTATCTTGACGTTTTGTAGGTTGAAGTTCTATCAGTGAACACTTCAGTTAAGGGACTTTCTCTTGATTTTCACCTTTTCACTTGCATTATCCTGATCTGTGTGATACTGCTTGCTTCAGAGCAGTACCTGTGTTTTTATGATTAAAGAAGTAGTCTCTGGGGAAGCAGGTCTTTATTGCTTTGAAGATCAGAAACAACACTTAGACATAGTGAGGAAATAACCTGCAAACCATTGGGGGTGGTGAAGCTGCTACTATTGAAGAGGGCTGTCTGATTTTGTCACAGCTGGAGTCTCTGCGTTCTTTACGCACTTACCCAGAGGTAAGTGTTACTGGTAATTCACTCTGCCAGGAAAGGGCGTGCAGATTGCGACGGCCAGATCTACACCAGAAGTTAAGCTTGGGAAAAGAAGAGGGTTCTTTTGCCATCAGCCATCTTGATATCTGAGACAATGATGAAAAACAGAAACCTGAGGTGCTATAGTATTTAAATAAATGTCTGAAGAAACTATCACAGATAGGTAAAGGTGCTCCCCCAGTTTTAAACATTTTCCCCGCTCCAGCCATCATCGTTTTTATTTTGACCAGATTGAATCTGAGTCAGCTGATTTTCATCCAGGTGCTGACAGGCATTTTGATATCCTTGAGAAGACAGCAGCAGCATCACTAATAAATGAGATGTGCTGCAGTATCTTTAGCGTATTCTTGGCGTTACAGCTCATCCCTTCTCTAGCAAATTATGCTGCATAAGCTCCATATGTGAGGATCCACCAAGGTCCAATAGCCATTACTGCCATTTGGGATTTGCTGGACAAGGATCGGCTGGTTGTTGCACATACTCCAGCAAAATCCTACATATACACACAGAGCACTGCACACGTGTGCAGCAATGCATGGCAGTACTTTGCAAGTAAGCACATGCTCTGAATACACATGCAGCACTGATGCATTTGCATAAATGCTTATACCCAAACACTCCCATAATCAAAAAAAAAACCCAATATAAGGCAACAGTGCTGTGAAACATTAAATGAACCACTTCCATGATCCTAGTATTGCACATCTAATTGAAGATAACAGAAACAAGGACTAGGTCTGGACTCTTGCATTCTCATTCACACCACTTACATAACTTAGGTTATATTAACAAGTTAATATTCGTTAATGAATTGCAGAGCATCCCAATGTAATATAGATTATATATGCCATGTATATATATTTATTTAGCTTTCAGGGCATCAACTCTGATTCTAGCCCTATCCTCAGTCTGCCTTAACTTTCTTATATAAAATTATTTGGTGCTGAAATGTGTCATATCACGGCTCATACAAAAGTAGTTCGTCTTATTTCTTTCAACACAACTGGTTAAAAAATCAAATCGTGCAAATATGAAAAATACTCTGGATATGTTAGAATATTTCAGTAATGGCACAATCTAAAAAGTTCAAATTTCACTTGTTTTGCTGATCTGTATAAGATTTAAAAAATAGTTATACTCTAAGAAAGTCAGCTTAGCAGCTTTAGTACTATACACGTTTAATGATGTAGTTTCAGTGACTCACAGTGGGTTTTAATCCATTTTTATACATATTTTTTGGGAACTATTGATTAGGAATATCCTAGCAAGACCAATCTTTTTCTCTGATAAAGCCTAAAGCTCTGTAGCAGATGTGTAGTTCCCTGATGCAACTTGCATATTTCACTCTACATAGACTCAGAACTGAGAGGGTCATTTCAGGACAGAAAAGATAAATTTCTGTTAGATCAAAGGCTCTCGCGTGCTTTTAATGGAAATCACTTTTTCATACAGTAATTACTCCTGGAGCCTCATATCATTTCACTCCATAATCACTCCAATTTGTAGATGAGATAGTGGCATTTCTGCAGCAACTACAACAGTTGTTTTCAATACACATTTGAAACAAGTCACTAAATTTAAATCATTAGGCATCTTAATTTACTTCCCTCGCATTTAAGGTGTGCCTTCGTTGCGAAGGATTGGCAGATATAGATTGATGGTTTTGCATATCCGCACTGATAATTCTTACCCTGATGATGTAGGCTCTGCTCAGGTTATGAGTATGTACCTGCCTTAGTTGTAATTCTCTTTATATGGGCAGCCTGCCTTACCATTGCAGCAGTGTCTGTAAATTGCAGCATTTGAATACCAGATTTGATTGCTATTCCTCAGATCCCACATTCCTGCATATCTGAATACCCCTGGCAGCCTCCTTCTCTACTCCTAAACAGACTGATACATTTGGCATTTAACTCTTTGTTTGCCTTTCAGGTTGTTCCAGACTACTGGCACATTTCCTGCTCTCAGCTAACCCCTGCTCTGTCAGCGTGGGATGTTTTTCTAGCAGGTTGCTAACGTGCCAAGAAGCATATGTATCTCTTGGTGAATATGGAAGTTATTTTCCAAATTTTACAGCTTCTGACCCAGAAAAAGGAATATTCATCACTGCAGCATAATTTCAGACCTGCCAAGAATATATCAATTATGTCATGTAGATGTGCTAAGGGAAAGGATGAAAGCTGGAGTATGGCAATTCCCCCTGCTTGCTGCACTAGCTATACAGAGGGATTTGAAGTACATCTTTGTGCATGTAAGACCAAATCTGCTGATGCCCAGTTCATTCCTGTTGAGGACCCATCCTCATAGAGAGGAGTGAAAGGTTTTTCATTGTGTTTCCATAGCATCTGAGATTGCCACCCCTTGAATCCACAATGAAACTACAGCAACTCGGCCAACAACTTGCTCTGCCAGATCTCCTGAAAAGATCCTACTGTCCCACTGTCACATATCACTGTATTAGCTAAAGTAGTCTAGCTAAAAAGCTTTTTAATGCAAAATCAACTCTTCAGCTGTAATATCTTTCATAGTGCCATCTAAAAATAGAATAACAATCTAAGATGTTTTTCCTGGTTTATTATTTGTATCTAGAAGCATATTTTTCAAACAGAAACAAAATCACTTTCCTAAACCTAGAATTTTACCCATTGATTTTTCTCTTAGGGTTACAGCAGGGTTCCTAGAAATCTTAGAAGTTGTGCACATACGACTAATTGAAGGCAATACAGGTCCCGTTTGCTCTCGTGGTTATTATTCCTTCTGCAGACACCATCTTTTCTGCAAGTATCCTTTGTTCTCAAGAAAAGAGTCATCTAAGGCAGGGGTGCAGTTCATGGTTCAGACCCCTCACACTTGCAGTCAAATTAATACAAGCTTTTGCTTAATGTTCAGCTTCTCCTATCTGCTTTACTTGTATTATTATTCCTTGCTTCTGATTTCAAGCTGTGCATGTTTTTCTGCCTCTAGTATCTTTGTCTTATGCTATTTTGAGCTCTTGGTCATATCTAAGGTGCCAGAGCACTGTCCAGTCCAACACTTACTCAAGTACCAGTTTCTTGACAGATTATGGATTGCCTCATCTGGAATCTGCTTCTCTCAGGAGTCTATTTCTGTATTATTTGCTCCCCTTTCTGTTGAAAACCAGTGGCTTTCTAAAATTGGAAGTGTTTTTTTTTAATCTACAAATCTTCATTAGATCTTACACTAAAGGCAGGCTAATTCCATGCTTTATCATAACACCTGTAACAGATAAAATTGTCTCCCTAATTTTATAAACTACAAAATACTTTAAAACCTTCAGGTTCAAAGCATGTAACTTTCATATGCTTCATTTTTATATAGAATGCAATACTCCTCATTTTTTTGTAACAGCTTCATGAATATCCTCCTTTGCTTGGATTGCTGAAAACCGTTAAATATGCCAAATGCATCAGCACTTGCTATTTTCAGAAGGAAAACCTCCTTCTGGTTAACTTGCTTTTAAATAACACTTACTGCTTCCAGATGTACATGGAAGTGTTCTTGCCTTCTTTTCCAGTAGTTTCTGGTATTTCCAGAGTTTGATCCTTTAAATGCTCCAATTTCTTCTCGGTGTATTTCTTTGATTTCTTTTTATTTCTAGTGCCATGAATGAGGAGCCGTTCCAGGCTCAGAGGATTACAGCAGATGTTCTTTAATCATGTGTGTCTCTAGTGCCTTTTCCTCACACCTACAAACCAGAAAGCTAAACCTCTAAAGGAACTTTTAGACCAGTAACCTTGCATTGTGAGAAATAATAAGCAAAGAAAACTATAGTATCTTATTCTTAGATGTGAATCTGTTGGGAAAAAAATTCCATGCAAGAAACAAAACAGGAAAAGCCTCTTTGCATCTGAAAAAAAGCAGCCAAGAAGCCAACTCAGAAAGTTTATTTAATATTTGTAGATCTATTTTTGGTTCGTGTTTGACTGACAAAGCTAGAAGAAGAAATATCTATGGTGCTAGTCAAGAAGAACATATTAATCCTCAGCAACACAAAAAAGTGGCAATTTCAAGTGGTTGTAATGCAAATGTCAATGCAGAAGCTTTTTCCTCTCAACTCCAAAATCTGAGAAGCCACTGGCAGAATGTGCTTTGATATTAGTAGATGTTCTTTATATTTGATAGATGCATGACTGATCCACCAAGAGAGAGAAATTGAATGTTTTCAAGAATTTTTTTATCTCATGAAAAAGAGATCTTCTACTTGCATTTAGTCCAAGCCGGATTTTCTTTACACTCAGTTTCACATCTGAAATGTTGAGCTCATTTTCTAATATTAGTTGAAATAAATATAGTGCTTCCAGTGATTTTTTTTAATATTGTTTTTTAATCCATGTTAAAAGATGTAACCATGGGAAATACAGGTTTTTTTCAGAGGAATGTGAAAGAGGTCTTTTTAATTGGTATTATGTACTACCATCTTAATCATCACATTTACATGAAAGAACTCTATTCACTATGTTTTGTGCAACGGGCAGATCCATTCCCAAGTAATATATTAACCAATAAATTTCTACATATAAAAATTACCCTCAAGCATTTCTCATTTCCAAATCTGTAATTACTTTCAAATCATTTCTGGTAAAGACAATCAATCAAGGCCTCTAATAGAGGGTGTATAGAAGTCTGACCATGTCAGGGATAATGTCTGCACTTATTTATGTTATGACCAGGTGCAACATTTTTACTCAGAGGTGATGGGATTTTATGTGTAGGTCACCTGAGACAGCTGCTTTTTTGTCCTTTGTTATGTCTCCTCAGAAATATTTATTTCTGTCTACTTTATCACAATAAAAATTATCCTTGGATTTAAACATAATTTGCTTTTGTTCCCCCTAGTTTTACTTCTTTATATTGCTAAAATTAAAAAAAAAAAAAAAAAAAAAAAAGGAGTTCAGGAAGTTAGTGAAATTCAGCAGCACACTTTGGTGGTGTTTAGCATCCCTTGCTTCATCCAATAATTGGAACATTAGATGTTATTTTCATTAATAAGGTTGAACGTAAAGACATGGGCATGTCTAAATCAGCTGGGGCCCTACCTGGTCATTACTGAAAAGACAAACCACAGTTGAGATTTCTAATCCCCTGAGCACACACAGGCAGAGGCAAAGGCCATGAAAGTCATTGCTGGGGAGAAAAGTATTTTTGTGAAGTTTTGAATGAATCCTTCTGTCTTCATACTCATTCAAAGCTTTGCCATCAGTGGCATCAGGATGTTATCTGCAATGCTGGGCCTGGGTTAGTTTTCTGGTTTTGCAGCTGTTACTTCTCACAAACCGTCTTAAAGAAAATACTTTGCTTATGTCCTCTCTTTCATTTCTGCCATAACATTCCATCAGTTTATTGCAGTGACAAAAGTATAATTAGCCATATCCATTCCCTCAGGGTTAGCATAGGACGGTATACTGAATGGGCACAAAAGACATGTTAGAAATGGTTCTCCTGGGTAAATAATTTATTCCTCTGTTTTCTTTGGAACGATAAATGCAGGTTACATTGTTCTTCAGTTAAAAGCACTTTCTGTATGGAGGAGAGGGGAGGGATATTTCCTTTCTATCCACTGCCTGTTTGAAGGGGCAGCTAAGTGTTTTGTACAATGATCCTTTAACATACAAATATTAGTAATACAATCAATACCAACATGTATCATTTATGCCGTGCTTTTTCATCCCATATGTCTCAGAGTGTGACAGACAGATGAAGTCAGATGCATCTGAACGTTTCAGTGGTGTTGGAGAGCGGCAGTCTCATAGCAGCTGGGATTGCAAGGGAGGAGAGAGGAGAAACGCTGGAGGAGGTATGGGGTGCACAGCAGAGCCCCTCAGGGAGGGCAGCTGCACCCTGCTGTGGACAGGAGAGCATGGTAACTGGTAAAGGAATGAAATGGTGGAGGAGAGGAGAGGAGAGGAGAGGAGAGGAGAGGAGAGGAGAGGAGAGGAGAGGAGAGGAGAGGAGAGGAGAGGAGAGGAGAGGAGAGGAGAGGAGAGGAGAGGAGAGGAGAGGAGAGGAGAGGTTTGCGTATGGTAAACGGAGAGGAAAACAAAGTCAGAAGAACTGGAGCACATACATGTGCAGAGAAAGGAAAACAGATAAACTCGTTGTGGAAGAGAACTTGTAGAACTTGCCTCATTCAATAGGAAAGTATGCAATATGGTCTTTTAAGACAGAAAATAGTAGGGGAGGTAACCTATGTCATTTGGGGAGAAAAAGTGCTGCTTGTGACTAGGAGAACCTGTGATTTTGTTACAGTCCTGGCAATGCATGTGTGGTCCAGGTTCATCCCTGCCTGTGTGTCTGCTCTGTATGTGGAGCTCTCAACTCACTCCCTGATGACTCTGAATCAAATAGTTTGCAGACCTCTGATCTGGACACAATCTTTTACTATATGTTTGGACAGCTGCATCACAACGGGGTCATAATTTTGAATGGGGTCTCTGTTTTCTACCATAATTGAAATAATAAATCATAATCACTCAACATCATCATCACTATCACTTCTTGGACATAAAAATCCCATGAGATCACAAGGAAATGTAAATTATATTATCTATTATATTCACAAAAATTACAACCCATAGTTTGAACCAAAACCAAAATGGTCATGTCTATGTAAAGTACAATTGTAGCAGTCTTGTTTCTTTGCTACAAGTTGTGAAGAATTTGAAGGGTTCTCCTACCTCCGGCTGTGCGTTTCTCCGTAGGCAGGGTGCTCTGCAAAGCTCTTTTCCTTTTGGGGATTTTAGAGGCTATAGCACAGACAGGATAGGCCCCTTTATATCTCTTTGGTTTATTTGGTTGCTTAGGACAACCCCTGTAAACATCAGTGGAACAACATGTGGTCTTCAAAAAGCTGTGGACCTTGAGGAGAAACTAGGTCGTTTTGGAAGGGGCAGATCCTGCGTATCTGTACCTGTATGAGGAGACGTGCTTTTCAGTGACTTATTTTGCACATTTCTTTTGGAATGCTTCATGCTTTTATGGTCTGTTTTAATTTGTGATATATGGTAAAAATAAACATGTTTTCCGGCAGCAGCTTTTTTTCTTGTTTTCTATATTGCTGTCTGTTGTGACATAAATGTTTACTGATTAAATATTTATGTATAATGAAAGAAGAATATGAGAAAGAAGACTGATTATACAAAAGTAACAACTCTGCTTATCATTTTATTTTGACAGTGTGTTTTTATTGTGCCTTTTCAGGCAACAGCTTTACAAAGGTAAAAAGCCTAGTAGAAAGCTAGTTAGAAAGTACTGGGGAAATTTAAATAAGAGTGAAAAAGTTACCCTTTGCAATGTGAGTGGCCAATTAGACATGATAAATAGAAGGGTTAAATATTAGCTAGCTGATAAATATTTCAAAGCTTGTTCTTACTGATATGAAACAGCAGGTTCTTTCGTATACACAATTCTGAAGAATTAAAACCCCAGTGGTCAGGCAGTTCTGTGTCCCTGATATTTCAGAACTCATTTTTTTTCAGATGATGCTTTATAAAAGAGACTAAAATTTTATCTAGTTTGTTTCCTCTCTTGGCAATGTTTTATTACAATGAGTTGCTTCAGAAAATTATTACTATTACTGCTGTATGTTATTACAGGACTACTTTTCCAGATTTAAAATGTTATATTCTTCCTATATATCTCTCCCTTTCATTACTGTCTGTAAAATAATTGCTATCTGTGGGAGATATATAGACAGATGAACTTGGTTATACTTTGACCTCCATTTTATGTCTGTAATATTTAAATTAAAATCTCCATTTAGTTGTTATCATTGCCACTCTATAACTTGTACTCAGTATAAAAATACGCCTCTTAAACTTTAGCTATGAAAAACTCCTGGCACAATGTCATACTATTTAATGTATAAAACCTGTGGTTTTGTGATTAAATGATGAAAAAAGTCTGAAGGAGTAACTTTATTAGATTAGAATCTCACAAACGAATCTTAAGTTATTTGGAACTTCTGTTTGAATCCTGTGAATGTCACTCTTCCGCTCATTTTTCTGAGAGAAAAAGGAATTTAAAGTAATTCTTGTTTATGTAATCCAAATTCCTATCATTTTAAGTCTCAGATAGTCTTTCAAATGAGAGCAAACTAACCAGAATATATAACTGAATCCAAATAGAGAAAAATGCAGTACAATTAAATTGCAAGTGAAATTTAAATCTTGTGTAACTGTGGATGGAACTTTGAATGGTAATATCTTGTCAAGCCTTTATGGACCTGCTGATTCCAGTGCACTTTTTATAAAATGTGAGGTTGTACTGAATCATTTCTCTTCTACCAACTTTGTTACAACAGATTTTTAATCCAACATAGGGGTGGGATGGGACTTGGAGAGAAGCAAATGCATAATCTGCCCCTGTCTGCTCTGGATCATCGGCTCAAAAACTCTTCTATTTTTAAACAGAAGCACGGTGCTTTAAAGAAATGAGGGTTATTATCAGGCTATGCTTTTTACATTTGTATCCTACTCATTACATTAAAGAGGGATAAAACAGCGCTCAAGATATGAGCAATTTTTTGCATTGGAAATCCACATGAAGAATGAGATCATTTTGTAGTGTGCTATTCCACAAGTCCTCACTCCACACATTTCAGTTAATTTTATAATCTCTGTTAACAGTTCCTGTTGGTGAATGTTACCCAATAAAGACAAATTTTCAATCTCTAAAAAAAATAGGGTAAGGTATTTAGCCTGTAGAAAATATTACCTATGTTGAAGTATGCTTAGTTCTCCTGCAAGTTAACCCCTTATATTGTTTATCTTTTCTGGAATCAGAAATTCCTGTTGTAAATAGCAAGCAAGATTTGATTGAAGGGGTTAGGTAAACAAAAATCTATTGCTGAGCAGGGAAGTTCCTTCTACAGTTTGAATTAAATCTCACATGCCTATGCAGACAACTATTCCGCTCATATGAGAGATGCAGTAAAAAAGTTCCTTGTGAAAGATAACAGAAAATGAAAATGCCTACAATCTGCTACAGAATTTCAAGAGAAAAATGCTCACATTGCATGTTCCACTGAATCCTGTTGTATCAGGGCACTGAGAGCACTAATAAACCTTAATGGCCCTGACCAACCTCACCTGGAACCTCCCCCACACCCTTGGGCTCAGCAGCTCTATTTAAGTTCAGCCCTGAACCCTCACTTCTTCTTGGAGCTACGTGGGACAAGTGTTGCTTTCCTGTACAGTCACAGCCTAGCATTGGTCCCTGTTGGTCCCCAGCCCCTGGGATGGCTTCCTAGCTTGGTGTTGGCCGCGTGCCATCACTGTGGATCTGCCTGGCAATTGCTGGACCTTATCCTTGCCTATGGACTGACTTCCTGGCTTGAGCTTGGACCTGCCTCACCACCACGGTACTGCCTTATGACCCTTGGTTTGGTCTGTCTGACATCTCCAGGTCCGTATTGCTTATCTTGCTTGGGTATTGTGAGTATGGTCCCTTTGGCTGTGTGATCTCTCTTGGTTCATGTTCTTTTAGCAAGCAGGCCTGCTCTTGCTGCCTCCTGACATGTTCCATCTTTATAATATAAATCTGAACTCCTAAAGGTTCATGTAATTTGCAGAACACCCAGACTACTGTCCATAGTCCAGATCCAGTGAGCACTTCCATTCAGTGCCTTACTGTGTTCTGTATTTTTGGCATGCAGAGCTGTCCCACCTAAGTAGATACTGATCCTGCATTACTTATTGCTGTATGGCACAAACTCAGATTTGGCAGGATTTCCTACATCTTGCAAAAGAGACAACTGTAATTCTAGACTTAAGTGTTCCTATGAATGCAAATGGCTACTCCTTGTCCCCACTACAATGACTTATGCTTTCTCTGCAGAAATACCTTGCCACTTCTGTCGCTTTTATGTCCTCTCCTGTGACATCCCAGTTTGAGTGGGTGAGAAGTGGTGTGTGCTGACTCTGTGCTGCCCATCTTACCAGGCTAACAGGCACTCCAGGAAAAAAAAAAAAATAGGAAAAATATTGTATTTCTGTAGTTTAACTAGTGTAAAGGCTTGTATCTAAAATTAAGATTTCAGAAACGAATTTTCTAGTTAACTCTATTGTAGGAATACTTTGCAGAACACAAATTCTGAAGATATTGTATGAGAAAATAATTTGATTTTTTTTTAAAAACTATATTCATTAAGAAACATCACAAGGCTATAAGTTAATACAACTTAAATATGTTAAATTTTGTAAGACAGTCTGACATCTAATCAATTGAAAACACAAATGGGATCTGGAAGGACTTGTGCCCTTTGTTCTGCCAGGGATTCCAGAGATCATGTTTCAAGCAGTGTACAAAGTGTGAAGTAAATTAGAAGAATGCTGAAAACAGATTTTCTCAGCCTTGTACATATTTCAGATCATTATCTCCTGTGTGTCTTTTGACACTGTACTTATCTGATAGGCACAAATTCATTGCTGACATGACATTGAACCAACAGCATTGGAATAAATTTGAATCTATCGTCTATTTCCTTAATGGAGATGCATAGTATTTATCTGATAGGAATGTTGTGAGTAGTTCTCGTACAGTATTGTCAAGTGAATAAAAGTTTTGCTTATGACAAAGGTATATTAACCTATCCAAACAAATTCTAATATTTGCAAAAGGATTTAATTCTTTCTCTCAGCTGAAATTGAAATTAAGAAAGCATCAAGAGATCCTAATGAAAATAAATGCAGACTTTGCTGTCAATTGAATCAACATACTCAAAAGATTTAGAGCTTCGTTAGGTCATAAAGCTTAGATACCAATTACCTTCCTTAAAAATGGTTATGGTGATAGTAATACAATGTAACACACAACAGTTGTCACATTGCAATACTTCAAACTGATGAACTGATCACTTCAGACTTAATTTGGTAAACCCGTATGAAACAATTCTCAGTTACACCTGGTAAGTTGTGGATTGAACAGATGCTGAGGACTTTTATAGTATGAGAGAACACATTAACAGAAAACAGCACATGAGAAACAGCACAACTTTGCTGGGGCAGAAATCTCTCTCATTCCCATTTTTCTCAGTGATTCTTGATTGTACTGCTTAAATGATGTTTTAATTCCTATGTCCAACTGCAAAGGAGGAGCTGCTCAGACACTGCTTCTTGGGCTTCCAGGCCAGCAATAGCATAGGTAGCCTTTAGTAACACTGTTCGATCTTACCCCAATTTGTGAATATTTATGAAAACTGTTTTCATTTCCTGGATGACACATTAACTTAGTTGACCAGCAGATAAAAATTTCCACTTTCCTTCAACTTATGCCTTGCTTGATCTTATGGCCTTCATACACTGGAAATATTTAATTTTTTTTTATTTACTGGCTTGATGGCTGCTCAACAAAAAGAAACACCTCTCTGAACTGCTGAAGTTCTGGGACTCCCTTTTTCTTAAACAGGGGCAGACAACAGATGGGAACTTGAAGAGATTATTTGAAAAAGAACCTCTGAGCTTTTATTACGAAACAGATAAAGACACTCTGAAATGATATTTTTGTGTAGTTAAAAATAGAAGTGCTCATGTCTTAAAGCTGTTCAAAAATATGCCTGAACCAAAGGGGCCCCATTAAGCTTGACTGTAATTGACTGTACTCTATACTCTATGGATACCGCTGGTGTTACGGTATCTGCTTACATCAGTACTGAATTTCACACAGAGAGCGTCTGGAGTGATGAGGACTATAAAAAGTTATTGTATGTGAAATGCTACGTTGTGTCAATATCATACTGCTACAGCTTGTAAATTCACATTGATCTGTATAACAAAAGAGGTTTACAGCAGCAATGAACGCAGTCAACCACATGTTTGCTGATATACAAAAAAATAACAAGCCATCTTGCTGGGCATTTGATTTCCAGGAGATAATCCCCAGTACTCTGAAGATTAGAGATAAGAAGCTGTGACAGGCTGGCAATATCTGCCTGAAACACCATCCCCTATTAGCAGGTGTTGGTGCTGCTGCATAGATTTTGCTAACACACTGAGCAGATGGCTTATTATAAAAGAAAGGGGTGTTGCTCTTTGAAGCAAAAAATATGGTTGGGCTGAGAAGTCTTCTAGTGAGAATCCTGAGGGAATATGCAGTATAGGGAGGGAACTAGAGCTGAACCTTATTTCCTCATTGGTAACATTTTCTACTCAGTCGCAAGGAAATGTTTGGACATAGTTTTATAGCAAGTGGGAAAATACACCTGTTCAGAAAAGCATAATTAATTTGTAAATATATTCCAAGATGAATGTTGTGCAAACAGAAATCAGACTTGGAATAGCTAAGTTTCATATTATACAGCTACATGCCGGTTCTGTTTCAAAGGTTTTGAACTTCATGATTGTTACTTTTAATGTTTAGAAACTCTCCCTTTTTGGCATTCCCCAGCACTAGTAGTTGCATGAAGATACAGCCTGTTTCAAAAGCAGAGGCAAAATGCAACTTGAAGTTTTTTGGACCAGCCTCTGTAAGCTGATGGTTGAGTGGACACAAGAAACAGGTTTGCATTTCAAAGCCTATTTTGTGACTTTGTTCAAAGGCCGATATTCTTTAGAGAATATAATTATCCTCTTTGTAATTTGAAGAAATTATATTTACTGACCTTGAAATGGATTACAAATATGCAGCATTACAGCGCTCATAATTATTCAGGGAGAATGTTACTAATAACAGGAAAGGTGAAACAGGAACTGTGCTCAAATAAATAATCAACCTTTCTCTGAAAGACAAGATTGATCCAATTGCCCCCATTGTTCTTTTACTGTAACAACTAAAAGTCATAAAGATACCCAGGATGGAAAACCAGGAAAAAACCCTAAGAAAATTCATAGAAATTGTAGAGTTCTGAGAAAGCATATTCCTCTTGCTCTCTGGTTTTCTGTTTTGCCTATGGTTGTTCATTTGTGAAACTTGTAAGATGATCTTCATGCCATAAAAGGTATTTTTATTGCTAGTTCTACTTACAATAATTATCTAGGTACATCTGTTGTCTCAGGTGTGTCAATATTCACAATTTAAACCAGCTCAATATTAAAAATAAAACTCTATTTAATGTTCCTAATCAAGCATCTGTGTATTTAATACCCTGTTTTGGTTTCTTACTAAATTTTGTTAGCTCTAACGTTTCCACATGGAGGTAGCAAGTACCATCTACTTTCAGAGTGATTCAGAATGCAGAGCACACTAAAAAAAAAAAAAAAAAAAGTAAATCTGATCTGCTTCTGGGAAACAACAACTAAAAGCACATTCTGGAAGAGATTAGTGCCTCCCTAGAATGGAGATGAGAAAAAGCATTTGTGCTGTCAGGCTCTGGTCTTTGCTGGGAGGCTGTGTCATAAATTGTGATTTCCCAGCTGAGACCAGCATCTGTTAGTACCAGCCCTCCTCTGGAAAGGGGAAGCATTATCTGCCCCTTGGAAGTGAGGCTGTTAGAAAAAGCCTCCCAGGAGCAGAGCAGGGCAGTCACAGGGCTAAGCTCCAGGTTTGCCTGCAAAGTATAAAGCAACAGCTGGGTACAGTCTCATGTCATGAACTCTTATTTGTGATTTGCTGCCCTTCCCACTATATAACATAATTTGCTCAGTAGAGAGGTGCACCTCAGACTTTGGGGTGCAGAGACCTGGTTTGGGGTACAGAATCTGGACATACAGGTAAAACAAAGCTGTGGGCCTGAAGCAAGCTTTGACCTGGAGATGACATGCAATGCATGTAAACCTTGTAAACTGTTTTATCTGCAGCCAGTGGCAGTGTTCCAAATGACTAATGGAAAGAAAACCAAACCCTTCCCTATGAGCATCCTCACAGCTGTGAGAAAAATAAAGAATGCTTACAGGGGGACAAGCTTAGATCCCATTGCCTCTGCTTTAGCATGGGATTTATTTAATTAAAATTGAGATCTGTTTCTACAAACACCTACACAAACAAGCATGTGAATTTCCATGAGATTACATGTTTGTGGGCAGAAATTACACCTCTCCTTTTTTTGACAAGCCTAACAAAGGTTTGAGAGGTAAATAAATGATAGTTTCTACATATCAGTAAAAAACACAATGTAAACTGTAATCAAACCCAATGAAAAATACCACATCTGTTAAAAGTAAGAAATTCAACTTTACAAGCTACAAATCTGTATCATACATGAGAAAACAGTCTGACATCTCAAGGATTCCCTAAAGGGAAGGACTTTCTGTCCTTAACAATCATTCTAATATTTGCAAGAAGCCCACAATCTGTTCCAATTAAAATATCAGCTTATCTTGCAAGATGTTAAAGTAGAAGAAAAAAAACATTAAGCTGATCAAGTTGCAATTAAATTTTCAACCAACTTGCTTCACATCATTTAACACTGTCAACTTTCTCTGTTCCAGTTCTGACCAAGAGAAATAATACTTTCAACCAAGCCTACTGAATACATTTATAACTACCTTAGAAAGGCAGTTGTAGGGATTCTCATGGAAGGCCTATTTTAGCCAAGAGATTGTACAGAAAAGGTTAGACTGAAATTGATTTAAAGGTATGTAGTAGTGAGGAATGTGTGATGTAATAGTATGAATAAAGTAAGTTAACTAACTGATAAAACAGAAGAAAACCCAAACGTTAGCAGCCAGAATAAGTCAACAGATTATGGCTAGTTCCACTGCACACATACATCAGCCTCAATCCAATGCCGTGGTGATTTCCACTGCTTGTGGATCTGGCTCCTAACCTTCATAAACAGCCGACAAGGATACTGCATAAGCTATTGCGATAATGGATTAAATTTCAGTTTGCCTTTTATTTATTATTTTTTAAAATATGGGGTTTTAAAAAAATGTTGTTATTCTTTTGACAACATTTTTTAAAATCTTTATTTGACAAATGGGTTTATCCGATTAGGTGATGTGCCTTATGCCAGGATGTATTTCAGGAGAAGACTGAAATGGCTCTTTCAGAGCGGCAGACAGCAGCTTCGCACACAGTGGGAAAACACTGGTTAAAGAGCAGACGGGAAGAGGAGAAAAGGGTCTGAAAACGCGTACGGGTGAGCACGGACCCGGCCTTCAGCCCGTGACGGGAGGGCCCTCCGCAGCGGCGCCGGGGCCGCGCTCTGGCACTGCCGCAGGCCCTTCACCTGCTCCCCGCACCTCACGGCGGTGCCCACTGGTGGTCCCGGCCTCCCCCCTCCCCGCCCGCCGCATTCCTCCACAGGGACCCCCATGCGCTTCCCCTCAGCCGGAGCCAGGCCCAGGGTCCCTTCGCCCCGCGGCGGCCCGGCTCTGAGGAGCCGGAGGGAGGTGGCGCAGCAGGCGCTGAGGGGAGCGGGCCCGCGCCTCACGGCGGCAGCTCGCTGGCCCGGGCTGCCGAGGCGCTGCCCGCACGGTTGCTACGTCCTGCGTTCGCGTCCTCGGGCAGGGAGACGGGGCGGGCCGCTCCAAACGCCGAGCGAGGGGGAGACCGGCGGCTCAGCGGAGCGGGTCCCTGCCCCCGGCGCCGCCCGCCTCTCTCCGCAGACACCGCCCGCCTCTCCTCGGGCGCTCTCCTCGCACGTACCTGTGTGGGAGGGCCCGTCCTCCTCGCCCCGCCTGGCCGGCCGCTGGCGGTGTCCCCTCGCGGGGAATGGTTTCTCCCAGCTCCCCGCCGTAACCTCCCGCTCCTCCTCCCGCTAGTGCCCGGCTCGGCAGGCGCCGGCTGCGATGCTGCCGCCCGGGAGAGCCCCGCCGCGCCGCCCGTGAGGCGCACCACGCTCCGCTCCGCCCGGCCTGGCCCCGCGGCACTGCTGCGCCGCCCGGGAGGACTGGGGTGCCCGGGGGCCTCCCGCCCCTGCCCCGACAGGTAACGGTGAGGGAGTGGCGGCGCGCACTCCCTCTCCATCCGCCTTTCGCCTCTCCCGCCACCCCTCGGCCCGCCGCCTCCCCGCGTCTGAGGGCACAGGCTGGCGTCCGCGGGGGGCGCGGGGGCGCCGTCCCCGGGGAGAGGTGGCGGAGCGGCCGGCCGTCGTGATTCAGCATCGCCGCCCGCGAAGGAGGCGCGGTTGGGGAAGGGCAGCCCTGCCCAGGCTGGCGCTGCGGGCTCTGGGGAGCGGGCATGGGTGCTGGGCAGCCGCAGGGTGCGGGTCCCGCGTCGAGCTGTGCCGAAACGGGGTCTGTCGCCGGCTCAGGGCGATGCTGCGGAGGGGGAGCTGCTTCTCGGGTGCCCGGCCCGAGGGCGTGCGGGCTGCGGGGAAGTGCTGCCCGCAGAGCCAGCCCCTGCTCCCGCAGCCCTCACCCCCGGGCCCGGGCAGCGCGGGGCTGCGGTGCGGGCGGGCCCGTGCGGAGCGGTGCGGCGCGGCGCGGGCGGGCAGAGCCCCGCGGGAAGTTTCCTGAAGGCAGCGGTCAGCCCTGGTGCCGGGAGGGGGATAGCTGCGTGCGAGTCGCGGTGTGAGGGAGGAAGAACAAGGAGGCGTTTCAGGATTACAGGCAGTGTTTTTCTATCCCCTCTCCTCCCCCAAGTGTTGCATGCGGGGTGTCGCACGCACGGCCAGGTCTGTCGGGAGCCGGTTGAGGTTTAAACGGGATCGGCTGGTGGCAGTGGTACCCGGTGGAGGCCGAGATGTAGAACAAGTTAAACCTCTGGAGATGCAAGTCAGACACCTTCCCGTGCTTTCTGCGCTTCATGGAAAGCCTGTGATCTCTGGGATCTTTTTGAATTTCAGCTGGTGAAACCACACATAATTGTAAGGAAAAGGGAAAAGCAATTGATGCTGGAATTTGAACATACTGCTGAACTCTCTGAAACCGACCTAAGGTCTCAATATTGATCACTTTTGCGCCTTCCTTATGAGTTTGCAGCCTGAGAACCAAAATTAGGTATTATTCCTTCTCAACAAACCCCTAAACCAACCAAGCAACCCCTCCCCCCCCCCCCCCCCCCCCCCAGTTCAGTATACTTTTCTGCCTAAATCCTTCATTAATTTTATGTACCAGGGTGTTAGTACCTATCTAAATTGTACTCGCAGAAATCCTGGTGGTTGTATTCACAGTTGAAAGACTAGAAGCACTTTTCTGTGTGGGAATTGGTTGTCTCCCAAAATTCGACAGAGTATCTCAAAATATACAGTGGCTTGGCATTAGCAGAAGCTTTTGCCCCTGTTTTAAGTACTAGGATGTAGTTTTTAATAGAAATAGGGTATGTGTCAATGCTGCTTTGAACAAAAAATGACAGAAGCAGTTATTATGCCAGGGGTTTTCCTGCATGGGAAGTATAATATCTACACTGACATATGGAAGTATTATTTTTGAAGCCAGATTCTCTGAAGAAAAGCATTATAAAGTTTCAGAAAATTACATGAAAATTACATTACATCATTACATGTTTCATACTGAATATGGAATTTCTTTCACAGAATCACAGAATGTTAGGGATTGGAAGGGACCTCAAAAAATCATCTAGTCCAATCCCCCTGTCAGAGCAGGAACACCTAGGTCAGGTCACACAGGAACATGTCCAGGCGGGTTCTGAATGTCTCCAGAGAAGGAGACTCCAGAACCTCTCTGGGCAGCCTGTTCCAGTGTTCTGTTACCCTCACTGTGAAGAAGTTCTTCCTCACATTTATGCGGAACCTCCTATGTTCCAGTTTGCACCCATTGCCCCTTGTCCTATCACTGGATGTCACTGAGAAGAGCCTGGCTCCATCCTCATGACACTCACCCTTTACATATTTATAAACATTAATGAGGTCACCCCTCAGTCTCCTCTTCTCCAAGCTAAAGAGACCCAGCTCCCTCAGCCTTTCCTCTTAAGGGAGATGTTCCACTCCATCATCTTTGTGGCTCTGCGCTGGAGAGCCTTTCCTTTCATGAGGAAAGAATGTGTTTTTACCTTTAGGTGTTGGCACTGTCATGCATGAAAGTCCAGAATAATGTTTGTCAATTTTTTTGTTTTAGAAAAACACTGCCTTTCTATATTTCTGATGGTTTGGATACATTCCACATACTTCCAAACGGATCTGCCCACCAATTTGGGAGTCTTAGAAGAGGCCAGGAGATCAAGCCTGTCAGCAGTTATTAGGTAATTATTCCAGTAATCTAGCAATCATTTTAGCAATCTGAGACTCAGGTTTGCAGTCAAATAAGGATTTGTTCCCATGCTCTTCCAAAGATGACAGTGTTAAATTGGCAATGTAAATTAAGTTGTGGGTAAGTCTGAAGAACTAGGTGATGAATTGGTCAACAAGCAGTTAGACACTAAACCATCCTGCAATCCTCTGTATAGTTAGGATTTTTATCTTTAGAATACTTCATGTTGATAATGAAAGCCATAAATATATTTTTGAAGGTGAAATGTGGCAGACTAATGCTGACTGCCAAATGTGCTTGCTCTGAATTGTCAGCATCAAAAAAACCTGAAATAGGATTTCTTGATTTAAATCTCCATCTGTGGATATTTATTATAAGTTTTAAAAATCTCTGTAGGATGCATATGGCAAATGAGTCATTTCTTGAACTTCCGCATTTTCTAATGCTCTGGGTTTTTTTCTTTTTTTTTCTTCCCTACGTTTTAATGATGTCTTAAAGAGTATTTTTGCATTTAGTAGGTACTTGTGGATGTTTCATACAAATTATTAATCTAAGGATGAAAATCCTTAGAAAACCAAGAAAATGGAAATGAAATCTTAACGCCTGAAATAGAGAAACTGATAACATTTCCAAAGCAACCTCGCATCTACTTTTATAATGCTTCTGTCTGGTCTTAAAAAATGAACATGACAACGTGTTGCAAGATAATTTTTTGATATGTAACTAATGTTTTTTGGTTATGTGCTATAATTTTATCAGTGTAAAGACAGCTTACTGAAATCAACAGTGCATATTTCTTATATCTGTAAGTTTCTGCAGACCTTCAGAAAATGTTGAGTGTTATTACCTCCTTGAAGTATTGTGACTTTTGGGCCAATCCTGAATTATAAAGACACTGAATTGTATCAATAGGCTTTGTATCAGTCCCTGAAGAAAAAGAAGAATGCTTGTCAGTCTTCTACCTTTTTGATGAGGTATTTCCATCATCCAGAATTGACACAGTGCCTCTATAATGATGTGAGGGGGGAGAATAGTTCTATTTTCCTAGAAGAAGGCTAGAGTCTGTATGAAGATAGTGGGAGTTCATTTTATTTGGAAAGATGCATACAAACTGTCAAAGTTAAGAAAATTAGTTGCAAGTACCAAAGCGTACGTATTAGTGGGTATTAACTGGATTTTGGTTTTCCCTTGTGAACTTTAGAATATTTAGCCTTGGATTCATTTTTATTTTCTGCACATCTAGGAATTTAATTTGGGCTGTTTGACTTCTGGCAGTAGGGTTCAAATGGCCCTTATTAAGCGTGAGGAAGCTCTTTAGAGCTCCATTAACGCTTACCTAAAACCCTGCCAGAAGGGTACTTTGCAGCTACTCCTTTTGCAGACATTAGGAGCTTCCTTTAAAGTTTACTGGAACTAATGAGCCTTTTTAACATTAATATTTAAAATACTAATGTATTTTAAATTTAGAATGGAGTTTGCTGATGTCTGCTACACTGATGAGTAAGAGAATTGTCTGTAATTGAGAATGAGTACAGGAGAAAAAAACGTGACATACTGACGCGGTCAAGCTTTGAATCTGTTGGGTATTAGAGCAATTCTTCCTGTTCCACAGTAGCACCCCTCTTGACGCCAGAAACTCTTCAGTCCAGGAGGTTCTGTAGTGCCTTGATCTACTGGACACTATTCTTCATGGTAGTGGATGCAGGAACCTACAGGTTCTGTAGGGGTTAATGTCTTAGCTTTTTGTTTGTTCGCAATGTTCGTCCTTGCCTTCTCTCCTAAATGTTCATACAGCTGTACAAAATAGTTCTAAAATACTACCACATTAATTTATACTTATTTATGGACATTTTTGCTCTTGCCTTGAATTCCATACACCAGGAAACGAGATCTAACATAATAGAATACATATTTGATTTTGTGTTTTGGAGGACTAAATAAAGCAGGTATAATGGTTCTTGCCTTCAGTATCAGTTTTAATCTGAATACAGGGTCTCCAAAATGAAGACCAGTATATATAGTTGTAATAAGTCTTTTCCCAATGTTAAAAATGTAATTTCAAATAGTTCAAAAATGTTAAAAGTATAGGTATTAATTTAAAAACCACCTTTGCTTCAAAGGCAATATTAAAGGATATAATAGCATGTTTTTTGGTTAGCATTCATCTCTGAGAACACAGAAACAGTACTGCTTTGTGGAGAGCCCAAATTAACAACAATAATGAAAGAAATACAAAAGAAAACAACATTCTCATTTAAGACTCGCTTTTCACTTTCCTTTCTGTGCTCTAAGTGGCATGCCAATTCCCACGTACGCTTGTATTTGGTTTTGGAAAGATTCCAGATTGAAGTCTGATAATGCCCCACTGCTCAAATGCACCTTCGGTGGCTGCTTTACTGTTAATTGGTAGAAAAACTGACTGCCTAAAATGATGGAAGTGCTTTACACTGCAGTTCACAAGACCCTTCTGGCCAGCAGTAGTAACAGAGTACTAACAGTCATTCTTAGGAACAAAGAAAGACTAAATCCACTTTTCATATATAATAAATCCTACAGAAAGAATTGAGTGGGGCGTGGGCTTCACAGTTAGACACAGCGATGTGTTGACAGGTTTATTTTCATCCTTGCTTAGTAGCAAAATGCTAAATATATTCTTCTTTGGTTACATTAAAGTATGTTTGCTTCCAACTTTGTCCTTGGGTTGACATGTGTTTGTTTTATTTTTAGCACTTGAAAATCAGCACAGTAATATCCCTATAGGGTGCAGTGGAAGCATTGGAGTATAGCATGAGAAAATGAAATCAGATGCTTCATACTGAATTCATGCAAGTGAAGAGGCAAAGATCTAGATACTGTGTATGAACACAAAAAAGAGTGGACTGACAGGGCAGAAGATTGTAAGATTTGGTGGTGAAATTGCTCTTACTTGCTTGGTCAGAATGAACTTTTCTTGAGAAGTATAGAATAGAGCTATGTGATGGAAGTCTGCATTTTCTTTGCTTTTGTTAGTGGTTGTCATGAGTTTAGTTTTCATTGAACATTATATTTCTATGAATTTTTTATATTGTTTTATCCTTCCAAGCTTATCTTGGAGGGGGTGGGAGACATGCTAAACCACTTTATATGAATTATTGATGGAAGAGATCTGAAAGATGTGCAATTTATTCACCCAGGAAAAAACACCCTTTTTATTACATTTTATTTCATGTGTTTTTTTAGAGGGATATAATATTATCCTAACTTTTTATCTTTATGTCAACCTGAAGTCTTTGGAAGACTATAAATTACTAGTGAGCATGAACAATTAGGCGTCAATTTGAATAAAAGATTTTTTTGCTTAAAAATGAACAAGAGTGAGAACATGACTTTGGTACATTTTGTACCGTTTGAAAAATGAAAGCATTTTCTGAAAAGAATGCTTCTGAGGATGGAGAGGATATATTCAGTAGGTAAAATAAAGCATTACTGCATAATGAGACAGGAATCAGTGCTGTTTTGGCCTGTTGCAAGATCTTTAGTAGAGTTGGGAATCTTGTAGGATATTGAGCTGGAGTAGTGTCCACAGGTGAAGAGACAGAAGAAAGTGAGGGAACAGTACCGAGTTAGATTTGAAATTCTGGACACCAGTTGAGGAATGATGCAGTTAATGACCCCAAACAGTTGCTTAAAAAAGCCTATATATTACTTTCCTCTGTTGCTTCTAGGTATGAAGAGAAAATGGAAGGACATTGTGACCTTTCTGCCAAAAGCTACACTCAGCAATACAAACACGTATAGGAAGCAAGGTGTTGATATTTTTGGAGAAAATGAAATAAAGTTTATGAGAAATGAAAATAAAAAAGGTCATTTCGTGTGAGCAGGTGTTTGGGAATGCCTGATGCAGATAGTCAGCACACCATTTAGTTTCACTGATGAAGAAGAAATACCTCTCAGACGGGCATGGGGCATGTGTGCGTAGTGCTGTTCCAGTTGTTTGAGGATAGCAGATTAATGATCCAGTTGAGGCTGATTGTTTGCAATAGCTGGATGTAAGAAAATTGGAACCATGACAGTATGAGGAGCTGTGGGGAAAACCTGTCTGTGGGAAGAGACTTCAGGAGAGATGTCCAGATTTCACGACCAATTCTGTGCTTCCATGGGAAGTTGTGTCTCAGTTGCACTGAGTTTCCTTCTATAATTTCCCTCTGTTTCAAAGCCCTTGAATTCATCTCTTCTTCAGTTTTGGAAGATATACCTGTCCAACCATGGCCCAAGCAGAGGCCTTAATCCTTGGTGGGTTGTTTTTTGTGGGGTTGGTTTGTTTGTTCATTTTGGTTGTTTTTTGTTTATTTTATGTAGAGTGAGATTTTCATGCTGAGCAAATTGGATGGGATTCATTTCACCAATGTTTACACATGTACAATCCAGACTGACTATATATAGGCTGTCAGTGAAGGTACCCCAGAGAAACCATCTCAAAATCCACCTTGTAGGGATCAGTGTTCCTGCAGATGAATCCACTGTTATGTCTTTATGTTTGAGGAATAAGTGTGCTTGCAATGTCATCTGTGGGATTTCACTGTAGTGTTTTTCCCTACTGATTTGTGTGAAAGGGAGAACCATGCTCCTTATGAACTGGGGAAAATGGCAACAGACTGTCGTAGAGCTGTTGAATTTTCAGAGCTTTTTTCCTTTGTACTCATGGTGCAAGTATGCACATTTGTTTGATTTTTCTATTTCACTTGAATGGGCAAGCAAGAGAGGCATTCTCTGTGATTCAGAGAGTTCATCTTCTCTTACAATTCCTAAATTAAGGAGAGGGGAATTAAGAGGAAATGTCTTTTATTTATATTGTAGCCTTTGCACATTCTACTCTCAGCTTCATTCTACCTGTGTGATTCCTGAAGGATGGCATTACAGCTAGCAGGACTACAACCACTTTATGTGAATATATCTTTCTTCTTCTTGCTAGAATGTGGCTCTCCACAGTCCTTTGTTTTTTTAGGACAGGTGTGACAGCAGTGGTGCAGTCAGTCTGACACATGCAGTAGGCCTGACTGCTGTGAAACTGAGACACAAGAATGGAGTGCAGTTGATTTCTCCAGAGTTTTCTCCATTTTTTAATTTATTTTCCTGTGAGGATAAATAAACCATATGAACAAAAGAATTTTCCAAACTTTTCATTGATAGGTGTCCTCTCTGGTCCATAGTCCACTCTTACTAAAATGTACTGAGCTGTCAGATCAGACAGCCTTAATGAAAATGAAAAATAAGTCAAAGAAAAGTCAGCTTGTGAAATGATGTCAGAAGACAATTTCTCATTGATATAAATTGACTTTGTAAAAGAAAACAACCAAATTTAAGAAATGTGAATGGTTTCAGAATACTACAAAAAGAGTTATCCCAGGAAAGGAAGTAACATTTCTCTTTGCATCACTTCACTTAAGATTTCATTTGGTTTAAAAATAGCTCTATAAGGTTGTAATCCTGGCCTCACTGAAACCAAATAGGTTTGATTTCAAAACCTGAATCTAATTGGTCCAAGGCTGGAAGAGAATCATAACCATTTTTCTTATAGCAATTTATGAACTATTCATCATCTTTAGCTTACTTCTCTGCTACTATTTTATGTTACTGCTGTCTTGACCTCTTACTTCTACATTTGGAGAAATCATTGTTCTGGTTACAGTACCTACTATCTCTGGTAAAACTCCTTCCCAGTCACTGAGTCATTTTCTGTTTTTAGATTTTACTTTTCTTTAGCTTATTGTTATGACTAAACCCTACTGACTTTCTTCCCATGGCTCTTGTCACAGTTTAAGTAAAGTGGGAAATAATGCATTCTTGTCTTGTAATGTGTATCATGCCATTCTCTTTTCACCCAAAACACACAGAGAAAATACCTAGAAAGGGTTAAGAAAGATCTAAAAAGTGGGAGGGATAGGCTAAATGGGAAGGAGCTGCTGTGTCTTTCCCTGCATCTTTCCCTGGTGTATCAGCACTGCCTGAAACTGTATCAGCTGTCAATTACTGGTGGAAAAATCTGTTTCCAGAGGGCTGACTCTTTGGATACTTTCAGCAATGCAACACTAAAGGTAAACGATTTCATTTTACTGCTTCCATGGCAGAATTATTTTAAATCTGTTTCCCTATCAGGGGGAGGTCCTGTTATGACTGTTTACTCTGCAGTATGCAATCTTGTCAGTTAAATCCATGATAAATAAACATTTTGCACTCTTATCAGTAATTTGTATGCAGAAGAATTTGGTATATCATCCTGTCACATGCTGCTGCTAAATTGTTTTTGCTTTTTATTCCACTATTGCTCCCTATTGTAGACTGTGTTAATTGAAATACATTACCTTCTGTTTGAATGCTTATGCATTCTGTCCACCACATATATTTTGAAAGTTATTTTTTCCAGGATTCTTGTGCCTTTTCTCTGTTTTTTAATGTGTTTTCTCATCCATCCTTGAGCTTGCAGTTTATCTTTCCTTGTAATAAAGAGAATTGGATTCAGGAGCATCTTCTGAAATCTCGATCCATTCGCTAGGCAAAATATGCTTCTGGAGAAAAGCATGAAACTTTTTCTGCAGTGATATATCTATATATCACCTGCACAGTAATCCCTGTTTCTGACCTTGTGCATCCTACATGAGCTGTGAAATATGAAGCACTGTCTCTAGAGAGCCAAGGAGTTCTGAAAGTGATACTTTAAGCTTATAATCTTTGTTGAGAAAGAGAGAAATTCAGAAGCAACTCAGTTATTTTTAACTGTAATCTCTACTGTGCTAAAAGTTTGATTTAAATGGAGAAGTTTTGATGTGGTTGAGGCACGGGCTGGTCTTGTTACCAAATGAGTCTGTGTCTTAATTGTATTCCTGAATTGTGCAACCAGCAGGGCTGGGCTGGAGCTGAAACTCTGTGGTTTGATCTTATTTACACTATAGACTTGAGACAAATTTTGTACTTTGTATACTTTTCTTCTGAATGATGGGTCTGGGAAATTTCCTGGAGAAAAACTTTTTCTTTCTTTGATTGCTCAAAGCAGCATAAAAAATTAAGAAGAAGTTTCATATTTGGAGTCCTGGAGTCTAACCACCTGTGAATCTGTGTTTATTCTCCATTTCTTTCTGTTTGGATTTGTATTCTTATTTGTACTAACACTTTGCATTAAACATTTACTGAAAGATTTTCTGTTCTGGTTAATAGGTGTGTTGTAACTTTTCCATACCTTTGTATTTATAAATGCATTTGGGTCAGTTTGGTGCATTTCTTTTTTCCTTATCTGTGGTCATCAGACAAATATAATACAAAAAATTCTTCTATAGTATGAAAGGTGTGATATGTCTGAGAGAGTCAGAAGTACAAAACAATAAACATTGTAATTTTCAGCCTAAGATAATGTGATAATTAAAGTGTGTGGATCAGTTCTCAATCATGTTTTATTTTGGGTGGTGGTGGTGGTGTATGTTGCTAGAACGTAATAAGAAATTAATGTATTTGTTTCTTTTGAGTATTAGAAAAGCAGTTAACTTTGCAGCCAGTATATATTTGACTGTATGTTTATGGCTTTCTGCTTCATAAAGGATGCTCCTTTGAAAAAAATAGGATTAAAGCAATGAAAAATGAAATTGAGCCCTGCTAAATGAATTTAATATCCCACTGCTCTAGCCTCTGGCTGAGGACTTTTATTTCAGTATGTTTCTCAAGCATAGCTCTTAACCAACACACAATGACTTTTTTTTTTTTTAAAGAAATGAACAGACACTACAGAGGCAGTTGCTTTTAAGTGTTGCTTTTTGGGAACTGACCAAGATGGATGATGACAGAGATAACTGTGATATTGTTTCAGACTTGGAACTGTGCTGCTGCTGTGATTAAAATCATGAAGGCTCATAGACATGCTTAGGGCAGTTATCTCCTTAGAATTTGGAGTGATTTTTGAACTGCATTAAAAACTATGATGCCATTGTCAGTATGGTCTCTGTACCTCAGAGGCAATGTATGATTACTCAGTAAATAAACTGTTCAATGTTACGGGGTTGCATCAGTAATGCTGTACTTACCGTTCAGATGGTATGTTACTCTGATCCTCAGAGTTCAGGCACATCACAGAAAATTACTTTTTGGTAGACTATTCTCATGTTTTGTTCTTTTAAGCAAAAATTAAAGCTAGTGTGTATGAAGTCTGATGTGCTTCATTTTTCTTTCTTGTTTTAGGTATTCAAAGTTTTCAATTTAGGGTCAATATTTAAGGCATGTTATTTTGCTAGGCTTTCTGACTACACACTGTATTTCTCTACAGGTGAGCAGTATATACACCAAATATTCCTATAGCAGGATACTGGAGTCTCATCTCATTACTGATGAGGATAGTGACTCTATTTAGATCCCCTACAATGGATAAAAATAGTGTGACACAGAGGGTTTGGAGTCAGTCCAGCCTTTTAAAGAATTTTTATAAATTGGGTCAATTCCAGTTAGAGAAGCTTCTGAGGACTTGCATCCTTTTGAAACTGCTGATTTTCTCTTGGTTTCATTTGCTGATTTTCTCTTGGTTTCATTTGCAAAAATATTTTCAAATCAGTGGTGCCCCGTTGAGCCCCAAATTCTAAGCTGTAAGGAGGAAAGCATGATTTTGCTGAAATGTTTTGTAGCTGCTGGAGTTTGTGGCTGGCTTTATCACCTGTGTATAAAATATCACTAGGACTGAGTGTTGGTTGCAGTAGTCTTAGCGATTCTGTAGGCCAAACGCAAGTATTTCTGACCATCATTTGTTCTTCACAGAGTAGAAGTGTATGGCACAGTCATTAAAATATTAGAGGTCCACCAACCTTCATACAAGCATACGAGTATTCCCAGTGAAGCTGAGCAAGTTGATTGAAGGTGTCAGTATACATGATAAAGAATTCTGATGATGAATGAGCAACTTGCTTGAACTTTCATGGTCAAGAAGACTTCAAATAGATGTTTCTTGTGAGTGTACTTGTTAGCTTGTTCAGGGCCTGATTTTTGTTTAACATTTTCACATCAGATGCTGAAACTGCAGGCTAATGTTTGCTGATTTATATTTCAGGCTGCTATGGGAGCATCATCCTTGTTGCTAAACTAGGAAACTTTGTTATGTGGCATCATGTAAATTAGGATGATGTAATCCTTAATCAGAATTGTCATGGGCTGTGTGTGATGACTGCAGTCCGTGTCTAGAGATGCTGAAATAGATCTATGAATGGTAGGCCTGTAAAGTATGAGATGTCATGTGGGGCTAAAGTGTGGCTCTTCCAATACACAGATGCCTGTAGAAATGATTTTAACCATATCTGTATTCTTGTATCTCTGAGTTTGAGGCTATTTGCACACCAAGCCAATGCCACCAACTTGAAGCAAGGGAGAATTTGATGTGTGAGGGGGAACCTTCTAAAGATATCCTTTTTTTTTTTTTTCCTTCCCCAAGATCCTTAGTAAATCATCTCCCCCCAGGTCTGTTTATAATATAATATATTTCAAATATATCAGCTTCATTAAACCATTAGTGCCTTTTTTGTTCTACTAAGACAACTGTGCTGATAGATATAAAATGTTAAATTGTCCTTCCTTGTAGATCCCTAGCTCTTGCTAGAGAAATAAATCATTTGAGAAGTGAATGATAGAAAAAGAAAGGAATAGTTTAATTCCAGCAGTGATTAGTGTGTGGTGTGCACAATTTGAAACGCCCTGTGATGTATGTTGGTGTATGTTGACGTGCCGTAATGAAGAGCATGGATGGCACACTGCAAAGACCAAAGCAGAGCAGAGGTGTTCCCACAGGTGCCACAGCTCAGTTCCTCTCCTAACTCCCTCTTGTTTACAGTTTCCCCTACCAAAACCACACTGTTAATGTCAGACTTCAGTATTACTGTTACACATAACCATTATTGCACATTATCATCTCTGGTTCTCTCATTAGTGGCCATGGCTGTCTCGACATAAAGAGCATTGGCCGGCAGTTTGGCAGTCAGCACGTCTTCCTGCACTCATGGTCCCCAAGACGAATCAAACAAGGGTCCTTCAGCTGTTTGTTTTAAAGGGAATGCTTCATTTGCAGAGACAGGTCCAGCCCTCCCATGGGCGGTAGGTATCATGGCACTCAGCTGTTGCTTGCAGAGCTGATGTGGCCAATGCACTCTCAAGTAGTGCATGTTTCTAGGCTGAAAGTGCCTAGATCACTCCAATGCTGTTTTAAATGAAGGTGGAATGATTGTTGGTGTTGCTGAGGTAGGTGGTTACAATAAATAGAGATGAGTTTCCATTCAGGAGTGTTCAGTGGAACTTACTGTGATCGAGGGCTAGGAATACTTTCTGTTCTAGAGTTAGTGAAATGCTGTCCTGCTGACAGATTTATGGTGTTATCCGCACTTACTGAAGGTGGTGAACAGAGACCTATGCGTTGCCTATGCTTTTTGCTGACAGAGAGTAGAACATTAAAGCTGATTTTTTTTTTTTTTAGCAGCGAGTGATGCAGATAAATATTTTGTGAAATTAAGATTTTACTGTATAAAAATGTGGTTGCACTTTGGGTTGTTTGGGCTATTTTGACAATATTTTTCCTTGCTGTTATGAATGCTAAATGATATTTGTTAGAAGTTCCCTGCATTTTATTTATGAATTATTGATTTGTAAGTCATACAGGTTCTTTTCACTTGCCTTGTCAGTTAATATATTTCCTATGTTTTACTGAACAGGAAAAAGGTTCCAACATTGTCCTTTTTATTGTAGTCTTCTAATTCTGTCTCACTTTCTTTGATGGCCTCGCTCTTGATATTCAGAACATAACTATGAAACTCTATACTACGCAGTTTGCTAAGTCTGAAATATGTTATCACATTAGAAAGGGCTTTTGAAGGGTGAGAATGAGCCAACAGATAGTCACATTGTGTGCTCTGCTATGAAAGACACTTTGGAGGTCATTTCCTAAAGAGAAAATCAATCTTCAGCTTTGAAAGCTTTGACATTGATTTAAATTTGGCCAAGGATTTGAAGTTTCCTTTTGGAAAATGAATGAAAGCAAAAAGAAGCAATATTCCTTCAAGACAACACTGAAAAGAAAAAAAAATTGCCTCTGTGCCCAATTCTGATCTCTGTATATTGTGAGTAGGAAGTGATTAATTCATGTGAAACACTTAAATGTTGTAACACTTCCGCCATTTCAACAGCTTAGAAGACATTTCCTGTTTTTTGAATCAGGGATATATACTTACCATTTCATAGACCTTTTGTGATAATGACCAATGAAAAAACCCAACCCAAAGCTGTGAGGTACAAAGGAAAGACCAAAAGAAAGTCTCCCGTGAGCTGAGACCCTGCAGGCCCTGCACCAAGCTTGTGACTGAGCCTTGGGGCTCCAGTCCTTTAGGATAACACACCTTTTATGTTCTCCAGTAAAAGACAAAGGTTCATAGCTGTGATGCAGACTCCGTTTTGCATTGTGTTTTGAAGGTAGACTGGAGGGGTCCGGAGAGTTTATGCTTTCAGTATTACTAAATAGGCATTGTAAAATTACCTTTATTATATAAGCTGTGTTGCAGAAGGCTAACACTGATTCTAGGGTTTTTACTGATCGGAGTCTTGAATGGGAAATGGCAGCTGTAAGGCTAAACTCACACTAAAGTAGCTATGACTTATGGATTCAGAGGTAGAGTACTGTTACCATAGCTTGGTTTGGTTGGTTTGGTAGTTTGTATGGTAGTTCAGAGAAATTTTGGAAGTTTTAGAAATGCTGTCCATTTGGATAAGCTACTTCAGAGAATTGTTCTACAGAACTGCATGATTCAAAAAAGTTTTAAGTTGTGTAACTCATGCTGTTTGTGTTCTTGTGCAGCTCGTAGCTTTAGCAAATCAAACACCTGAGAACTCTGTACACTTTATATGAAAAAACTGCTGAATAAACATCTCATCTCACTTGATGAGTGAATAGATTTCGTTTGACTTCAGAATATTTTGAACCAAACCCTAATGTGTATGCATTTTTAAACCAGCTGACAGATAGCCTTTGAAAAACAAGCTTATCACTTTGTGTCCTGGGTTGCAATGTATTCTATTACCATGAGCCGTTGAAGCCTGGCGCCGGTGTTCCTTGCCCCCCCTGCCCCCCTCGGGACTATTCTTCTGTTAATGCGCCCATCAGTGCCTTGCCCCAGGACTCACCATCCCTTTGTGAGATGCTCCGGCCAGGGGGGGAGGGGTGGAGCCAAGCATTCCCGCCGGAGATATTTGGCGGTTGGGAACAGCACGAGGGGCCTTAGCCGCTGGGATCCCAGAGGACAGGGACTGCACCGCCGCCGGAGTTTCGGAGGAGGACCAGCTTTCTTTTTCTACAAGATCACCGCTTCAACGGGATCATTTAAAAGAGAACTGCAGCTGCCACCGAAATCGGATTGCTCAGACCTTTTTTTCTACGGACCACCGCTTCATCAGGACCATTTCGGAGAGAACTGCAGCTGCCACTGGATCGGACTGGTACCAGCACCCTGCCCGGCAGGGGGCCAGGTTGTATCCCTGACTCTGTCAGGCCTGTAACCAGTTCTTCTGTATTATTGTTTTGTTGTATACATTAGTAAAACCTGTTATTCCCATTTCCTCATATCTTTGCCTGAAAGCCCCTTAATTTCAATTTTATAATAATTCGGAGGGAAGGGGGTTGTAATTTTCTGTTCCAAGGGGGGCTCCTGCCTTCCTTAGCAGACACCTGTCTTTCAAACCCAGACAGATTTTGGCGCCCAACGTGGGGCCTGAGGGCATTGAGGAAAAAGGGTGAAGAGGGAATAACAGTTCCTGGCTAACCTGATTTTTTTGTGCACTGGACGTGGGAACTTTGTTAGGCAGCACCATGTGGTCTAGTTTACCTTGCTTCGGGTGGCACGTGGTCGTGGCTATGCTTTTCCCCTTTGCAGCCCCTTGTCTAAACATGGGTCCTCTGACTAAGGCTACCGTGGCTGCTATCCAGCTTGCACTGTGGGTTGATAAGGTGAGGAATTCATGGTTTTTGAATTTCCTGTGGAATGTGGGCACATGGATAAAGGGCTATCACACGCTCAGCGTATGTTTCTGGGATTACATTAAAAATGGTACCTTCTGTGAGGAAATAACACCAGGGGAAGTTTTCTCCCAACCATTCAACCAGTTCTTTGGGTCTGCTCCACCAGCTTTCAAAGGGTTTAGATTTCCCCTAGATACTATCCTTGTGTTGCTAATAGGCCTACTCTGCTTAGCCATCAGAGATAAGGTGAGATTGACTTGGATAACTACTTGGGCACCCACCCCAGAGACTAGGAATGCTGCCCCAGAACCTGACACGGCCCCAGAGGCTAGAGAACCTGCCCCGCAGCCTGACCCTGTCCCACAACCTGGCATTGCCCAACAGCCCACCTCAGAAACGGACCAGCCGAATTGGGTGCGGGTACTGGTGAAGGAAATACGTGAGATGCTGAGGGAATACACCTCCCAAACTAGTGGGAAACCTTGTCCTGAAGAGGGAGAGTCTGATGGTGCAGCAGTGGAACCCACAGATGTTACAGCTGTGCAGGGTCCAGCTGAACCACAAGGACAGTCACAGCCAGCGGCAGTCGCCCCTGTGCAGAGGAGGAAGTGCAAGGCCAAATCAGTACGCCCAGTTAATGATGGTGATGAACCAGAGCCCTCACAACCAGCAGGGGAGTCAGAGCCTGAAATTATCATCGAATCCCTGTCGTTCGACAGTCTCCGTAATATGCGAAAAGACATTGCGCGACGGGGGCGTGAGCCTTATACAACCTGGTTACTTCGGGTTTGGGACCTTATGGGTAAAGGCGTACAACTGGATAGTGGCGAAGCCAGGTATTTGGGATCCTTGGCCCAAGACCCAGGGGTGGACCAGGTATTTGTAAGGGAGCCAGGGCCCCTTTCTCTCTGGGAGCGGCTTTTAATGAGTGTGAGGGAAAGGTTTGTCCACAGAGAGAGAATGCAGGAGTACCATCATAGAATGCAATGGAAGACCCTTGAGGAAGTGATCCAACAGCTGAGAGAAGTGGCAGTGTTAGAGGTACTCTTTGGGAAGGATGGACAGCATGATAATGACCCCGACAAGGTCAAATGTACAGGGCAAATGCTGTGGAACCTGGCAAAGCTGGGGCCACAGCAATATGCCACGTTCATTGCAACAATTAATGCTGATGACAACCAAGAGACAGTGGGTTCTGTTGCCAACAGGTTCAGGTATTATGAGAGTTTAGTCAGTGGCCCAATGAAAGCTCATGTCGCTGCTGTGGCTAGGGACCTCAAAAGAAGAGATTAGGGAGGAGGTGATGAAGGAGGTGAGGAGGAGCAGCTCTCATGTGGCACCAGTGCAGGTCATAAACCCCAGAGTCAGAGCCCGACATCCCCCAGCTAGAGAGAGAGGGTACACCCCACGATCTGAGCTGTGGTTCTTCCTGTGTTACTGTGAGGAAGACATAAGAAGGTGGGATGGGAAACCCACTTCTGTCCTGGCAGCACGGGTTCGTGAGCTCAAAAGGGAAAACACTAACCGAGGGGGTTCCACTAAAGCGAAAGTAGCCTCAGCCTCCTGTGACCGAGCTGCCAGGTATTACAGAAGGGAGGATGATATGTCGGATCCCCTTGAAGAAACATCTAGCAGGTATGTCCAGGGGAGGGATGATAACCAGGCCTAGAGGGGCCCTGCCTCTAGCCAGGAAGAGGCATGGGAGAATCGGGTCTTTTGTACAGTGTGGATCCGATGGCCTGGCACATCAGAGCCACAGAGATATGAAGCGTTGGTTGATACTGGAGCACAATGTACCCTAATGCCATCGGGACATGTGGGGGCAGAATCTGTGTCGATCACTGGGGTGACAGAGGGGTCGCAGCAATTGACTCTGTTGGAAGCTGAGGTGAGCCCGACTGGGAAGGAGTGGCAGAAACATCCTATTGTGACTGGTCCGGAGGCCCCATGTATCCTGGGAATAGACTTTCTCCGAAATGGCTATTACAAAGATCCGAAAGGATTTAAGTGGGCTTTTGGGGTAGCTGCTGTGGAAGCAGAAGGCATTAGGCAGTTGAACACCTTGCCTGGACTATCAGAAAATCCTTCTGCAGTTGGGCTCCTGAAGGTGGAAGAGCAACGGGTGCCAATTGCCACTTCGACGGTGCACCGCTGGCAGTATCGGATGAATCGAGATGCCATGATCCCCATCCACAAGATGATCCGTGAGCTGGAGGGCCAAGGGGTGATCAGCAAGACCCACTCACCCTTCAACAGCCCCATCTGGCCTGTGCGCAAGCCTGACGGAGAATGGAGATTGACTGTGGACTATCGTGCTTTGAATGAAGTGACTCCACCATTGAGTGCTGCTGTGCCGGACATGCTGGAGCTCCAGTACGAGCTGGAGTCCAAAGCAGCAAAGTGGTACGCCATTATTGACATTGCTAATGCATTTTTCTCCATTCCTCTGTCACCAGAGTGCAGGCCTCAGTTTGCCTTCACCTGGAGGGGTGTGCAGTACACCTGGAACCGACTGCCCCAGGGGTGGAAGCACAGTTCCACCATCTGCCATGGGCTGATCCAGACTGCGCTGGAAAAGGGTGAGGCTCCAGAACATTTGCAGTTCATCGATGATATCATCGTATGGGGGAACACGGCAGTGGAAGTATTTGAGAAAGGAGAGAAAATCATCCAGATTCTCCTGGAGGCCGGCTTCGCCATCAAGAAACGCAAAGTCAAGGGACCTGCCCGAGAGATCCAGTTCCTGGGGGTAAAGTGGCAAGACGGACGGCGCCAGATTCCCACTGAGGTCATCAATAAGATCACTGCGATGTCTCCACCGACCAACAAGAAGGAAACACAAGAATTCCTAGGTGTCATAGGCTTTTGGAGAATGCACATTCCCGAGTACAGCCAGATCGTGAGCCCTCTCTACCTGGTTACCTGCAAGAAGAACGATTTCTACTGGGGCCCTGAACAACAACAAGCCTTCACTCACATCAAGCAGGAAATCGCTCATGCGGTAGCCCTTGGCCCAGTCAGGACAGGACCAGAGGTGAAAAATGTGCTCTATTTTGCAGCCAGGAACAAGGGTCTGTCCTGGAGCCTTTGGCAGAAGGTGCCTGATGAGACTCAGGGCCAACCACTG
Source organism: Podargus strigoides (assembly GCA_028020825.1). NCBI lineage: Eukaryota > Metazoa > Chordata > Aves > Caprimulgiformes > Podargidae > Podargus > Podargus strigoides. The sequence goes on along the minus strand of CM051627.1, from coordinate 15,009,953 downwards.
GGATTCTGGAGCCGAAGCTACAGAGGGTCCGAAGCCAACTACACTGTGACAGAGAAAGAAATCTTGGCTGCCTATGAAGGAGTTCGAGCTGCCTCAGAAGTAATCGGCACAGAGGCACAACTCCTCCTGGCACCCCGACTGCCGGTGCTGGGGTGGATGTTCAAGGGAAAGGCTCCCTCCACGCATCATGCCACCGACGCTACTTGGAGCAAATGGATTGCCCTCATCACTCAGCGCGCCCGCATTGGAAACCAAAATCGCCCTGGGATCTTGGAAATAATTACCAACTGGCCAGAAGGTGAGGCTTTTGGATTATCTTCTGAAGAAGAGGAAGAGGAAGTAACACGTGCTGAGGAAGCCCCTCCATATAACGAGCTACCAGAGAGTGACAGACGATATGCCCTCTTCACCGATGGTTCCTGCCGAATTGTAGGTGCTAGCCGGAAATGGAAAGCTGCTGTATGGAGCCCCACACGACAAGTTGTACAAGCTACCGAGGGAGAGGGTGGATCGAGCCAATTTGCTGAACTCAAAGCCATCCAATTAGCCCTGGACATTGCTGGGAGAGAGAAGTGGCAAAAGCTCTACCTCTACATTGATTCATGGATGGTAGTCAATGCCCTGTGGGGTTGGCTGGAAAGGTGGAAAAAGGCCAACTGGCAGCGTAGGGGAAAACCAATCTGGGCTGCTGATGAGTGGAAGGACATTGCCACTCGGGTAAAGGAGCTACCTGTGAAAGTCCGTCATGTAGATGCTCATGTCCCCAAGAGTCGGGCTAATGAAGAACATTGCAACAACGAGAAGGCAGATCAGGCTGCAAAAATAGAGGTGTTCCAGATAGATTTGGATTGGCAGCATAAAGGAGAGTTGTTCTTGGCTCGGTGGGCCCATGATGCCTCAGGCCATCAAGGCAGAGATGCCACCTATAAGTGGGCATGAGACCGAGGGGTGGATCTAACCATGGACAGCATCTCCCAGGCTATCTGTGACTGTGAGACGTGCGCTGCGATCAAACAGGCCAAGCGGGTGAAGCCCCTGTGGTATGGTGGGCGGTGGTCCAAATACAAGTATGGGGAGGCCTGGCAGATCGACTACATCACACTGCCTCAAACCCACCAAGGCAAGCGCTACGTGCTCACAATGGTGGAAGCCACCACTGGATGGCTGGAGACCTTCTCTGTGCCTCACGCTACTGCCCGGAACACCATCCTGGGCCTTGAAAAGCAAGTCCTTTGGAGGCATGGCACCCCTGAGAGAATTGAGTCCGACAACGGGACTCATTTCAAGAACAGCCTTGTCAACACCTGGGCTAGGGAGCATGGCATTGAGTGGGTGTACCACATCCCTTACCATGCACCAGCAGCTGGGAAAGTTGAACGGTGCAACGGACTGCTTAAAACCACCTTGAAGGCACTGGGTGGAGGAACTTTCAAAAACTGGGAGATGCATTTAGCAAAAGCCACCTGGTTAGTTAACACCCGAGGCTCCACGAACCGAGCAGGCCCCGCTCAATCTGAATCCTTACGAACAACAGACGGGGATAGGGTTCCAGTAGTGCACATGAGAGGTATGCTTGGGAAAACTGTTTGGGTTAATTCTGCCTCGAGCAAAGACAAACCCATCCGTGGGGTTGTCTTTGCTCAGGGACCAGGTTGTACTTGGTGGGTAATGCAGAAAGATGGGGAAACCCGGTGTGTACCACAAGGGGACCTTATTTTAAGTGAGAACTGAGTGTAGAGTTTCATTGTGTATGTATGTATATATATATGTGTGTGTGTGTGTGTGTGTAGAGTTTAAGAAAGGTATTGATTTGGGATGATGCAAATGGTAATAGAATAAGGGGTGGATAATGTCCTGGGTTGCAATGTATTCTATTGCCATGAGCCGTTGAAGCCTGGCGCCGGTGTTCCTTGCCCCTCCCCCCCCCCCAACCCCCCCCCCCCCGGGACTGTTCTTCTGTTAATGGGCCCAACAATGCCTTGCCCCAGGACTCACCATCCCTTTGTGAGATGCTCCGGCCGGGGGGTGGGGGTGGGGGGTGGAGCCAAGCATTCCCGCCGGAGATAATTTGGGGTTTGGAACAGCACGAGGGGCCTTACCCGCTGGGATCCCAGAGGACAGGGACTGCACCGCCGCCGGATTTTCGGGGGAGGACCAGTTTTCTTTTTCTACAAGATCACCGCTTCAACGGGATCATTTAAAAGAGAACTGCAGCTGTCACTGGATCGGACTGCCACCAGCACCCTGCCCGGCAGGGTGCCAGGTTGAATCCCTGACTGTCAGGCCTTTAACCAGTTCCTCTGTATTACAGTTTTGTTGTATACATTAGTAAAACGTGTTATTCCCATTTCCTCATATCTTTGCCTGAAAGCCCCTTAATTTCAATTTTATAATAATTCGGAGGGAAGGGGGTTGTATTTTTCCGTTCCAAGGGGGGCTCCTGCCTTCCTTAGCAGACACCTGTCTTTCAAACCCAGACACTTTGACACATTGAGCCTTAAAATGAGGATTGCTTTTTGCATCTAGAATTTCTCTGTAGGAGTGAGAACTTGCCACCATATTTTTTTTTTTTAGCATACTACAATAAAACTGCTTGTCTGTGCTTGTTGGTGGCAGGAACACTTCAACATACATTTCTTCAAGACACATATTAAAAAAAAAAAAATCTTGAAAGGGTATGATGCTTTTAATTCTGCAGTTAATTTTCTGCAGATTATTACCTTGCTGTTTGAGGGTAGTAGTGAAGATGGCATTTTTCTCTATTATAATTTCTGCTAATGTCTTAATCTCATTTTGAATCTGCATTTTATAGTTTAATTCCAGATCAACAGTAGATTATAGTTTTCTATAATTGTAATAAAGAGCAGGTGTATACTATGGTGTATCCAAACTTTCACACTCTTAAGATCTAAGGGAGCAAAAAACTTAACATTTAGGTCGGGCTGAAAAAAAGTACAACTAAGATGTTTGCTAGGTCAATGCTCTGAAGACTTACTTTCACTGCTTGCTTTTTCATGTTTCGGTGAAATTTTTGTTATTTTAATTTTCCAGCTAATTAGAGAGTGAGCATTGCAGCGCTGTGATGTTGTCCTTCCATCCCTGTGGTCATCTGCCAAGTCTGTAACTGTATCTTCAGCATGTCTCCATTTCAGAGTGAAAGCTCCTTATGTCAGGAGCTTTGTGGATTTCTTCCCAGCTACTGTGCGATTCCAGACTCTTTTGACAGCACTGAGTAAATTGCACCAGTGGGCTCAGAGGAAAGCAGTCTGCTAGTTCTAAAATCTATTCTAAAATATTCCACTGTTGATGAGTGTTTACTTGTCTGTACATGAAGAATGCAGGAAATTAAAATAAAACTGGCAATCTAGTTTTTGTAGCACTTCACCTAGGTAAATACTAAGACACTTAGAAATGTTAATTGACTTTGAGAGGTCTTGTCATATGTGCCATGGCTTAAGCTTTGAAGTCATGTTTTCAGTTCATATATGTAAAGTTAAGCACATGCGTAGCCCGTGGAGCTGTTCAAACTGGTCACCAGTAGTGTCACAATAGCTAGAAGGAAGGAAGAGGTTCACATTAAAAACAGTGCAGTGAGTGATACAGTGTTATGTCTGCTTTGGAACATGGAATATTTTGATAGTAAATGATTCTACCTTTCTTAATGCTTAAATCTGTTAGATTGAATCAGTTTTAAATGTGCATATGCAATCTAGTCTCTTTCTGTTAGGGTACACAGTAGTGGTTTCATGGTTACTGGTATGATCCAAGCTAGCTTAAGAATCTTATTTATTGGAGAGTTCTTTGGAAGAGATTGTGGAATTGCACCACTTTATTTTTGGTTTGAATTTGACTTCCCCTTTTCTGATTGATTCAGCCTTTTCTAGGATGCTTACTCCTTGGGGAAAAAACAAGTCTGATGGCATTCAATTCCTATTCAGAGATTAAAATAACCTTTTCAGCTCCATACTGCATCAGGATATAAAGTGAAGGATCATGAAAGGCAGAGGTCACTTGTGAGTAGTATGGAGCAAATAATTTAGGAAACAAGAGAGGGATTTGTTAAAAAATATTTTTATATAATCTAGGCCAGAAGGATATTTTTCAAGCAATTTAATAACTTCATATGATACACTTAATTTGTGTAACAGCAAAAAATATACTCTTAATCTTTTCTTTTCTACAACATAGTACAACTTGTTATCAAGGAAACGTGGATCATTCCATTAACTATGAAACCACTTCTTCCCACTGTTCTCTGGTCTTCACCTGGTACCTTGCTCAGACATTTCCCTTAGAGGAACTTGGGCATTTGCTTTGGTCCCTGTCTGTGTGCAACACTTCCCTCTCCAGCAAGAGTACCCCACCACTACTGTCCTTGGAGGAAAAAAGCTCCATTTATTTTTTTTCCTTTTTTTTTTCCCCCCCCTTCTCTCTCTTTCTAGGACAGGACTGTGTGAGTGTATCTCTCTTGCTGGCTCTTTCACACCTTTGCCAGGCAACAGTAAAGATAACATCTCATCTTTTTTGTCCCCTCTAGAACACTCTTATTCACAGTGCTTGTTTGTATAAGAATGTGCTAACCCGATGAAGACGCATTAATTTCTTCTTCACAAGTCTTTCTTCATTTATAGGTTACCCATTTTTGTTCAGACACTCTTGAATCATTATGGATGAGCAATAAACCTTCACCAATTCGTGTACGTCACTGTTTCAGGAGGGAAATGGTATATACAGCAGGAACTGCAATCATTTTCTGTCGGAGTGTGAGTTCAGAGATTCCCGATAGCTGACTTGCCAAGGTTAAACAAGGTCCCTTAGTCCCTGTTGGGAAATAGAATACTTTCTTCCATGTTATTAAAAGCGATCTCTTAGAAACAGGTCTTTCAGCTAGGTTACAGGAAAGATATGCCTCTACATTGTGGTAGGTTATAGGTTATTCTTGTATTATAACTAAATACTTCTCACAACTAGAAGAACTGACTCGTAATTTCATGTAATCATAACCCAGCGATGCTGCTGCAGTTACTGTTGTGTGACCCAGTGGGTCCTGCAATAACCTTTGCCCTGTAGCTGGCGATTCCGTTGGGGCGGCAGAGGCTGGTCTGCGCTGCGAGTCTCTTTTCCTTCAGCATGCCCAAGGGAACTGTGCTCTGACAGGGAGTAGGACTGGGCAGTAATAACAAATCAAGAGATGTGAGCTAGAAAAAGGTGCTTGGAGAGGACCTGCGTCAGAGGATGAAGTAACTCTGGGGTGATTTCTGCTGTATAGAAGTCAAAAGGAGGAAAGATGTGTGGGAGTTTGTGGCTGCCAAGGCCTGTGGCATTGCAGTGTTGCATCTCAGTGCTCTGTCAGTGTGAACCTCTCCTTCCAGCTGCCTCCCCCAAGCAACAGCCCTTCATTTATTGCTCTCAGAGATGTATTCCTGTCTCTCCCAAGTGACCCATTCCCCCAGTTAGAAAACTGCTCATCTAAAGTATAGTCTGAGGAACAGTTGCAGTTTACTTGGGAGGACTGCAGCTTCCTCAGTAGCCTGGTCTTAGGATTTTTTTCTGCAGAATTGGAACTTCTTGTACTGCACTGGAGACATACAAAGCATGGAGGTCTAAGCAGGAGCAAGTCTACTGCTCCCATGGTTTAGCCTACACCTCACAGCTAGTGCTCTGGGTAATGTATTCCCCCAGGTGAGATGCTGTACCTCTCATCTGTCACTTCATATGGTGGGAAGAAAAGCTGAAACTGTCCAATTTCACTGGACCTGTGTTTACCCTTTGAAAAGGAGATGGTTCCAGTAGGAGCAAAGGGAAGGACTGCATCCTATGTAAAATATTTTGGAAACTGATTTCTAATTTAGAGCTGGTGATGTTTTGGTGCTCAGGGAAATGGTTGTTTGAAGATGAGTGACTTAAGTGAAACAATTGTAAAACGATTTTGAATTATTATATACAAACTTAAGGCAGACTACAGTTTAACTTCATTGGTTTAGGACAGTGCTCGTGAAAAGTCAAAATCCTAGAGTAACTTTGAATGCACAGTACAGTAATGATCCCTTTTGTCTTTGAAGAAAGGAGTTCAAATCAGGATTTGACAAGTAGACTGTATATAGTAGCCTTTGTAACAAGACTGGACATTATTAGAGGAGTGTGTGCTTCAGCTGTGATGATGAAAATTATGTCATCCATAATCTTGTCAAGAACAGTTACTTCAGTGATCAGTTGGCAGAGATTTTTGTGAGGGTTAGTCAGTCCAATTACTTTGTTTTTCATATGGCCAAACCACTAATTGTCCATAGAATACTCTAAAGGTGACCATAAATCCTTAACATCAGCTCACGTATGTGTGCTGAAACGTTGACTGGTTGAAAGTCACTAACCTTGAGGGTTGGTGCTTTCTCTTTAAACACAAAAGAATATTCTTCTCAAAAGAGTAGAATAATTTCTATATAAAGAAAAAACAGTAGTTTAACAATGTATTGCAGTTTGGAGCTTTATGGTCCACCTTTAGAATACAATGCGTTGTAGTAACTTTGGGCAGATATTTTTCTGTGACTATAAGCTGAATGAAAGCTCTGTGAGCTGCTTGGTTTTTACTACCATATCATAGCTTATAAATCATGCTGTATTAGTAGGGCTGGCATTTCCCACAGGAAAATATTAGTTGTCCTGACATTCTTCCAAATTTGTTAAAAGCTTTTAGCCAGTACAGCGGAGGAGCAACTGCTAAGCATTTGTGCATGTGCATAGACGTCCTTAACTGGCTAACAGACATACTTCAGTATTATTCCCAGGAACTAAACATGTCTTGTTCTCTGGTGGTATTCTTAGCTTAAGAAACAGGTAACATGCAATATTCAGTGAGTCATTGTGCCCAGCACTGCTTTTCTTTCACAGTGGTTTTAAGGAGGATGAATGCTTTGCTTTCCCATCTCTGTGTCTAATTTTAGTAGGTCAGCAGGCAGGAGGACGTTCAGGCCACCTTCTCAGAAGATTGCATCCAAAATATTAAAAAAATATTAAATATTAAAATTTCAAAATGACCTGCCAGTTTTAGCTCAGTCTGTGGGGATTTTTTTAGTGAGTACTGGTTCAGCAAAGCATGTTGCAAGTAGGTATGGCTGGAAGTTACTACTGTGCTGTTGAATCTGTGTTTAAAACAGCTCCTGTTCTTACTTTCTGGATAAATACACAGGGTCGCATTTTAGTGTTAATTTTTGCCACTCCACTAAATGGACATGAGGAAGATTTGGTTGTCTTGTTACAAAGCAGAATTTGACCCCTAGTACACTGGTGACAGTCATAAAAGAACCTTTCTGTCCTTCTGTGTTAATAGACTGCTAAAGGTAAATTTCCATCTTGGAAGGAAATGAGATCATGCAGCTCAGGGTATCTGCTTTTATGCTTTCTTACCAACAGAGTGACTTGTCCAGAATATAATTGTATCTCTGTCTTTCTCTGACATGTGTACACACACACGCAAATAAAAAACGAGGATTTATAAGTAATGTTTTGGTAATTTTGCTAATGCAAATCTTGTCGGAATATGTTTCACCTCATAAGTCATGGCTGAATTTGACTTTACTGTAATTTTCTGCTATTTATAGCAGGAAAAATTCCTTCTAGTCTATATAGAACTATTTAAAAGAAGTTTTGTGATCACTGCAAGTGGCAATATAAGCTAAACTAAAGCTAGTGTAAGGAATTTTGGCCACACATAGTTGCAGAAAAAACATGAAAGCATTTAAAAATCAGTAACTTATATTGTGTATGTTTCAAAAACTCATAGGTTTGTTTGAAGCAGCCTGTCAAAACCAGCATTTGTTTCCTTGCAGACTTTGTTCTAACAGTGCTGCATGCCTGAAGTCATGTGGCTGTGTATTTTGAAGTGTTTTATTCCTGAGTTATTTCCCCTAGTATTTTAGTCTGTTGTTCTTATGTGCTTAAGCTGGACTTAAAAAAACTTTTCAATATATGGGATTTTCACATATGTTAGTATATTCATAGAGAAAAATAAATGGAATTTTACATCAGCATAGACATGAAAAATAGCATTTTATGCAAGTAATTATTCACTTTAGAAACTAACAATTTAGATACTTGTCTTTGAAATTATGTCATGAAGTGGTCATGAAACTGCAGCCATGTCTTACCAAGTGATTATTGGACAATTGTTTTAAAAAATGTTGAAAAATTAAAAGTAGAAAAAGATTATTAAGGTGATTTCAGTTATTTCCTATTTGGTACCTGAAAACACATAATACAGCGTGTCTGATTTTATATTTTTATTTAAAATATGGTTTAAAATTGCTATAAATTCAGTGAGCTTTGTGGAGATAAAAGTTTGCAGTATTGATTGAATTCAGTGTTACCCATTTTCATGCTCAAAATCTCCCATACACAAGTGAAAATAAGAAAAAGAGATAATTTAATCTCATTTTGAAAATTAATACTGCAAAATGTTTTTTCCTGGAAACAAAACAATTGAATTGCAATGAACAAAGTTTTATATTTACAATAACTTGATCAATCTTTTAAAATAAGCATTAATTTTGACTTTTTATGAAAAACATTTCCAAATTTAGTTTTCTGCTGTTTATAGAGAAATTCTGAAAAAAGTACAACAAAGTCTCTCTTATATTTTTTTTTAATGCAGGCTTCATTCCAGAACTAATATTCGGTACAACCAGAGACTGAAATGGTGTGACTGGAGCATTAAATGATTTGGTTTTGACAGCTCCATCATTTTCTGAGAACTTGGAACAGAATTTGGGCTCTGCTTCTGTGCTATCCTAGGTTATAATGCCATCCTTGCGTAATGAGGGAGGTATGCTAGTCTTGGATTTTTAATACACCCTGTTAATTATTCTGTATGCTTGTACCTCTAAGTTGCAACAAAGTAAATGTTTGTATTTTTATTCATTTGTATACGTTATTTGAGATATAAGGATGTTGATAGTTACAACATTATTTTTCAAAGGTAACCATAGAACTGCTCCTCTGACTTTGAGTTCAGAACTACCCTATCAAAGCACAATTAAAAGGAAAGTCAGAAAGAAGAATGGAGTCATCACTGCAAATGTCGCTGGCACAAAATATGGAATTGGTAGGAAGCTACATACTGTTTTCATCCTAATAGCCATTGACATGAGTGAATTACTAACTAACGGGGTGAATTAATGGACCTTGCATGAGCTGACAGTGAGACATTTCCAAAGGATTTTCATTTTTAAGAAACCTCTATGCCTTTTTTATGACGTCGAGTTGATATCTTTGAACACTGTGCATCTGTTACTCCCTGTTTGTTACTCAGGGAAGGCCCTTGAAATGGAAAAACTTAAGTAATCAAGAAGGCTGTGGAAAAACACTCTAATTATGAATTACATGTGTTTAGAAGTTTACTTAAAGCCTTGAAAAGTGAACAATGTAAATTTAATGTTAAGTACTCTCATTATTATGCAGAGGTTTCTGAATAAAATCTACTAATATTTTGTGTTTTGATGCTTGGGACTACTTCAGAAAAGACTTTTCTCCTAGAATCTGAGTTATGCCTGGCACGTAACCAGTCTATTCTGTTTGGGTTTTTTTTTTTTTTTTAATATTAAATAGTGTATGCATTTGCTTTTCTGTCTACTGTACCTTGACTAAGGAGGCATTCTGGTCCCCTGTCTGCAGTGATTCTTGTAGACATCACTGTTTTAACATATGTGATAGCCAAGATTAAGTCCAAAAGCCATGCAAGTGGTCTTTTACTAGATGATTGTGGAATGCCCTGAAGCTCTTTACAGTTCCCATCAGTGGTTGTGCTCCGATTCCAGCCTCAGTACAAAGTGCTGTAACATTGTAATGTCACATTTCCGATAGAGTGATGGAAACATTGAGAGATAAATAATAGCTTGCATGCTAACATTGTTCTCAGGCAAAGAGTTGAATGTTGGAAGTGTTTAAAATCTTAATTGATTTTTTAAATTTTGAAAGTGAATCTATTTTAGAAATTCAAAATATTCCTTAAGTAGATGATTTCTTTGTAGTGCGTGTAGTAATACGAGAAATGGGATTTGTGAAAACACGTGATGAAGATGAAACAGCTAATCTTATATGGAGTGATTCTGCTGTGCAACACGAAAAGATTGCTGAACTTCGGAACTATCAGGTAGAGTGGTAATTAGGATTTCTGACATTGTTTTGCCAATTAGTAGGCCCAGTACAAAAGACACAGCCAGCAGCAGAACAACAATCCAGTAAGTAGGTTGTATTTCACATAAAGGGGTCAGTATATGGAGGATAGCTGGGGGTACAAACAAGTCAGATAGATCACAAATAACAGACATCAACCCCAGCAACCCCAGGAATGACACAGTATCACTCATAATAGATGGAACAAGCAGAGACACGAGGTAACCCACAGAGAAAATGGGAGACAACCAGGAGAACAAGGTGGTTACATATGACAGAGGTAACCCCACGTTGCCTCCCCACAAAGCCCGCATTTGTACGTGCCAGACCTAACTGGGATCCAGTTGCATGAGTGGTCAGGAGGTCCTTCCCCAACAGGAAACTCTGTGAAGTACATCCACTCCATGGACAGACTCTCCAACCCTTCCTGCAAGTGGGCCCAGCTTTTATCCCCAAACAGGACACCTGGCACTTGTTATCAAAATGCAGGGCACCTGGGGCTTGTTTACCCAAGGGCTTTCCTTGCAAGGCTGGCCCCACCTTGGAGGAAAGCCAAAAGGTAAATTCATCCCCTCCTCTTAAAGGGCCATGGGAACCACCCATATGTCAACCTTAATTCAGGGCTGGGGGTTCAGACCCCAGCACTTCAGATATGTTTCAGTAAACTGCTTTACTCTGAAGCGTTCAGTGATGTGTTACTTTTGGTCAGTTAAATTTGTATGGAGATTAAAAATAACCATAAAACACCACCAACCAGAGTGCAATAAGGCTATACCACTATACTTTTTAAACTCCTGTTCTCTTTTCCAGAGTTATTTGTTCATACCACTTGGAATCTGGTGTTTAAATATTTGGGGCTGTTCTTTCATGCTTTTGTCTGCCAGTTGGGTGTTGTGAATGATCAGAGTTTGAAAGAAGATGCAAAACATCATTTATAAGTAGCTCATAAGCTTTTAAGCAGTAAGTTAAGCAGAGCTCTCTCCACAGTTTCTGTGAACAACTAATTCCTTTTTTTCACCATTACTTTGTGATAGCATTCTTTGTTCCTAGATAGCTTTGTGAATAGAGTATGATAGTCTCCTTTCATGTCTGAAATGAAGTCAATGGGCATACTCATGTTGATGGAGGAGAATACAATTTACAGTATCTTTAGTATTGCTAAGAATACGTAGTATAATATATTATCTCAAATATTTTATATGTAACAGTAGTTATGTTTGCCCAAGCATGCAATTGAACATTTAAAATGATTATTTTGGGTATGACAGAAAAACTAGAAAGTACCAACTAACTTTTTTCTCCTTTCTTAGAGAATCAACCATTTTCCAGGAATGGGAGAGATCTGCAGGAAGGATTTTCTGGCAAGAAACATGACTAAGTAATATTTCTTTTAATATTAAGAAGTTTTTCAGTCATAGTATTTAATGCATTACAATACTGAATTATTGCTTGTAAGGTTTGTTTATGTTTACTAAGAGGCTATGAGAGGAGGTGCCGTTGTAGGGCCAACTAGATCTTAATTTCTGTAAATGGTCTCTTAGATGAGATATTCTCATGTGAAGGATAAGTGTGGTTACAGAATGAACACAATAAGTGGGGGAGAAGGTCTACAGGATGAATGGGAAGGGGAACAGACACATGTATGAGATGGTCTTTTTTGCAGTACCTTTGTTGTTTACGTTTAAACGGTTTGTGAACTGATCATGGACCAAGAATTACTCTCATCCATACTTATCCACTAACCTCCTTTCATACTTGAAAAGTTAAGAGGATCTTGAAACCTAAACAATGCAATCTGCTTTATTAAGTCATGTCTTTAGTAACTTAGGTTTTGTTCAACACCTTTGATTCTTTTGCAAGAAAGCACTCTGAGAAACAAGAGCACAGTCTGACCACGTCTGTGAGCTAAAATAGCACTTAGAAGAACAATTACTTGCTGTTTAATTCTCAGACCTCCTAGTAAGGACATTGAGTAGGGAGTATGTGTATTGAAACCTGCAAGTAAGTTAAATGACAAGTCTCTATCATGTAACACTTCAGGATGCATATGATAGTTTGGGGAGGGATGGTAACTAATGTAGAAATTGCTTTTTGCCTAAAAATAGAATAATTTCTGCCTAGATAATCTATTCAGTTAGTATGATAATAACATTTGTAAATATATAGCAGATGGAGAGCAGTTTAAAAATATGCATGAATCATGAATTATAATATCTATTTATGTTTAAAAAAATTTTTTTGTGGATATTTAGTGGCTTTCATCAAACTAGATTTGTAAAAATAATAGTTACAATGAAGCTGCAGAATCACTGACCCTCATGCAGTACTTCAAGACTACTATGGCTATTGTAGTTTCTGCAGAGTGTTTGTTGGATTGTTGGCTAAACAATTTGGTGACAGTGTGTCTATTATACCAATAGGGCTTGGCTGCAGTCCTGGCCTTACAGATGTGGTTGGCAGCTCTGTTGTTTCCACTGGTATTTGAGCCACTTAAAGAAAAAGTGTCCTATGCTACATCAGGAGTATTGTGTAGGCTCATAGTAGAAATGAAAAATTGAAATGATATTGTAAGTCTCTTTTACATTTAAGTCATCCTGATTCTGTTTCCATTACAAAAGTAGAAGTGTACCTAAATCTGTAATTAATTAAATAGTATTAAAATTCATCATAGCGCCATTTTTTAAAAAAGTTGGGAACTTCCTATGTCAGTTTGTTTATTTTTAAATAACCAGTCACTTTCTGTTTGTCTGTGGATATTTCTATTTTAGATCAGTCCACTCTATGTTACAGAGCAGTTTTCAGTTACTCGAACTAATTTCATATGAGGTTATGTATGAAGTTTCAGGTATTCTGCGTATCTGAGACAAACTAGCTGCACCAGTATTTAACGCAGCAAAGACTAATTTATTTGTCTGGGAACTATGGTATACTAGTCTGCATAGTACCAACAACTCCACATTGCTTCTGTAACTTGGCTGTTAACCAGTATTAAAGCTGCTTTGTTTATAGCTAACCCATATGTCTCTAGCCCATACTGCCAGTCTGTTGGGAGTATATGCTTCCTATCTGCCAGATACATGGCTTTGGGTGATGGAAATTTCTACTAACTGAATTCTCTACCATTTTTCCTCTTCTGTTTGTCTTTTCTGCATTTGAACAACAGAGCTGTGAAATGAGACATGCTCACTGCCTCAGTTGCCACAGCTATTAAAGCAGGGAGATCAGGATGTTGCTGCATCCTTTAACCAGATTCGGTTTCAGAGATCGTTCTCTATGATGTCTTAACCTTATTTTTGGTTTACTACTTCTGTTTTTTTCCCCACTTGTCTTGCTTTGCTTTGCTTTCTTTTCATTAAGGTGCTCAGGGAATCTCAATCACGGTATGCTGGTACCAAACACAAATCCAAGCTTCTGTGTTTTGCCTTATGTTGCAGGTTCCCAATATGAGCAGTGGCTTGGCCTGTGTATATGTACTACAATGCCTTACTTCTGAAATTACTTCAAAAGACTAGAAAGAAACAAAAAACTCTTCTTAAACTGCTTCCATTTTCATTTTAAATTCAGTCCTTGTTACTAATATTTTTTGCACCCATGAAGAAACTCCAGATATCCCAGGTCCTCTTTTTTTTGTGTGTGTTTTGATCCTCATACATCCCCAAATACATACCAGTATGAAACTTGCCAAATATCCCCATCCCTCCCAAGGGGAAAAAAAAAAAAAAATTAAAAAAGCAAAGAAATAGAGGAATCCAGGAGTCTATTAGGTAGAAAAAAAATCTATTGTGAGTTTAGTATTTCTAAGAATAGAAATAGCATTAAATCATCTGAGTAACTCAACAAAAACTATAACAGGAGTGAGATGGATGCCAAGAAATGAAATGAATGCCAGTAACATAATAAGCAAATACAATATGATAATAAGCAAAAATGCACAAGTTAGTCTGCTTTTGTTGTTCTTGAAATATGCACATGAATATGTTACAGACCTCTAACTCTTCTTAGCTGCAGAAGTTTACTTTCATGTTACAGCATTTTAATAAAAAAGTTTCATTACCAAATTATTGTAAATGCTTTCTAATCCTGAGGATTGATACATCAAAGTAGTTAAAAGATTTTAACTCAGTTACACTTTTTTGCAGAATGATCAAGAGTCAGCCTCAGGAGTATAGTTTTATTCCTCGAACATGGATCTTCCCTGCAGAATACACACAGTTTCAGAACTATGTAAAAGAACTGAAGAAGAAACGTAGACGGAAAACTTTCATAGTCAAACCAGCTAATGGTGCAATGGGACATGGGTAAGTCACATGTTAACTCCAGTCTTCTTACCCATTAAAGGTGAAATCTAGTGCTATTTACAACATTAACAGAAGCTGTGTATTAGTAAGAAGCTTGGCGTTAAAGTTGTATGGTCAGTATAAGAAAGGTCATGTATTGGATGAAGGCTTAACAACCAGAAACAGCTAAATGGAAGTATTATTTTAATGTTGTTCTGTATGTGGCATGGTTAGAGAATGCATTTTCTGACGAGGCTCAAAAAATTCTTAAGATCAGGATTTTTTAAATTGTGAATTTATCTAAAGAAAATATGTATTAATCTGTTGTGCTTAGACACAGAGATTGTATTGGGCATAAATGGCAGAGTTTTGGTGGTTGGGTGTCACGTGTAGGTGAGTCAGGATCTTCCAAAGCTGCGAAGCCCACCCAGCCACCCCATCGCATGCCAAAACTGCAAGTAGTCAGAGAAGCACAAACATGTTTAACATGGGAGCCATGAGGTGTAGGAGAAACAGAGGAGATGCAGTTGGGGATGTGGCTGGAGGTGCACTCTTTGAAGGAGGTGACACCCATGTCAGAGAAAGGACACCCCTGCAGAGACTGTGACCTGCAGTTGAGTTGAAAAGGCTCTGCCTGTGACAGGGCTGCACAGTAAAAAACAATGAGAAAAATACTGCAATTTCATTCTTAACTCTTTTCTTGGTTTTGGATATTTCAATTTTAGCTTTTATTGCTTTTATTATCAATTTGGATTATACAGTATAGTAAAGCTCTTAGTTATTAAAAATATATCAGAATTACTGTGAAGGTAAAACCTCCAAACTTTTCCATTTCCTTATTTTTCATTCCTCTTGATAAGGGCAAAGATAAACTGCAGGGAAAGGTAGCAGAATATTTCAGAGAAATGCTTGGAAGGTATTTCAGTATTTTAAGAGTATATTTAAGAGTATCATAAATAGTAAGAGGGTAATATTAAGGCAACAAAGTTATGGGAATTCAGGATTAATAATGATACACTGAAAAATACTAGCTATTACAGTTATTTACAGTTATTTAAAAGTCTGTGTAGTTAGGGACTGCCAGTTTATATTCTGTATGTAAACCATTTTTCATTCTGATGTGGGGAAATTGGAAAGCAGAAATACTGAGCTTAATCTATGCCATCCTTAGTTGTACCAATCAGCATCCTGCTTTGCAAATATCATCACTGAGTCAGATTAGCACTGCAGGTTCTTTGTAACCTGTACCTCAGGCGGAAATTGTGACAAAGACAGACTGGAAGCCCATTTTTAGAGCTGTTTGGGGAAGAGTAATCACAAAAACTGGAGACTGGTTGTTCTGCCAGACAATTTCTAAGTGTAGCGGGAACCCATCATTACAAATTGTTGAATCAAAGGAAGCAGAAAGTTATTTTGAAATGGCTCATTGCCTCTTTTCATCCATTGAAGCACCATAAAGGACAGGAAGCCATGTAAGTGAATGGCACTTTCTCTCTACCCTACAAATCACATATGTAAGTTTCTTTCTCCACGTAGACTTTAGCCTGACTACCTGCTGGGTGTTCATGAAAATCTGTTTTGAAGAGTAATGTCAAGGTTCCATGTTTTTAAAATAATTTTTGTCTTTACCAGGATCTCTTTAATAAGAAACGGAGAAAAGTTACAAGCTCAGGATCACTTGATTGTTCAAGAATATCTTGACAAACCATTTCTTATGGAAGGCTACAAGTTTGATCTACGTGTGTATATTCTTATAACCTCCTGTGATCCATTAAAAGTATTTTTATATCATGATGGACTGGTGAGAATGGGCACAGAGAAGTATCATCCCCCCAGTGACTCCAATCTGGTAAGTTGGAGTTCATTCCAATTTATTGTTTATGCATGTAGAATTTTACCTGTGTAGTGTTTGGAGGAGATAAATTATGACGTGAAATTTAATTTGGTATTCATCTGGCTGAATGTTTGTATTGTCATTGAAGAGAAAAAATTAAAATGAAAGATATTTAGCTCATACTTTTCTATCAAAATCAAAAGTATAGCCATATGATTGCTTAAGTATAAAAATTTTAAATGGCTTTGCATGTATGTAGGCTAAAGAGTTTATATATTTACTGAAAGAAATCAAAATATTTCAATTATTTACATTGAACTCAGAAAAAAAGGAAGTAAAGAAAATCACTTCAAGAACAGTTATATCGCTTTTATATTTATCTGAGACTCAGTTTGGGGTGGGGTCGTGGGGAGGATAAGGTTTATCTCCTGCTAAATCATTATTTAACATCCCTGGAGTTTAGAGCTTCTGCTGAGGATCCTATCATGTTTCAGCCATTGTGTTGGGAATACAAAACAGAAAAACAGTGATTTACAGACCAGTGCATGAGAGTAGTCAATACAATCCCTGAACGTGAGGGAATCTGCTGCTGGTACTGTTTGTCAGTGACTGCTTCAGCAGGGAAAGGAGTATGTACTTGACAACTTCAGGGTGATACAGCAAAGTTGCCTATGAACTTGCAAAGAACCAAGAAATAGTAAGGGGCATGCTAAAGTTCTTGGATGCTGTTATCATCCTGTTCACTGTATAGTGTCTTCCCCTGTTGAGAGATGTTGCCCCTCTCTTCAGGCACAGACCAAAATGTAGATGTCTGTTAAGGAAGAAGTAGATTTAAAGCATTAGGAGGCATCGGTGGATTTGAGTTTCTTACACCTCACCCTGTACTCCATTGCTACTGTATCTTTCCTTTTCCGTACCGTATACTTTTGGAGCTGCTTCAGTGTAATTATGCAATAGACAACATGTGGCTTTTGTCCTACTTGTCTCTTGAAATTGTGACTGTCTCTTAGTGCTCCTTTGAGGAATGCAGGTGTAATTTGGAGCCCAATACAAATGGTATATTTGGAAGAGTTCCAGTATTATATTTGGAATAATTTGCTTTTAATATTTTTATTGTTACTAATCTCAGCATTAGCAGCACTGAAATATGTTCTGAGTGGATAAACAGAACAGGCAGTTGTTTCTGTGTTCTCACAACTGTTCATGTTGCAGTTTGTCTATTGTGTGAAATAACCTGCCTCGTCACTAACGACATTGTTCTTTGGATGGCATTATTCCACAGTGACATTGTTCCAGATAACTTCAGACTAAAGATCAGTTGCGATGTTTAACAAATGTTCTAAAAACACTTTGTTGTTTTTTTTTTGTCTGAAATAATTTGAATTTATTGGAAAGATGACATTTATAATGATTCAAAACCAATAGGTTTCAAAATTATTCTCAAAGTAGTAATTGGAAACCATGGGAGAAATTTATTACTTGTAGTAATATATTGTTAACTAGCCTGCAGATAAGTTGGTTGGTTTTGTTAATTTCATGAAGCATTTTTAAACGTAAGTGCAGCAAGATAAATGAGAGCAGAAGTCTTGTGTTATCTGTTGGCTATCTTATCAAAAAGGAATTGGAACAGAAGGTTTATGGTCAATTTAGAACATCAACTACACTCAAGTAGGGAATCAAACAGGACATAGAACTGTCACTCTGATGTGGACAGTCATCATGGTAGTGCAGGTGGAAAGCTCAATTAATATCTATACTGGGAGATAATGTAAACATGTAAATCATGAATTATAAATTGGCCTTGGAAAGGTTATATATATGTGTATATATATATAAATGTAGCTGATAACATGAGTCCGTTGCTGGTGACCTTTTGGAACTACATCACTCAGTCATTTATGTAATATATATCTTGAAATTTACCTGCGTCTAATGTATGGCTATCAGCCAGTCAAAAATGAGCAATTTTGGCAGATATTAACGTGACAGATTAGTTTATATGTAAAAAATATTTTACAGTATCATTATCATGAGGACATTTCTCATAAATAAACTCCAGTGAAAACTGAAATGTGGGATTGTCTGTGAAACAGATGCCGGAGTGGTTTTTAGCACTTTTAAAGCAGCGCTTCAAAATACCGTCTTCATTGTTTGCTTCTTGTGGAATGTAATCACTCTGTAAGTTATGATAATTGCTTTTCACTTTTTTAGGTAGTTTACATACAGACCTGTAAAAATGGCAAATATATTATATTGCCTAACCAGGTGTTGAGCGGTGGATCAGTTGACTTGCAACTGGTTTAAATATGAGCACAGGTTTTGTTCTAAGAAGGCTACAGCAGTCACTAGATGAAATCTCCAGGGATCAGAAACACTAAATCTGCACATAGTGGAGATTTGCAAATATGAACTCTTTGACTATCTCAGTGTTGATTTAATATGTTCTTTTTATTTTAATTATTTTGAATTGACCATTCTAGAGTTGTACTTAAGAGATTTCTTTAATGCTTTTCTCCCCTTTTTTTAGAGTCGATTGTATATGCATCTGACTAACTACTCTGTCAATAAACATAATGAACACTTTGAACGAGATGAAACAGAAGACAAAGGAAGCAAACGCTCCATAAAATGGTTTACTGAGTTTCTAGAAACAAATAACCTTGATGTCTCCAAATTCTGGAGTGATATTTCAGTAAGATAAGATTAATACACTTTATTTTGTATATGTATATTCTTAGAAAATTAATTGCTTTTGCCATTGCTGTGCTGGAATCCAGAATGATTTTTGAAACTTTGTTAATCCAAATTCTCAGCAATGCATGCAGCAAAAGATATCATGATTATGATTTTTAAAAGACTAAATTTAGGGTTTGATTGTCAATTTAGCATTAAACTTTTTCTGAGGGACGAAAGCCTTTTCAAATGGTTATTCACATAAGTAATATAATACAAAGAACCATCCCATTTAAATTCTTGGAGGTTTTTCTAAAGTATAAAGTGGATTTTATTTGTGAATATTTACAAAATTGTAGTCAAGTGCTGTATATATCTGTATACTTGTACCTTCACCATTGAAGTTAGTGGTTTTGTTGCAGATGTCTTTAGGTGAGGAATGGGCCTAAGATTGTTAGAGCTTAAGTCTTATCTGTACATATGATTCTGAGAATATTTATTGAAAATTCTATTGCAAAATAAAATGAGTGAAAATTTGCTATCCTATACTTTGTTCCCAATATGCCTTTAGGATTTAAGTTATTGCATAACTAAAAGTAGGTGTGTACTATGTAAAGTAAATACTCTAGAACTATATAAAAATATATCTGTTGCTCCATAGGAATAGTTTATTTATTACAGAGCATTTATTTGGTATTTTAAATCTTTTTTAGTAGATACTTTAATGAAATTTATAAGATTGAAGTATGAAACACATTAGTTCAATATATACTGTTGTCTTCTCTCCTGATGAATTTTTCTGAAAAAAATCCCTGCAGGAGTTAGTAGTGAAGACTCTCATAGTTGCAGAGCCCCACGTTCTTCATGCTTATCGCATGTGCAGGCCAGGGCAAGCACCGGGAAGTGACAGTGTCTGCTTTGAAGTCCTGGGATTTGATATTCTGCTGGACAGAAAACTAAAACCATGGCTCCTAGAGGTAAGCCTCTTTAAACAAATGTAAATTTTTAGGAGTAAAGTTAAATAAGCTCCAGCTGAATCCCTATCTATGTAAGAAAACTTCCAAAGAAAATTGTGCATTGCAGAAAGGACTGTTGTTGAGTACAAGCATGGTGTGTTTTCTGCAGTATCTATATGGAAAAGCTACCTTGGAGACTCAGGTAAAGGTAATTGTTTTTCTGGAGGAATGTTGCATTCCACATGTTTTTGAAAGTTTTCATGAGAAATTTGATGTTAATTCAGTTGTTATTGTAGCTGAAAGAGCTGGTTTATAGCAATTGGTTGCTACATAGATTTCCTTCATGATTATGACTCTGTACATGGCCCTGGCAACTTTTGTGAATGTATGATTTTAATTTTGTTTTGTTTTGTTTTGTTTGGGTATGTGTTCTTTTCCTTTCCTGTGGCTTTTAAAAACACCCACATAAACAGAGAAAACTAATTCAGTATACATGACATGCTGTCAAACAATTGGTGTGAATGGACTGTAAGAAACGTTTTTCCTCTGACATGTTACTGTTAGTTAAGCTTAAGTGGTGCTTGAACATATTTTCAACCAGGAGTGTTTGGGGTTTGTCTATCATGTCTTTTTAATTACACTATTAATAACATATACATGGAGTTCACTTATGTTTTTTTCAGATGCAGCTGGAGGAAAAAAAGCAAGATATATTAAAAATCTGTCTATTGACAATAAATCATCAATATGATTTGGGTATTGATGAGCAAAATGTATACAATCAATTTACTGAATTATAACCTCGTTCTCAGGCTGTTAATACTGTCAGCAGTTGTTCGTTGTGCTTATTTCTCTCAGGGGCTCAGTATCATTTTAATTAGAAAAACATAAATTCCTTTGCTGTTGCCATGCAGACAGTCATATTTGCTGGCTTTGATGTGGTAGCCAAAAGCAGCACATGACATGTACTTAGTCTGTACTACATTGACACCTTCTCTTTTTGTCGAGCAAAGCCTACTATCCCTTTGATTTTAGCTCCACACTTCTAGATTATCATCTCTAGGTTGCCTGTAGCTTGCATGTAAGTATATGTAGTTGTTTAAATACAGACTGAAATTGATCTGTGTATGCATTTCATCCAGCCTTGTAGCAAATGGTGACAGACCTCTTCTCTGAGAGATGGTGAAGCAGCCTGTGTAGTGAATCTGTTCTGAAGGCCACCCTTCTATCTCCTTGGATGTTTACATGCAGTATGAAGATTTTAGGAGGTTTGATTCATGATTTATGATAATGGATCTCAGAGGCAAATCGTGCTATCCCAGACTCCTTGTTTGTGAGGGAAAGATCTCGTAAAGTAGTAAATGCTGCTCTGGTATTTTAGGTTGCTGGAGAATACTT
Organism: Podargus strigoides; assembly: GCA_028020825.1. Taxonomy (NCBI): domain Eukaryota; kingdom Metazoa; phylum Chordata; class Aves; order Caprimulgiformes; family Podargidae; genus Podargus; species Podargus strigoides. The sequence goes on along the minus strand of CM051627.1, from coordinate 14,988,648 downwards.
CACGACTTGGAGTTCTGTACCTGGTTATTATTTTTTTAAAATACAGAAGTCCATTTCCTTTTCTGCTTTTGGTGATACATGTATCCTTCAACTTATTTTGCCAGGCATTGAACTGAAATAACAGAAACTTCAAACTTTGAAATTTAGTAATTCAGTTTCTGTACTCATCCACTAATTTTTACTGTGCTTGTTCATGTTTTTTGCAGCACTCTCAACAAACACACGGTATGTATATGTATGTACACTGTGTGTATACTATATGTAGTGTAGTAAAGATCAAATATGCAGTATATATATACACACTGCCTAATATATATACAGTGTGTGTATATATATTTGTATATTTATATGTAATTATTTTTTTTCATAAAGTAGTTCTGGCTTCTTCCCGAGATTTCCACTCTTAGCTTTTCCCACCATTTTCCTTTTGCCAAACCCTGTTTAGGGGAGTGAATCATTCTTTCTAGCAGTGGTAACAAGTACTAGTCACAAGGCCCCGAATGTTCCCAGTGTTACGGGAAAATTGCCAAAATAGGATTAGGATGGTAAATCTAGTTTCATGTTTCCGTAGCGCATGCAGCTTTTCTGTTATAAAGATAGCTTAATAAACTATCTTAAGAAAGAAATTGTGAAACATTATAATGACTCTGCTTTCCTGAGATGACTTTTGTTTATATTGCCTGATGTGATGTAGCTCTCCTGCTCCCTGATGCTACTGAACTTCCGGAACCTTCTACCGAAGTGAGGGTTGTGGGAAATACGTGATTGCCATCTTGTGGCACCAAACATCTGTGCAGTCCCAGCAGCTTCCATCCTTTCTGAATCGCAACAACCACCTAGATCGCTTTTCTGTACCCGGAAAATACAGTTTTATTATTTTTGACCAAATTTTCAAACTAGGTTATTTTATGTACATAGGAAAATCATACAGTTGAAGTTCATGGATGGACTCAAGCCTTATTCAACCTCCTTCTATCCAGCTGGGATCACAAAGTTGTGATACTTGGAGAAAAACTTTACATTTTAATAACTGTCTGAAGTGCAGGGTACCCAGCTTCCTTCATGATTTATATGGGTGAGAGAAACTAACCTTATATACAGATCCACAAATTTATTATTTAGTGTAACTGAACTAGCAAAATCTATTCAAAACTTTATCTGTCCAGTTAAAAGGGCTTTGTACATCTTGGGCTAAAGTAGTTGACGCTCACATACACAAGTTTTCTGGTATCTACTCCTTTCTCTTTTGTTACACTTACCCTGCCTGTGCCCCTGGAGATCCAAAGGCCAACAAGGGGCAGGAGAGGTCTCCTCCAAAAGAAGGTGGGTAGGTGGTTATAGCAAGTTGTCAATGTCTTGTGTTCTTCACCAGGGAGAACACACTGTTGACAGTGAAGGTTTCTTCTTTGCTCTTGGCTACACTTATGGTTGTTTTTATTTATTTGCTGCCGCTGTCCACTTACTGGCTGTTCATTCACTGGCCAGCAATTTTGCATTGGCTCCGAGTGTTACCATAGGTAGTTTGTTTTACATTTCCTGGATTCTGCTCTGTGTTCTCTTTGTTATCCCTAAGCCCAGTGTTACATTCCTGTAGTGAACACTGCTTGGCCACTGTGATCAGTGTATAACTCAAGAGTCTCTGGATTTCCAAGGCCTTTGCTGTCATCATTTGCTTGTACTTTTGGGGCCCCTCATACAATCCGGTTTTTGCCAACAATCTTCAAGATGTGCCTTCCTGATAAAATTACCGATGTTATCTTATCACAACTGAGTCATGTGTGTGTCCTGGTTCTCGGGTCACTGAACTCTAGATAATCGTCTCTCAGCAGACAGACACATATACAATGCTTTGGTGACCAGTTATTATGAATACCTATTGTGACAGTATCACTGGTACATTATCAAGATTACTTTACAACACTGCTGTTTTACAGATTAGTCAGCAACCGTACTTCTTGTCTGGAAACAAGGGATAGCCACATGAAAAATAAGGGATGGTATTTTAAGGGAATATAGTTTTTCTTAACACAGTGTTTTTGCCCAAGATTTCTCACCCATGATCACATTTGACAAAGCAAGACACTTTGTTCCATATAGCCAGTAATTAGCCCCTTATATGAGTAAAATTATACACCGATACCAAACAGCTGAATACATAGGGCAGTGGTATTTACATTTCTTGTACTACTTAGACTACAGCCACAAGGAAATACAATTCAAATATATCTCATTGCATTTCACTGGCACTTGAATTGTTCCTCTGATACCATTTTTCATAGAACTGTTGCATAAATGTGATCTTTTTTTTGTTTGAGATCAAATTCTGCATCTCAGTCGGCAACATGGCTTGTGGAAAATGACCAACCTTCACCAAAATAAACCAGATTCAGTCAAGTCATTCATTCTCTCCAAGTGTTGAGCATGAATCAGCAATGTGTATTTAAAGTGATGTTGGCTAACTGGATCCACAGGTTGATGGCAATGAGGTATTTAACACTGTTGAGGCCATGTATGGAATATTCTGTCCAGTTTTATCCCCCAGACTAGAGACATTGGCAAACTGGAGTGAGTTCAGCAGAAAGGTGCTAAGGTGCTTAAAGGGCTGGAGCACATGCTGTGTGAGGAGAAATTCTGAGCTTTGTAAATATAAATTTTAAGCATGGAAAGTTCTCATTCTTCTGCTCCCAAGACTCTGTAAAAGCATAGTGAAGCACCAGTCCTTTCTGGGAGCCTGCGGTCGCACTGGTCTAGGTTAAAGGTGAAACTGCACCTGTGTGAAGCAGTTCTGTGGTGCTTAAACTGATCAGTGTACCAGCTGGAAGATCTCTGCCCTCCTCCTGACCTTTGTTGAAGGCATGCTTCCTGCTCCCTTCCCTGAGATGACACTGGTGCTTGCAGGATTCCTTCCTGAGACGATGAAGGACTAAAGAAAAATAATTTTTGGTGAGGTTAATCTTCACATGGATTATTGAGATCAGCTTCTTCACTCACTGTGAACCCCAGTGCCAACACAATGAAGAAGCAGAGTATGACATCTTGGATTTGTATTTGTTTAAACTGCCATGGAAAAACAGCCTTCTGCTTAAGCTGAGAAAAAGGGAGTTAGCACTCACAATTTGTGAAGTTTAGATATGAGCGATGAGAATGAACTTCATGATTATCTCTAATCAAAGGTCTGTTCAATGATAGCCACTGAAAGCATTCTGTGTAGTAAGATTTTTATGGCTTACAAATTTCTTTTGCTTTTTGAATTCTATTGTTAGCAATCTCAATCACTTTAATAAAGAATGAGATCCCTTCCAAAACATTCATGGTGTTCTACCGATTGAACAGAGATTAAATCCCTGTTCTTGAAAGGATGTAGTGTTTTATTCAATTGATTTTAGGTTTATGAAGTCATTCATGTAATCTCGCTGTATATTTGAAAGGTCTTTTCAATAGCTATGTGTGACAGGTAGTGGAAAATTTATTTTCTTACTCCATACTAATAGGCTGTAGCAGTGGGAGATGAGAATATGATCTTTGTGTTGGCAAAGAGGTGAAATGCCAGGCTGAAATTTATCCCATGTCTTGGTGAAGAAGAAAATGGTGTCTCTTACACATTTACAGAGTTTAATTTTTGTAAAATCAGAATCCTTTGCAAATGTAACTGTGGATGGGAGCCTTCACAGGAGGTACTTCCAACTTATGCTGCTTAATTTAAGCCTTATAGATATGAGGTCCTCTACTAACAAGTATGCAATTATGAAATGCACTGAGCTACACAGCTGCAGTGCTTACAAGCAGTTTGATTAATTGTATGTGCTATATTCAGTGGAATTTTAATTATGAAATCAAAGTTGAAGATTTCAGCTGGAGGAATTTAAAACTTATGTGGACAATTCAGTTCTGTAGCTATTGAAAAGTCATAGAAAGTGGAGAAGTATTATGACTAATAAAGCAGATAATTGGGAGATAAAACTGATATTTTAAAAATAATAGATGTGAGAAGCATTATGTCCAGGAGTCTATATAGAGGAATACTGTGTTTGCTTATTAAACAGCTTTTCTGTGCATTGCTGTTTGGAAGTTTGGAAGATAGTTTATCCAAAGAAACCTAATGCATGACATTACCATAGCTCCAGAATCAATGTCATAAAATCCATTGTGAGTAGATTCAGCCAGATAGCTACTAGTTTAAGAGTGGTGCTGATCATGGAAGGCATTTGGCTAGATCAAGCATGTAGGTATGTTACTCCTTCGAGTGAGAACCCGGGTTGTCTATAGTATAACGACACTGTTAAGGAAAAAGGCATTAGTTACCTCTGAGAACAACTGTGTGGAACCTTGAAAAGGTATTGTGTGGTGAGGCTGTAAAATGTGGTAGCCAGTTTAGTTGCACTCTTTGCAGGGATCATGTTATCTTTATACTCTGGAGATTAGATTATCTACTGCTTGCTTTTTTTTTTTTTCCCTGGCATCAAAGAGTGTTTTTCTGCTCTAAAAATGTTATTTGTGTATTAAACCCTTTGATTTGTGAATTAATTATGATTTCGTGTAGATTTACATCAAGAGTATGGGTGGTTTTGCACATCAGAGACTTACGCAGTGGGTTCAGGTTATGAAGTTTTGGGTAGCAATGCTGGATGAAGATATTCCCCGTTTTTATACCTCCTGTAACTCCATCTATACTTAACAATAAGTAAACTTTTTAGCTGACATTTAAGGTCAGCTGTCAAGACTGCCTCTTGAAGTTTCCATTTTGAGAAGGGAGCTGCATGGAACAGATGAAGAAGATTAAAAAGAAAAGTTTATTGGTAAACTATATACATGCTTCTTGGATTAGACAATATGATCTCTCAAAATTAGAATATTTCTAATTTATTTCAGTTATTAGCTGCATTTATTCAATGCAGCTCTAGGTAGAGTGTTTTGTTTAAGCTTCACGTTGAAAATGAGATGCAATGTGTCTGTGGTCTTGTCAACTGCCAGTATTCTCTAATGGAATGCTGGAGAACTGGGTTTTAATCCTTGTGTTGGTTTCTCTGAATGTTTACATGTTTACTTAGTTGAAAGTAGAACATTCATATTTTTTTTAAAAAATGAGTGTCAATAAATGTTTTTACTATCACAATATATATATAAAAAATTAACCTTTGGGATATGATAGGAGATGAACAGGTCAGTCTAAGGAGGTTTGGATTAAATATTTGGATGAATGTCTTCTAAAAAAGAGTATGTATTCACTTTTTCACTATTGCTGCTGAATTTTTGTGATTTTTGTTTCAACATCAGATCTCATTGCTCACTTGCCAGCCTGTCTGCAAAAGCAGCAAACAAAGCTGGTTCTCAAAGCCAAAAAGTGCCCTTCAGCTGTAAGCATAAGTGATGGGGCAACTGGGACTCAGCAACAGGACAGTTGGTGACTCACCAGAATAGTTCTGGCTCATAACTGTAGAGATTCTGTGACGTGTATCTAAAGTGTTAAAACACAATTTTAATGAACTGCTTTTGGCCTCTGCTTTGAACTTGCAAACGGTCCCCACTTATTTGCATGGGGCACAAGATACTAGTTTTCACTTCTGAAGCTCTTTACTGTCTGTCCCTTCTGCAACCAGCACTGCTCATTCACTGTCAAGGTGAGATTCCTGCCACTCATTAGAACCCATTGCTAATGTATAAATTTTTATACCAGCCTAGAAGGTGTTCTGAGAAAAGTTGATACAGCTACTTCATTATCCTGCCCCAAAGCTTTCTGGAAGCTGACACTTCTGCAGGGGCTCCAAAGCTTGGCAGTGGTTATATGGTGGTTGGTTGAGACTCCTGGCTGTTAAGTGTGATTTAGTCTCACTGATTACCACTTGAATCTCCCTTGTTCCTCTCTATTTATGGTAACATTTTTAATCTCTTATCTTGTGCTTAGTTTATAAGCTATTTGATGCTGAGACTGTTAATTATTTTGTGTTTTCACACTATGTACTGATTTAGTAACTTAGATCACTAGGTGTTGCTGTAAAGTGTATCTGGTTATTTAAATATACTTAAGAAGACTGTGAATAAGAGCCTCTTTCTGTCCTTATGTAGTTGTTACTTTTTAGAGAAGTATTTAAAGTTGCTTTCAGACTGGGAAATAGAAAAGAGTGTAACTCTTCCTGTGCTGGACTACCATAGCAGGGCACATAGTCCGCAGCACTTTACATGGTAAATTTTCTGATTGCAGCAGCAAAGAATAGATTAGACTGGTTTCACAGTGCCAGTACTTGAATGGTGTTCATTGTAAGTGTCCAGATAACTTGGTGGCTGAAAGGTGCATGTCCTGGCTGCCAGTATCTGCGATACTCAATGTTCTTTTTTTTTTTTTTTTTTTAAATACAAATGGAAATGAGCTTCTCAACATGTATTCTCTTAATCTCTGCTGTATTTGGAAGAATGGTTTCTCCAAAGCTTGTTACAGTAGATGTGTTCCCAATGAAGCTGAACATTGCTGAGTCCTCTGTATCTTGTTTTCTTCAGATTAATCGTGCCCCAAGCTTTGGAACTGATCAGAAAATAGACTATGATGTGAAAAAAGGCGTTCTGCTGAATGCATTAAAGCTTCTCAACATACGGTAAACTTGTTCTCTTTTCTTCAGCCTGTCTCTCTCTCTCTTGCTTTTATTTTATTTAATTTTTAAAATTTGAACTGGACTAGGAGAAAATGAAGACCTTTTTTCCCACCTTCATATTTTCAAAATGTAAATGCTTCTCTTCCTATCAGTTTTGATACTGAAATTAACCCAAATTTATTTTTTCTTATTGCTCATGTGCTTGCAAAAAATGAGTGGTAATAGTAATTTTCATACACTTTTTTTTTTTCTTAAAATGATTTTTCAGGCAGGTCTCAAAGTTGGGATATGAGTCCAGTCATGGGCATGTGGCCACACAGAAAATTCACTTTGGCAGTAGTTTCACATAGAGTCAAAAGCCATACCCCCCCTCTACAGGAAAACTTTGTAGTTAGGATATATCAGAAAAAATCTACACTGCAGGAAAATAGATACAACCATGTTTATACAGTGAATTATAGTACAGAGTCATTACAGTACACCTTAAAGTGGGAAAATATTGTCACCGTAAAAACTAATATTTAAAAAAAAAAGTCTTAATGAGTGTTTCAATTCTGGTTTTATATCATAAACCGTACATGACTGACTGGAAAATACAGATGATATACTTGAGATGAAAGTGCATTGGACTGACATATCTTAATATCACCTATGTTTCAGGACAAGTGATAAAAGAAGAAATTTAGCTCAACAGAAGGCTGAGGCTCAAAAAAGACTGTATGGTCAAGGTTCAATGAAAAAACTGTTGCCGTGGTCCTCAGACTGGGAGAAGCAGCGCCACACACTGGAAAGGAGAAAAGAAGAACTGGTAGGAAGTAAACAAAAAAGTGCTGTTTCTTGCCCATGGCTTATGCTTTCTTTATTTTAATTGTCTTGTTTTCTTGATTTGTAGAAGGAAAGACTTGCACAAGTACGTAAACAGATTTCCGAAGAGGAGCATGAAAATAGACACATGGGGAACTACAGGTAACTCTTTTTGACTATGTTAGTAGAAGGCATTCAATGCATTCTTTAGGAATGTTGGAAGCAAGTATTTGTGGTAGATGATAATTTTCTGCCAAAAATGTGTAGGCATTTGTAGAAAATGTATGTATGTACTCCAGGTAGAAAAGGTTTTTTTTTTCCAGATAGTTTTTTTTTAATTCAAAAATTTTATGTGCACTTAGGAATTTGTATGACATCAGTCACTCTAGTTTTGTGCAAGACATTTGCTTGAAAGGCATGATTGTACACATTCAGTGTACCAAGAACCATGAAACCTTGACTGTCATTATGGAACTGTTTTATAATCACATATGATGACTCCTGTCTTGGAGGGTAGGGGCACAATACAGGGATGTGAGTATTCCCCTATAAAAAAAATCAAATCTGAGTATGCCCCTATAGAAAACCAAATCTGAATGTTATCTGTGAGGCTCGCCAAAAGTTCAGAAGCTTATGGATGCTTCCATCATTTTTGATAGAATGGCATTTGAAATACTATATTAATATTTCTGCACTTTGATTTTGGATCGTAGTAGGCCTAAATGTATCTTCAGATTCCTTGGTAAAATACTTTCAAAAGGAAGCTTTAACTTGTTGGTTATAAAACAAGAATTGTGTTTTATAAGGGAGCAGAGTACTGCTAGGAAGAGATGAGGGGAGCATTTGCCCACTCTTTATGACGTTCATCCTGGATCTGGGAGGTCTGAGTTCATATCATTTGCTCTGAGTTAGTCAGAATGCCTTTACTGCTGTTCTCCATCTCTGCTTTTTTGAGCAGATGTTCTATAATTCCCGGTAAAGTTCTCATTTAAGCAGAGAGATGTTTCTGTGAAATTTTCATTTTTGATGAATTAACATTTTGCTTGCAAAAAATCTTTCTTTGTAACATTCCCATTTTTAATTGCATCCTTTCTTGTCATATGTGGAGCTCAACTAATATATAAAGAAAACCCCACAATAAAGCAGTTATTTTCATGCTACTTAGACTATAAGAAAGATAAACATAATGATGCTTTAATACATTTTGCTTTTTTGATAACTTTAAAGTCTAAATTTTTAACTGATTAGGTTGCTTATTCAGTTCTTGACTGAAAATGAGCTAAATCTTCTCTATTTAGCTTTTTGGTTAATGTAAATAAATAAAAATACAAAAATACTTCTTTTATTCGTCAGGAAAAAGTGAAGTCTCATTTCATGAGGAATGTGTAAGGACAGAACAGCTTTGTGTTTTCTTATTGCCGTGTGTTTGCAAAAAGGCTGAAGAATCAGCAGAGCCTGAGAAGTAAAGGAATCTTGGCTAGAGATGCAGAAACATTTCATCTAAGCATTATGCAGTCTTTTCTCCTTGTCATGTTCTTCTGCAGAGTAGAGTAGCTTCTGTCAGACATTGCCATAGCATCACGGAAATTTTGGGTGCTAGTATTGCTGTATGGATTAATATTGCTTTCTGAATAAAAATCCAGAGAAACCTCAATCAACCTCAGAAGGCTTTCGTTTAATCTCTGCATGTCAGTTCAGTGATTGCCGTAGTCAAGTGTCTGTCTGCAAGCACCAATCAGCCCACTGATTCTAGTAGGAGACCTGGAGTGGTCAAAATAGGAGCCATGCTTTCAAGGTTTTGTGAATTCATGAGGAACTGGAAAGGATGTGTATGACTCTGAAATGGCCTTTAGCTGCAGTGTATTTTGACATATACCAAAATGAATATCCTTTCTTTAAAGTATTATTCTATGGCACTTTTTCAGCAGTAGAATCAACACCATTAAAAAGCATTGACTGCAACGAGATTAGAACTCCTACAGGTGTTTTATGCAAACTGGAACCATCTTTAGTTTGCTCTACGACTGCCCTGAGTCTAATGGGATCATAGCCATCCTTTTTTCCTTGCAACAAAATAATTATGAAAGATACCTTTTCAAGGAGGAAAAGACTGAAAAGGAAGAAGGAGAAAGAACCTTGTGAAAAGTTCACAAAAAGATCCACAAAAACATAAAAGTCACATAATGCCAATCAATAAATACCTATGCTTTTGCAGAGTGCAGGCAGACCTAATTTATGGATTACTCCTTACAATACGTTAGAAATTAGTCTCCCACCTTCATCATTTCTGTCTGTGTTTCAGACATTCATGATAAATGGATTGGAGTGGTTTTCTTGAAAGCCCATTGCTTGATGAGCATCAATAAATCACTAAGGCTTGCTTCTCGTATTGTCAGAGTCTCCTTGCCTATGGTTTTAGAGAATAGTGACGTATCTGCTCTAACGGAAAATCAGTGTCACCCTGAACATCTGTATACCAGAATTTATTTTCTTTTCTTATTGTATCTATTTCTTCCTGTCCATCATTTTGGAGGATTTAGCATTCAAGAGCAGTACATAGTCGGTTTAATTTACATCATACCTGTTAACTCAAAGCAGTTGTTCAGATTTTGTGTCCTTTTATTTCTACTACGAATTATTTTGTGGCTCTGAATTTTACACACAAGATTTTGTTAATATTTCATGAATAATTCACACCTGCATACATCATTCACATAGAAATTTCAGGGTAGTGCAAAACTGAGTTTTGGTATCTCTCTGGAGTGACCTGCATGGTATTTCTTTTGACTGGCTAATTGCTGGTTTAAACATTAATGTGTTCACTGAACTAAAATTACATTTAGAGAACAATGTTCAGAGTGTATGTTTTATGATAGGATATTATATAATTGTTACAGATGGGATGCATATGCGTTTTTGAAGAGACCGTGAATTAGCTGCATTACTTTTGTTCCTAGTGTGATGAGTAGCTCAGCTTCTATCTTAAACTCAAATGTTTTTTTCCCTATTTTAGGCGAATTTACCCTCCTGAAGATACAACATTACTTGCGAAGTATGAGAGTTTGTTAGCCACCGCTTTCCAGACATTTCTTGCTGGGAGAGCAGCTTCACTTCAGCGGGAAATGAATAACCCTTTAAAAAGAATGAAGGTACTGAAGCACAAGTACTATTGGCTTTAGGAGTCATTTATCTTGGAATTCATGACGTTGTGGATTAGTTTCACAATAATCATGTGTAATGGCTTATAAATAGCATTTGATAATGTTTCCATCATTTTATTATTATTCTTTGTGCAGCTTGTGGGCCAGATCCTTGAATCTGGATGAACTGCAGTGGACCCAGGGTGGAGACAGGCTAGATGGCTTTAAGCTACTTTACCATATCCCTGATTCTCAGCCTTACCCCTGGCCAAACCAGAGGTTGGCAGAAACTGCTTTTGAGCTGGTAATTGCCTCCTTCTTCCTCCAGTAATGTCCCCAGCCTATTCATCCACTTGTATGGACTGGAATGAGAGATATCGTAAAACCAGCTCTGCTAGTTTAAGGCATCCAAAAACTCTGCCTGATGGCCTACTTATGTAGTCAGAGATAAACAGTAGGAAAATGGCTACATTTAAAATAACCAACTAATGTGATTTAATTTGAAATCTGAGAAATAATTTCCCATCTTTGTAGTTGGCATCATCCAGCAGTTTTACAGGAATCTTTGTTCAACCCTTCTTCAGACTTTAATGCTTAATAAATGTTAAGACTTGATTTTAACTTTCAGTGTCACGTTGATTGCAAGCAGAGATGCATGCATCAGAAGAAATACTTTTATATCCTCCTGTGGAGGCTTTCGTAGTCGTATATCAGGAATTAGTAACCAAAGTAGTTTCAAATTCCTGCCAGTTGATGCTTGAGCTTTGGAAGGATAGGATATGTCCTACTTTGAATTAATTGTAGTGAAATTACCATTTCTAGGAGGAGGACATTTTGGATCTTCTGGAGCAGTGTGAAATAGATGATGAAAAACTAATGGGAAAGTGCACCAGGAAGCGAGGACCTAAGGTATTTGACTTCTAGATACCAGCTTTTTATTTCACTCTGCAGAGAAGTAATCTGAGAATTTTAAGTGGGGAATTTAGTTAACTGATCCTGATGGAAGTTTTATTCCTCAGACGGCCATTAGCCTGTTATTTTTTTGAAGTATGAAGAGAAGCATTTGTCCAACTAAATCCCATTACAATTTTAACTGGGTATGAGATCCTTTGTTTTCTTCTCTAATCTATTCTGAGGAATTGTCGTGTGTGGCAACTACTGTTGTACAAAAGGTTGCTTGATTTCAGTGTGTAAAATGATTTTTATATCCATAGCCTATCTCAAAATAATGCTTTCATCTTTAATCGATTAGTGCCACTAAGGAATTTTGAGATCATGGGATAAGAGACTCTATGGAAGCTCAAAGGATTAATTATGATCATGATGTATCTGTAGCTTGCTTACTTGCTAAAAGGGTTGTACAGTATATCTTGAAGCCTGTTTTGTATGCAAAATCTACTTTTAAAGTGAACATATATTGTATTTGTCTTAATGCTTTCTGTATGTGTGCATAGTTCATGGAAGTTTTTGCCATAAACATACTGCATGTCTCTAAGGCAGAAAAGATAAATAGTTTGGGCTTGGCTAAAATAAATATGTTTCTTATATTCTGCAAACATTTTGGGTCACGTCTGCTTAGAAGAGCCTACATTTATGTTCCTGAGCTCTGATGGATTTGGTTTTGGATGTATGAAATTTTTTTACAGCATTTTATGTTTCTGAGAACATGGTGTAAAATCTGGGAATTTCTGCACAAAATGGATGCTGACAATTGTCCTGAGCTTGCAGAAGTACTTTATATATGTGCAAGAATCCAAAGAGCTACATCTTATTACAGGCTTGCATACTGGAATGAGGATCTGCATATCCACTCTGGTATTAAGATAGATTTGCAGGAACCTCATTACAAGTATGGGGATTTTGTGAGCTAGTGCTTTAAGAGTGGTGGATTCATTTAAAGAAGAGGAAAAAAAAATCCAGTCCACCATGGCAACACACTGAACCCACATTCTTCAGAGATTCTTTTCCTTGAGGTTTTTGCTTTTGTTTCTTTAACATAGGGTCACTTAATTCAAGTTCAACATTGCAGTCACACTTTTTCCTTTTCCAGAAGCCTGTCTTTTCCTGGCAGCCCTCAGAGAGCATCTATCTGGTTAACCGTATGCACACAAACTTGATCTATGCTATCTCTACACTGGTTGCACACAAGCCATTCCCAAGCTGGAGGCCATAAAAACATTTAATAGGGTACTGAGCCTAAACTGAGAAACCTCTCTTAATCAGTTTTAAGATTAAGTTAGAACAATTTATGAGTGAGACTACATGACATGGTCTTTCCTATAAGGAATAAGGTGCATATGGCTAATAATATACATTTGATTGGTCGCATCTTTGCAAAGGACCTGCCTTGAGATATATAGTATCTAAATATATGTCTGTATAGAAATCTGGCAAATGAGGTAGGCAGTAGAACATACTGTTGCCTGTCAGTCTGTCAGGTAAGTGAATAGTCCAGCTGTAGAACTCATCTTCTTGTAGTCATAAAATCCTGCAAATAAAGATCCATTAGCATATCAAAAAAGTAACACATAGAAGATCAGATAGACAAAACAAACCTGAAGAAACAGTACTTTTCATGTCATATTACCCAACATGAAAGGTTTTTTCAGAAAGTGTACAGTTGTACAGATGTTCTCCCTTAAAAGTCAGTGGCTGGCCTGCTGACAGAAACTACTGTTAGGAAGTCAGATGCTCTGCCTTGGGTGCACTCCCTTCGAGAAAGGAACAATTGGGACACAGAGAAGTCTATACAGAACAGCTAGAATACTGAGGATAGAGAGGTGTATTCCTCCTCATCCTCCTTCAAACATGGAAACATATATATATACATACCTATATATGTATGAGGGGTAGAGGAGTATGTGTGTATAAATAAGCTTTGCATGTAACAATTATTCCATATTTGCTAGGAATTTCAACCTTATTTTTATTTGAATGTGATTAGGAGCTCAGAGTAGAAAAGAAGTCAAGAATTTCCCTGAATGAAGGCATTTTTTGCCTGCAATTAAAATGTTACTGAATTCTACTTAAGACATTTGGGAAATGTCTGGCTTATTTGTAGCCTCTAGAGGGCACCTTCTCCTTACACACTGTAAGGTTTACTCGTGTTTATTACCTTGCACCTGTTTCTGCAAGAAAAAGATCTAAGGAAATAAAATAACAGATATTTTAGAGGAACTGAGCAAATAATTTTATTTTTATTCTTCTGATATATAACCAGATGAGTTTAATCAAATTAAAATGAGGTTAGCATAAGGGGAAAATCAAGGTGATAAGAATTGCTAAGCCATCGAGTATCTTATTTTAAGAGGTCAGTATAAACCCAGATCTAGCTATTATTTGTTGTTATTGCTTTTTGTAATTTCTTTGACCTTTCTTTTTAATCTTCTTCGTTGATTGATGTGAAGTCTTGGTCCAGATGTTCTTATTGTTTAGTGTAGAAGGTGTGAGGAACATGCATATGATAAGCGGGAATGTGATTTACCTTAAAACCTCTGTGAGTTTTGATTCAAAATGTTTATTAAATCTTGTATAATTCTTGTATAGTTCTTTTGGGATTATGAAGGAATTTAATTTCTTGTTGGTTTTTTTTTCCTATAGCCCTTGTGTTCAATGCCAGAAAATGCACAGCACTTAAGGAAACTTAAGAACTACAGTAGTGATAGTAAGAACTACAGTAGTGATAGTATCTGTGACAGTGGTAGCAGTATGTTAGAATCAGGTGAAGAAACTGAAAAGGAAGATCACAATGAAAAAAAAGAGAAAAAAGTATCATATGATCTTGAAGAAAATAAATACAAATCTTTGGAACGATCAGGTAAGTCAAATGATCAGTTTTCCAAGTAAGTCTGGCATTCACGATGAATTATATAAGATGCTTCAGTATTTTAGAATGTGTCAACATTTGTAACTCAGGGATAAACACAGGTCTGTTTTTTGTCTTCTTTAAATATTTTCTAAATTTATGAATATGCATTTTTTTAAAAAAGAAAAAAATAATATTCTTTTGCCAAGAATATTAAAGAGAGAACTACATCTGGTCTACAATTAGAAATGGTGTAAATGTTCCTCTTTGCTCTTAGATGTTTTTTGAGCAGATTGTTATTTTTTTTTCCCTGTAAAAGGCAGCTCTATTAAGCTTGAATTTGCTGGAATATAGAAAGGATAAAGAAATGTGTCTGGAGACACATAGAAGGTAATATATTCCAGATGAGATCCCTGCACAGGTTTGGTTTTTTTCGATTGTTTTCTTGCTTGCTGCAGAGCATTAGCGTGAGCATGTTCTGTTGAACATAGTAGATAGGACATGTTATTTTTTTAATGGTGTATTGTCTCAAAGAATTTCATTGTGTAATTGCACACTTGTAATGACGCTTCTAAAATTTTATTTTCATAGCAGCATCCTTTACTTAGCAGAAGACTGAATTAAAAAAAAATAAATATATAAATATATACAGAAGCAGATGAGGTAGACCGGATCTGCAAATACAGGATCCATCAACCAAGTTTTTAAATCTGACGCATATTATAGAGGTCTGGAGTCTACCTGATTAAAGCTGACTATGAGGAAGAAATAGATGCTCTTATAGAGTATGTAAAGTATGTATTATTAGAGGATCTGACATAGAATCATAGAATGGTTTGGGTTGGAAGAGACCTTAAAGATTATCTCATTCCAACCCCCCTGCATGGGCAGGGACACCTCCCACCAGACCAGGTTGCTCAAAGCCCCATCTAACCTGGCCTTGAACACTTCCAGGGAGGGGGTATCCACAACTTCCCTGGACAACCAGGTCTCTCAGGCATGATTTGCCCTTAGCCATGTTGGCTGTCACTAATCATCTCCTTATATTCCATGTGCCTTAGCATAGTTTCCAGGAGGGTCTGCTCCATGATCCTGCCAGGCACAGAGGTGAGACTGACTGACCTGTGGTTCCCTGGGTCTTCCTTTTTTTCCCTTTTTAAAAATGGGGGTTATGTTTGACTGCTTCGTATATAGTTGTTAGTCAACATACATTATAGCACAACATATATGATAATATATGTTGTTAGTTACAAAGTCTGAAAAATGGGTGTTAAAAGAATAGTAAGTAAATGAATCATTCATTTAATTTGTCTGCAGGTAGAATGAAATGGAAACCTTCGATTAAAAATACAAAATCTCCATCACATTCATCTCCCACATCATCCACATGTCCAATAAAGCGTTCTGTAAGCTGCCCTCGTTCAATATCAATATTGACTATGCAGTCACAAGCAGCTGAGCAACGCCCCTTTTCAGCCAAAGCATCTCTGCAAATCCAGCGTGTATCCTCAGTGAATAGATCTCATTCTTTGAATCGCAGCCCAGCTTCCGCCAGAGTCTCTCAGACACCCAGCTTGGGAACTATGAACTGTTCGGGGGTGAGTTAACACAGCAGTTCCATTCAAAATATGTTCCATCTCTCTAAAATGCAACCAATGCATTACTAATTTTTACCATGTCAGGAAACCTGAGATACTGTAGTCAATGTTATTTTGACAGAAACCAGGAATATAGTATCTCTAGACCCACATATGACTTAGAATGAGAGCTAGCTGTCATGTTGCACTGTTTCTGGTGCAGCAATATGTGTGTCACATTTTATGAGAATGGAAATCTTACTGAGTTTTTGTGACTGGGAAACATGCTCTCCTAAAAAGTTTTTTGAAGATACAAAGAATTTTTACCTCTCCTAAAAAGTTTCTGTGATTCATTTGGAGTCTGCTGATTCTGAAATAAGGATGTACCTACTTTTAAAATCTTTACAGTAACAAAAATACATCAATATTTCAAAACTGCTGTATACTCTAGGGGTAAATACATTGCACCAGAATAAAACATTAGTAAGACTTTGTACAGGTGTCCACTATAGAAGAAGGTGTAATTAATTTTCAACCTACTGTACCTAATTTGCATACACTAAACCACTGCAGTGGAGCTCTACTTCCAAATGGAACAATTTAACATTTATAGGTAGTTCTTGTCATCTTTAGGATTTGCCACTGCAATAACTTTCTTAGAAGTAATCTTTTGGTTTTTTTTGAAGTGAAGATAAAACTTCTTTTGTTTTCAAGCCTGTCCCTGTGACAGACAAGCATTTAGACTCAGGTGGTCTAACTAAATAATTAATAGAATTGATAGATCAGATAAAACACTTCTAGCTGTTTAGAATTTCTGTGGTTAGTTGTAATGTCACAGTGTACTTCTGAACCATACACTTTTTCATTTTGTGATCGGACTGTCGTCCTCTTTGGTATCTCCTTCACAACCCAGGCAATTCTTCTTTGGTGTTTGCATGGTGGGCCACATATGCACTTATCCCTGGGCAGTGTTTGCTGGGATCAGACCCCAGCCTCATTCAGTATTGTACTGGGTGTTGGTGCCAGTGCATTTCCATTCATGCTTTGGTGCCTGGTCTGTGTATAAATAATTCATCTGGAGATGGGGTGAAACAAATTGGCACTTTTAACCCATATTTGCAGCTTTTCTCTGTTGTGGTGAGCTTTGATTGTAATAAATCCTGTTTTAATGCTAATTAACTTGCATCATAGTATTTACTATCTCAAATCATCATTTTTATCCAGTAGAACTCTCATTGTCTGTTTTGCCTGTGAGGCTCTGTCTAAATGGTGAAAAAGGATCCTTTTAAAATTGTGTGCTGACATCTTGTGAAATACTCCTTAACGTGGTTTTCCATCTTTAAAGTCAGCTAATAGAATTGGAAAGACATTAAAATTGAGTCTTCACCACAGTGTGTTAAAGGTATTTTTTATTATATTAGCTATCTCAAGTTTAAAAAGTACCCTTTTATCATCAAGATGTACTCTGAGAGTTTAATGAGACAGGGCTAATATAGATTTTTCTATTCACATTAACTCTATATCAAATACAAATTACTGAAAGATTAAAAACAGTCTTTTACCGTCTGACATTAAAAATGGGCTACTCACTTAGATTAACATTAGTAAGAATCCACGGTCTCTTTTTCATTGAGAAAGCTCCACCACAGAAATGATCTTGATATGCAGAACAATTATGTTGGGTGATAGAGCTTAGGTCATGCTTTTTAAAATAATGTGAATAAAATTACTTACAGAATGGATAAGAGCTACTCATAATTTAGCACTGTATTGTGAATGGAACTTTGTTCATAATTATTTTTGCAACTAAGAATAATATACTATATATTACTGCTAGAATAAAATTAAAATTGATAAACTGTAACTTACCTAGAAGAAAACACTTATGCATGATAAAGTATTAGTTTATCTGTCCTTTGGGTAAGAAAAGAGCAGTATATTGCCATTTTTGGAGGCTGCTGAGATCCAAATGTCCTAAAGGTATGTAAACGAAGTTTAGAATAAGCCGTTTACAATTGGGAATTACAGATACGTTATTATAGCAGTTATGAACAAAAATGGATTTGGAAATATTTGCTATCTTGTTATATTGTTATATATATTTTGTTATATACATTATTCTATATCGTATAGCAAAATATTTCATTAAGCTTAAAAATATTTATCGCTTACTTAAGCAAAAATATCCTTAAGTGAGTATTGTAGTTTTTACAAAATACCAAGATCTAGAAATGCCTAAAAATCTTGCATTTCAGTCTTGAAAAAAGTAAAATTAGGCCTACTTAATGCAAAAGTATGCAAAAGTAAAGAAAGAGGATCAGAAATATTTCTAACTAGTGTCCAAGATTTAAAGAAAACCCCAAAGCCCTCCAGAGATGGTCTTAGGCAGACACTGTAGGGGTTCAAGTTGGTGTTGGTATAAAAAGCACTGATATTTTAAACAAATTCCTGGAGAATGAAAGACACTGTCAGCACCCCGACTGACTAGAGTTGGAGCATTTTTAGTGCTTCCTGAATTCCTGGCACAATGACATACAATTGGCCGTGTCTGCTAAATTGTTGCAGTAAAAAACTGAAAGGAAGTTTTTATGACTAATAATTTCTTTTCATTGTGTTGAATTTAAATTCAAAGTCGGTTATCTAAATTTTAGTTTTATGTTTTAAGTGGTGGGCATCATAAACATCAAATATACGTTTGTTTATTCTGTTTCAAACAAACTTATATTTTAACTGTTTTTCTTGAATTTACTGACAACGATAAGTAATGGTGATGCATTAGTGTACATGAGGCATGTGTGTATGTAAGTTAGGTATTAGATATTATGTCTATCCACTTTAATATATTTTAATAATATATTTTATGTCATCCTATTTAAAATTTATTTTTGTCAAGGAAACATCTTTGTAATGTGATCTGATGACAACCTAAAATTCGTCCTCTGCTTCATATTGGTTTTTAGAGTGAGTCTTTGCTGCAACAGAAAACAAAAGAGCAAGAAGTTGCTTTGACAAAAGAGACTCTTCTCATTATGAATGACATGAGAATGAAGTTCCCGGGTAAAACAGATGAAGAATCAGAATTAATTATAGAAGATGTAAGTATCTATAAATAAGAAAGAAGAATTACAGGCTAGACAGTGTTTAGGCCACTAAAATAAGGAAAGTAGAAAGCTCAATTTATGATTCATGAGCTCCTGTGGCCTTAAAACTTCCATAACTCAGGATAATTCAAAAGATTTCAAAAGCTTGGAGCTTTGCATACTTTCTGACCTTGAAAGAGCAGCACTGAAAACATTCCTATGTCTTTGTAAAATATATGAGAAACAATCAGGAAGGTTAGGGAAATTCAGTTTTTCATCGTGGAGAAAGTTCAAACTTTTAAGTAAGCTAAGAAGAATGTTACAATTCATTAACAGTTTATTTTTCATCTGATATTGTTAGTCCAGATCCTGACACGTTTAACTTGTTCTTAAATAGGCACACTAGAGAACTCAGAATGGCGTGCTGCAAGGCACTCTGGAAGTTTGCTGTTCATAGAGAACACCCTTCTAGTTTGCCAGCTTGCCCTTACATCCAGCATTGTCCTGAGCCTTATCATTTGGTATCAAGGAATTGCCCAATTTAAAGGGCAGTTAAAAAGCCACACCTAATATTCAGTTACATAAGCAGAAAATATATCTGTTAAATATCTAGTGCAAAGAAACTAAGCTTGGAAAAGAAAAAAAATGAAGATATAAGTTCTTTTCTCAGTCTAGTAGAGATATGGAGGGATCTAGTAATTTAAATTAACACTTGTATGCTTATGTAGTAAGCACAGTCTATGGTGTGTTAAAATTAATCTAATTCACTATTCAGTTGGAAATGTCCTCTGTTCTGTGAGCTTTCAAAATGTTGATTACATCTCTAGTAATTGGTGCGACTGCATCACAGTGGAAAGGAATTCTCTTGTAATGATGGTTGATTTGGGTGATTCTGGAAGACAGCATGTATAACTAGCACATTTAGTTTCTCATCTTAGGATCAGAAATAAAATACTGCATTAAATTTTCTCCTTCAGATATGTGAGAGTGTGTCTGCATTTATGTACGTATGGGAGAGTGTGTGTGTGTGTACACCCCATCTAGTGGTGCTTTTTGAAACAACGTTGGAATGGTTATAAATGCACTTACTGCCGATTTGTACACATTGGTCTGGCCTTAAGTAGTTTCTGATGGGGAAAAATATTTCATCATGGAAAGAAACAAGCAATGGTATATTAGTTGCCAGTGAGGCAGAACTTGTCGTTGGTCTGGAATAGAAAAGAAAGATAAAATAACAAAATGCAAATAAAAATGTATGTTCATAGCTCAAGCTATTTTGGTAGCATTTAGGCATCATATTGCAGAGAGTATTGCAGTTCATATATGATAATTCATAGAAAGGATGTTTTCAAGTTATGTCTAATGTCCTTTATGCAGTAAAAACCTTCACTATTTAAATAGATCAACAGTCATGCATTATTGAACTTATTGCTGTGTTTAAGGAATCTGAGCTGAGTCAGTCAAGTTTCTACCTGCTTTGTAGTGTACGGCTGTCAGAATCAGGTGGAAAAGAGGGTAGAATTAAACTGAAAGGTTGCACACATCTTTTCAAATGTTCCCCCATATAAATTTGCAAATATTTTTCTATTTCTTCTATAGAAAAGTTCTTTTTACAGAGGTCTTTTAGATGTTCATACTTTTTAGCATTAGGAATTCTCATGAATGAAATGCCAGATTGATTTTATATGTGTTTCTTCTGTCTTGTGTTTTGAAATGTGTACAGATTATGGATAATTGGAAGTATCATAAAACAAAAGTGGCATCCTATTGGCTGGTAAAACTGGATTCTGTAAAGCAACGAAAAGTAAGTGATGTGTATTTCCTTTTCTGAACATCATCTGAAGTAGACTCATAGCAGTGTTTCTACTGGTGTTTAGCAATAGCTAGGAGTGACTTGAGATGCTCAAATGCTGGCTATTAATACTAACATATATATGAATTAATTCCATTGCTGGAAATTATGTTGCTCCATATTTAGCAAACATAATTATCCTGAAATATAATTTCAAAAACAATTTCCTAAAAAAACAGTCTGCTGAAAGAAAAGCAAACAAATAAATGATTAGTGCTTGTGTACTTAATTTTTAGCAAACATTCTTAGAACTGTATTGGTTCAGCAGATTTGATTGATAAGGGATAAACTAGTCAGCAGTTTCAGACCAGACATATTAAAACTCCATTGGCATTAGTGATATTGCACTTGGTTATTTGAGTATTTGACTGCAGTATTACAACAGATTATGTTGAATAAAAAATAGACCTGCCAAGCAAAGATTACTGACATTGTTGTAATGTTCAACTGACTGGTTTAGTCTTGCAAAGGACTAATGATATTTGTTTATCATTCTGTCTTAACTCATTTGCTATCTAGGAGCTACTGTGCATAGCATCTAAAGAGTTTTTAATCTGTTTAAAACATGACATATGGTAGTATGTCAGTCATATCTGTATGTCTTACGTCAGTCAAAATCATCTTCCTAGTGCAATCTTTATTTTCCTTAATGTAGCAGAAATTATATCTATTATTAATACTTTTGTGCCCCTAAACCAGCATTTTGGGTCTTTCTCTGCCTCAGTAACTGACACATTATGTGAATTAGCATGTGAGTTCCAGGCATTTAATCTCTGTGTGTCTCAGTTTCACAATCTATTTTTATAGACCATAAAAGAAAGTAGGTTAATCAAAATGCTGCATACATGAAAAATATTATAATTGGAAAAGATTGGAAGTTTGTTACAGAAGAATGGAAGAATGATTTCAGATCCTTATCTCAAAGTACTTTTTCTAAAATCAACAGTATGATTCCTCAGTCTTTCAAATTGTATTTTATTGAATAGTGCATTAAATGCATGTATTTTCATACTGGACAGAGAAAACATGTCCATTTAATGTGAAGTCATATGAAAGAAATACATTTGACTGTTGGAGTTAAGTTCAGATATTAAATGGAATATGTGTCCACACAACTTTCTGAAATTAGACTTGACAAACTGAAGAAGAACTTGGAAATGTAGCAGGCTATAATTTAATCAAAATTCTTCTCAAACCATGTCAAATGGCAACACAGATCTATAATTTAGCAGAATTACTTGTGCCATTGACAGGAATCAGTAGAACAACCAACGTCATTGGCTGAAATTCTGTCATTTTTTGTTTGATATCTACAGCTGTTCTGCTGAATAGTCCTTTGCTTAAAATGATTTCTTACTTCTTTTTAATTGCAGGAAAGAGTGCTGCAATCCCAATATACATGCACATAGGTCTTTTCTATTGTTTGCATATGGCAGTTGTAGCCTTTTGGCCAAAACCAGAGAGAGTCTTAGCGGGGGCTTGTTGAAAATGGGGTATGGAGGAAGAGCTGCCAGGACAGAAGGAAGGAGGGATGGATAGATAGATTGATAGATAGATAGATACATACATACATGCATACATACATAACAGGGCCCAAAGTTCACACTGTTGCTGCACTGGAGATCTCCTTTTCTCAGCAGGAATCCTTGTTACAGTTGGAACTGGTGGGACATGTTGCTAGAATTACTTTCTTTAACCTAGGATGCCACAGGTGTGGAAAGGAGTCACCAGATTGGGCTCATCGTTGCAAATGAGATACAGGGCTTTCACACAAGACTGGTTAAGGTGTCTCTTTCACACCTTCCCCATAGGTCATGCCCTAAGACTATATGAGGGACTTGCCACAGGGAGAGTGCTAAATCTGCTCTTTCACGGACTGAAGCTCTTCACTGCACATTCTTCAGTTGCCCTTCCTATACTCTATCTGGGTTAATTTACCTGTGTGTGTCTGGTGGGTTTTTTACTTCTTTTCAATCTAGTCAGAATTTTTTCCTCCAAGCGTTATTTCAGAAAGTCTACAATAAAGGCTCGTTCTGTCTTTTATTTGACTGACAGTGATATAAAACCAAGGGCACATGTACAAAGTCAGGATGACACAGGTTGATATGCCAGGACGTTATTAGCAAAAACTGCACAACCAGAAATGTGGATTTCTTTGCTCTCCTTGTGAGGACGTCTTTTACAATTTAGGAGGTTTATAACTCCTGAAGCATTAGTGGGCCCTTCATCTTTGCTTGCACTGGAAATGATTTGCCTTTTTTTTTTTTTTTTTTTTTTTTAAACTGCTTTTAACCTCAATCCCTTCAAGCAATCAGATAGTTATTCTTAGAAGGGTAGTTTATAAAAACAGATTAACTTTGACACTGACATTGCAGCTGAGGACTGCCAAATGTGTAAGCTTTTGTTGATTTGAAAGAAGTATGTTTTATATTCCAATGGGGTGGGTAAAGGAGAAGTGAGCTCAAGGTGGAGAATATTTATGCAAGTAAGGAATCTGTCTCAAAGGTACCTCCTGCAACTTTGTGAAATACAAACCAGAAACTCAGTCTCCTTCACTATACTTCCTGGGAAGTTTTAAAACACAAGAAGAAAATACCTGGACAATGTACTAGATTTCACAATGTTCATCTCTGACAGGTATATTTTCTTAAGAATTATTCAATATGATGTAGAAAAATTAAACTCCTGCTCATATTCTTAGTGTCTAATATTCTGGCATTAAGGCAGAGGTACAGGAGGCATTTAGAAGCAAGTTGAGAGTAAACTAATGAAATTGATACGTGCTAAAATGAAATTTAGTCTCCCAAGACTTTTAGGAAAAATAGACTTTTCTATTGGAGGAGTTGTGACTGCTTTGGGTTACATCACTTTACATAATTTCTTTAAAAGTGTTTTGATGGTTACCAGAGGGTCTGTACATCTTGTTTTGAATACGTTCTTTCATAACATCTTGTTCTGCTACACCTAGATAATTGGTTATGTTGAAGTAAATGATGTGAATTAAAGTAAACAGAAAGATGGAGGCAAACTAGGGAAATTAACTTAGAAAAATGGGGATGTAGGTTTCATGAAGTTCCAGCTCTTGTGCAATGCCTTGTCTCTTTTCTTAAGTGGATGATTGAGGCCATGTTTGCAAACTAAGAACAGTTAACTGGGACATTTTCCCCTCTGGTGTATTGACAATATCCACACAGTAAAAACAGCAAGAAGGGTTATTTTCCAGAGTACCTGGCAGTCTGCAGCTTACTCTAAGATACGAAGTTCAGTCTGTAGTTTTCTTCAACTTCAGGTGCTAAAGTAAAAGAAAATGAATGCTGCATCATAGTTCTTAGTACATGTCTTTTGGACTAGTGAGAGAATCTCCATGAGGTGGAATTTTTCTGTTTTGCATAGGAAGGTAAATTATTATTAGTCAGTAACACTGCAAAGAACTGTATGGTTGAACAGAGAAGACAGCATTGTATTCACATTGGGCTCATATGTGCATGGAATTAGCACAAGGCCTATTCATGCACACTAATCCTAGGTCTTCAAAAAAGATCTTAAATAACGTGTAATGTAAATGACATTTCATTCAGGTTATTATTAGACATCTATAGATTTTCTGCCCATTAAGCGTTTCTCTCCTACACAGCTCCATTGTGCTATTGCAACATTTTGTTTATCTATGCTTTGTTTCCTTCATCATGTATAGTCAGACTATTTACAAACAACAGTTTGTTACGCAGGACCAAAAAAATCAGAGTTCTTCCATGCTTTACTGTTTTACTAAATCCCCTTCACCTTTTGAGAGCCAGGTGTTTAACCACGTGAATCAGTTTGTCATGCGTGTCTGAAAGTTTCCTGGGCAAGTAGCGTACCTTCTATATCTTAGAATTTACAACATCTTATACCAAGTGTCTCTATCAGTTCACCACTCACTTGAGTCTGACTGGCTTTTTGGAAGATGCCGTTTTGCAAAAGAGACAGAAAGGGTGTCTCCCTTACAGGCCATCATGTTGAATTTTTTGGTAATAGGTTGCATGCACCATAGACTTTTATTTTAGGATAGATTTTACACTGTTCAGAGTGTCAGTATGGGGCCTAAATACTACTTCAGTCACAAAACTATTCCCAGTTGTACTGATAGTATCTAAACAGACAGAAGCCAAGACACTCTGGAGCCTATTTCTCTCCACTGATTAGCGAGGGAACCTAGAGGCCTGACTGAAGAGAACATACAGATGTTTAAAAGCAGGCAAGATAAATCCCACCTTCCATGTCCCAGTTCAGTGGGATGTGCAAAGGCACATCAAAGAGGACTCTGATGAGTTGGATGTGCAACTGCCTCTAAGTGTGTGTGTGCACTGAGTAGCTAAGACTTACTGGGTAAAACTCTCAGTTCTATACTGAATGCAGCTTAGTGTTTTGTTCACCCACATCATTATACACTTGCATTTAAATGTAGTCTGTATATAATAAATTTATTGCATTTCTATAAGTATTGCTATCTTAAATATCTTGCTGGTTATTTTC
The DNA here is from genome assembly GCA_028020825.1 of Podargus strigoides. Classification (NCBI taxonomy): domain Eukaryota; kingdom Metazoa; phylum Chordata; class Aves; order Caprimulgiformes; family Podargidae; genus Podargus; species Podargus strigoides. Next base: position 14,963,291 of record CM051627.1, on the reverse strand, counting down.
TTACTTATTGATTTCACTACACTGTTCCCTGCATGAAAGGTAAACTAAAATTGTTTGATGTATGGTAACATTGAGATTCAACAGACATTAAATCAAAAGCAGCTTGTAGCTTTTCAGGATGTTTTAGTTCTTTATAAAATAGATTTTTTTTTTTTTAAAAGGGAGGGGGGAAAGAAGATATAATCTTCAAGTATATAATATTTTGATTGTTAATTACGTTGCTTCTAGTCTGTAATTGTGTCCATTTTGTTTCTTTTGAAACACTTTTTGTCATTTAAACAAGCTAGTATTGAACAGACTGACAAAAGTAGAAATGAACTTTTCTATAATAAAAATAAAATATTTTGATTTGGTTTTGCAAAATGTTATTGATAGAAAAAGCGTGTCGTAAAAGTTTGCTGATGAAAGCACAGTAATGAAACATAGACATCTGTGGGAATTTATAGCTATGGAGTCATCTGTGTGTATGTTTGTGTGTGTGTTTGTGTGCAGTGAATCAGCGAACAGTTGGTTTTAGGTTTTGCAATATGCCTTTGCTTTGATTTGCTTGGAATATTCTTTCCTAGGTTTTGGATATAGTCAAGACAAGTGTTCGTGCAGTTCTACAGCATGTCTGGAAGGCTCCTGACATTGAAAATTTACATCTGTATCGTCTCTTTAACCGTGTGTTTAATCGGTTGCTTTGGAGCCATGGTCAAGGTCTATGGAGCTGTTTCTGTAATTCAGGGTAAGCCTATTTTTCTTATCTTTGTCTTCTTCATAACTTCACAACTACAATCAATGCTGGCATACATGTTGTTTCTTGTTTTCATTCAAGAGAATGCCATAATACATTGAACTTGTTTTAAAACTATCTAAAGATATAGTAAAATTAGAAATCCTATAATCTAGATCAACCATTTCAGTAATGGAATAAGACATTTAGTAATGTATTTAAAAATATAATAATCTAAGTTCCAAAATATCTGAGCTTTAGGTCAACTCTTTCATTGGATGGTGTCCAGTTTTGAGGCCAGACCACTCTTAAGTGTCAAACGTGGACTTACCATCAACAGAAATGATTGTCATGTCTACTTGAGCTCAAGACTTACTAGGCAAGAATGCAGTCACAAGTGCAGCTGACATCTCATGCCAAATGCAATGTCAGTTCTGTGATTTCTGTGCTTGATTACATTCATTGTTTTGCACACTGGTGGGAATTTAAGTTTATGCAGAATAGGAAATTTCCACACTCAGGTAAGCAGATACTTTTGTTTTGGGTAGCAAGTACAAGCTTTCTATGGGGGGAAAAAAGATCAGGCCATATACTGACTTCAGTATCGTACACTTCAAAATCTACATTCTTGAAATCAAAGGCATTTATGTAAGGATAGGTTTGGAGGATCAGATCATAGATATAAAATAATCTCCCCTTCCCCCGCCCCCACCTGCCAAATTTCTTCATAAAATAATAATACAAATGTGTAAATATGAAATATATTGCATACAAAAAGACATTTTCTCTGTAAGTATATGCAATGTAAAATGAATGGGAGGGGTTCTGATTAGCTTGCATAGGTGTTCTGAGAGATTTATTGGAAGGAACTACAACGAACACATGTAGTATGCTGATAGATATTGTGTGTACAAAGGAATCAGGTCATTATGTTCTTCACATATAGTCATTTGTCATATGTAGAGCATGCATGTAATGCACTTGCTAATTTTTTTCCAAGAAAATGGAAAACAAGAAGATAATAAGACTGCACTGACTCCAAAGTGGAGCTAAATTCTTTGACAAAGATCTAGTTTCTTGTAAGAGGACTTGCTATGTAAAACTCTAAAAATACTGTACAAGTAGTGTACAAATATCCAGTATGTGTAGAGATCACCCTGCCCATAATATACTTACAACAGAATTCACAGAAGAAAACAGAAAGGCTGTTTGTAGCTTCCCAGTTTGTTGTTTATTCAGTTACAACCATCCTTCTTGCCGTATAATACACAACAGACAACTCATGACAGCACCTCTGTAGCAGAGGTCAACTTCTCATCACTCTTCCTTAGAGTTCATTGTGCTGTTTTAAAGAACAGATTGGAATAAACATAGGGCATGTGTAGAATTTGGGGAAACATGTTGGGAAGGGGTATCAAGTATATGAAAATATATATTCATAAGGTACATGTCTTGGAAGAGGAACAAAGCCTCTAATATCCTCAAGTTTTCCTCTTGCTGGTTGGATCTCTGCTAAGCATATGCTATTTTAGCAAAAAGAATGAACAAAGAAAACCTCAGTGAAATAACTGAGATGTAGATGGTTTCACAAAGCTACATTTGTTTTATTGTATAATAAACAATTAAAATTAATAAGAGAAAACTGGTAGAACCAGTTGGCTTCAGGTGGTTGTAAAAATAAAAACATATAATTGACAATACTGCACAGTCAAGCATAGTACTCTTTCTGGATCTGGCAAGTACTCCATGATTTCTTACTAATGTGTAGAAACTAAAGTTACAGCATAACAAATTAAGCTTGCTTAGGTAACTGATCCCTGTTGACTGCAGTATAATGGAGTATGAACTGAATCTGTGTAGCACATGGAGGAGGTTGCACAGGCACATTTATATGAAAGCACATTAAAATTCACATATATATTTCCAAATCTCAATCTTTGTTATTAGGGTAACTGTATACTACTATATTGATAGTTGGCCATAGTTATAGCAGGCTACGTACTATTCTTCACTGATAAAATCCCTAATAACTGTTGGAAAGTGATCACAGACCTCAAAGCCCAAAACTTAAGGAATTTATCAGGAGATTTGCTTCCCCAAGATTTTGGAGATTTATGGATTCAATTAGAATATAATTACATGTAGCACTGGGAATGTGTTGAATGAATGTAATACTTAGAACTTCATCTTGCTGCTTTCTACCAACCATCACATGACATCATGAGGAAAGAATGAAGACTATAGATAAATCTCCATGTAAAAATACATGTGGAAAGTTCCCAGGCAGGAAACAATATTGAAAAAATGTATTAAAAAAAATAGTAGCTCTTCAAGTAGTAGAATTATTCTGTTTATGAAATTAAACAGTTTTGATGCCTTATAAACAATATTTCTTAAACAATTCATTATGTGGATAATAATTAACAAGAAATACTTGCATCACTTGAAAATTATGTGTGCAGTGGAAATTCTGTAGGACTGAACAGTTTCAGCTGGAACATATTATCTGGATTGAGGAACCAGGCTGAAAAATCAGTTAACTATTCATACATCATATCTTTTAGTCATTAATGTTTGTAATTCCATCCTAATACAGCGTAATTTTAAAAATCTCACCAGGCAGAAGTAAGCGTGCTAGTTCTTTGATATTGTTTTAAGGACAAACTTCCTATACCAGGGATGTGAAATTCAGTGGACACGGCTAAATCATCCTGGATGTTATGTTGAAGCTAGATGCAGCAAATTTGCTTCACTCCATAAAGTGCTTCTTTCATAAACAAAAAAAAACCTCAGGCTTACAAACCATCTGTGCTACTGGGCAATGTTTTGACCAAAAAAAAGATCTTCACGTGTTGCCTTAAAAATGTTGTAATGATCTGTAATTTGGTCAGAATTTTTCACAAACAGAAGTGTTGAGGTGTATGCAAAGAGCTATTGTCATCTTCTGTGGTGAAACAGATCTGGTTTACATTGGTATGGTAGGGTTTATTTTTCATAAGGAGAAATGGATTTTTAAGAAGACAAAAGCATGATGGTCTGCGTTTCAAAAAGGAATTCTTCTATAGATACATTTTGCAAGCTGCACTTAATTGTAGAAGACCAACCCCATATGACCAGATGGAATAATAAGTAGTATTTGAATGACTAAACTGAGAAACTCTCCTAATATGATAAGGAAGCAGAGCATATACTAATCTTCTGTAAATTAATTTTGTATTTGTTTCTTAGTATCATGTACTTAAGTTAGAAGAGTATTATTATGCTATGTAGAAATTTAGAGATAATTTGTTATTTTTATTAATTCCTTTAATATCACATCACATTCGCATTCAGGTGGTATATAAGAAGCATTTTTTGTTATTCCTGTTGTTAGACACATATACAATTATGTGACAGTAAATCTTTATGTGCTAAACCTAAGTAATGGCCCTATAAACACTTTAGGGAATAAACCAAGTGAAAAATGGCTGTGAACATTTTATATATGAAGATTAACTGCTTAATTTGTGTTTTGGGCTCAGCATCTGCCAGCATTTGTGTTAAATAGCATAGACCTTTTCTGTAAACAGGCAAGGTCATGCTTTTTGTCTTGTTCTTCTATTGTTAAATCTGATATAAAGCAGTAAAGCTCTCAGACTGCAATTTTTGACAGAAAACATGAAGCTGTGTCTTTTTCCATAACAGGAGCTCTTGGGAAACCATATTCAGTAAAAGCACAGAGGTGGTGACTCCTGAGCAACTCCAGTGTTGCCGACGAATAGTACATCTTTGTAAGCACTGCCTGCTGGTGGTTTACAAATATTCATCAGATTCAAGAGGATCCCCAACTGGGTTTAGCCCCCACTGGGATGATACAAGGTATACATTTCAATATTCAATTCCTAAATAATAAGTGTAAATGATAATATTGGGACAGGTTTCAGTCTATATTGCTACCACTACACTTCTCTTTAAGCCTAGTTCACTATGTGTTTTTAAAAAAACAAACAAAAATTCCCAACATGTCCCTTGACCCTGAGCTTCTATTGTTCTGATCTCTCTAGCCCACTCATGAAGTGCTACTAGAAGAAGACTAGATATACACATTTTGTGTGAAACTACACTTCTTAAGTCTTGGTTGCCTCCTGCCCAAGTAGCTGCAGCAAAGGCTTTCCATGAAGAACTGAAAATTTCCTTTCTTCCCCTTCTCAGATCCCTCAAAATCACTGTTTCCAGATTTGCTTTCCTAGAGGTATCCTACCATGTATGATACTTCTGGCTTCACATTCGCAGTGGGATGCTGTAGGGGCACAGCTCCAGCCAAGGGTCAGGTAAGTGCCATCTGATTTACTGTATTGCACAGTTTTGCAAAGTTGATTTCCAAAACCTACAGATTGAAAGTTTTATTATTTCATTTTGCAGAGCATAAATATATTTTCAAACCTTGCAAAACAGCATCATATAGTAAAAAAAAAATTATTTGGCACTTACCTGATTCTCCATTGGCTGGTTTAGTTGTCCAAACCGGATGCAATAGGGATTGTAATGTTGTCGGTATAGGGATTACTGAAAATGCTCCAGCTGTGGGAGTCGATGATCTACAGTCGTAGGTGGAGAATTAAATGTAAGTTTCAAATTACTTAGGTTCCAAATTCTATCCATAATGACAATTTGAATTATTATGTATATAAGTGTACAAATGCTTTGTTTATATAAAACATCTTACAGACTTTATTTCATAGAAGGGCTTTATGACTTAAATTTGAAAAAAAAATATTACGTAAAAAGCAAACCTTTAATATATTATCTGTTAAACTTATTTTATGACTTAATTGCTTACTTTGCTATATCTCAGACTAGTTATTTGATACACTGAACCCATTTGTTATTGTCATATGGATCTTAAGGCACTCTAACATAATTTAAAACCAACCAGAAACTGAATTTGTTTGGTCACAGCAAAAGTAGGTTAGCCACAAAACAAATCATTTTCAATATTAACGTCTACTGAGCTATAGCAGGAGTATGGTAAAGTCATCTGGATTAGCTAAGACTAGAAAATCTTCAGCCTTGAAGTTTTTATTGCTTTTACTGTTAATACTGCAGAAAATTTTTCATCATGACCAACCACAAACTATTCAAACTGATCGGATTACTCTAATGTACTGCAGCTAACAGGCTTGCATTTGGAAATCAGTGAAAGGGATGGTCTTACAGAGTTTACTCATCTCCAGTTTCTGTGTTTCTTTGGGTGCTGGATGGAAATTTATTCATAAATTTCATAGGCTAGAGGAATCCAAGCCCTCTATATCCTATATATCAGAGTATGTCTTCAGCAATAGAATTTCATGACAACTCTGGTTGATTAAAGTTACAGTTTTTATATTAATCTCCACAAATTTAGCCTTTATACTGTGGATACAGCAATATGCTAGTTAACCATGATAGTATGAATTCATGAAATGAAAGATACATATGGAAATAAATGCTCTTGCCCATTATGCTCCACAATTGTGAGGTAATGAACTATTTTTCTAGAAATGTGAGAACTGGAATACTATTTCACTTTTCATCTAGGTTTCTGTTTTTAAATTATATAAGAATCTGAACTACTAATAATAGTTTTCTTGACTTGCTATAAAACTGTTTTAAGTGCAGGAGGAGATTAGAGTGTAATTTAATACAAGAAGTCCATTTTTTTCAAGACTTTATAAAATATAATTTGAGGCACTTTGTTTTTTCTGAGCAAATTTTTTTTTTGTTTCACTTGTGTTTATGAAACAAATGTTTGTGAAACTGAAGCTTTCAAAGATTACAAATAGATACCTCTTTCATTGGGAAAATTTATTTGCTTGGGAGAGAGAAAAAGATAATGAAAACAGCTACAGAGTTCTTTGTTCACTTCTCAAATTTGTTCTCAATCCCGTCTCCTAACTGACTCCATTATAAGTCACGAAGAGAATGAATAGGAGTACTAATGTAGATGTGTATTAATGTAATTTTTTTCCCCACAAAGTTAAAAGTGTAAAGAAAACAATACGAGAGCTCAACAATGATACCAAATCTCTTTTAAAAGAATAACTAAAGTCAAGCTGTGTAAAAAGTCAGACTTTTCATATTTTAATAAATTCACCTGTGTTACAAAATTAAAGAAAAAATACCATATACTGCTAGATCCTTACAGCTTGCGGAATAACCTTACGTATTAAATGGCATATTCTCTGGGAAGCAGTAGAATTTTTTACAGTATCATCAAGCAAAGGCAGGACTCAGTCTGGTGTTGTAGTGAACTGCTAAACTCACTGCCGACCCACACCAAATCAGAATTTATTTTTTTGTAAATTGTTTAAAAATATATATTTGTGATAATATTTTTATAATAACAGCTTTTATCAAAGCTTAAACAAACCAAATATGTACACTTTCTTATATAAATTGTCTCCCATTGACAATGTGATGCTGTTTCTATCCATGCAGTTAGTAGGATCAGCCTTCTAACTTATTCATCATTAATCAATATGAATCACTAGAATGATGCAACAATTTTTAAGCAGTATTTTTCACAATGTTTTGTGTTAGTCCATCCTAACACTGACATAATTCATTATGGAATTCTGATTTAGTATGGGTGTTATTTTTGCACACTTGGAGTGCTTATGTAATTTCTTCTGCAATTAACTACTAGGAAATGATTACATGAAAAGATTTAAGAGGCATATGATAAATTAATGTTTGTAGTATTACATAAAATACAGGCTATATAGTTGCCTGAATTTAAGAGGTAAATAGTCACTGATGTGCCTTACTATGTTGTAGCATCATTGTTTCTTGCTTTACTAGAGTAGTGATGGTAGCATGTCTATTTTTTAAAGAATTAGAGCTGGAAACCAAAGCTGGAAATTTCTGTTTTTTCCCTAATCAACTTTTTTTTTACAGCTTAATTAACATCAATTGCAGTTTTTAACCAGTTTAAATTGAATAAATAGTACTATAATAACAGAGAAGAATGGGTGAAGTATTAATTTTTGGTAGTAGTGTTACACATGATGGCATTGTTTTATTTATCTGCTTGCTTTAAACATAAAGGACTGGAAGGATGTTTGATCCTCATACAACATCTTGAAATTTTATTGGGAGTTTATCTGACTTTAGATCTGCTTCCTGAGTTAGCTACTGCCTAATGCCCTGGATGTTCTATAAATAGTATTTATTGTATGCTATTTCTTGCATACAGTGATTTGAAGGTATGACACATCAACAACTAATTCTTTGCTCTTGATTGTCACTTTGTCTGTAAACTCTGGTATATTTTTCATATCCTTTCTAGGTATTTATTGCCAGGACCTTCACTGTTCATCACGAAATCATCCTTATCCAACTTTAGCTGCAGTTCGTCTGGAATGCCTCGCCCTAACGTTTTGTTCACGCACAGATACAGTCACTTGTGAAGCAAAAGCAAAGTTGCTGTTCTCTGTAAATAATGGCACTTCATTTTTTTCAAATTAAAATTTGTGATGGAGCTAAATATAAGCACTGTTACATATTTACTACCATATTATGATAACATTGAGCTGAAAACCTACTGTAAAAGCATAGCTTTTCTGGAAACATAATAAACCTCATTGTTTACACACATGTGAATGTGTAGATCTTGCTAGGTTTATAAGTAATTTCTTCCTACTAGAAATGTTATTTTTGCTGCAGAATATATAAAATGGAATTGATCTTGAAGATCCTATTACAGTGTTACATTATTTTTTAAGTACAATACTTTGACTTGAATATTATTTATTGTAAAGTACACTATTTATTGTTTCAAATGTAATTGATCCTTTAACAAAGAATATAATTCAAAAACTGTACCTGAAAAGTAAAATTGCAACAGTCATCAAAAATAACCTGATAATTTCTTGGATGTGTTTAAAATAATGCCCCAAATTCTGTAAGCCAAACCCAAAGCAGTCATCATCTTATTTCACCTCTGAAATTACATGATCTGTTTAATGCTGTTATTTTTCTTAAAGGAGATGGTATAGTATCTTTTAGCCAAAGTGAAAGTATCTAGTACACAAACAGTAAAAATATCAGTTTAGGCATTCGGTTTCTAATTAGGTTCTTGCAATAAAATGGAAGCCAATGTTTCTTACCAGATTTTCATTTCCATTACCTATGTCCTGTGCCTTTAGGTTTCCTTTGGGAGCAAGCAGTCATCTCCAACTCACACAAGCACGCATAGTGCATATTTTTTCTGGTTTACTGCACAAGTGGTAAAGCAGACATTTTTAGGAAATAGTGCAGCTATAAGGCATTATTTCAACCTTAAACTAATTGGTTTGTGTAGTTTTTAGCATACAATCCAATATGCTACTGTAGAATTTGTCCCTGGAATGGACGTTATTTTCTAGATTGCTGACACCTTTAAATGTTGAAAATTTACTTCATTAGAAAGCTCTCAATCAGATTCAGCTTCCTGGGCCTGGTTGAAGGGCACAAAAAGAAAATGAGCCAGAGCTGGAACCTACTATTAACAGGACTTGTAACCTGAAAATTTTGTTCAGGTTTTGCTACATACACCCATTCATCCCATTCAGCATTGTGCCATATGAGCCTTATTCATTATAGAAATAATTATGAAAAAAAAAGTTAATCTAGATTTTAAAATTAATTAAGTTTTTTAACTGAGTAAAGAACAGAGTAGTTATTATTTACCAAAGAGCTGTTTACTTACCAATCATGTAACCCTGAAATGTGTTTGTGAATTATCAATATATTTCAGGTATACTTAAACAAGTAATTTGGGGGCTAATTATCCTCAGGAGTAAGTATGTTAGAGTTTTTTGATATCCAGAGATTTAAGACAAATTTAAGAGACTGAAGAGATTTGAGGACGAAGTTGTCTGGAAATGATTTTTTAAAAATTTATTCATAGCCTATATAAAACTAGGAATTTGGGTGAGATTTTTGATGCCTGTGCTGTAGTGCCTCAGTTCTAGAACTACAGGATATATGGTAATGAGACTATTCTTAAACAACTAGAAACACCTTTTAAGATTAGCCAGATATAAGCAGTCTTCTGGTCTGGAAAAGTGTTTTTCATTTTTGTGGTAATACGAGTTTAGTAATATAGTCTGTTCACATTAATTTTATATCTCTTTTGGTCCATACAGTGACTATTGATGAAGCACACTATGGTGATATGTAGACCTAATAAAAGCTGTAAATTCTCTCTTCTTGGGGGAGGCTTCCATTGCATTCTGCTTTTGGCCATGAGGATAAAAGCAGCTTCCACCTTAGTTTGCCAAACTCAGTCAGAGCCTTAGGATAGTAGGTTCACATGCCTTTTTTTTTCTGATCCTTTTCTTCTTCTTTTAAACTAGCTTGGTCTCTGTTCTTGTAAGGCAGTGGTGGGACAGGTCAATCTGTATGGAATACTCTGCCAGCAGAATGAGGGCTATTAACCGTACCTATGTGGTGTGGACAGATCTAGAAAAAACATTTAGCATGTACAAAAGTGGACCAGATGGTTGGTTTAAGTCTGATGTTACTTAATATATTCATATTTCTGATAACCTTTCCTAAAGTGGTACTCTGTTCCTAATAATGTGTGAATCAATACATTCAATAAATGTCACGCTGCACTTTCCTGCCAGCTCCTCAGAACACGTGTGTGTGGTCTATGGGTGAGTGATGGGCTGCACCTACAGTCCAACTCCAGATAGTGCCGTGGGTGGGAGCATCGACTCCTTTCCTTCTGCCAAACAGCAGCATTTCCTTCGTGATCAGATAAGTGGTGGTAGTCGGTGAGCCCTTAAACAGTAATTAGTTCTGGCCTTGGGTTCTTGCAGGCACCTCTGCAGCTTAACCTCCAGCCTGATGACAGGAGATCTGCTGACCCCTTTTCTTATCCCCACCATCACACTTTTACTTGGGAAGTGACTAATTAATCAAATGTGGAGGTGCGAGCAGCCTCCTAAATGCCTTCTGTAGTACAACACAGGTATTTCCAGGTGCTATCAGAGTTGCAGTTAGAAGGAAAAGAACACATACTTTTTCACCCTCGGTGGATGTGTACCCAGCTGTGTGTGTTTAGGCCGCGGGAGCCTGTGGGCGCCTCTGGGGGCGGTGCTGGGGAAAGGGGCGGGAGCAGGAGTGCACCTGTGAGGGAAGCTGGGGGTGATCCATTAATAACTGAACCTCCAGAAGCCTGCTGACATTTAGTCGAGGATGTTGCCCTTTCCTGGAGGTTTTTTTTTGTTATTACAGTTACTGTGTTCAGCGGCGTGGTGGCAGCGGGGTGCAGAGCCCAGCTCCCCGAGGAGGGAGGCAGCAGCAGGTAAGGGGCAGCTGAGGGGTGGCCAGGCTCCGGCCTGGCTCGGTCGCTGTGCTTTGTTGGTGTGGTGGCAACTTCTTACCTCAGCTCCTTGGGCAGCGTGAAAACACGAGGGCAGGGCTGCAGGTAACCGCCATAAAAGATGCCTGTCCCCCTTGTCTGCTGTCATGAGAGGAGCTCACGTTGGTAACGGTGCAGTTATGGCAGGCTTGTGTGTTTAGCAGGAGCCTGCTCTGGAGTGACTGCCCCAGCACGGCTGCTGGGGCACTGCTGTGTGCCCCGGTCCCCACATTGCGCTGGTGCACGGGCAGGGCGAGCTGCTGGAGGGACGGACTCAGAAATGCCAGTTACAAATAAAACATGAAATCTTCGTATAGTTTTGTGGTGTGAAACTACTCTTACCCTGTGAGAGCGTGGCCTGATGGCATCTGCTCCTCTAGCCTTTACTGCAGAAAAGTACCTGCTGAAGTGTGTGGGAGCTGTTTGCTGGGGCTGTGAAGCAGGTTTACAGGACTGAGCAGAAAGGGTGGCGCTTCCCAGAGCGGGATGCTGTGGGTCCACATCTGTTCCTTGCTGTGTCCTCAATGTGGCTGGACCTGTTCTGTGCCTGAGGACATGGAGTTTTCTGCTGAAAGGAAGTGCTTCTCTGGGTCTTGGTAACAATCTTGGGAGTCCAGATACAAAGTCTGAAAAGCAAGTAAGTTACTTTTTCAAAAGCATTGCTTTGCTGAAGTGATGTTAATGGAAACATTCTTTAAAATACCTCATAAGGTTTGGTAGACCTCAGGTTAATGTCCTGTCCAGAAAGGAATGTCTTGTCCTTATGGGAAAATGAGTCTCTATTTGTTGATTGTACAAGAAAGTAAGCAAATTCATCAGCTTTTAAAATTATATTCGAATGGTTCCTTAGCTGGGCTAGGAGTTCTAGAATAAATTTGCTTTTATATATAAACCCACAAGTTTACAGTTTTTGACTTTTCCTGTATTTTTAAGTAAAAAGACTGAATTGCATTGATGGTTATAACATCTAATTTAGGTGTTAGCAAATGTGAACATTTGCAAGTTACCTTTGCATGCAGTGTTAAAACCGCTAACTCAAAGCTGTTGCATTTATTCTGATTTTTCAGGAGAAAATAATTTGCTGTTAAATGGCATACTTATTAGAAAATCTTTCACTCCAGCATTTGCTAAAAACATTTGTAATTTTTTCTGTATGTGGTACAATTTCTATGCGTTAGTTGTTGTTCTGCATCTGTGTTCTTTGTTCTCTGCCAGTCATCTCTGTGCAGTTCCTGATGATGTTGAAATCGCTTGTTAATGTAGAAAAGTCTTTGTTGGTGTGTAAATACCTGTAGCACTTTAGGACTCTTAAGGAAATTGGGGATAATTTTACTATTTACATATATGGAAAATGAGAAGATTCTGCTTGTGGGGAAGCAAGACAGATTCGTTCTTGGTGTTTTCTTTTAATATGTCCTCATTTCTCCTTTTAAAACAAAAGGCAACATTTACTTAGTAAGGAGAACTCTTAATACTGAATTTAGGACTGCCCTCCTTTCATGGATGTTATTATTCATACTATAATATAATACAGTAAAAGCTGCTATGTATGGCCCCTAAATGCCCTCTGAAGAGGCCTGCCTGCTCTCAGCCAGGTGGAGCCTGTACCCGGCTGAAGTGGTGGCTGACATGGATGCCCAGAATCTCCTCGGTATGCAGTGCTGGCTCAGGTGGCCGCACAGCAGTTGGTCACCCTCTGCGCCTGCCCCTGTCAGGAGTTATCAGCCACATCGCAAAGGGTAGAAGAGCGTAGGGTAGGGAAGCGACCCATACCTGCCTTTCCTGCTGCGCCCCCATCAAACCACTGCTCACGGCTACTGTCACACGGTTTTGCTGAGCATGGTCACACAGCGTGCTGCTGCAGCAGCGTTTGGCAGCATCAGCAGTTCACTCGCTGCAAAGCACTGGCTTTGATGGCTGCGGGTGGCAGTCATGAAGTAGAGCGGAGCCCAGAAAGGCTATGAGAAGTCAAGACATCTGGTGAGAAAATGCATTATTCTGAAGTAGGTTTTGCACTAAAGGTTTTCTTTGTGCCCATCTTTGTGGAAATGATTTGCTCTGTCCTAGCAGAACAAAAGACTTTAATGCTATGTATGATTTTTAACTGAGTGGCATGGTGTCACCTGACCATCTATCACATTATACCCATTCAGTTGTTCCTGCTGCAGTTCCCCACAATCCACTGTGTCTCTTGGAAGCTTCTCAGAAGAATATAGAGGATTCTGTTTTCTAAATGGAAGCTTTCCATTTCGAGATGATAAAAATGTCACGCAGTACCTGGATTGCAAACTTCTATGTAGTGCAAGTATTTCCTGATCTGACTCGGGTATCAGAAGCACTCTGGTTGTCATTGCACAGGACAGATGGGATTAATTTACTTTGCAAAGAAAAATACAACTCTGCTGATACACAAGTGGCCTCAGCAATGGTCCATTTGGCACAACACTAGACAGAGGTGAGCACTCAGTACGTGTTTCCAGGAGCGTGTACCTGACCCCAAGCAGCCCGTATACGTAGGTACCTCTGCTCAGTGCTGAATGGTCTGAGGTCTTGCTGAAGTTGCTTCCTTGCAGCCCTGGCGTTGCTTGCTCTGCCAGAGACTTGTGTGCCACATACAGCTGCAGGTTTCATTAGTACAAGTGGTGTGTGTTTGGTAAAATAACTGATAGGCAGTATCCCTTACAAAGGCAATAAATTAGTCAATGACTAAACATTGCTAATGAGAAGCAAATTGTCCCATGCAGAGATCTGTACTTTCTCTGGTATCTACTGAATTGAGGGGCATTGTTCAGGGTAAACATTTTTAATAACTGACCATGTTGGTAAATTGTCAGCAGTCTCAGAGGTGTGTCAGGCTTGGAAGAGCTGGACTTTCTTCCAGCTCAGCTCCTCTTTCCTGTTCAGCCCCTTCAGTCCTATTAGATGACTGCAGGCATTGTGCTGAATAAGGTCACTGGGCCCACAGCCTCTTCCCTCCCCGTGCAGGGCTTGTGCTCCTCATGGGAGTGAGGGTTTTTTCACAATTGTGTAGGATTCAAGCCATGTGATTTCTTTTATTCTGATTCAGAGAATGAGTAAAGTAGCTGTATCAAACTGACACAGTACTAGATAAATACGCCATAGGGCAGTTTTAAGTTTAGTCACGTTGTTGGTTGCTTTGGTGTTTAATACATTATGCAGCCAGAAGCAATTGGGAAAGCTTACTGGCAGAGGGAAAAATAAGCTCCTCTGGCACTTAAAATAATTTCTACCAGCATTGGAAAGCTGGACCTGACAGCATCTTTCCAATCTTTAATTTAGTCTATTTGTGGGATGATTTGGCAGATCAGTCAGCATGATTGCCTACAGCTCTGTGCCTGGGTTATACTCAGGGGCACTGAACTTCACTGTCATGTGCCAAGCATAGAGTTTGTGCATACCTTTATTTTTGTCTGTAGTGGCTTCAGAGTATATGTTCCTCTCCTGTCACCTCGTCCTCTCGTTTTGTTCTGAAACATGGGATGTGAACCAGAGATGGCTCCCTAACTTCCTTCAGTCTTGACATGCCTTTTGACATGCTAAAAAGCTAAATGCTTTGCTTCACAGCTGTGCCTCTGGGTAGGACAGTACTGGTCACATCTGGTGAATAATGGCAATGTAGCTGGCAAGAGATTTTTTTTGGAAAAGCAGTGTACAGTGCAGTAGTTTCATACTTACCAGCTTACAAGCTGCTGGTCCCTTGCTTGTGTGCATCATTAGAGCTGTTGGAGTAGCATGGCTGTTCACTGTGGTAGGGGAAGGCTCTGCTAACACAGACTGTACTTTCTGAACTGTGAACAGTCCCTTCCTTTCCCCCCCCCCAGCCTGCTCAGGTGGAAAAAACAGTAAGCACTGTATGTCTTATAAATTCCAAATGTTAACAAATCTGAGTTTAAGGAAATAGAGATATGAATGATCATCTAATGTGAATCAGTGTTCAAACTATCCCAGTGTATCTTCTTAACTGTGTGTGAATACAAATATTTTGATAGAAACCATGTTTGATTTTGCCACTATCCAATTAATGCACTTTGTAACATCTCTGCCTTTTATGTATCTTCTTTCATGTACACATATACGTGTATTATTAGTGATAATAGAAAACCTACTTAGGATTAAAAAGCTGAAGTAATTGGATGGCTACTCTTACTTGAGAAACACCCATGTTTGGAAGAAGCTTGGCTCTCAGATGAGCTTTTGGAATGATGGGATCTATTTCACAGTAATTTTTTTCTCCTGTACAGACTGCAACAACACGGTGGGGAGAGCTTTACTGGCTATTACAGTCAAGTCAAGGAAATAAAATTGGTATACACTTTTGTTTTAGTTGACTGCTGTATAACGTGTTCTACAATTCTAGGAGGACAATTGTACTTTTTTTTTTTTTTTTTTGTATCAACAATGATAACATCCAGTAATGCTAATATGCATATTGTCGTGTCAGCAATTTTGTTATTTAGGAATTTGTATTGCACCTGAGTTGCAGTTTTGCTTGCAGAGTCTCAGCAGGAAGTATATAGCACTGTACTGTAATTATTTAATAAACAATAAATTGTACTTTACTGTGTGGTGTCCTTATGTTTTACTCTTTTTAAAGAGAACATTGTGTCTTTCAGAAGCAACTTTGCTTTCATTGCACATCTACTGGTGAACCATCACTCTTCAATGTAGTGTAGTAATTGGAGTCTATAATGCTCCCTTTCTTGTGTCCATACCCTATAAAATTTAATACCAAGTTTTGCTATTCTGTGGGGAGAAATGGTTTCACAGGTTGGTTGTGTTGGTCTTAGACTACTGAGTATTGAGATTATTTCTAGTTTTGGGAACTGTATGTGGAAATCTGAAACCAACTTAGCTATACAACAAGGCAGCAATGTACTGCAGATTGCACTCTGTCATGCTGCCCACGCAGCGTTCTGTCTCGCCTCCGGTCCTCAGCAGATGTCAGTAATGTCACCAGTTACACTGCACGTGGTAGCCAGCATTTCCAATAGGAAAGATGCTGATAGCAGGGCTTGCATTGGGGAGAGTTTGTCACCTGCAGGAAGTCCCTTTCCTCCTGTCCCTCTAATGCTGGGCTTCATTTGTATTTTAGTCCTGTATGTCTGTATGGGCAAACTTATAAAAAATAATTCTCCTCCCTGAGAAGGGAAGGCTGTCTCACCCTGCAGGATATGCTTGTTCAAAACACTAGTGAAATAATCCATTTCCAGCCTCAAGCCCTTCAGCACAAAGGGCTAAGGTTTTGTGGTGCCATGGCAATAAAGGAATTACTTCAGCACTACTGATGATTTTTCCTAACTGTTATTATTATTACTTTTTTCTGCAAAATCACTGGGGAAGGGAGGGAGATTTTTCCCAAGTTAACTTTTTCTTGTTGCCAAGGTCAAGTGAAAGCACATTGTAGAAATAATTACCCCAGCCTTTTTGTGTGGGTATTTATTGGTTACTGGGAAAAAAATTATTCTGGAAGATCTAATTCCTATGGGACACTCATTCTTTTTAGTCAAATGGGATGAACAATCCTACCCCTACTTATCTTAAGAATTGCTCCTCAGTTAACAGTAGTTTTCTATGGATTAATACGAAGTAAGTATGTGTGTATATACATTCTTTTAAGTTCTATTTTATTTTAGCAGGTGGAATATAAGGGCCAGCAACATTTGTGCAGTCAGATATTGTCAGACAGTAGTTTGAGAAGCATTTATCTACAGGAACTAGGAGCCAACTAGGTAGACACCAAGCCCTTCAGGGTCGGTGTCTCTGTCCTCACAGGTTTCCAAAGGCAAACCCAGCCCTGCTCTGCAGCTGCCCTGCTGTCCCTTTCCAGGAGCTCTGGGAGGCCATGAGAGCTGTGGTTAGTCAGGCTGCTGAAGAGATGGGCCTGGGCAGCAGGAGTGAATGGGTTTAAGCTATCGGTATTAGGCTGGCAGGTTGCAAGGAAATCTGTCACGGTGGTTTCTGGAAAACCATATGCTTTGAATCGAGTTCAGTCAGGCTCCACTGGGTTGTAATATTTCTCAGGCTGAGCAGTTGCTAATATGAGGGCTTCTTTTCGAAGCACGGTGAGTGGCACGAAGTAAAAATTACTTCCAGGATCAAAACTGTGATTTTCACGTGCAAAAATACAAAACAAAGGTGGCATCCTTAAATTTATTCATTTTTAAAAGCAGTTTGCTTTTCCTACATATTTTGAATTGTGTGGTCTTTTTATAATGCAACATAAAATATTAGTGTTACTCAGGAGTCTGAAATGTCACTAACTTGTATGAGCTAAGTATGTCACAGATTATTTGGGAATTAACTTGCAAACCTAATTCATGTAATCATAGCGATATGGGAAACTTGCAGTTGTTTGGAAGAGAAAAAGGCAGATTATCAGAGGTATAGAAAAGCCAAGTATTTTCTAATTGCTGTTCTAAAGAAGAAAAACCCAAACTCTTCTCAAGCTCTCCCCCCAAAGGAGTTCTCTAGTTTAAACCAGTAATTGCAATTAAGAACAAAAAGTAAAAGACTTATATAATGCTGCTCCATTTTGCTATTAAAAGCTTGAACTTTTTCTCAGTTAAAATTGAAAGAGGGAAAAAAAAAAAATCCAAAATGGGTTTAATTAACTGGTGAACTTGAGTGTTTATCAACTGTAGAAATGATTTGATTTCCCTAGCAACAGGATATGTCAGCTTTCAGATTTTAAAGATCAAAGTTAAAATAATTAAAAAACCAGTGTTTGGCTATTAATTTATTTATATTTTTAATTGAATATTTAAAGCTCAGTATTTCAGGATTTTTTTTTCCCCATTTATTATGGGTTATTGGGATTTGGTATTTAACCTTGCATTTATTCTGTAAGCTGTAAATTAAATGGCTAAATAATCTGTGTGACCCTTAATAAAACCTCAGTGGTAGAAAGTTGTTCTCAGATATATCAGTGGTGTCGAGGGACTGTAGCCAGCAAATTTCTGCCTTCTGTTCATGTTTGGGCTGAACTGTAACTGAAAGTGATTCAGTTCAGGTGTAGTTCAGATCAGCAGCAGTGTATTAACTGTCCTGAACTGTGAAGGGTCATGGATGTAACAGGCTGCATCCTGCCAGCTGGAGAGAGCTCCAACCTGGAAGAATGAACAGAGCCTTAATTTGGCTTTCCCCTTGGTCTCCAGGCTGTGGCAGCTTCTCTTCTGCTCTCTAGGGCTGGCTTGAAGGGTGGCAGAAATGGAAGAGGGGTGGGATGCTGAGCTGTACCGGTTGGTCCTTCCAGGGGATCAAGAGACAATAGTGTTGAGTAGAAAATCGAGAATTGCCATGTAGTTTGGGGCTGGTTTCCAGAAAGACGCAGCAATGGCTGGTATTCTGTGGAACAAGTGATTTTTCCGAACTCGCTTTGGGATGCGTAGACATCACTCTGACTCTTCCTATGTTAGCAAACGTTAGACCTAAATTTGTGTCAAGTGTTTGAAAGATCAAGCTCTTACACATTGCAGTGCAGTTTTAAAATGTCCTGGCTTGTGTTGTAGTTGATCTCACAAGTGGCGAGTCTGCATCTGAGGGTAGCAGAAAGCTGAAAAACCTGCAATTAGTTTGTGGGAATTCATGTACTTTTCCTTCAGAGCAGCACTGTCTTCTGCCTGACTCAAAGTGATTGCACAACCCCCATCAAGGTGCTGGCAGGCAGTATTCAAGAGACAACAAAGAATTGTGGCTGTCAAGCAAATTGCAAGAGTACCCAGGGAAAGCATATGAGCAGTGAGTGCAGATACCAAGAAGTTCAGCTGCGATCCACAAGGTTCAGCCTTGCTCTGAGCCCATCTGTCTCCTCCTTGGTTTTTGCCCTGAGGTACTGAAGTGCTGGGGTCTGAACCCCAAGCCCTGAATTAAGGTTGACATATGGGTGGTCCTCATGGTCCTTTAAGAGGAGGGGATGAGTTTGCCTTTTGGCTTTCCTCCAAGGTGCAGCCGGCCTTGTAAGGAAAGCCCTTGGGTAAACAAGCCCCAGGTGCCCTGCATTGGGTAAATGAGTGCCAGGTGTCCTGCTTTGGGCATAAAAACTGGGACCACTTGCAGGAAGGGTTGGAGAGTCTGTCTGTGAGATGGATGTACTTCACAGAGTTTCCTGTTGGGGAAGGACCTCCTGGCTCCTCATGCAACTGGATCCCAATCAGGTCTGGCACTTACAAACGCGGGCTTCGGGGGGGGACAATATGGGACTACTTCTATCGTATGTGATCAGCCTATTGACTTGGTTGTCTCCCATTTTTTCTATGGGATACCTTGTGTCTTTGTTTATTCCATCTATTATGGGTCATACTATGTCATTCCTGGGGTCACTGGGGTTGATGTTTATTATTTGTGATCTGACTTGTTTGTACCCCCAGCGATCCCCTATATACTGACTCCTCTATGTGCAATAGAATCTACTTACTGGATTGTTTTTCTGCTGCTGGCTGTGTCCTTTGTACTAGGCCTAGTAATTGGCAAAACAGGTACTCTGAAGTAGTAGCGATCTGATACCAGGGTTGAGTTGAATGTTTCCTCTGTACATTTTGCTCTCCAATGCGTGGTCCTACAGTTCCATCCTTGTGGACAGAGTTCTGGAACTGCTTGCAGGAGCAGGGGGCTGAGAAGAGCTGCAGCAGAATGTTTCTTGGGGTCCTCCCATAGCTCTTCACATCTGTTGATTTGGGGCCAATTTTAAGTTTCATGTTAGATGTGCTTGTTTGATATCAGATTCAAACTTGAATTATCAGTAATTTTTGTTTTTATTTAATACAGATAATCCTTTAAATAAGCAATAGTTAGATCTTATTTTAAAATTGTTCTTTACACTGGGGTGATTTCTCTTTGTGTTACTAGTGATCATCTTTTGTCTTCTATAATGTTATAACCTCAGTTTTTCATATCATCAGATTTTCATTGTAGTGTTCTTGATATCAAGCATTTTCCATGATGGCAGCCTATCTGATATACCCTGTTGTTGTAATTTTGTTGTATGTGGGAAAGGCACACATAGTTAATTAAAACAGCTAAATTTCTGCTCTGGAGGTGTGGTGCTGTTTATGAATTACTCTGTTTGTTTGCACCATTCATGACTTTGGCAGAGTTGTTTGACTGAAGTGTGGCTCTGTTAATCTCTCTTCACTATTTATATGTAATAAATAGTTTAAAATTTTGCTCATCAGGATGGCTGCATTAAGTACAACATCTAGTTACACCTGGGGCAGCAGCTGTAGGGGGAATACTAATCAAATGGCACAGTCACGAGCAGTCTCCTGCTATTACTCTGTTCTGTGTATGGATGCAGGATTCAGCTACAGAATTTCCCTCAAAGATTTTTTTTTTTTTAAGGAAGCTTTAAAGATGCTCAGAAACTCTCATCTGGTTTAACTCTTGTCTCCTGATGTGATTTCCATGGATTTAGGGATCAGGTGGGTGCATCTGGATCATGCAGAATAAACAGCTTTTTGAAAGACAGTAACTGATGAGATTTTTCTAAATATCAGTAACTTTTTCAGAAGATACTTTTTTGTATGATTATGCAAAATCTATATTTTTCTTTTTTTGTTGTTCACAGAAAAAGAAGGACAAAGCTTTAAACTGTGGTGGTTAAAATTATATGCCAAAAACATATGAATACATTAAAAAAGAAAGGATTTAAAGGTGTTAAGTATTTCATTCACTGAAATCCAAGGGAACTGTAAGTGTTCTCCTGTGTTAATAGAGAATAATTCTCATCTATTTTTACACATGTAGATTTGAATGCCTTATATTAGGTTCTTATGTTAAGAAGATTGTCCTTTGTTGATTAGACTTATTCACAAAAATAAATGGAGAAAAAGTATTTGTCCTCCTTCAGTACTTGTAAGCCCATGTGTACCCTGAGGATTAATCTCTTTAATTTAGATTATTTACCCCGAATGAAAAATAGCCTGAAGGTTACTTGGCCCTGTATAACTACCACATGGAATTGGTTATAAACGTTATTACTGCAGTTCTGTGCAGGCCAGGTGGAAAGGACAGGGATTGTTATTAAACATTTTTGTAGCACAACAGATGTACATGCAAACAGTAACACAGAGGAGACAAAATAGTACAACAGCTGAGGAAAACAAGGATATAGAGAGATCACTGGTGAGAGGGTGTCAGGTAAGGAAAAATTTAAACCAGGTGGTTTGTGAGGGTGGGAAGGGCCAGAGAGGGCAGGAGGCATGAGAGTGTACAAAGTGGGAAGGGCTGTGTTACGATGCTCTGATAGACCTTTTCTGTATGAACAGTGATGGGGTTCTCTCAATGAGCTAGAGTATGAGGTGAACGGATCAGTTTGTTTTAATTTTCATGTCTTGTTTATTCTGCCACTTTGCACAAATAACTGTATTTACACAGAAATTTTCAGTGAATGATTTGCTGTTTGCCGGGCTTTGCTGTTCCTGCCTTAACCTCAAGAGTAGTAAAGTATGGCTGCCATTGCCATATGAAAGAACCAGAACAACTTAAAATAATCTTTTTTTCCCAAAATTATTCTTCCCTTTTAACATACATATTTTTGATTAATTTTTTTTTTTTTCCATGTAGATGTAGCATTGATCACTTTCATAGCCTGTAGCATCAAAGACTTAAGCCTGACGGAGCTAGGACAAAAGCAGCTGAATTTTTACATCATTAGCAATTTCTTAGCTGAAATAATGATGAAAAAATAATCAGCTCTTAAAAAGTACTTAAAATCAGAAGCTAAGGGTTATTTGTAAAATTAGATTTGGAATTAGAGTTGAATAAATATTTTTTTAAGGGCTGGAATTGCTGCACAGAGACATTTGTGTCAGTACTGCACATTCACCGAAAGAGAGCAACATAGGCACGCTGTATGTGCTTAAGGCAAGTGGCCATTTTGCATTGTAAGCAGGAACATATTATCCTCTCTTTTAGAGTCTATATTTTACCTGCTTCTGAATGTGATGGATATGGTGCAATTATTAGTTAGGTTTATGGCTATTGATGATGTATATTTTATGGATCATATTTTTGTATTTCAGATGTTTATGTACAATATGTTTCCTCATTCATTATGATTGCATTTAGGATATGTGTTTATACATTTGCTGAAACACTGTTGCTTTTTTTCCTGTTAGAAACTTTTTTAAGAGCAGGTTTTGCATTTCTGAATTTTCTTTGGCTGAAGTCATTAAAATGTGCTTAACATTTTTAGTTTTTGAAATGCTTTGGAGTGATGTCAGCTCTATTCTTGACTGACTTGAAAAAACTTTTGTAAACCCATAATTGTGCATTTTTTTTAGTATTAACAATTGTCACTATCCTGAGTGTGTAGAGGCTGCTTTATTTTATATTCAGTTTCATTCTGCTGAATAGTCTTTTTAGCCCCAAAGCTAATAAATACACTTGGATATGTAAAGGTACTTATTTAGGGAAGTATGTGGAAGTTCCTTGAAGTCTCTTCCCTAAAATGTTATGTCTATCTTAAGTTAGTAACTATGATTTATTTTTTTTTAACCGAAACTGGAGATAAGCCATTCTCAAAATAAAAGAACAAGGGATTTGTAATGCACAGGGTTGTTTTCAGACAAGTACTTATTTGCAGTGTCCAAAACTTACCCATCTCATTTCTTGTAACTTGGATTTAGGATTGGTCATTAGCGAGTTGGTCGTTTACATTGTCTATATGTTTCTATACGTTGTGGTCCTTAGCTGGCATAAAGGTGTTGGAGGCATGGTCTTGTGACCTCATTCAGAGCAGTGCTAGATCCTGTCCAGGGATCTGTGTAGGCTGAAACAAGGGTAGTTCTTACTGCAGCAGGCGAGGGGAAGGGGGAGATAAGCAACAAAGCCTGTCCCATGCATGGTTTGACTGCTTTCTCCTTGTTTTATTTCCTGTGTAGTTCAGAGGTTGAAATAAAACAGATCCAAGTTTGTTGCAGCTATTTTTCTGCTTAGACAGTAGAAACTAAATGCTGTAAACTTTCCAGTCACTTTCAGTGTCCCAGTAATAGACATGCCTTCAGTACGGTAACACTGACTGCACGGAGCAGACCTGTGTTTGGGAGGACACACTGTGCACTGGGGCCCTCGGGCAGTGGTGGTGCCGGAGGTCTGAAGTGCAGCTTGTGCCAGTGGCTGCCCACGGCTCTACAGCACGGATGCCCTCAGGCGAGTCCCGAACTCTGCAAAGACCCTTGAAATGATCCTGTAGTCCAAATGGGCTTCAATAGGATTTGCTTAAGGGGGTCCAACAAAATGTCAGCTGAATGACATCTTCAGGCCCATGGAAGGATGGAGGGGATCAGAGAGCAGGAAAACAGGAAAAGTGCAGATACAGAAGAATTGTTGTACCACTACCAGCATCCCATCATGTTTAGGAATGTGGATGATGCATAGTAACAGAAATGAAACATGAGGTGTATGTACAATAGGAGTGAGTTTGAATCTAAATGTGGCCAGAGGCAATGCAAATGGTAGTATGTTTTTAATAGTTAGGAACCTCACATGAAAGGCTTGCAGGAGCTAGGAAGTGTTAGGGGTGTGGGTCACTGGGAAGAAAATTATGCTCTTCTATAGCCTGGATTTTTAATGTATATGCCCCTATTTACTTCTATTTAAAAATAAAAAATAGTTAATTCCAGAGTTCAGTATTCAGTGAAAGTTCCCTGTGAAGAACAAAAGAGTAGCTCTGATAGACACTTGGTGTGGGAGTGAGAGTATATTGGGCTCTGGAGAGCTAAGCAAAGGTACAGCAAGTTTTGGCTGTGCCTGAGGCTTTGAGCCTGTGTTTGTTTGTTGTGGTGTGTCTGTTGGAATAAGGAGCTCTTCATCCGAGACCTCGGTGTACAGAGAGTGACCCTGTGTGCGCCAGGCAGACTCTGCCCCTGAAGAGCTGCTCTCACATCTCTTTGCCAGCTGCACATAAGTGTTGGATTGAACCTGTTTTTCACTCCCACTGGAAGAGATGTCTGCGTAAGTTGCCCAAAGCCTTAATATAGGGACTGCATGTAAATAAGACAAAATGTGTATATATTTACAGATCTATATGACTCCTGTGCACACAGGAATTTTCCTCAAATTATTTAAATCCAGAATTCTGGAAGATTAGATTGTTTGATAAAAATATGTTTTTTCTGACCACTAGCCAAGACATAATTTCCCAAATATTTTCAGACTAAATAGGCACTTGAAAGAAGCATGGACTAGTAATTCTGAGGCTGTCAAAGTGTTCACAATTTAGGACTGGATGTTTCACATCTGACATTGAAATAGAGCATTTCCGAAACTATTGTTTCAGAAGTATAGGTTCTTGCAAAATAATCTTGACTAGTTTTATGCAGAGCGGGGGTGCACAGATTCTGTCCAAATGAGAGGTGCTTAGCATAGTTTAAAAAGCTGAATTCAGAAAGGCTGCTGGAGGAATTTATGGATCACTTAGTTTTACAGACTGAGCTCGCCTTCCTATTGCTGACTCCGTTTGTGACAAGAGTATGAGATACATTGTGGGTTATACAGCCAGGCTAGGGAACTCAGCTGAGGAAGGAGTGTTTTCACAAGAGGCATCTAAATGAGAGACCCTCATGGATTTCTGAATCTACATTTTTGTACATAGTCTAGTCAAAAAAAAGGATATTTCCTAGAATTTTTTTTTTTGTGCAAAATATTGAATTGTTGAACTGACTGTTCTTTTGACTCACTATAGCAGTTTTCTGTGTATGTACACAATCAATCAGGAATGGTATTTTAACTCTTAAATTGTGTGAACTCATCAATGTGAATTAAACTGACTTCAGTGTGAATGCCGGTCGTACACATGGACAAAACATGATTCAAGGTTTCCAGACAAAGTTTGTACAATTCATTTGAACAAATGGTGTTTATTCTTTACTAACAAGTTACGTATTGGTCAATATAATCTGCAATGTTGTTATTGAACCATTCTTACTTAAAGCAAAGTCTGTAATTTTCATGACTCCTGCTGTTCTATTCTTTTTCAGTAGAAACCTTCCACTTGTGATGCTCTGATTTGCAGGAATGCAAACAGTGAAACAGGGAAACTACTGATCCTCATTTGTTGAAAGGAGTTTGTGTGGCTGAGATCATGATGCCTTTAGGATCCCACTCACTGAAAGTAGGGGAAACTTTAAAAAATGAGGGCTACTGTGTAGGTGGGACGATATTTCTGAAGTAAGCAAATGAGTGTGTTTATGCTGAGAGCTTCATGTGCTCAGGAAGTCCCCTAATATACACTGAAGCTGTGCAGAAGTTTCTTGCTTTAGCCTGCACCCTTTGGGATTAATGGGCTGGTACTTGAGACCAGGGCCCTGTTGCTTCAAATTGTGGTAACGTCAGCAAAAAGCCAAAACAGTTAAGGTTGATCCCTGAGCAGGGAATACCTTTCATGCTCATACTGTGCCCCTGTGAAGGTCAGGTTTGGGAGAAATTTTATCTATATGTAGATACATATGTTTATTTTTAAAAAAACCCAAAAAACATTTGCCATCTCTTCCCCCATGTTTTGGCCATAGTGACCCAAAGCTATACTTGTGTTCCAGATCTTTGCTGATTTTTTTTTTTTAGTCTGCCTCTCTCTAGTTTTCATCTATTGACAACTATTTTCTGCTCATCTGTCTATGCAAAGCAGAGCCTAAAATGCTTTGTGCAGTTGGTAATGAAATTTCTGGCAAAGGTACATTTCAGCTGGTAAGAGAGAAAAATTATTGGAATGGGAGAAACTTCCAATTCAGCTCTTGCTGTGTTTGCTTCTGTGATTTGTTTGTGTTACACAGTACTGTAGCTCTTACTACCTAAACAGCCTTGCATCATCTGGTCCCCTGCTGTAAGGGTGAGATGTCTAAAAGAGCACAGCAGGGACATGAGAATTACAGAACTTGAAGAGCAGAATTGACCAATACAGAACTTACTACAGATTTAAACAATTATTTTATCTAACTGATGATGGATGATGGCTTCAGGCTTCTGCTTCTCATGATAATTTTAATGAAGCTACAGCTTTCTAGCCACGTACAATGTGAACTTGGAGACTGGTTGTTGCTCTGCAGTGCCCTCAGCTGCAGGATATGGACTTCGATGCCACACCACTGACAAGATGTAACTGTGTAACCAAAACAAAACGTGTGAGCAGTAGGAGGATATTAAGTATTTTTCATGAAAGTATTTTGGCTTTTGTTTTATACAGAAAAGCTTCCTCAGATTAGCAGTCATTTAAATTGCTTTTAAGCGTATAACTGAAATGTAACATGAATTATCATTTCATATTTCATTGCTATTCTCTGCCTGCTGTCGTTGACTCCTGGCTCTGTAAATTGTAGCTAAGTTAGCCCAACCTACAAATCCTGATATTTTTGCATAATCTCTGTTGTGAACGGTAAAAGCATGTGTACTCCTCTGCTAATCCATATTCAGATACAAGCCTGCAGTCAGAGCGCTAAATATAACTTGTTTTTAGGCCAGGAAAAATAAGGTGTTATTTTTTTCCCGTGAAAACACACTTTTGAAGCAACTGAAGTATTGCCTATTTTGTGTGGTTTTTATTTTTAAAACTATTTTTAAATATTCCACATCAGACATTCTACCCATAGAAAGCAGCAGGAGAGTTTTCTTACATAATAATCTGACAGATGTGTCATGGTATCTAATCCCTTAAACCTCCAAAGCCCTCTGATAGTGGATGTTTTAAAAGGCCAGATTGAAAAGTGTGCTGCTCTTTTATTGAGTCTTTGCCTAGAGTGCCCATTCCACACTTGATCACTTTATTTTGCTAAAGCAGAGTACATGATAACTTGAAGTCAAGAGGGGAAAAAAAATAAATCTAAGAAAATATAATTAAAAATACCATTAAAATAATTAATGCCAAGTTAAAACGCCATTTAAAATCTGCATTTACATCTGGATCTTCTCATTCAAATCTTTTTTCCGTGCCTTCTCTGAGATTCTATCAAGAAGTAAATCAATAGTAATTATACACACAAAATGACCAGCAGACTTGCAACTGAACCATCAAGATTTTCACATTCCTTAACTATGCAACCGTGTAATCATATTACTGTAACTCTTGTACTCTTTCATCTTAGGCTTTTCTGTGCCTTCCAGCATCTTGTCTGAGTACACTGCAGGCCATTCAGACTGGGGGACTCTGTCTCCTACTTACCTGGGTAAGCACCTGGCCTTCTTTTTAAAATAACAAAGTCATTACAATGGTCTTTGTCTCTTAGCTCATTTCAGCCTTTTCTTTTTCAGAGCAGTTATAGCTTTAATAATCCAAATGTCAGAGAGAACATGAATTCAGAGGATCAAGGTTTCAGTTAATCATGTTAAATAAGTTCCCCTGATAGTTAGATTACAGCAGTGTACAACCTCATTTCAGCTAGCAGGAATTTTGGGTATGTGACGTTTGGATAATCAACATGCGACTACTGCATCATTTTCCATAAATCTATATTCTACATAATTTAAAAAATTGTATCATGTACTGTTATATGGGAGTTAGAACTGAACTTGTATCCAAACTAAAAAGAAGCAAAGGTTTAGAAAGAAAAACTGATTTATTTGAGATTTTTGACATTTACAAAAGTGCAATGTGGTATTAAATGTGTAGATGGAAAACAGTGCTTTAAAATACATAAGAACACCTAGAATTTCTTTCAAAAAATGTTAACATTTGTTTTGATAAAATCACAGTTTCTAGTTTTCATAATCCCTATTCTACTAAAGCAATTATTTAGGGCTTTTTCTTTGAAATGAGAACTGACTTGAGATATCTCACCTGATGAGGTTATCAAAGATTTGTGAAATGACACTCAGGGACTGAGAAACTAAGCATCTCTTCTTTGATGACACAAACTGCTCTGTCTTTTTTTTGTGAATGCAGGACCTAGCCTTGACTTTACATGTGGTCAGTTTCCACATTTTTTTTGAGCTTTAAAAAAACCCAGTTTTCGAGAGACTAATCCTATCCTGCAGTGATTTTTTTTCCAGTGAGGATTTCTCAGTGATTTTTAGTTCTGTTCAAGCTAAAGTTCTTTGTATACCAGCTGTATACACATAAAATGTAAGATAAAAACAAAAGAGGGCAGACAAGAAATAAAGATTATACACGAAGACTTCCAGGTTGAAGTGGTTCTGCCAATCTAGCAAATGTGAAATACAAGGTTAAAAAAAAAAAAGCTCTTTGTTATTTAAGTGGCACATGCTGCATTATGGACAAGAGCTTTTCTTCAAGTAGATGACAGTTCTGTCCAAGGATGGCCTCCATTTATTGTACATCCCTTCTGGAGGAGTCAGGCGTCCTCTTTACTTCTTCTGTTTTTCTTGTGGAGAATTGATGATTTTCAAATTACCACCTTTCTAATTTTTTTTTTAAATTTTTTTTTTTTTTTTTTTTACTGCATGTATATTGAGGGCAGTTTGATGCCTCTAATGAACATTTTAACATTTGGGCTTAATACTACATTATCCTATAGGGTGTGTGTTCCTCCTGTACTCTTGAGATTGGATAGTGGATTTCAGACCCTCATCCCAACAGTCATAGACATTGTTTGGGAATGGAAATCAGTGATAGGGTGTAAACGTTGCAGTCCAGGCAAATGTGAGAGCACCTGGCTTGATGTGAGTGTTCAGGGCTATAGAAGAAGGAGAAATAGTTGTTCTCTTCCTTTCAGGCTGGCTGAAGCAACTGAAATCTCTGTTGGTTGGTTTGATGTTAATTGCACTGTCCACTGAATAATAAGGGTTTTCAGAAGCAAGGGTTTATCTTTTTATAGGACGATTTCATCCCAGGATTAGTGGTTTATTCTGTATGCCTGTCCTTTTGGTACTGTCCTAATCCCTCTGAAACAAAATAGCTGTTACGGGGGAGTAGGGTGTCTGCATGGAGAACTGTTACAAAACCTCTATTGTATGTCTATTTTGGTCACTTTAAAGTAGTTGATGTGCCCTCAAGCCTAATACTTTTTCTTTTTCCATTGCTGGGAACACTCTACCAGTTAAATTAACGAGCTAAGGAAAGAATGTAGGCTTCAGTCCTGCAGTACACAACAAGGTGAGGGGTCTGCTCAAGGAAAGAAAGAGGCTGTGATTAAAGTTCTTTGGTTTTTGGAGGCACAGATTTTCGTTGTGACTTTTGAAGGATAACTTTGGTCCAGATTCTCAAATGTACTTCAACAGCCATGTGAGCCCTTATTCATTTGATTTGCCTGTTAAGTGGCAATGATGTTTTTTAAATCATACAACCCTGGCTGCCTCCACTGGTTATGAACACCTTGTAGCCAACCAGTTGTTTGAAGCCTTCACTTGAAGCTAGAGCTCTGCAAGATGGTTGATGGAGCTGAATTGTAGAGGCACTTTCTGAGCTGACAGCAGTTGAACACTGCTTGTGCACAAAGCAGTTGAAAACAAGAGCAGAGAAGCTGTGGCATGCTGAAGTGTTCAGGTGGGAGCACTTTCTGAGAGTGAGAAAAGTTTTGGTTTTGTTTTTTTTCACAGCCCAGTATCAGCTATGCAAGCTGTTCTTGTGGATCAAGCCCTTCATTTCTTTGCACTTCTCCTCTCCACTTGTAAAACAGAAAATATCAACAGCCTTCACCACGTCAGTGTTGCATGGTGAAGATTAGTAGGTGTTCAGATACTGCATTATGCTGGTAGGGACCATACAGGCATTTCAACCAAGTGTGAAATGGTTTCACTAAGCCAGCTGCAGAGGTGCACTAAACTGGGAAATTTCCATGTAACTTAGTTTTGGTTTAATCTGCTGTTTCTTTTTGGATCTTTATTCTAAACCAGCTGGTTTTGCTTGATGAATGCCCAGCTTTCACAACTGGCCTGCATTTCGTGAAACATGACTGTGGAAGACCTTTGCTGTTCAAGATCTACTGTCAGATAATTCTTGCCTAAATACATAGTTATTTGGGAAAGATGTTATTAAATGAATGATTGTATTTTTTGCCTGAGTAATTATCACACAACAACTTCTTATAGTCCAATTTTGATGTACATTTTGACGTAATTTATGTTACACATAAGACCTTACCTTTGTGATTGAGTTTCCTTTGTGAAAAAATTCAAGACTTGATTTAAAAAAAAAAATATTTTTTTAGGTCCTATGTCCTGATTTTTTCACTCTGCTAGTGGTTTCTATGTCAAATGTATTCAGCTTGTAAATAGGAAAAAGAGAGAGTTATTGTAATTGAGTACTGTTTATATTTTTGTGAACCGTTTGCTACACTGTTGAAGCTCTACATTTAAAAAAACCCAAACAATAAACCAGTTCCCTGATTCTAGAATCCTGTTACAGCACTTCCAGATGTTACCACATGCAATATTTAACAACAAAGCTAAACCTTGTATTTCATTGCTTTGTACTGAAGGGGCCTTCATTAAGGAAACACAGACTTCTAGAACAGATAAAAGCTGAAGGACATGAGGACGTGCAGGCAGTGCCTTCAGACAATGTATCATCCTGTTCCCCTGCAAATGGGATGGGAAAAGCACTGTTCCTACCTGAATATTTAGGGAATTTACAGGCAAGAGGTACAGAGACTTAAGGCAGAGGAGCAGCCTATATTCAGTTGGATATATAACCACTTTTAATTTAAAGAACCTTCATGGATTTATTGCATTTATTTATTAGCAGAAAGGTTACAATTACTGAGAAACTGTCGAAATGTGCCGTGGCCCATCTGTCCCCAATTAGATTCACTGTTATCTTCCTTCATCCAAAGTTTAGATGCCTGGAAATCATGCAGTCAGCTGGCTGGCTATAGAGTGTTGTGGGAGAACATACATACAGTTTCCTACACTGAAACTCTTTGCTTTTTTACAAATGAATTGTTCCTATGGCCACAAAGGGTCACTTGAGACCAGACAGTGGAGCAGCTATCTAGAATAGGAATCAACATGGTCCTGCTCTAATAAATAGTTATTTAAAAGAGATATCTAAATCTAACTTTGTTTTAAAAAATTAATACTCCTAATGTAGAGCTGTGGAGTCCTCCAGGTACCTGGCATTAGGTGTCCTGTTGGTAGGAAGGGTGTGCAGCAGGCTCCAGGGAGGAGGAGGTGTGACAGCCAGGCATACCCTCCTGAACTGGCAATTCTACACAGTTTCTGTGGGATGCTCTTTGTGTGTCATCACCACAGTAAAGGTTCATCAGGCCAAATTCTGATATTGCTTCCACCTATGAAGAGACTGTGGGCTCGCGCAGTTGTAATGGGTTGGAAATTAGTGAAATTAGTCAATAATTCTGCTGGCAGTTCAGAAGGAGGAATGAAATTCACAGTCCTTTGTGCTTGTGGTTACCTGCACTGGGCTAGTGAGAGTGAGTAGGAAAAATATTTGTCTGAATAGACACTTTTGCAAATGGAGCTATTGGTTAAAACTAGTATTATCTGAAGACCACTTCTAGTGAACTGTTAATCAGGAAAACTAGAGCTGTGACTCTTCTTTGTGATTTAATTGTCATGTAATTAGCCTGATGCTCACTGGGAAGGCACACAGTGTGACAGCTGTCAGTGGTATCTACTTCTGTTTAAAAAAAAAAAAAAATGCCATCACTTCTGTTGAATGTGGGACTTGCATCGGGATACTCTGGGGGGGCTGTTTGAAATTGTGTTGTGGCTTGAAATGAGGAAGGATCAGAAGTATCAGATGGTGGGTAGTATGGAAACTTCCATACCACAGATGAGTTACAGAGGTTTCTGGCTCTGTGGAGAGGGGGTTTTCTGTTAGTTGTTCTGTTTGGTGACTGAGACAGGTTCACAGAGACTGAAGCAGTGGGTGCCATTATTTTAACTGTTGTCACAGAGTAACAGAGAAGTTGGGATAGGCAGGAACCTCTGGAGATCATCTAGTGCAACCCTCCTGCTCAGAGCTGGGACAGCTAGAACAGGCTGTTCCAAGGGTTTTGAACATCTCCAGGGATGGAGACACTGCAGTCTTTCCGAGCAATTCATTCCAGTGTTTCATTGCCCTTACAGGAATAAAGAGTTTTTCTTATGCTTAAATTAAATTTCTTATATTAGTTATGGCCAAATCTTGTACAGTCTGGGCAAATTAACCCCATGGTTGCAACACTGACAGTCTTTAACATCCTTTCTTCCCTCTCCACTCTCCCAGCACTAGCCCATGGCTATGATTGCATGTAGTACAGTCCAGAAAGATTTAAAGATAGTACTTTGTTGTGATAAAAGCCTCACTAAGAAGACTTGATTTTAATACTGAAAACCAATATTGACAAGTGTGTACTATTTCAACCTGACTACTGCTGCAGCTCTTTGCTGGCAGTCTCCTGTGCAGTGAAGGTCAGAAAGAACATAGGTTCCTAACCAGGCAGAGCTGAAGCTTGAGACTGGCATTCATTTAATTACGTAAGGATAAAGTAGTTCTAGTCCCCATTTTGGGATGTTTAATGTGATAGATGCAAATCGCTTTAGCACAGTAACTCTGAAATGAATGGAGCAGCCATAGCCTGTAACAGTGGATGCTTTCCTGTCCTGGCATTAGCAACCAGAGTTGTTTTCAAATTTCAGATTACAGTAAAGTTGCTTCCAGTGTTTGGATGCTCAAGTGGTTATAGTTTCTGAAGGTGGCTATGGATGTCTACACATTGGTTTTCCACGGTGGTTCAGCTGGCATACTGTTGCAGCTGCTGCTTTACAGTTTATTCCAAGAGCTGTCATTTTTTTTTTTCCTTTTGAAGCTCTGTTCTGACAGTGCTTCTTCCCTCACAGTTCATGTGGAGAAAACTTGTTGCAGGATCAGGACCTGAACTGGGACCAGTGGTCTGTGCTTATTAGCCAAAATGTTTAGGGAGTGCAGATAGGTTAATTGAAGTTAGTTGTGTGTGACCAGGTTGGTTTTTCTTTAATCTCTTATGTTTGAATTTTATATGCATGAAGACAATTAATCCTCTTAACTGCTGTAGACTTTGAATGCTTAGTAAATAAGTGGCCTCTTTAATTGATGCTATGGTGTTTGCCTGTTTAAGCCAAAATAAAAGTAAAGAACTGCACTGGGCCTTGAGGGAATCTTCCTCAGTGTAGTGAGAGGTCGTATTATGTAAAAGGCTTAAGAGTCTTCCCAGCTCATTATTTTTATAGTACTGTCTGCTTTGCCTTTTTTAAGACAATACTCTTTTTTTAACATCAACAATTTTGAGATCAGAGAGTGCTTCCTGAGTCAAGGCAAATTGAGCAAGACATCTCAGCACTTGACAATCAAAGAAGCACTTCTTGTGCATGCAGGTTAACACCTTTTTTTTTTTTTTTTAAATTTATTTTTTTTTTACTGAAACTCTAAACTGTATCCCTCCCAAGTGAAGGGCTTGTTATCTTCCAAGCGTGTGCAGTAAAATAACAGGTCAGAGCTTATTTCTTCACAGCGAATCATAGTGTTTTACAGAGCCAACCAAAATACCGATACTCTGTACCAATAGATCAGTATAACAGTTTTAATGAGATGTGAAGAATATCTTCTTCACTTTTAATTGTCTCTTGAATTCAGGTAGCACGTTAACACTTACTCCACTGAATGCCATGTCAGTGGCAGTTAACAAACACATCCTTGTTTATACCAGGTTTCAGATCATACTCATGTTTCTTAAATCACTCTTCAAGGGCTGTTTTACTTTGGCCTGGGTGGTGAACAGGTTAGGAGTAATAAGGTGGAGAGGAAGAATCTGGCATTTAGAGATAATTTTTCATACATGAGATATGATGGAGAAAGGGGATGTTGTCTCATTTGTAATGAAATCTAAATTCAGATGAGTTTCATGAGAAGTATTTTGCCAGGCTGCAAATGTCCTCGATATTATGCCAGACAGCAGCTGAGCACAGATGCGAGTTGTTAGTGCCTCAGTTAGGCTCGTTCTGTAGGTGTCACACTCGCTCACTACCTCAGCTTGATGCTGCGTAGCTGTGCTCTGAAGTTCTCAGATATGGTCACATTTACTTATACGCATAATTGTGTTCATACGTAATTTGTTATTAAATTCAGTCATATTTAATAATTTTGGGGAACTAGTACTCTATTTTAAGTACAGTCTGTATTTTTGAATAAATTTTCTTTGAGGTTCTTAATTTTTTAACACAACTTTTAAGGTCAGTGGTCCGACAACATAAATTATTAAATACTTCTGAATTTTTTATAACTTTGCCTGGCAATGCAGACTGGATTTTCCCTTCTCTTCAAAATTCCTGGATGTGCAGTGTGAAGAGTGATACTGTACATCCTTTGTTTTTTGCTTCAGATCATAGTTGTTAATGTGAAATCCAAGCTCTCATTTTACTAATTGTAGTGGTAACATAGAGGGTATTTTGCTCCCTCCCAATAGAATTGACCTGCTTCTTTAATCTGTGTGAGACTGAACAGCAAGTATCACATTCATCCCTTGGTTTTGGCTTCCTCTGTAGCGGGGCTGAGGTATAGCTGTGGATCAGTTCTCAAGGCAAGGACCAGTGCTACCCCAGAACAGCTGCAGTAAAATTTGGTGGTCTGCATTTCTGTTGACTCTGAACTCAAAGGTCCTGTCCTAGGACTGAATTTACTCCTCTGATATTGTGGAGCACCATGATACTGTTCATTTTCACAGGGTAACAGTACAGGGAAAAATTTTGCAAGGCAGGAAGAAGGCAAGTTGAGATCCATTTGAACTAATTGGTGAATTAATCCAAAGAAAGATGCAGCCATGTGGAGTTTTTGCTGCTAGCAAATAGAGAGAGATACTTGTAGGGTACCTCTCAGATTGCCTTAGGTTTCTGTAATGATCACATGTTTGTTTCTGTCTGTTGGAGGTTCCTGGTTGGAGATCCTTATCTTCTGTACATGACCCTGACTGTTTTACTTCAGCATCTTTATGACTGCATCTATGGCTCTACCTTGGCAACCCCATGGAATGGGTGCCATCTCTATAATATAGGTCTCTAAGCAAGGATCAGCCTTTAACAAACATTTGGCAACCTGTGAGAAAACCCCTTATGATTGGGTAGGCGTGTTTATAAACTATCTTTGTAACATGGGGAGAAGCTGTCAGGTGCCTCTGGGCTGTGAATTGCTTGTAGAAGTCGTCCCCTTAATCATGACCCTCCTCCCCAAGAACCCAGTAAAGACGTTAACAAGTCACACCACGGCCACACAAGTGACACAGAGAGCCACTGAACTGAGCTTCCTGGGATGGCTGCACAATTTGCAGTCCACATTACCTTACATTTTTTTTTTTTTTTTAAATTTATTGGAGACTCCAGTGCTTCTTATCCTTCCCTTACCAAATCCATGGAGAGTAAATGGGTTTACCTGGTAAAAGCATACTGCAGTGGACACACAGGATATTGAGTACTTGTGGAGGGTATAAACACATTGCCAGTCACTTGCTGTAGCAAGGAAACTTGGAAATCACAAGAAGCTAAAATTTTCCCTATGCAAAATTTTCAACTGGACTAGTTTATGCTCATGGGAATTGAGAACTATCCCTTCTGGTATTTTTGTGTCTGTTTCCTTGCATGGATTGGAAATGTTTGTCTTGCTCTGCTAGATAAACTATAGCTTTAGTAAGATTTGTTTAAATTCAGAGGCTTGTTTCACTTTCCCACGAGCATGTCTGCAGCAGTTCAAATAGTTCTCAGTTGGAGACCACTGTTAGAGGGTTTGGTGTCTGCTTCCCCCCGCAGTGGGTCTATTTTAACATTGTGCCTACATCATCCCGCAGCCAAAAAGTAAAAATGCAGATGAGTAATTGCAAGGGTTTAAATTCAAGTGTGAATTCAAATCTTTGCAACAGTGACATCATTTTTGTTTGGGTCAGCCTTTGGATGATTGCTGCCCTTACTATCAAACTTTGTTAAATCGCTGTGTTATATCAATAAACACATTGTTACTTCTCTCTTACGAATGAAGTGCATCTCTCCATCTGCAACACTCTTTATTAATAAAATCAATGCAATGTCTTCCTATCAATGACAGTTACTTCAGCTGCATAATCAGCAGCTGTAAAAGAAGCTATAAAACAAAACTACCATTCACTAGATTTTCAAAAACCAAAAATTAGCCCCTCACCAGGAAAAAGTTGCCATGCTTTCTAGACCAAGAACTAACTTTCCTGACCTGTCTAAATGTAGAAATTTTGATGATATAAATATTCTATCTATCCTGTGGCATTCTGAGTAAAGGAAATGTGATCGATTTTGTTCTGTGATCCATTTTAGCCTTCTTAACACCTTCTTTGCTCTTTTCCTGACAAAAGAAAAAGGAAAGGAAGAATATCTGTTTCTTTTACTTCAAAGTTCTGGAGGCATAGGGGATTCTCTTCCTGTATCCTTTTAATTCGAGTTTTATCAAGGCATTTTGTAAACTTCTCGAGTTTCATCCTTGCTGTAAGGAATACTTTCAAGTAGTGCTTGGATGTACCTTATGATTGCAAAATCACAATTCTATACATAAGGAATCTTAGGGAAAGAAATAGGAATAAAGAACAACTAAAAATGTAGAGAATACAGACCAAAATAAATGAGTCTGTGCATGGGATGCTGCTCATGCTCAACTCTACAACAGATACATGCCAACAGATGCCAGTGTCTTCAAAACAGCAATTCAAATACAAAACAGGGATTTCTCTTTCATTGTGTTTGTCTGTTAACAAGAAGCTTAATTTTATGCTGGTGGAATTGGGCAACATGTAATGTTTCCTGATGCTGCTAGGTGTGCATGCAGACTGAAGTGACTGCCCACTATGTATCTTGTCTCCTGAAGCATCTCTGCCTTTTCAGGCTGAGCTACCCTGTGCTGTTGCCGATCCGATGTGAGCTATGACTATTCAACATTTCTGGAAATCAGATGCAGACTGTCTTAAGTTGGGTGCCCCAAATCTCCAGAAAATGCTGCTAATTAGGCATTTTGCTGGAGGGTGCTCTCTGAAACCACCATGAGATAGGGTTACTGTGATTGAAGTCCCTTCTACTTTGGCATCTAATTTCAAAATGAGTGACAATAAACACAGTGCCTGATCAAAAGACATGCAAAGCATGAGGTCCCCTCCTGCTGCATATTTATATGTTGCAATGTGTTATAAATACATTTAACTCAGTAGAAACCATGGTAGTTTATTTAAATCAGCTGTTATTAAAGAGCTAGCCAGTTCATTAGTGTCTGTGCTTCTGCATATGTGCTGGGCTGCTGGAGGGAAAGAGTTTCTGGAGTGTCAGACCTGTGGTGGTCCTCTTGCATCCTTTTCCATTCAAAGGTCTCAGCAGTTAATTACTGAAAGCCATGCAATAGATTTTCCAAATGAAATACCTGAATCTTTGTCTTTTAAAAATACCTGTAGATCAGGTACAACACAATGAAATAGATAAGAAACATGGATGTCCCTGGGGAAAACATCTCTACCTTTCAGAAATAGATGGTCCCTCCTTTTAATGTCTTTTTGGAACATTTTGTGTCAGTGCTGAAGAAGGAAACTTTGTCTCGATGGCTTTATCTAAATCAACATCCCTGTGTCAGGAGAAAACAGGATCCAGTGATTTGTATGTGGTTTTATCTTGTAGATAAATATTATTGCATTGTGAGAGGAAGACCGTGATGCTTTATTTGCCATCCTTGGTGTTAGGACCACTGCCACGATGTGGAACAGAGAACATTCTCCATGGACTGAATAAAATACCATATATGACACAGTTTTATTTGAGCTGTGTAAGAGACAGAGTTGTGCTGTTGGAACTAGTTATGCATTTTAATTCTCTTGCATTCTTGTATGTACCCAAGAACAAAATTGGAAAAGTTTAAAACATGTATTAACCCACTATATATATAAAAAATAATGTAATCCGTAATCTACTGTCTAGTAATGTGTTATAGTCCAGTGGTAGCACTGACCAAATATGTCTCTAACATTAGCAGGCTTCCTAGAAGGGGAAAAAAAAAAGGAGCAAGGATTCATTTGTGATTTTCCAAATATCCCTTTTCTTTTGAATGTGTTAGTTTCTCCTATGTATAGCTATGTATTTGTCCAAGACACACCAGTACGTTTTTCTTCTTGTGAAATTAAATGTAAATGGTTGGGAAAATACCTGTTAAAATGGAGAAGTTAGTTCTTTGGAGGGATGGTGGTAAGGAGAAGGAATGCTCTTTCTCCCCATCTGTTTTCCGTAGAGAGTGGCCCATGTAGAAAGTTGTGTGTATAACTGTCATCAACTAATGAGCTACTGGGGGTGGTGTTGGAGTAGGAATTCCATGTCTTATCAGTCTCCTGCTCATTGTGCTTTGTGGACATTATTTTTTGCAGTAATCCATGAGCTGATGAAATGTTATTATGCACGTATTAGTCCCTTTTATATATCAGCAACAGAGACTAGAAACAAAATTATTTTCTCACAATCTCAGGGCAAATCACTGCTGGAAGTTGGTGTAACTCTTAGGGAAATCTGTTTGCCTGTCCTGCGTTCACAGATACATCAAGGTCATCCTTCTGAATGTTTTCTCAGCATATCTGTGTAGTGTGACACCAGCTTTCTGCACGTGCAACATGCTGCACCTCTGCAGTAGGATGCTCTGGCAACCATCTGGAGAACTAGGAAAAGCAACAACCACGAAGCAAGGATTCTTGAGCACATATTTAACTTCAAGCCCATTGGACCTTTGTTTTCAGTGGGACTGTTGTCCTGTTTAAAATAGATCTAAGCACCTTGTTGAAGCAAGGTATAGTTGTAGGCAAGAAACTCTAAAAATCCAGCTTTAACAAAGCTGCCATAAAGAGGTTTTCACCTCTGCAGAAGCACAGAGCCAGAGGGCAGCTGCTGCCTCTGTGCCTCATTATCGAGAGTTGTGTGTTGACGCAGGAGGTAGCACGGATCTGCTAAACCAGAGAATCTGTAGACGTACATAATTATCAGCTTCCACTGAGCCCTGATTTGGACACCTGGTTCCTTTTCTAGCTAGAGAACTAGCATGTTGATAATAGCTGCTCGTTTTACAGAAGAGAAGTGAAGCCTGGAGGAGAAAAAGTAGTTCTTAATGGTAATATTTGTGAAAGTCTGGTGGAATGCGACTGAGAATGGTCGCGGTCACAGACAGCATGGCAGGATATTATTTGTGGGAAAATGTGAGCAGCTCACGATTTTTTGTTGTTTACTGACTCAGATAAATTAGATTAGTCTGATGGAACAGATAAATTAGTGCAGCTCAAAGTATTTAAGTTTATGAAAGTGTTTACTCCCTGCTCATTTTGTTTAGTTACACTTGCTAGAAGATAACCAGATTGACCTAAACTGCATATATCTAGTAATTTTCAATTGATTTGATCTGTGGGCCTTGTTTATTTAATGTCCCTGCTACAATGTTCTTAATAATAATGTATATCATGATCTCAAAAAAAGATTAGTGGATGTTTTGTTGGGTATGATAAAGAGAATATTTTTGTTCAGAAGTATGTGGTGAGGTGCATTGTGTAGAGAATATTTTTGCAAGTTAGGCAGCTGCCTAGTGGATTAAATTCTGTTGCAGAGCCTTGCTCAGATGTTTTCTGTATGAAGATGAAGGGTTGATGGCATCGCTACTCACTAAATAAGTAAATCCTAAAGTGTTTAATGCAACCCTGAAATAACAGTTTGGGATAGTGATAGTTTAAATGTAGGTAGGATGGGGGAAAGGACCCTGAGCAGGAGGAAGTTTTGACAGCAATGACTGTGCCAAGGAGCAGTGTGCTTTGTTTATATATTCCCTTTTTCTTATAGATTTCTCATCCTCAGCAGATGAAAGGAGGTTGTGTTTTCTCTATTTTAAACATAGTGATACTATATGAAGAAACTTCCTACCCACACACTGATTTAATGAATCTGAAATTTTAGGCTTGTCTATTTGGAGAGAAGGGATTTTCCAATGTTTCCTGAGGAGAGTTTCTGAAAAGCAATAACTACAATATTAAAAACCTCTAAGTCACCTTTTTCTCCTCACAGGAAATAACACAGCTTTCCTTGCATCTCTAGTAGTATTTAATTATACCCAAATTGTTACAGAATGACAAATGGCAGGTTGTCTCAGTGGCAGAAGATTTGAATTTTTAGATGTGAAATGCAGATTGTGTGGGTCCCAGATTATCTGGGCTTTGCCTGTGTATTGGAGCTCTGTCAGATTTTTCCCCTCTCCTTTGTGCAGTAGTAAGACACTAAAAGAAATGCTGCAGAGAGATGTGAAGTTAGCAGCCTGTCTGTGATGTTTGTTATGCGCTCCTGACCATGACACTTCAGCCTGATTTATTGTCTGACACTGGACAACTCTAGGCCCCCATGGGGCAAGCATGCTAGGTGGAAAGTGGTGGTAGACGCAGATTTATTTACAGAAAGCTTCCTTATTCTTCTTCCTGCCTCAATGACTGCATGCAGAACCTTCCTCGTGACAGGAAGATCTTTACGTTTTGGTCTGGGTTTCTTTTTGGACAACCCACTGTCAAGAGTTCTTTTTGCACACAGCTTCCGAAGAAAGGAGGATTTGTTGACGGGAGCGTTCTTTGGCAGCAGGGTTAGAGGCAGGTTATTGCTGTGATAGAAAGTTGTTTGCAACTTGGGTCCCCAGTTCTGAGCTTTCTGGGTATCATCTCAGCATGGCACCAAAAACTTGCAAGTAGTCATCTCTTCAGAGAGTTAATGGTTTGGATCTATTTTATCCCGTCCAGCAAGCCCCTGAGAGCAGTGCCGGAGGGACAGCTTGTGCTGTCTGTGCAGCAACCCACAGGTCCTGGTGGCTCAGAACAGTTGTACTGGAGCTCACGGTGCCATGGAGGGCATCTCTGTCGCAGGACTGATCCATCCTATGTAGAGAGGCAAAATAAACTGTTTGGGACCATTCTCCAGCAGAGAATGCCACCTGCATTAGCCCTCTGTTGGAGAGGTTTGGTTGGTTTGTGCTGAGGGACTGCATGTCTTGGGTGAAGCCTAGACGTGCAGCAGGGTCTCAGGATCAGCTTTTAGCTTCTGCCCCTCCATTCTGGCTGAGGAGGGAAGGGAGGCTGGGGTGTGACAGGCAGGACAGACCTGCTGTCCTGCTGGTTTCTCTTACCTGCCACCTCCTTGCTAGAGCAATACACCTTTACAGTGCTGGTGCCAATGAGTGCCCCACTCCCCAAACTGCACCTTTTGCTTGAGAAAAAACAAGTTTAGATTAAAGTGACAGGTGTTCTCCCCTGGAAGTCACTGGTGCCTTGGCCTCGTGGTGTGGAGAAGCTGTGGGGCAGGCAGCCTGGGGCAGCACTGGAGCTGGTGGTGGGGAGGAGTGGGGGGTGACAGGTGGGTTTTACTTTTTTCCTCACTGTTTGATTATCAGCTTCACTTAGCAAATTCATCCACCCCATTTCGAAATGGAAACACTTCAAGACTGTCTAACCTCCCCTCAGCTGAAACTGGTGGTGCCTCGCTGCCTGGCAGGCACAAGGATCAGCTCTGTGGGTGCTTTTGATAGTCATCATTTGAAAAAATAAATATATATCTATGAAAAAAATCACCACCCTATTAAAGTGCTTTTTTTGTTGTAACTGCTGCAAATAGGAATGTCTGCACAGATTGAAGTGACTGAAACTCTAATCATTATACTGCAAGGATATTTTTGATGGATTTTCAACAACTCCAGAGTTCCTGTCAGCATAACTTCGTGGCTTTTTAAAGTTCTTTCCTTTAATGGGTCCCAGGACCTGTGAAAACATTCAGGTCGGTTTAGTACCTGAGTCTTCCCAAGTAATTAGCAGGTAGAATTACCTGGTAGCAGTCAGTGTTTTCTGCTGTAATCCATTCACAGAAGCTGCATCAGAGTAATTGCTGTCTCTGGTGGCCCTGCAAACATATCTAATTTAATGTGTCATTAGGGATTTTTCTGTTTTTCATTCCCAGTGTGAGACTCCGAACTTTCCTTTCAGAAGGCCAGACTCAAAGTGAGGTGGACATATTGAACATGTGGATTTCAAGGAAATGTTTTGCCAAGAAACTGTAAATGTGTAAAAGCATTCAGAGCTCGTTCCTCTCCACATGACTTTTCAGCAGGTTAAATAAATGTACGTAGCAGACAGACACTCAACTACATGATCCACAGTTACTGGAGCAGATAAATGCTAAGTGGACCATGGTGTTTCCTCATCAGTAGTGCAGCATTTCAGTCCTCCTTGCTTCTTTGGGGATGTTCTGGTGTTCTCTGATGCTGACTCAATGATATCAACTACTGGTGAGAGATACGTGGCTTTTTAGGCTCCCCTCAGTCAACGTTTGCCAGTAGTGAAGGAACAGATAAGCTTGGATCTGCTCTGAGATCAGATGTGGAGTGAGGATATTTACACGATGCTCCACAGGAGGGCTTTCTACCAGCAGGTTCTCTGGGTACTTCTATACTCCTGGCTGTGTTCAGGAGCCGTACTGTGTCAGAGGGCTGCAGTTTTCTTAACTGCTTCATTTTTCTAAATACCACTTTCTTACATGTTACGTTGTAAGGGCTGTGAGTTTTCATTCTGTACTGAAAAAAAGCAAGGTCCTATTCTGCATGAGGGAAAGCATATATTCTAATGATAAAAGGAGTAATTCCCAAAAGGCAGATAGACATACGCGTTATATATTCTCTACAGATCTATAAAGAGTCCTTTGAGTCTGTTCACATCGTGCTGTGAGTCACTGTTTTCAGTGAAGACCCCAGCATCTCAGTTGTAAAGGAAAAGTAAAAATAAAATAAACGCATCGTGAACAAACCCATTGGGCATGTTTGTGAACAGTGCTGGATACACAACGCACAATATTCTTAGTTATTAAAGGAGAGGATCTCTGAGAACCGGAGTCGCGTTGTGTCAGGGGTTGTAAGCATACTGAACAAAACTCACCTTTCTGAGGGCATGAGCAAGACCTGACCCTTGGGTGGCCAAACTGACATTGCTAAGCTGGAGGCAGCAGACCCATATTACATTAGCCACTTGATAGTATGATCTTCTCTTCCTTTATGTTTAAAAAATGCTCTTTTCAAAGAGTACTTAGTGTAGATTTGAAAAACTAGAGGACTGTGGTGTGCTTCTTAAGGTCGTCTTGTTTTCCTTTCTTTAATTTAAATTTCCCAACTTTAAAATGGAACCTTTGAAATTTAAAATACTGGTTCCAGTGGCTAGCACTCATGTCTGTAAATACTGCAATTATGGCATAAAAGGATATTAAGGTTAAATAACTGTGGCACTACAGTGAACATGAGCAGCACAATTTTATTAATGAATTAAGACTGTAATTTCATGCAAAACAAAACTAGATCTTATATCAGTTGAAAAATTCTACTGCTTTAAATAAAATCAAAATTGCTTGTCATCAGTAGATACATTTTTAATTTTTTTTTTTTTTTTTTTTTTTTTTTTTTTTTTTTGGGCCTTAAATCTATGTAATACAGTAATGCTTCAATGTGGGCCTTTTCAGAAGGAAGACCTAGAAGTTTTATAGAGAACTTGCTCCAAAATGCCTCTCTATTCAGCAGGTTAAAAATTGATGTCCTTCTCTGGTTTAAATGGCAGTCAGAAAATCCACAGGTAATCCCTGTAACTTTTCATATAAATTTGATAACAAAGAAAGTGTGCTACCGATATCCCTATAACATAACTAAGCTTCATTGCGTAACTCAAACCATGGTGGAGATTTTGACATGCTCACTGGCAGCCTGACAGATGTGTCATAGTGTCTAATCCCCAAAAGTCCCAAAGCTCTTTGGAAATGGGTGTTTCTGAAAGACTGTATTGGAAAACTTGCTGCTTTTTTTATTGAGCTTTTTCTCTCAGTGCCTGTATTACTTACAGCATCATCTTGCTGCCAGGCTGACTGTAAAAATACTAACTAGGCTGGCAATTCTGCTTTGTTAGCAAAGAGGTAAAATATATATAATTATGTATATTTATGTGTTTCAAAGAAATTATTTAAAAATGTAATTGGTTTTGCTTACAAGTTGAAAATATTGAAGTTGGGAACTTATGGCTATTTTATCCCCCATTTTCCTGTCCTGTACAGATGTGCCTCTGTTATCTCCCAGCCTCATTATTTCTGGCATTTAAAAAAATAATTAACATTAATATGGATTTGTGATAAGTTCAGAAAGTATTCCGGAGCAATATTTGAAATGCCAGTTGTAGGGAGGAAAATAAACTATGTTCCTGAAAGTGGTTTTGACAAAATGACCCCCACATTTAAATACAGACAATGTCTCCAGCCCTGGGATTTTCCAGTATATCTGTAGGGCAGACTTGTGGGAGACTGAAAGGAGGTTTCATTGCAACATCACCATGTCCTGTATGTTGTGCTCAGTGGCGGCTCTGTTATTTGGATGACATCCACAGTTGGTATAAAGAGAAAATTGGGCCAGTTTACATTCTGTTACAGAGCAGCTTTCTGGATGACAGAATAATTTCCAGTCAAAGTGCCCTGGATTACTCCCTGCTGTGAGCTAATAGGGTGCTAATTAGCATATTTCATTTATTTACTTAACTGGGATAAAAACAATTGGGCACAGGTCCCATTTACAATGGTTTCCTGGGGAAGCTGCAAACTGCTGTAAGTGTAACCGTGCTGCATTAAGAAGATCTAAG
Source organism: Podargus strigoides (assembly GCA_028020825.1). Classification (NCBI taxonomy): domain Eukaryota; kingdom Metazoa; phylum Chordata; class Aves; order Caprimulgiformes; family Podargidae; genus Podargus; species Podargus strigoides. Next base: position 14,918,623 of record CM051627.1, on the reverse strand, counting down.
CTCACATAAATATAATGTGCAGACTGAACACAAACTGTCATGGCTGTCCAATTGCCTTGTACACTGAGAGCATTAGAACATTGAATAAAGCTGTATTTCTGTTTCCTTTAAGTCTTTAAGTGGACTAAATGAAATTAGAGCAGCGTTTTTCCAATCTTTCTGGGTCCACTGGTGACAGTACTGAAAGAGTGCTGCGCTGTGGCCAGCATCACGCTTTGCCTTGGACTCTCTCTTGTGCTCACTATTGCCTTAATATCTTGTGACTATTAACTGTACTGAAGGCTTTTGCAAGTACTAGATTATCCATGAATCATGCGCTGGGAATTACCCTGCAACTTTTTTCTAGCTTTCTCCTGTACAGTCACAGGGTGGGGCATGCCTGCCCAGCACATTGTGCCATTCTTCAAGATCTTTCTAGTTGCAGAAATGTCAGAAGTGCCCATTTATTTATTCCTCACCCCCAGCTTCCTCATGCTCCCAGTTTCATAAGTGTTGTAAAAACAAAAAATTTCAAGCACCCAATTTAGTAGCTACCACCTGGGGAAATTTTGAATGTATATTCTATGAGTTTTCAGAGGGTAAAGCAGGAAGGAAAAGTCTTCTGCTTTGTTGAACAAAGGTCTCTTTCCAAACTATTTGACATTTTAAAGCACATCTTTGCATTTTTATATCTTAAGCTGAAGTTTTACTTAGGATGAAATTTCTTATCCATTTTCATTCTTATTCTGCTCAGTTGTGAAAATCTGGATTTGCCCTAAGGCACTGTAATATATGTCTTTGCATCTGGGAGGCAAGTTCATTAAATGAAATTGAGAGATTTTGAGATCAAGAGACCTAGGATCTGTTTCTGCCCTCTTTACATTCTATTGTGTGACATGGAGTAATCTGCCTTTCCATTCTTCAGTTTCTTTATCCATAAACTGGAGAGAATAACAATTTATCCTGCCCTTCCTAAAATACTTTAATATTCTAAATTGTAAAATGCTTTTTGGAAAAGATGCGTTAATCCCCAGCCTGCTCCACCCATCCCAACCCTAGCTCACCATTTCAGTACACAGCAACCTCCTACCTGAGTATTTGTGTCATTATCTACTTTTTATTGTTTGTCTTGTGTCCAAATTCAACTGTTACTAACGTTATCAGTCTTCCAATCCTTGTTCCAGTTTGTACAATCTGCATTCCCTCCTCTCCAGCTAGCCTGGGAGGCCTCTCTCGTTCTTTTCTGTGGGAGAATTTTGCTGTTATTTTTCTGTGACTCAGAAAGCCTCTGAGCTGGAAAAGAGCAATTCTAGAGCATACATTTCCTGTCCTGTATTGTATGAAATGCCACTGTGGAAGAATATTGCCCTTCTGCATTTTCTGTGTTTGTAAAGCACATTTTGATCATCCAAGGATAAAAATTTATAAACCAATTAGAATAGAGATCTGAGGATTGAAGGAGGCAGTGCATTTCAGCCTAGTAAGATGTGTTCCCCAGGAGGTGTGTTTTTCTGTGGTTTTTGTTAGTTATCATATATCCCATAAAAGAAACATGTCCTCTCCTTGGGTATCACAATACTGTTCATCTCCTCTGATACAGTGATACATCCTGATGAAATAAATATGGTTGCATTTTGGGGTTCTGTGAGTAGACCTAATTGTTATGAGTTACATAACAATTTAAATGTGAAATGAAACATTCTTTGTTTTGTTTTTCCCAGACCTACCTGAGCATTGTGCAAGTGAACAGAGGCACCCGCTGAGGACTAGCCCCACAGTTTGAGCATATTCAGTTTAATTGCTACAGTATACTGACACAAATTCAGGAAAAAGTAGAACTAAAAAAAATCCTTAAGTCTTGTGAATTCCTGACCACAGACCCAGAAATGCAACTGTTGATCTGTGTGCGGAAGAAACTACTGGTCATGTTTCCAGGGCCATTTGAATTCCATCAGGGGCCAAAAATCTGGATGATAGTCCTGTATAATTTTAGTATGTACCATGTTGGAGAGCTCATCATTGGTGAGTGAACCAATTTTTTAGTAATCTTTGTCACAGCAGGCAAGATAAAAATTGGTCTGTAATTTGTAATCATTACTTCTTTGCTTGAGATTAGTCCTGGATCACCCATGGTGAAAAAAGATGCCTCCTAACCTTGGGAAGGACCATTCTCCATTCAGAAGGCTGCTGAGGCTTGCTGTTCACAAAGCACACTTTGTCTTGACCATCCTTCTTTTTTATGTCAGGTGAACTTTTATCTATGTTCTGCTTTTCTCTACAAGACTGAATACTCCAGACTTCTTACATAGTGATTTTTTTTTTTTTTTTTTTTCAACTCTTAGTACTGTGAAAGAGACTGGATGGTGAAGGGGAGAGCTTTGGAGTTTTCCTATTGATACATTTTTCAGAAGGGACAATATAAAGTGGTATAATGCACACAAGCAGATGTAGGCAGTGAATAGAAATAACCTTTATTAACATAGAAAGGCTGTACTTACTACCACATAGTTAACATGAGGAATATGGGCTAAAGGATACTGTGATTCTAAAGATCTGAGTTGCCTTCTGAAAGCAAAGCATTGACAAAGCAACCCCAAGTCCGGCACTGTACTTTATGTAGTGAAACCTGTACATTGGAAAGCCTCCAGTATACAAAATGATTTCTTAACTGACCTCTTTATGGTAGTACCAAAGTTTCTTATACAATGTTGTTCTTCATTTGGCCGTTAATTCCTCACCTTTCCCCTCCGCTCCTGGCTTTCCTTACATGGATGAAATGGAGTCCTGGCCTAGAGTTTGGTGTTCTGATGTAAAGGACTCTTCAGTTGAAATCAGATTGTTTGCTTTAATGTTGAAGAGCTTCAAAATAAGAGATAACAGAAAAAGAGGGGCAGGGGGGAAAGTAGATAGATATGTGAATAGGTTGCCGGGATGGCTGTGGGATACTAACTTAGCAAATAATAAATGTGGTCATAGTATTCATCAGGTGTTGCATTTCCAGTAAGGACAGATAAGTATTAAAGACATTGTACATTCTTGATCACCTCTATTCAAGAATGATAAATTCAGTGTAGGATGGGTGAGAGAAGTCTTCTGGAGTGTTTATGGCAGAGGGGAGCCTATTTTATGTCAAACAACACAAAGGAAAAAGTTTTGGAAGCTGAAGGGCAATGTTCAAGTACCAACAAATAGATACACATGGTCTGCAATTCAATTGGAAATGAAACGTTTCTTACCATCGTGTACCATCGTTGGTATACGCACATATCCATATGGTGATGTAAAATGGATGGTGGTATAACCTTCACTGAATGAGCTAGGAGGTCCTTTCCAGTATATTTCCTATACTGTTGTGTTCCTAAAGAGCTATGTTCATGTAATTTTCTTGGATTAGGATAAAATGTCAGAATAATGTTTTGAGATCTCGGTTTTCAAAGCGTGAGCATGTGAATTGAAATACATATGTAACTTAAAACAAGCTTTAGGATTAGGAATCTTTGAATAGCTTGTTTTGGTTAACTTTTCTCTTGATCTATAAACACCAGAGTTACTGAGCCTACTATAAAGAGCGCAGCATGAAATACTGGAAAAAATGCCTGATGTAAATTACCGATCATGTCTTACTGACTACTTCTTTTATTTAACTGAGAAGTTAGAAGCATCTGTATTGTACTTCAGATTTAAGATAATTCCATAAAGGGGGCCCTGAAAAATTTTGATTTTCTAATATATCCATTGAAACCACTAATTTTAAATGAATTGCTGGAGTGTCACTGGAGGTCTGTAGCTTGATTTTAATTTTCATTGGTGTTTGTGTTTCATGTGGAATGGGTATACTTAACTGAGCTCTACACAGAAGGTGAGGGAAACTTGGTATGTTCTTTACATGTGTTAGAGATGTTTGTCTAACTGGGATGTCTGTGGTTTGGAGACTTTCCAAGATGACCTTCATTTGTCACTTGTAGTATGGTGTTCTGTTATGGGTTTCTCACAGTTCTTCCTAATAGATCTGGTTTATTTGATTAGGCACCAAGACAAGTGAGAGGAGAAAGGTTTGGATATTTAGGAAGAAGGTCTGTGGCTGTGACAGGAGCCAAGCATTGGCCTTCTCTCTGTGTTCTGCTCCTGGCTCTGAATGAAGGGATGCCCCTCATGAGGGACAGGGTAGGAGCGTGCCGAGCAAACTGATGCTGGCAGATACTTGGAGCATGGATTGAATGTTTGAGTACTCCCTGTCTCTGCTGCTTCTCTCTTTATGCTCCAGGAACACAATAGGGGTACAGCAAAAATGAAAGGAAATTGTGCAGAGCACCACTATTTCTCTCCCATTTCTCCAAGTATTTCTGAAGTACAGTGAGTTTGCATACCAGCCCTTGCACACACCATGTCTGCACATCCTGACTCAGGGATGTGTAGTTGAGAGAAATGGAAAAGCTCCTTCTGTCTCTAGGTAATTTATAATGTGAATATTTATATAGAAAAATTGGAGGCTGGGGGGGGGATGGGCATTGTGGCAGCAGGATGTCTGCTCAGAGGAGACAACAGGACATTCATGAACTAATGAAGTTTGTCTGTTTCTGCTTTCATGCACACAAGAGATATACTCAGATATATTTACTTAATTAATTTTTGCTATTGTCTCATTTTCTGTGTTCTTTTGTTGCCTGATCAATCTTGTTACTTGAGCTTGCTCTTCTGCTGAAACTGATATGTGCATAAGCTGTAGCAAAGATAGCTGAATATTTGAGATTTTGCATCTGTGACTCATTCTACTGTGAACTGAATATGTTATTTCCTCAGCCTCTTTACCCTTTAGAAAAGTATTGAGATATATATATATATTTTTTCCCTTAAATGAACAAATCCTGCCTCTGGTTAAAGAATTCTTGAAAAAAAAAAAAAAAATCCTCTGGCTTATTTTTTATGTTTCAAAACAAGTAATTTCAGTGAATTAGTGGTGGATATCTTTCTGCATACAACCTCCTAAAAATCAAATTCAGAGTCTCACTGGCTCTACTCTATAGCAACTTAATTCCATTACATTACAATTTGTTCTTTCTCTTTTGTAACTTTTTTTTTTCTTGTGGATATTGTTAACTAGGACTGCTGCAGGAATAAAATATAATGTCAGTATTGACAGTGTCCGAATTGTGTAGCAGCTACTTGTAAGCAGTTCATGCCAGAGACTCATTCAGATTTGTGGATACCAGCTTTTACTTTTGCTTTGTTAGTTGGAGAGTTAAATGCTTGCTTTCTTGATGCAAAAGGATCTTTGTTTTTTTCCTTCATGCAGTAAATGACCATGACTTATAAAATGCTAGCAGCTGACATTGTCATGACTTTGATAAGCAGAGAGATTTTTATACCTCATATCTTCTGTTAATATTGTCTTCCTCATTAGATGATGATTCTCATTTGTATAAGGATGTATAGTAATGGCTATTTTTTTGGATACTTTATCAGAAGTCTTCATGCAACTATCCTTTTGTAAATATATGAAGCTGTGGAGAGAAAAGCACAGCCACAAAGAGAATTGTTAAATCAGACTTGATGTGCTTTGCCAAACAAAGGAAAAGTTCAAACTGCATTGTAGATGTAGTCCAAATGATTTTCTTTGCAGCTGTAGACACTCATCTGTGCTCTAATAAAGACCATTCTAATTCTGTCCTTTCTTCAAGACTTTACAGCCCTGTCTGTCTGTCTAGGAATCCTTATCAGAATCGTAGCAGATGAAGTGAGAACCTGGATTGCCCTGGGAAGCTGGTCAGGATCTGAGTGGGTCCCAAAACCAGCACTCATCACAGGCTATTTCAAATAGCCTACCAAAAAATGTACTGGATTAAAGAATAATATTTTAAATAAGAACTCAAACGTTCCTCTTCATGTGAACTCTCTTTTGAAAAATCAAAAAATTAAGACAGTTACAATATGTTTGAAAGTGCTGGGGGAGGAAGAAAAAAAGATAGTGTTCACAAAGACTAATTGAAGCATAGAGATAGGTATCTTTCTGTATGTTCCATTTATTATTTTTCACCAGTTGTTTTATTAACATGCATCTAGAGTTACATGTTGCTTTAATCTCCTTGATTAAGACTTGCTGAAAGGGTCTGTCATTATTTATTGTCTGAGTGCCTCAGGTCCCACTTTTTGTTTTACATTAGCTGTGCCAACTACCTCTGACTTGAAAAGGAAAGACTCTATTTCTAGTAAAGTTTAGTCGGACAAAAAACCAACAAAACCCAAGATCAGTCGCATGAGTAAATATTGTCTTAAGGCAGAAGACACCACTTTCCTACAACTGATATACAGTAAATATTCTTTTTGAACAGCTTTTCAGAACTATTTTGCATGTTCTTTTCTGTCCATAGGTTTGCTACAAGTATTACTTTCCTGATGAAATGCCTGTTTGTCTCTCCTCTAGTAAATCCATGTCTTCAAAGCTGAGATATGTTGTCCCTTTAGCCGGAAAGAGTTAACTCAGCTTGCCAGTGCTTTGCTGCTGAGCCACACTTAAGTAGTTCATTGGGGCATTGTGACTGTAAATGAGATATAGCATCCTGACAACTGTTCATGATTTTTTTCATAAATAAAACTGCATCAGAAGACATCTAAGGAACAGACAGTTAAACAGAGTGCCCCCCGCCCCCCCCCCCCCCAGCCCTAGCAACAAATTCACAAGAGTTTACTGTGATTTCAGCCCAAGAGGGGAAAATATGTTTTTAATGTAGGATTTTTTTTTTTTTTTTCCCCCGTCAATGAGTTCAGGAAGATATTAAACAGGAAAATGAAATAAAGGTCCATTGTAAAGGTACCTAACTCATCGTTACCACATGCATGCTGTACATTTCTGCTGTACTGTTGTCTTTGATATTATAAACTTGATTTTGATTTTTTTCTTCCTAAATTGGCTTTTATATTCAGGAGTATATCTGGAATGGTATAATTTCAAGAATATTTCTAACATATGGTAGAAGTATTTGTGTGCATGCAAAACCCACCCTGGATCCCAAATTTAGCCATTAGATACCATATTTTGATTTTTCTTTGCTAGTGTGTGCATGTATCAGAGAGAGAGACTCCAGTTATGAAAGAATCCAGTTACAATACCTATTGGTTATGGAACATGATATCTGCTTGGAGAACTGGTAGTTAAAAATGCCATTTAAATATTCTTCTCTGTTAATACTTCAGGTTAATAAAAACTGCTGTAAGAAAATATTTTAGGATATAGATATTTAGAGCAGTTGGATTACTTTTGACAACAGTGCAAGGAATCCATTCAAAGCTGATTTCCCCCTTTTGTTCACTGAGGACCTGCAGAATCTAAGATAAAAATGGCAGTTGTCCTCAGGGCACCCTGAGGCATGTCATTAAAATTGGAATTTGATCCTCTTTTCATGGTTACTTGGGACAATCAACCACTGTAAACCTGAAAACTCATCAGTTTTCAAAAATATGACATGCCCTTGACTTTGTCAGTTTGGATTCAATGTGCAAGATTTGAGTATTTCAAAATCCCTTTAGATGTCACTCTGTCTTCAAGAATACAAACAATGTGCCTTGCTCTGTGTAAAAGATACCGTACTTCTAAATATTTGAGTGCTTACCCTATTTATGACAAGGGACAAACTAAATTATAGTCATCAAAGTACAATGCTTTATTAATTGAGAATTTTGAACACTGCTAATTATAATAAATAGAAATGTATGGAGTTTAGTATTATTTAACTGTTAAAGCAATTTTTAAATGGAAAATTAGACTTTCTGAAGTAATCTGGAGCTTTCTAACGTTGTGTAAAACTATCCATTCTACCTGGCTGTGTATTTCTATTTAATAACTACAATTTAAAAAAATATCTGGAAAATGGATGCAGCACAGTATTTTGCTGTTTACTCCTCTTTAGCTGGCCTCTTATTGCTTTGAAGCACCTTGTCTTCCATCCTTCCAGGCTTCTAAGTTTTAAGAATTTACACACATTTTCACCTGTATTTTTTTTGATCAATATTAGAATAGTCACTTTTCTGTTCCCTGCAACTGGGCTGCCAGAAAGTTGCATTTTGTCTCCACGGCAGTGAAATCATGAACTGGCCATTTTGCCATCACTGCCGCTTGCCACTGGGAGCTCTCACTGATGCTTGATCTGCTGGAAGCCATATGGCCTCCCCTGTCTGCTCTTCCTCTTGCTGCTCCCCTGAAAGTTGCAAGTGGAGAAGGACCAGCTGCTGACACCAAGGACAAACAGGGACACAGGGACTTCATTCAAGAGAGGAACAATGATGGCAAGAGACCTTCAGCTGTACCTGGGCTTCCCCTCAAGACATTTTCCTCCCAGCTACCTCGTGTCCTTAGACTTTCTGTAATATGCTCCTTCCCACTGTTATTTTATTTTTGTTCATCTCTTTTTACGTAATCTGTAAATTAAAGTTCCTATTTAATATGCAGATTATTTGTAACTGTAAATCAGTTCATTTAATAATTGGCATAAAAGTGTTACACATGGAGCAGCACAAAACTTGGCAGCACTAGGCAGGAGGAGGTTTCGGTGCCTAATCCCCACCAGGCGCATGGGTTAAGGTGTTTACTTGTGCCGTTTGTGTGGGAAGGAGAAACCTTGCCTGTTCATGTGGAAATACCTAATTGCTTTCTTAGTTTTGACAGATTTATGGGTTACAGCGATACGTAATTGCAAGTAACATAACAAAGTAACACTCTCATGAGCACCTGTACTGTTGCTGTTATAAATAGGACTACTAACGTTCAGTGTTGATTGTTGTGGGAGTACATTCATCTGAAGTTCTCAGTTTTTCTTGCTGTGGGAGTTACTCTCTTGGTCTTCTGCTTCAGTTTGCAGGAGAATTCCTTCAGTCTTCAGCCCAGATGGGCGACATCTGTTGCCTTGCTTTTGTTGTCTCTTGTTCAACACTGAAGTGGTTAATAGGATGTGCTAGAGACAAGTGAGTACCTGATAACCTGTTACTTGTCCTGAATTTCCACTCTTATGATTTAAATGGATCCTTGGGTTTTTGGAGAACACTCTGCTTTGTAAAGCTGGCCTCTGCAGAAAGGTGTTCGACTTTGTAAGACAGAATAAAGTAGATTTGTGCCTCTGGTAGCTGAGGAAGTTGCGCATCCATATGCTCTGCAACACACTGGGAAAAGAGGTTCTCGGATCTGGTATGATGTCCACTTTGCTGTTGTGACTGTTGAGGGGTGTCAGGTGGATAAATGAGAGAAGGAATCATGACCTAGGGTTGGAAGATGTCATGGAGGTTGGTATTTAGGACACCTCTGCTGTCTGCGTGCTTTGTGTACTGACTTTTCTTTAGTAACAGTTGACCAGTTATCCTATTTCTTTGAGCCTTAGTGTTCTCTATAAATTGAGAATATTTCTGCATTTTAAAAATGGAATTTCACTAGCAGAATGCTGTAGGAACAAAGTTTTGCAGACACTGTAAAGTCCTCAGATTAGCTATGATGATCATATATAGTGAATATATATTACATCTGTTGTAAAACTATGTAGGAAATTAACATGTCAAGTAGCATATGAATAGCTGTCTTTATTGAGGAAACAAAGAAACAGAAAGGGAACCTGCTCGAGAGAGTGAGCAGTTCTCTGATGTAGAACTGTCTAGTTCTCTGGCTTCACTGTACACTGCTCTGGGAAGGCTTCGCAAACCTGGCTCTTGCCTGGTCCATTCCCTGCACCTGAGATGTGCAATGGTCTGTGCACTCTCAGGCAGGTCTTCCGCTGTCACAAGCATTGTGGTAGCCTCAGTTGCTTCATGAGCAGTTGAGAGATGGGCAGAAGATGTGTTAAATCCTGGTTCAATCTTTCTTAGAGATGAGATAGTATTCTTTTGAAAAGAACAGGACAACGTCCGCACTTTTCCAGAGCTCTGAGGTCAAGACCATTTTGTCTACAGAGAATAAGAGTGAGATTTTGATGCTGTCTGAGGCTGGATGTGATGGTCTAATAAAAGGGATGGTAGCAGTATGCCTGATGATGGCACAACTCAGAAATGACTTTGCTTGTGCCAAATTTTGCTGAGGGGATAATCAGACCTGCGATCTTCAGTTTTCAAAATCCTTGTTCCTTGTCTGTCTGTAACCTGTCTACAGGAGGGGTTGATAAGCAGTGCAGGTGCAATGACAGAGTGAAGAAAGATTTATTAGGAATTGGAAGGACACCTACAGGTGTGTAAATGGTTTTGCATTTTTGTGGAAGGTGACATCATGTTGGATTGAAGAGGTGGATATGCCAGGATGTCATCTTATGTTGATTTCTCCTTAAAGTTTATAATTTTTCTCCTTAAAATTTATAATCAAGTGCTGTTTGTTACATTTGATGGGAAGAGGAATGTTCTTGGGGATTATTTGGTGACCTCATTAATGTTTATAAATATGTAAAGGGTGAGTGTCATGAGGATGGAGCCAGGCTCTTCTCAGTGTCATGCAATGATAGGACAAGGAGCAATGGGTGCAAGCTGGAACATAGGAGGTTCTGCATAAATATGAGGAAAAATTTCACAGTGAGGGTGACACAACACTGGAACAGGCTGCCCAGAGAGGTTGTGGAGTCTCCTTCACTGGAGACATTCAAAACCCGCCTGGACATGTTCCTGTGTGACCTGATCTAGGTATTCCTGCTCTGGCAGGGGGATTGGAGTAGATGATCTTTTGAGGTCCCTTCCAGTCCCTGACATTCTGTGATTTGAAAACTGCTTCCTGGTAGGTTTTTTGGGTTTCTTTTTTTTTTTCTTCCCCCCCATTTTTTAGTTTGAGTATTACGATTGTGGATAATATTTGAGAGGAAGGTGAGAGGAATGGAAATTAATTAAACTTGCATTTTTGTACAAATTCTAGATTTTAATTACCAAAGATTTCTTACACTTATACATTTGGATATTCCTAAAACAAAGTCCATAGACTATGAAACTATCACAAACTAACATCAAAAAATCTGATTTAAATAAGGAGAAAACATATATCTTGTAAAGGATTTAAACATTCTACATTTTTCTTAAACAGCAGACGAGCAGCAGCACTGGGGAACCAAACAGCAAATTGGCTGTCAAAGCTGACTGGGGTGGGGAGGGAAGTATGTGTGAGAAGCTATCGGCAATAATCACCTTTTAAATTAAAGGCTGATTTTTCAACAGAAAATGCACTTCTGTTGCCTGATTGCTTGCCTTATGCAATCTTTTTGTTTCTCTAAATGTCATCCCTTGAGTTCATATCAGCATTAGAGAATTTCAAATTTCATTAATTGTAAGGAAAATTTCTAGGTTGCAAAGGAAAGCTTGAAAAAAAAGCTCAAAAGTGAAAAATGTTCAAAATGGGGACACATTTAAAACAAGCTTTGTACAGATTATTTTTAAGTACAAATTTTTAAAGTCAGTTCATCGTTAATTTTTCATCATTTTTTATTTATTTATAAATCTTGTTTACTAGTGCTAGTATTTAACATGTTAATTTTGGAAGGATTTGAATTTGTTGTCAGAATTTGTTTTCATTAGGCTAAAGTAAATCTGCAATAATTCCAGTGACCTTGAATAAGGGGATGGCAAGTAGACTCCTGCTCATTCCATTTGCTCTGCCTGTTCCCCACTTATTCTTTTAGAGCACCATTTTTTTCTTTTTTTTTAAATATGTAGATTTTTTTCATTCTCATAGCTCTATGACATTGTGCTAAATACTTTATAAGAGACAGTAAAGGTATATGCATGTTAGTATACTGAAAGTTATATATTTTATACCATACATTAAAAATTGAATTATGCTGGTACTGAAAATTGTCTATTGAAAATACAATACAAACTCCGAATAATTCTGCTGTTACAAGTCATATAGTTGGATTGCGGTTGCTGTGAGACTGAACCCTTATAGATTCTTAAACTTTCCTCAGGATAATTTTAAAGCTTCACTCAGCCTAGGATTTTAGCTTAAATCTGTTAAACAGAAAGGTTTTAAGAATGTCTGTCAGAGTTTTCTGTAGACAGTAGCATAAATACTGGGCTTACTCAAGTGCTGGCCTCTCTGGAATCTGAGTACCTTAACCAAGGTGCTACAGAGCAAGATCTGAATCTAATATTAAAGATAAAATATTGATTGTTTAGATTTCTTGCTGAGAAAACTCATTGGCATTTTAGTATCAGCACGTGCGTATTTTCATATGACTTTCTTTTAATTTATGTTTGGTCAATATGAAAAAGCCCTTCTTCTGAGCCTCGGAAATTCCTATCCTTAATTTTAGAGACATGGTTTAGTTCTGTGACCTTTATCATAGCAACAGTGAAGAGTAAATCTCTTGAAAGCATCCAAGAGATTGAACATAACCTGCAGAGTAGGTAAAATGGAGATTTGGCTCTTTGTAATGCTTCTGATAGCAAAACCTTGCCTTTAGCCCTTCCTTGTTGAAGCGTGACATAAGTGTGTTCCAGTACCAGGCTAAATCAGGATTAATGCAAGTGTCCATGCTCTGAAATCACTGCAAACGAAATCCAAATCCAATACATAAAAACGAGTGTTCCCTTTAAATTTCAGTGGAAGCGTTTTCTTCACATCCTAGTAGCGGAAACATTGTACTGTTGGAGTGGCAGTAGTACGCACTATAGACAGCGTTGTTAGTACTAGTTAAATATGGAATTTTTTTGGTGTTTTTATCATGCTATGCCTTGCTGTGATACGTCTCAACAAATAGCACCAATTAATCATCACTGGTATGCCTTAGTTTTGGTCCATTTACTTTTCTAACAACAAAAATGTAGACTTGAAGACATTTAATTATGAATATGAATAGAGGGATATTTTATATTAAAGTTGAAAAAGATCTTTTTTTTTTTTACAAAAGAACATTTGTGAATTCGGAAGTCTTAGATGGTATTTGTTTTATCCATGTATTGTATTTTTACCTTAGTTAAGGATTTCATGATGGAAGGGAAATAACTCAGTATCTTAGATAAAAACAGTGTTGTAGAGCACGTTATGTGAATGTGGCGATTTGGTAATGAGGGGTTTGTAAACTTCGTAAAGTATATAATTCTCCTTCTAGGTTCTTACCTATCCAGATTTTTTACATCTTTAAGTACTTCACGATCAGTAAACAATAAATTCAATTTACTGAATAGAAGTTTTGTCACTTAGAAATACTCACTTGGAATATATATTTTTAATTGGCATCAATGGCACATTTCCCAGGGAGCATAAGAAAATGGATCATTTAATAGATGCCCAATCTCTCCATCCATCTATCTATCAGCACAGCACATGATGTTTTGACTTTAATATGGTAATTATCTCAGGCTGACTTCAGAGGAAGAAGCTGCCACCCACACAGCAGTGCTTAATTACTTTAGACTTCGGTTTGCCAAGAGAAAAATTGACTTTTTTTTTTGCACGTTGCATGGAATTGAAATGATTTCATTGTCATTTTATTTGAAATGCAGCCTGACATCACCATGGCATCATGGGAAAGAGAATGCAAAATTTCTCTGAAATTCTTAAAATAGGCTGAAAGCTGCCTTATATTTTAATGGTTTTCTATGAAGCCTGTGTTCACATTCCTTGAATGTTAATGATGAGCTGCTTCAGCTTATGGGAGGATTTTTTTTCTGTGAATACATTTCATTTGCAAGCCAGTGAATGCGGGTTTTTTTTTAAGTTGCCAAAACCTAATACAAAGTTTGGCATTTTAAGGGCAGGTGACTGTTCAAATTAAAGTTTGCACATTGTACAGTTTGAGAACATAACTAATAAGATGAAAGAGATAATGAATTAATAGTACACAAGCAGCTTAGGTATCAAATAAGTAATTTTTTTTGTCATTGACAATCACAGCTATTATGAAATGAGATAAGAAAGTTGCATATGTGTGTTTTTAGCAACTGAAAGCTAAATTTAATACCTATGAAAATTAGTACAAGGTTGTATGTATGTGTTGTTAAACATGCTGCTAATTGATTTGTTACACAAATACAGCAGGCAACCTGCTTGAATTAAACACTGCAAACAGATTTTTTTGAGCAAAAGAGGAGAACTTGATTCCTAGATGTCCGCTGAGGACAGAAGGCCAGTTTGAGATTGATTTCAAAAGCTTTGTTGCATCTCTTGCAACTACTAATGCCAGCAGTGTAAAAGTCTTGGAAGCCTGAGGGGAAGGGAGAGGAGGTGGAGCAGCCCAGCAGCCCAGGGTCCCATGGGGAAAAGCTCTTTGTTGCCAGGGTGGGAAGCGAAAGCTTGGCTCTGGGCTACGATGCCTTCTAGTGCTCTTTGTGGGTGGATGGTACTTTGCAGGGTTGCAAGTGATGCTGATGAGGTCTGAAAAATATTTAAAGCAGTCTTTAACTACGCAGCGTGCTGTTGCCTGTGAGCAGTTGTAGGTTTTGGCTGGTGTTTGGGCAACATATTCTATGCACATTTCACCTGGCTGCGTGTGCAGAACTGAGGCAGGAAAACAGTTTATCTGTATCAGAATATGTAATAGAACTTCACATGGTGAATGCTGCCAGTCTTGCTGTTATAATTTTACTCTTGACAAGAAAATTCAATATGCTGTCTTCCCAAATGGCAAATAAATATCACAAACTTTCCTTTTTAAGGTAAGATGTATCTTCTGTTTTTTTGGTTAGGCATCTATATATTAAAGACCCACTGAAATTATTGTTTTGTTGTCACATACACTTTTCACAAGAGAAGAATGCAGAGAAGCCTCTTGAAATAAATCTGGTGACACTAGAGAGTTTACAAATACTAGCATATTAATATACAGCTAAAATAATAATAAAAAACACCATGCTGCTAAAGATGTTTAGTATTATCCGCTCGCTGCAGGAGTTTATTAGAAACTCCAGCTTTCTTTTATTAAAATTTCAATTGGCTTGGTGAATGAGATCCTATGTTAGTGTCATAAAGTGAGAAGCCAGAAGGAGAGGATATTGGCATTTTAGTGCAGATTTCATTTTGAAATAGTGTATATCATACCAGAATATTACATATCACAAGTATTACATATTAGTAGTGTTAGAAATAGTTGCACTGATTTCTATATTCATCAAACTGTCGTTGTTTTCTGTGCCATCTGGTAGTTTATACATATCACTTTTAAATATATCCTAAGAGGTTTTTAATATAACTATAAATGGAAAGCAAATACTGCATCGTTCTGTGAAGGTTTAAAAAGATGGTTGCCACAGATGATCTCTCAATATTGGCTTCAGTGTCAAGGGATGAATCTTAAACCAAAAGACTAGACTTTTCTGAATCATTATAGGGAGATCATGGATTTAAATTTGACAACTATATCTTTTTTTTAAGTATGTGATTTTATATTAATTTTTATTTAAGACTTTAAATTTGTTTTTTACTTTTGCTGCATCTCAGTCCCTGTATTTCCTGGCATCTTTGAAGATGATGAGCTGGAAAAGAATAGATGACCAGGCAGTATGTGGGAAAATGGGTGGGACGTGCTTACTAGCTCCCTTCAGCTTTCTCAGAATTTTTCTCCTTCTTGTGTGCTTACAGGAACTGGTCTGTGTTGGTCTTTTCAAATGTGCTGGAGGTAGTACAAGGTGAATAGAGGTCCTGTGCCAAGCAACAGAGACTGTAAGGTTAGTAAGGGAGGAACATGACCCTACTCTCCTATTTCTCCACAGTGGTGAAAGGACTTGGATGAAGTGGTGGTCAAAGCTTTATGCAACCTAAGATTTCACAGAAGGACTGTAAGGTGGGGTAATTTTGAGGCTGTGTGTGTATGTGTGTATATATATGCACATATACACAATATAAATACATATATTTCAAATCTCAGTTTCATGTTTACTTTCCATGAGCATCTCTGAACTGGTGCTTTATCCTGAATTGATATTTTTCCTTATGTTTTTGTTTTCACGTAATATAACTTTGGTGGTCTCAGCACAGTGACATCTGGACATGTTGCAAAACGGTCATAAATTAGCCCACAGTCTTTCACATACTGGTGTAATTAACTTAAGATTTTTTCTATTTTAGTTTTAAAGAGATTCCTCTGTTCTGTTGCTTGTGATTGGATAATCAGTGTTTCATTACTGGGTGAAGTGTTGCTTTAAAAGTTGATGGCACCAACAACTCAATCCATCTGGAACCCTCCATGATAGGAGAGAAAAAAAAAAATCTCTCACATCCTCCCATCTGGATTCTTCAAGATGCAGCGCGAAGTTTGCACTTCTGCAGCTGCAGTTCTTTCATGACAGGTTCTGTAAATTTTACACATGGCTGCCTGCTTGGAAAATATTTTCCAGATTTACATGTTTACAGCATTGACATGTGAAGCTAAAGAGCCTTCCTTCTCGATTATGGCACAAATGCTCACAGATTGCACCCTAACTTTATAAAATCTGGAAATGGATCATTTACAACTTTCAAACAAATCAAAGTGCCCTTTGATCTTGCCTCCAAGTTTCCTTAGGAGCAACAAATAAAAATAACTTTTTTTTTGGTATTTTTCCCTAAGTATGGTCACTATTAATGTAACTGTGTTATCTCTCTGGAAAAACAAGCAACACCTTTAATCAATTTTTGTTTCAAAGTATATGTCCTTGGAAGAGAAATACTAATTCAGCAAACATAGGCACCACTGAGAACACTGTATGGCTTGTAAGTGCATCTGTAGAGGCTGTACAAACTCAGCAAGAGATGCCCTGGTCCTTCCTTTATTCACTTCTACTTGTGTGGTTTTGTTTTCACTAATGTTATAAAAAATTTGGAATAGCTTTGTTGGAGGAAAAAAACCCCGAAACAATACAAGCTCTATGGAAATCTGTAGTTACTCTGATACATATTAATTCATCCTGCAACCTTCAATTACATTTTCCTGATTCCTACATAACCACTAAACACTTTTAGTGGTTATAAACATTTTTAAACCAAGCATTAAAAATGTATGCTATTGGAAGTGTGAAAAATCTACAACAATTACAAAGACCTGAATTTTAAAATACTGCATTCAGGCAGTCATCATCTGTGACGAGCTTCAAGTCACCATATTGCCTATAGTTGCCATTTTCCTTGGTCCATCATGTATTATAACTTGAGTTATGTTTTAAGATATCTTTTTACTGCTATAAAAGTTTTAAAAGAAAAAAATAAAGCTTGCTGACAAAAGAAATACACATCATTTATTAACACTGGTGGAAAAGATATTTTTATTTTTGTTAGACACTGCTATTTTTGTAAACACATACTTGTGTTCCTTGCAAGCTAGTCTGACTGGAATCTGTGGTGCAGTATCCTCAGTATTTTCTTAATGCCTGAAATATTCTACTTTTATTACAAATAAAGTCTGGCACAAAGGACACTAAATAGCTATTTGAAGAAAGGCTGGCCATCTCAAAACCCAAACCAGCACTGGAGAACGTGAAGTCACACGGGTAGCTAGAGCAGGTGTCAAATACCTCATTTGCAAGGGAGGGGTGAGGTATCCGTTTCATGACCTGCTTTCAGAGACCTGAGATCAGACACTGAGCTGAGCCCCACATTGTCTGAGGCAGCTTTTCATTCAGTAATGTTTATTAAGATGGATTGGGGCTTTAGAAGGGTTTGTCTTGTTTGATTTGGGACACTCTGAGGGGAAGATGATGGCTTGGCTGTGGCTGCCTGAGAGGTGAGGCTGGGCTCTCCAGCCTCGCTCTGCCAGCAGTGGCCCCCAGTGAGAGGCTCGTAGGGCTCTAATGACCAGCAAGGGTCAGGGTGCAGAGCTCACACTTTTCATGGATAAGGCAGGCCACAGAAATAAGTTTCAGATGGAGGTACATCTGTTGCTTTAGATCAGCTTCTTGTTAATTTTCTCACAGACGTGCACAAGCCACTTGCAAACAAGCAAATGCCTTAAAATATTTGATGCTTCCCTTACAGGCTAAGGAGGATGAAAGGTTTGAGTAGAACTAGAACTGAGCCTATATCTTCCCTCCTTCTGTGCTCTTAATAGTTAACAGAGTGCCCCCCCCCCACCATGCTTTGTGGTGGAAGCTGTGCAAGTATGAGAAGACAGCAAATCAGATGACTTTTGAACTCATTTTTGCATGTAATTGGGGGTGATGAGTGGCTAGGATAACCTAGAAGAGCAGTACGAGCTAATGAAAGAGTGATGTAAAATGCAAGTCAACTGTTTTAAAAAGTGGAATCATCACTGTAAACAAGAGAAATGAGAACTATCACTTTGTATTTAGTTACACAGTACCCACATGTTAGGCTGCAAGGCTGTTTAAAAAGTGAACAAAGCAACAGGCTCAGAAAGAAAATGTGTGTCTTTTCTTCAAGAAAAAAATCTGCTTTTTAGAGAGCTGTGATGCTTGTAAAACACTTAATGATGATCTCTAAATACAAAAAGCCACACTGTATGCATGCACGGTACTAGGCTGTACACAAGCAAGGCAATGTTTCTGTAACTTGCTTCTAGCTTGAATTTCTACCCAGTATATTTCATCTCTACATAGATTTCTGATACATGGATAATTTTATTTAAAAATGAGCTTTGCTGTCTTCTGTATATCTGAAATAAACAGCCCTAATTGTAATGCTTTAATCCAAAATTTAGCAGTATAAAGTTCATGAAGATTTGTGTTACTTTTCAAGGTAAAATCAAAAATCTGCAAATGATGGTTATTTGAAACAGCTGCCATACAGCTTCCAAATCCTTTCCCCTACTGCTTTGATATAGAATTTCTTTAATATTTTTATACAAAATAACTTTTTTTTTTCTCTTGTAGTAAAAATTCTGTAGTATTATAGTTTTGTTGTGTTAATGCCTGAAAAAGTAGCTGTTAAAAAAACTCATTGTGTGTGGGCTTGTTTATTGCTAATTGATTTTTTTGGAGGAATGAGAATGGACTTTGTTAAGCTAATAGACATTAATATGTTGAAGTTGCTTTTTGAGATTATGACTGCTTGTTTGCTCATAATTAGGATTAAATCTAAATGTAGTGATTATGGGAATAGCAGTGCTGAGTAGAGAGAAAGAGAAGAGAGTATTTTATTTTTATCTCTGTATCGCATACCCCAGCAGCCACAGGAAGGGAAAGTCTGCAGCTCCAAGTGTTCAGGGTTATCCCTGGGTTGGGGCGGCATGGGGAATATTTGCAACACTGCATCTGAGTTCTGCTGATCCTCCTGTCAGTGTGAGACCTGACAACAAAAAGGGAAATTATTTTCTAAAATCAGTACATATGTGCTTTTCTAAGTTTTCCTGCCTAATATGAAAACATTTCATTAGATCTATTTCATTTAATTATTAGCTATGTGATGCACTTTGTCAAGCAGAGGAAGGAAATATTTGCATCTATTTAAAAATTTAAATAAACAGAACTCCTTGCCCATTGTTATTTGTGGTCCTGAAAACTAAATATTCAAACATTAGGAACAGTCCCCAAGTTCTTCAGTGGTTTATTAACTCAACGACAAAGTAAGAAAATGTATTTCTTTATGTTCAGCTTATACGGTTGCTTAGCTTTATGCACGTGACTAGTTTCTTTTACATGACAGAAGTACTACTGTTTGCCATTATAAGCAGGTGATTGCAGATCTGAAGGTATATTAGCTGTCTTTGCTAGTCCTTGTAAAAAAAAGCATTGCATTTGATTACTGTAATTTGGAAACATCTCCCTAGTGGGAAGAGTTTCTGATCATTGAAACCAGCACAGCTCATACAGCATTTATTGATTTATATATTGGTGGCAGGTCCAGTATATGTATGACTGGGAAGAGAGAAAGAGGGGCAGCAGTGATAGTTGTGCTTATCATAAGATGATGGCAAGAAATGAAGGCTGAAGATAACAGTTTTATGATGCTTTTGTGTTTGGAGAGAGCATAAGAGTGATGGTAGTATCTCCTTTGCTTAGTCTCTTACTTTTTCCATACTTTTTTTTTTTTGTAACTTGATGAGGACAATTTCAAATATCCTTTTGTTTTGTTTGGATAAAGCTGAGAGAAAGAGTGCCATAATAGCTAAGAGAACAGAAACTGCTGATTTCATTCTGCTTGGCATGATTTTTGTTTTCTTTTTTTACAGACTTGAGGCATAAAAAAGATCTCTGTATCCCAGTGTACTCCTCAGCGGAACAACTTATAATGCTTACTGTCTGGGGATAATCTTTGTATTAGATTTCAAAGACTCTGCAATTAATGCATAGAAGGCAGTTGATAAATTGTCATCCAGATGTCTTCCCTTTCTGCTACTTCATCACGCTATAAAATTTTTTCATGAGATATTTAATGCAACTGGTTGTTTTTGTTGTTTTATCGTTCACAAAATTTTTTTGGTTTCCTTGCTAAATGTCTTGCTTCAGAGTGGTGAAGAATGTAAGCTGTGTAATCTGATAGCAATTAAATATTTGAGTTTTCAGTAAACTGTTTGTGAAATATAGACAGCGTTTTGAATTCCAAGGTAGTTGTTAGTGAGAAATTAACTTAGAAGATGCTTTAAAATTCCCTTCACATAGCATGGGATGTGGACTGTGAGCCAAAATGCTCTAGATTTGTCAGCTGAAACATATTCTTCTCATTCTTCATGAGTCTTTTTATGGTGACTTTTGACTTTCCTTTTGCTCTTTGTGTGGAACCAACTATGGTAAGCGTGGTGGTCTGTCCCTAGTCCTGTAAGCTACAGAGAAGGGAGCCTGTTAAGTAATAGGTGATATTCTCATTAGATCATATTATGCTTCCATTTTAGTGCTGCCATAAACTTCTGCAAAGTGGTTGTCTTTGTCATGTAGCTGTTGTTAAAATATCAACCAGAGCCCTTCCATGTTGCTTAGTTTCTGGCCCTCCAATTTCATCTCTTCATGACTGGCGGAATCCTGGCCTCCTGAATTAAACTTTCACCAAAGTGTTGGTTAGAGACAGTGAATGCAGACAAGCTTGACTGATTCTCCTGGAAATCCACCTTGTTTTCATATTTTTCCAAATATTATGATGGAAAAAGGTACAAATGAGAATAGATCCTCCTCCTCTGCAATGAGTAAGGTTCTCCACGTTGTATGACTGTGAGAGATTGTTTTCTGGCACTTCTCAGGAGAAGATTTCAACTGGTTTGATTCCACTGGGGATCAATTCTTTGTGTGCTTTTAGTGTGCGTGGGAAGTACTCAAAGAGAAATGGGAAACAGAGCACAGAGATATCAATAAGCAATTATTTCACAGAAAGTAGTCACAAGTCAAGGTTTCAGAGTGTTGAATCTTGTGAAGTGTGGTATCTATTTAGTACCTTTTTGTCCAAGTAAAAAAGCAGCTGTTAGGAATTTTTCCCTGCCTTTCTAGTTTCCTCCAAACACGAAAATCTCTAGCATAGTGTGCCCCAGCTGGGAAATGCTCTGTGAATTTCCACAGACAACACTAAGCAAAGAGTTAAGTGATAGATTCAACTTCTGTTGGCTTTGTTCATGAAGTAGATGACCTACCTTGACTTTCAGATTTGATATTGCATTTGCATGTTGGCAGGCAGAAAAGTAAGCAACATTTAGCTTGTAAACTTAGAACTTAATTAATGGTATTAAAGTAATTGAGAGAATATGAATGTAAAATGCCAAGATGCTTTTTTTTATTGCACCGTAAACAAAGCAGAACTGTAGTAAAAGTAAGTTATTTTGCAGCGCAGAGGAGTATGCATTATTAGTGCATTAATATTTGTGTTTATGGGAGCTTTTAATGGTTTATATGGCAATTGAAACATAAAAAAAATAAAAATCCTGGAGACTGCCAAGAATCACAGAGGACAACAAATATGTTAGATTATGAAGTATAATGCAGTATGTTTCCAGAGTATCCTGAAGAACAGACAAAAGGCATATTGGTATGGATGTGACACTCTGCCAGTATTGTCTATGTGATGCACGTAGTTTCTGGGAGAAAAAAAAACCCAGCTAGGCAGACTGAGCCACAGCTCTGTGTAAGCTTTTACTGGTGTAGAGCCTGTGGGCGATGCCAGACACAGTGTCTTCTGGCAGCCATCTAGAGCTGTTCTGGAAGTCCTTGCTGTGTCAGAGGCATTAGTTTGTTGCAGATGAGTTGCTTAGACCTGTGTGACACATGGTGGTGACATCACTTGCTGTAGCTGAGCTGGTATTTCTGGGAGAGATGGGGATCAGTTTGGTTCCAGGAGGTATAATTTCAGTTATGCAGCACTGACATTTGTGATCCAGAGCCAGAGAAAAGAGAGAATTAAATCTCCTATATTTATTTCTGTAGGCATGGGGGCATACAGGAATATAATTTTCATGGGGATGAATGGTTAATACAGTGTAATTAAATAACCAGTGCTTTCCAATGTAACACTTCTGACAGATATAGTGCAATGGCAGTGCTATTAATTAAGTGGGTATATAGAAAAGTATGAACAGACTATCCCAAAGGGTAATTGAGCCAGGTAAAGATGAAATGAGAAATTTGAGTATAAAAGTGAAGGAGAGGGATAGAAAGGAGCAAAATGAAACATCTGGATTAAAGACTTGTGTAGCA
This sequence comes from Podargus strigoides, assembly GCA_028020825.1. Classification (NCBI taxonomy): domain Eukaryota; kingdom Metazoa; phylum Chordata; class Aves; order Caprimulgiformes; family Podargidae; genus Podargus; species Podargus strigoides. Next base: position 14,896,159 of record CM051627.1, on the reverse strand, counting down.
GCAAGTCGCATAGTTGGATTGATATTCATTAGGCAAATTAATTTGTGTGCAGCTATTATATGTTCCTAGTTATAAGTTAGCAAGTGAACTCTTAAAAAAACCAAACCCCCTTTGTTGATTGGTTAGCTGATTTACTGGAAAAAATCTCATGCTTAATAGTGAATACTATCAGTAATCTAACAAGGTTTTAGCCTTATGTCCTGGTTTGACATAAGGCTACAGAAAATATATTAGAGTTTACAGTATGATCTGTAGAATGTATATTTTAAAGTTTTTTTTTTTTTTCCAGATGGCCTTTATAGAAATGCTGTAGAAGAATTCTGCAGAAGTTGAATGCATTTTTCTAGAAAAAAGATAGTGTGTTTTTAAAGCTAGCAGTTTTTAAAGCTAGCCTGTAGGAATTTGTGAAGAATGTATCCCAAGGAAATATGCCTTGGGATCAGTAATCCAGTAAGTGTTTATATGCGGATGTATGCACTTATGTAAAAAGGCATTGTTTCCCAGAAGGAACTGAAAACATTGTGACTGTGGAGATAATATTACTCCACTACAAATGATGGTAAATCCAACAGAGAACTTTGCTAGATTTTTGCAATCTTGGTTTTTTATCTGTGTATGTCAACATTGTATGATATAGAAGGAACATGTTGTGGAAAAAGTAGTTCAGCTTTTTGTTTATAATTAGTGATGTTATTAGGAAATCTTCCTGAAGTTAAACTGTATGTCACGTTCTAATATACTCTTTCCTTTTAGTAATGTACAACAGCGTTTGACCCTGGCTAATGTTTTTCTGTTGTGCATGAGAGAGAGAAAATATATCTGCTAGTTTTCTACCCTATAACTAAATTAATAGACTCAGGGACCAATTCATTAAAATTTTATATCTGATTTGTTTGGGTCATAGCTCTGTTATAAGTTGTTATAAATATCTTATATTCCTTAATATTGCATACTCTATTAACATAACAGACATTAACAACTATAACCCATCTGGAGCTAGAGGGAAAAACCCATAATCATTTACCTTGCCAGCTGAAAAATGACATAAAAACCTTATGTGTTACAAAAGTGATTTGACCCTTCTCACATGTAATCAAGGAAATTATCAATAATTAAATGGCCTTGGGAGGATCAATAGAAACTGTCCACATTCCTCCCCTAATGATCTGATCCTTTTATTTACCCATTCAGGAATTCACTGAGTGGTAGACTAGTTTAAGGCCTCTTATTTTTTGTTGTTCTTTCGTAGGAGATATTGAACAATCCTTGCTGCTTTATGACAAGATTAAGGTAACATTGAGTCTCCAGCTTTTCTGTAGAAATTATTTCATGCAATATTTGCTGAAAGTATTGACTCTGTTTCAGGGCCTGTGAAAACACTGAGCTGGGAGAATGCTCTGCTCTGTTTCATTTGCAGACAGGGAGGGAAGGAATGGGACCCAAACACCTAAATGTCATGTAATTCCTCCATGGTTGATTACTGTACATCTAGCTCTTTTTAGTGCTTTTCTTCATTTCTTCCAAGCTGATCTCTTCTCCCAGGTGTCCGGTGATATGGCACTGGGAACGCTTCAAAGCTGCACCAGGGGAAATTTAGACTGGCCTTTAGGAAGCATTTCTTTACCAAGAGGGTGGTCAAACACTGGAACAGGCTTCCTAGAGAGGTGGTCAATACCCCAAGCCTGTCAGTGGACAATGCCCTTAATAACATGCTTTAACTTTTGGTCAGCTCTGAATTAGTCAGGCAGTTGGACTAGATGATCATTGTAGGTCCCTTCCAACTGAAATGTTCTATTCTCTTCTAACATCTTTTTTAAAGAGAGGAGAAGTGGTCAATCTGGCAATAGAAAGGCAATGTTTGCATAAAGCAAAAAAGGAAGTCTTTGTGGAAAAAGGGATCAGAGGTCAACTGACATTATTTAAAAAGCTATCAAACACTGATCTTGAAGACAACTCTGTACAGACTCTGATAGACTTATCAAGGGAGAAGTACAGATGGTTTCCCTATACCAGAAGGGACCATTTGTAGGGAAGGTTTATATATTACAGGAAAGTAAAGAGAGAAGTCTTATCCTTGTGGTAGAGTAGTTCCTCATGGTAGAATCTGAATTGCTAAGTTTTAAATCTATGTGCTAAATGATATTAGAGGGTAACATTTGTTATCTCTCTCTACTCCGAGAGCTCCCCTGTACGTGCTTGGACCACAAGTCTTTATTTACCTGACTGAGTCCAGATGGGCCTGCCTCCATATGCATGAGTAATACATGAAAATGGTTTTGCACCCAGAGTAGTAATTATATAAAGGCCAAAGTAAAAAACAAACCAACACTGGAATCTCATTTTGATTGACTGTGATTCTTTGAAATTTCATAGTATATAAATTACTGCTTATGCCAGAACTCGTGGCTAACTGTGCTGGGATGGGTGGAAACGACATGCCACTAATTTTTTCACTCTTGTCCTCTGAATCTGATTTATATCTCATATTCCCAGTGGCAAAAACAGAAGTGGGATGTATGTGGCTGTTGACTAAGAGAGTGCATGTGTGTTCATAAAAAGGAGGGCTGCTTTTGATCTTTACATTCACACAGTAAACTTGGACTTTGATCAGCAAGCCAAATGTAGGAGAGAAGAGCTGAACAGAACTGAAGAACAAAGAGTGGTGAAGGTTTGTGAAAACACTACACTCATCTGCTACTAAGTATCCGACTTGGGTTTTGAGTTGTTTGTGATGGTTGTCAAAGAGAGAGCTGGTAGGATTCTTACCATCTCAAGCAGCCCCCAGGTAATAGAGGACTGTCAATAATTGTTAAAGTGTCAGAAATGCATTTAAAGATGTACAGTTTGACAAGGGAGGTGGAAAAAATATACCCCCTGCTTTTGTTCCTTTAGTAAATTGAGAAAATTGTGGGGGAAAGGGGAAGCTGTCTGTATTAACTAGAGGAAGTGTTAGTTCAGAGTCCAGGATTCCAGATTGTCCTTGACTCTATAGGGTGACACCGTAAGTATCTCATCAGATACTTACGACTCTTTAAATGGCAGAGTTGCAGATTCCTACTTTCATTAACTGTTTTTGTGTCAGCACTGTGCAAATGCTAACCTTGGCTCATCAAGTGGCTGAACTGCACTGAATAGAGTTCGGTGTGTTAAAGAAAGTTGGGATAAAGCATTATTACTAGTAGCATTAGGGAAATGCAGGAACCTTTTGAATGTGTTAGCAGATTTGTGTCATCAGAAGTTTTTAGGTTTTGAGTAGATTAACTCAAAGAAATCATAGATGAATTTTGTTTTTACTTCAGGGAAAACTGTAGGAAAGAGCCCTGTTGAATTTGTTTGTGTATAGGTGGATAGTTTGGTGGCACAGTGCCTTCCATTCTCCCCCCCTTAAAGATGATTTAAGTTTTCTTTTCTCTAAAACTGAGGTGAAATTAATCAGTCAGGGAAAGCAGGGAGTAACCTTCATTTTTACTAATGCACTGTAATGTTAAATGTAAAATGGAGGCATGAAACCTGTTAAATGTGGGACATAGATCTTTCAGAACATTGCAATGCAATAAAAAGATAGCAAATACTTCCATGCAATACAATAATTTCAGGGTGGGTTTTCTGACATGTTTTTTAAAACACATCTCAAGCCTTTGTGAAATGCATTTAGAAACTAGTGAAATATTTCTCTAGAATAATGTTTCTTGATTGTAGTTACAAGATTTTGTCACTTTTGTTATTAATCACAGTGACAATCTTTTGTCTTTAGGCCAAGGGCAAGAGTTCCTTGTTGTTCTATTCAGAAAGTACTCTAAAGTTTGGAGTGGCATGTCATTAATATTTATGCTGCACAGGTAATAGAGTAAATATTAGGGCTGTGAATTATTGAAAGTGAAAGAAAAGTGATGAAATACTGTTTGTTGGTTTGGTTGTTATGTAGTTTTGCATGCTTGTGAGAAATGAGAGACCCCTGGAAGAGAGCATCACTTTAAGTATTGCTTATGACTTCTGCATTAATGGGAATTTTCACAGTCAAATCGTATGAATGTTTAAAAATAATTCTAAATGCAATCCTTATGATGAATTGTAGAACAAGAAAGCATGACAATAATTTAATACAGCTAATTTAGAGAGGATGCAGGAATGTCCTCTAAAAATGACTACCCTCTCAAGGAAGTGTTCATTACCAGAGTACTGTCAAACTCTACCATGATTTCCTGCGTGCCACAGGACAAGTGCTTCAGCCCCGCTTTTCCACGCTGTTCTAAGGTGAATGATGACATGTTTGCAACAGGCTTTCTAGGTCATCATCCCTGAACTATTATTCATGGAGCTGGTCAGTGGACATAAGTCTTTGATAGGTTTTATGTAAGTTTCTCTCTTAAGTTTGGGGGAGGACTGTAAGAAAATTATGTACATGCAAATTGGGAGAGTAGTGCATGTGGTGTTCATGTCTGCTGTAGTGTAAAACAGGGAAATGAGGAAAGGGTTTCTTTTTTTGGGGGGCTAAAGGGGGAGTTCTATAGTTTGTAGCAGTTCCCAGCCAGTTACTGTATTTAGCAGAGAAGAACAAGGAAAAGGCAGCAAGGTCAATGCCTAAGTAGAAGTGAATGAGACAAAGACTTGCACCTGCTATTGGACTTCTGACCTGTGTGTGCACCAACAAAGTAACAGATATTATCAATTAAGTGACTAAGGATTGCAGAACAGTTTGGACCTAATGCTGGAGAGGATCTTGTAATCCCTGGTCACTCAAGGACAAGCAACTCATCCAGCTGATGGTCCTGTAGTTGGAGTTGGCTGACAGCGAATTGATTTCCTAGATCACATTCTTGTTCGTAAAACACATTCCCTGTGTTGACTATCATTTTTTTCCACAAATGACTTTGAAGCTTTTTGATGTTGTGTGGTGTGCAGTATCCTTCCCTAGTAGTGGGTGTTCACCCCACATCTAGCCATGATCTTTTTATCTTGCTCTGTTGGTTCCTTCTCCCCTTTAGCCCAGCAGCACTGTGGGGCAGCATTGACTGAGGGGTACTAGCTGATAACTGTCCCTTCCTCGGAGAGATGTTACATGTTTCCAACAAGCCTGTGCCCTACTGCTGTCACAGAGCCAGACTGGAGACCTGTGCTCCTGTGGCAGCAGGAGAGGGTTTCTCACTCGAGGTTATGACTGCTGCCTGCATCAGCCTGCTGCCCTATGCAGCTTTCATGCTTGTGCTGTAACTGTGTTTGTGTGCTGGTTATTATTTTTCGTTCTCTTTTAAGATAGACTGTATAGCACTTCATTATGAATACAGAGAAATAAGTTAATGTAATCCACTTTGGCATCCAGTAACACTGTTGCTAGATCAGACAGGGTGATTACTTAATGCTAAGGACAGGCACTTCTGCAGTGATCCCTGCGAAAAGTTACCTAATGGTATCAAAAATTACTGCTAAATCCATAGCACTTGCCGACAGCTAGCAGGGTGTGATATCAAAGTGATCTGAGCTGCTTTCTGTGTTATGAATATCTCTCTTTATCATGTTTCTTTGTTCACCTTCTGTGGTACTTATTAGTTAAACCTGACCATGCAGGACTGAGCACTTATACCAGGAGACTGAGTCAAACCTAATGAAGCTGTCTACTCTGCTAAAGCTTGTAAGCAGTAGAGATGTGAAGAGCCCCCCTGTGCTGTGCTGCTGACTTCTAGTGGAGTTCAAAGAAAATCTGACCTGAAGAACCTAATTTTGCATCACCTGGATAGGATGATTGTGCTTCTGAGGTAGACCAGGCTGATGTCAGAGTAGCAAATCAGCTCTGGGGTCATAATTAAGGACCCACAGTAATTAAAAAATACATCAATTCAGGGTTGACAGAATTGTTGAGGTCTGAGAGAGGCTGCCAAGGACTCCAAGCAGTGAAGCAGAAGCCAGCAGGCAGTGGTGGAGCTGGTCAAGCAGGCCAGCCAGGGACAAGCTGTGACACAGGGATGACAAAGGACAGGATTAAGAAAACGTAAGAAGAATCAGGGCTGAGCAGGGAGGAAGCAGGATCAAGGACCAGAGCCAGGAGTCAAGGTGTGAAGCATGATACTGAGGCAGACTGCAAATTCGCAGAAGGTTGCTTGTACAGAAGTCCTTGCTTTCCTTGCTTGTTTGATGTCTCTTGTCATTAAGCAGATGCATTGAATATGGTCTTTGTTTTTTGTTACCTCTGTCACTGTTGACCAGTGACCAGAGGAGTCTCACTCCAGCTGTGTAGTGTGTTCATTACATGCTTTTATTTTTGACACTGGCTTTAGTGTGGCAGGATCTGCAGTCCCCCTGGTCCCAGCAGATTCGTACTGTCTACTGAATTTGCAGTTCTTTATCAGACATGCAGTGAAATTGTTTACCAGAAATTTACATTCTGACCAACCAGGCTGCTTGGGCTGGGGAGACCTAGAGGCATATTCCTCCTTGGCCTATTAGGCTGGTGTCTGTCTCACCTTTGCTCCTTTGCATTGAGCCTCTCTGATTGCTTGAGGATGGAGAGGCTGTGATTTTGCTGACTCTGCTGGTTTGGTTCAGCTGCGAAGCAGTTAGTTATAATTGGTACCAAGGAGTAGCAATCAACTGGAAAAAAAGCACTGGGAAAAGTTGATTTTCTTTTTCTTTTTTTTTTTCCTGCAAAATGTTTCTGTGAGCTCTGAGACTTGAAATGAAAATGTGGGTGGAAGGAAAGAAGACATAGTGGAATCTTGTTTTCTGTGGTTTACAGCAAAAATCTGTTTCTGGAATGGTGAAGGGAAAGGAAAACATAATGATTAGCACATATGATGCTTATGCATGGGTCTCAACATGGCTTTTTATGATGTCTTGGGAGGGTGCAGGGCATGCAAAGGAACAAAATTTCCAGTTTCAGAAGAAGGATGTGAGCAGTTGCTCAGGTTAAAGGGAGACTTCATTTGGGGGAAAAAAAAAAAAAAAAGACCCTGACAATGAACAAAATTTAAGGTAGTTCAGTGTTTTGGATATCTGTGGGGAAAGAGTAGTTTCCAAAAGTTAACAAAGATGGGAATTTAATTACTCTTCGTAATTATGTATTTCTTATTGGTGGATCTCAGGGTTATTTTCACAGTACAGTATGGTGGTTTGTTTTTATAATTACGAACTATTTACTAGTATAGTTTTGTGCTTTTAAACAGACGCTGAATCTTCTACCTTAAAATAAGCTAAGTAAATTCTCATGCCAGATACTTCCAAGTATCCAGGAGGCCTATTGCTAAATCATGGCCAATAAAGATAATTTATTTGGATTTTGCCAACGAATTTCCTCATTTTTAAAATTTTTTCTTTTTTTTTTTTTTTTTTTAAAGCAAGCCTTACACTGATACAGGAATATTGGAAGTACATGACACTGCATCTCTGCAGCATAGCATGCTTGCTTAACTTTACCATGGGTCATCTGTTGGTTATAGTAACTTTTAACTACTATTTTTCAAGTTTTTGGCTTAGTAACATCTTATCCTATTTTATCTCTCTCTTGCTACTTGAGTTCTTAAGGTCATCCAGTTCTTACTAAATTTTAATCTTTCTTATTTCTTTCATGTCTCACATCTTTTTGCTCTGATTGTCCTCATCAAAGTCAATGACATGTTATTTTGTAATCACTAAAATCAATACTAGCATTTCCAGGTCCTTTATCCTATTTTGCCTAAAAGGCTCAGTTATTGTCAAAACTTTTAATTTAACTAACCTTTAAACAGAGCAAGTCTCTTGCAATTTGAGTTAAAACTACTTTAATAAAAATTACAGTGATGAGAATTACATGCCAGGCTCACCCCCTGACTTTCACACTTTATCTGGTCTGGCTAGTCTTTCTGTGAAAGTTCTTCCCTTCCCAAGGAACTTGTTCCATTTTTGTTTTATTTTTGTATATAAGGAGTTGCTTCTACTACTGCTGTTGTTATATAGATCTATTCATGCAAGTGCTATGAAAACCAGACACGTAAGTTGAAGACTGATGAAGCTGCAGTTCCCCCAAATAAATGATGTATCCATATTTTTTTTCATCAGTATGTGTGAATCTGGAACTTGTAAACAGTTTTTGGCTGTTAAATGGCTCTTACTGCACATATAATCAGGAGAGTGAAATGCATATGTTATAATTAAAGTTTTTCAGGTAGAGTTATTAACGAAAGAGTTGCTAGAAACAGGTGTTTCTTAGTTCTCTGTCACTGGAGTAGTTGTAGGCTCAAAACCTGAATGAGATAGTGGGAAAGGATGATGGCACAGTCATCTAAGGAATACTTTACATTTCTAATCTGAATTCTAGGGTTTTAGGAGGAGCCGGGTAAAGAGTTAACACTGATTCACTTCCTTCTCCTTGGTTACACAAATAGGCTGTGAAACTTTGTGTGGAAACTAGTAGGTTTGTAACAACATAATTGCTTTGTCAGGGGGAGTGAACCTGGGACCTCTCCCTCCGAAGCACAGAGCTCTGCTGCTGAGCCAAAGGACTGATCTGCTGGCTGTGAGCAGTGATGGGCGGCTGTTCTCTTTGGGTCAGTCACAGCAGGAGGCAGGAACACAATGTGGTAGTGTTTAAAAGAGTTTCTTTTAGAATTTTTACTTTTTGGAAATAGGAATTATGTAAGTCAGCTACAGAGAGGCTCTCTGCTTAGCAGCAGCCGACGTCATGCTGGTCACACGGAGCCAATTAGGTTTCCAGAAGTCCAACCATGAAACTTATACCAGTGGCTTTGTGCAACAGCCACAGCATTCAACTTGGAAGGAGGCAGGGGGGTGGGGGGAGTGAAATAATTAGCCGCCAGAAATGTGTACAATTCCAGATAGTGCTCAAAATTACATTTCTGATTTTAATGAAAGGTACTCTGGCTCAATAAAATTTAGAGCAAAGCCCTGCTGGTTCAAATTATTAGTGCACACCTTAGACCTGGTGAGTTTTATATAGTTTCATGTGGCTCTTTGAACATTTTGCACAGCTTTAGTTCAGCTCTATTGCCCTCCACGTAAGAACCCTTTTATAGACTTACGTAGAGATGAAATTAACTCCTAAGGAAGAGTATTAATGGACTGGGATTTCTTATAATCTTCCTTGGAGATCGGGATGTTTTCCAAAACAGCAGTATGCTTTTGAGTGGAAGAAAAATTATAGACCTGGAGTCGTTCTGGCTTAATTTAAGAACAGTGATATTTTAATAAAATGAAACGCTACCGGGTCAGAGCTGTAACTGTTGTGTGTCAGTTACAGTGGAGTGTACTGAAGAAGGTAGTTCTGGCTGTCCAGGTAGCAGTTAGCTTGCATCCAATTACATTGTTCTCTTTTTTTTTTTGAGTTTCACTTAGTGTTGCTATTGTCTCAGGATTGTTTTCTATCATTCTGTGTCCCACTGTTGTATCCTGAATACAACTGCAGTAATTGTGTGGAGCAGCTTGAGCTGGCAGGTACAGATGCAGGTGTCTTTTAAACTTCTAGGTCATGGTATTCAACAAGTGGGAGGAGGAAGCACTACAGAATTGCAGTTCATTTAACTCTCTCGTTTTAAAGCCTGTTCAGGTCTGCTTTGATGACACATCAGAAGGGAGAGTTTCAAAGCAGTGCTGAAGTGGGATGAGTTTATTTTGTTTCTGTCATTAGAAAAAAAGATGGAAGACTTCTTATTTGCAAGGTTAATGGTAATAAGTTAGATAAGCACAAGATGAAGGAAAAAGCCTTCATTTGCTTCCACTATAAAAACTCCCAAAACAATAAAAAAAATTATTTTTATGCAGGCGATTGCAAAGAACTGCAATTAGATGCTCTCTGTATTTTTTTCCTGCAGACAATCCGATCATGGATTTCAATGGAAAATAATTTTTTTCCAATATTTTCTAAGTATGAAATGAAGGACTACTCACTATTCAGCTATCACACCTCTGATGAGGCAAACACAGAGGTTACAAGGGATCTTCAATGCCTGTAGCATTTCATAGATGATTTAGAAATTTGATAATGTGATGCATGGTTTGGATTGCTGTCTCCAGAAAATGACACTTTTTGCCTACTGTGTACAGTGTGTACATTAGCAGTCCCTTCCAAAGGCACAGAGTATGCAAGAGAAGCTTCTGGAAAGGGCCAAGACATCCATAAAAATAACAACATCTCTCATCTCAAGCTAGTCATTAAGCACCATTTATAGTAGAAGTCTTGCATTTCATAGAGTGTTTGTAACCTCTCATCTCTTGGTAGCAGTAACTTACAAAATGCAGATAATAGATAAATATATCAAATTGACAAGATTCATTTTGCCCAGTATGTGGGAGTACTGGATATGATGATTCCATCTTTTATGGGACCAGCTGACTGGCCTTGAGCCACTATAACTTCTACTGGCCATGGTGGCAACGTTACCGAGTCATTCCAGTTCCTGCTGTGTGCGCTTATGTCCACCATCTGCATCTGCTTGAACTGTGACACATTGCTGATGGCTTGAGGAAACAAAGAACAGTTGAGTGGTCTGAACTGCTGTTCAGCTCTGACAAAATTGTCAAAACTAGCAGGTGAAAAGTTGGGTATCTTCTTACTGCTGAAAATGATAAAAATATACTTTTCTGCCTGATTTTCCACATGCTGAGCATGTTAGTGTTCTGTTAGTCACAAGTCTCTTCATTATACACTGCTCAATAAAGTTGGTATATAAATACATTACAGAAGACAGAAGGATAATTTGTATTTCCAGTATTTTTCCTGTATGGATGTGACATATAACTCTTGTCTGACAATACTTCTGGAACCTTATGAAATACACAATCACTTCTACGTCCATCTGACTGATGGCACTATTAAAATTGTAAGCTTGTGTTGATTGAGAAATGTGACTTCTGAAAAGTTATTCTTTCTTCATATCTCGTTGTCATGGGACACTGTGTAATGATGTCATTACAAAAAAGAAACACATCTGACAGTAATTCTGGAGATATTTTATTATTGCAGCGATGGTGGATAAGAAACAAAAATAATTTCCCATCTAAAGGTGGACAGAGACTGTTATATTTTCAAAGTAAATTAGGTATTGATGAAAATGTAATAACAATTATATGTCTGTGGAACTGAAGGAGGGTGACAGGACTGAATTGAATGTAGTCAGCGCATAGCTGCAGTAATCAAAAATAGTGCCACCAAATACTAACACTACTATATATATAGATCTTGTGAAAGAGAGGTTTGCATTTACCTTTATATGTCTATTTTTTTTTTTTCTTTTTGAAACAAAGACCTGTTATTTCAATATGGAAATCTTATCATGAAGTTCCAGTTTGTAGAACTGAGGAGTAGGTGAATGTGAGATGATTCGTGAAATTATTCCTGTGCCTGGTATTATTCTGCCAATGTCCTGTGTTTACATTTAATTCTGGTTATCACACCTGTCTTGAAGAGTGTCAGCAGTGAGCATCATTGCTTCTTTTTGCTCTATGAAAGAGGAGTGACAGAGAAACAGAAAGAGAGAAAAATGTTTCTAAATGAAGCACAGGAGAGATGAAAAGTTTTTTCTGTATTTTGGGTGCAGATTATAATCAGTTTACTGAAGTGTATCTTAACTGTAAAAGTGGTTTTGCTGGTTTAATCTGCTTGCCTAACATAAAACTTCGGCCTCTAAATTGCAGAGTACTCAAAAGGTGAATGTTTTACTGTTTTTCAAGTCAAGATACACGGAGAAGTGAACTCACTTTGCGAAGCTCTTGGGGAGCGAACACAAAGGGATGACAATTCCACACTAGTCGTGGCTAATGTTTAACAGTATATTACTGGGCTAATATGTGACGTAGTAGCCCATTATATTACATTTTAAAAGAGAAATTTTCTGCATGCTCTGGCTTCTTAATGAATGGGAAACACAACCTCTTATACGTGCAGAGAACCACCCAGGTACTTCTTTAAGAGGTACAGTTGTGCTCAAGTACCTCTATTATTAGTAACTCGAATGAAATGCAGTTGGCTTGATACATGAAGATTAGCATGTCCTCCGAGTTATCAGTCTGTACTGAAAAATAGGTGAAAAAGAATAATAATAAGGCAACAGCAAAATTTGGAGGTGAGAGGTTAGAAGCAGGCATAGTCTGCTTAGTCACGGTTCTTCACTGTGAAGAAATTACATGAAAAAAGTAGCCTTCTGAAAAACAGATGTATCAGTAGTTTATATTTGTAAAAATCAGATGATTTGAGTGTTGTTTGAAATTTCTGTATGAACTTCAGGAATCTAGAAAAGGATGTGCAAGATTCCAGTCTTGTTACACTTCGTGAAATAAACTTTTTTTTCCTGGGAGCTGCATTAGGAACTGTCAAATTAAGCTGTATATGCATGTTCATATCTTGGTTTCTGGTTCCAGGAAAGAGTTAAATATTTAAAATACATATTTTTTCATCTAAAGAGAACACGTGCCATTATCGGACCCATGGGGGCTCCTTGGTTTAGAGATTCATTCATGTTCAGGAGAAGATTTCAACTTTTGTGTGCTTGTCCTTCCCTCAGCTGGATGTTCTTGTTCCTTTCTCTGTTCTTATTCAGAGTCTGCATCATTCCTGTGTATTCTTGTCCCTTGCACTCATAGCTGCCTCGTGTCAACAGGCAGCTGCTTCTCTAAACTTTAGCAGTCCCATAGCAGGCTCCCTTGTTTCTTTGAAAATCATGTCATGAGACTCAGAAGTTTTTGGGATTTTTTTAAGTTATTATTTTTTTTGCATTTAAAAATATGATCATCCTGTCACTTGTACTGTCCTCATGTTGTAGTTTGGGTTCAGACTAACAGATTCAAAGATATCTGGTGGAGACACTTCCTGTTTCATACTAAGCTGTATCTGCTTTAATTTGCTTAAGGCAAATTATTTTTACAGTATGATTTGGAAGTACAATTTAATAATGATAAAGTTCTGGTACATCTTGCAATCATTCGGAGAGTCTAGGAGTGTAGCTAGCAATTGGTATATCTATGTGCGCACCCACACATACCAGCATGCACATACACACACATATATGCATTTTAACACTCGCCATCCTTGCAATCTGGTATAATATACACCCCACTATGCACACACAGGCTGTTCTGTTGCATAGTAAGAGGGAGAGATGCACTAATGTGTCAGTAAAAAAAGGTGATGACAAATCTTGCTTTATCTTCAGAAAACATCTTGGAGAGAGAGGGTAAGAAAAATTCACTTCATAGGGAAATTTTGCAGCAGAGAAGGAATCAAGGTGCAGGAAAGAGAACAGGTATTGTGAAAGAAAGATAGGAGGGGAAAAAAAGGTAAATTCCTAAATGCGTAGTGCTGAATGCAAGTGAGTGATGGAGACTATTAGGAACAAAAAGCAGAAAAGAGACAAGATGGTAGAAGAGAGGGGGAAGGAGTGCCTTAAGTGTCATGAAACAGTTTGGAAAAAAGACTTGCTGGTAGGACAAACCGAGAGCATAAGGGAATTAAAAGTATGAAAGTGGTTGGGTGGGGAGGGGTTTGCAATGGTGTGTCTGAGCAGAAAATGATGATGAAAGGGTGGAGTAGAGAATGAATACAAAATAAAAGGGAATAACTAAAGAGGAAAAGTAGTAGTACATGTACTACTAAAATTTGGACAGTTTTGGTTTATTGTATTATATTACCAGCATTTCATAGTCTAAAACAAGAACCTGGTAACAGTGAGAAGAATAAGTTAAGATGAATTAAGGAAGCGGAAAATTTAATGAGAGAAACGTTGTAGAACTGGCCGAAATCCAGGGTACCATGGGCTTGCTCTTCTCCACAAAGATGATTAAATGCAGGAAACCTCAAAAGCTGCTTCAGTGTCTTTGATGCTGAGCAGAATTTTCTGTCTACTTTTTTCAAAAAAAAGAAAAAGTTAGAGAAGAGTATGAATAATAATTTGTTGTTTGATTTACATCTTTTGTGAAATGTCTTTGTCCTTTTCATGTTTGTTTGGAAAATTTCAGTACGAATTATTTACAAATAATAAACCAATCCTACTTATTTTCATAAGCGTCTGTACTAATAACATTCTTACTTAGTAAAATGAATTAAACATGACCTGCATAATAGCTAAATATTTGTCATGGTAATGTTTTTTGTAAGAGATGAATTATTCTGAAGGACTCAAATCTTCCAAAATAAATCCCAGATTGCGTTATTAGAAGGTAAAACCAAAAAATGGATAGGACTTATTTTTATGCAGAGGCAACATGAGAAAAGTAGAAACGTTTCCCATCCTAATCACTTACAGTCTTTTCTCACAATGGTTGTACATAATTGTGTGAACCAGAAAGCTCATGCAGTGGAGGATGCTGGAGGTTTCTGAATACTTACCAGAAAGGACTGGGCTGTTCAGATATGTAAACTGTCAGCCAGGTGATACTCCTCGGTTTTGGATGTGTGCTGAAGTTTGTGTTCAGTTCCGTTAATAAATGCGTGCAGATTTTGAAAACTAGGTCACTGGTGGGACAGCATCTTTTATTATGATGTATAGTCTGCATATGTGAATGACCAAAATAATTTTCATGTGTACTGTGACTCATAGCCCTATTTTATCCTTAGTTTTCACTTTTTCCTTATATAAGCAAACTCCTGTTGATTTTGAGCAGATTTTCCTTGAATGAGAGCTGAGGAGGGACTGCGGTATTTGGCCCTAAGGATTTTATAAGCTAGTATGAATCATAAGAATTTGGAGACAATATATTTTAAAATTATTTTCTCTCAAGTACATTACTATATCTTGCATGTTACTATGAGCTGTGTGAATGTTGTTACCATATGGATAAACAAACTTTTTCTCCCATTCCCCTTTCACTCATTTTTCAAAGCCTCCCTAGTTCACTTGGCAGGTTGTTGTTGCAGAAGTACTATTGATGGGGCTCCTCAGCCCATGCACCTTGTTTCTAATGCTCTGTCTGAAGAACCTGGTATCTGGTTCTTTATTTATCCACAGTCTTTTTTTGAAGACAGCCCCCCTCAGTGTAAATCCTGACAGCCTACATCAAGGCCTCAATCTTCTTTCCTCTTGCAGTGGAGCTTGTGGTCAATGGCAAGAAGTCGTCTCTGTCTCCTTTATGTCTCTAGAGTTTATAGAGCTCTGAAAATACCAAGAGCATGACCCTCAGGTATATATATATAATTTTTTTCCCCCCATAAAATGAACAAAGACAAACTTGTCAGTCTTTTTGAAAGCAAATTCTGGCAGAAAAGCTACAGCCTGCAGCTGCCATTGGGCTAAGAGTACAAATGTGGCCCAAACATGAGGCACAGTTGCAAAGCAGGCTGTGAGAAGTTGGTCAAAAAGTTTCTGACCTTGCATGGTGGCTCCTGTGAATGAGGATAGATGCGTACTGTCAATTATGGTGTACTGCTCACAAGCCTTTCCATCAGAGACTGTCCACCTTGGGATTTTTGCTGACTTGTGCTGTTGTATTATATGTGGGGAAAATAGATATTCTTGTCTCTGAACCAAAGCCTAATGTGTCTGAGCAGTTTTACACTGATTTGGAGAAAGCCAAATGAGATAACAGGCTGCATTTTAAGTTACTGGATAAATGAAGGTGTTTCTGACTCTAATATGTGAGAGTTCTTCTCACACAGATAAAATGATGATTCATATTGGCTCAAAAATTCCTGTAAGTGTTGTTTGTGGATTTTTTGGTGGGATTTTGAACCCAGGTAAATTATAGGTATAGATTTGTGAGTCCAAATGGATGCTTTTGAATTTCAATAGAATGTTGTTGTGCATTAATTGGAAGTATATGCTATAAGCCCATTAAGAGGTGATTGAGAAACAAAATAAACTAAAGAAATGAATGAAGATAATAACCCACTTTTTTAGCCTTATGACTTGGAGGTCAATGTAAGTGTACAGTGAATACCTGTAAATTGCAAATACAGGGAGAGAAACCGATGTTACTCTGAGAAAAGTATGTGTTTTTGAAAAAGGTAATTACTGTTCAAGAAATGAGAAGGGAATCTAGTGTACTGCCTGCTAATCAAGTATTGCATATTTGTACACTACTCAAATTATTTTCTATAATGGCTGTGCAAAATTCAGATTCTCAGATGTTATCTAATATGCAAAACAATACAGTAAAAAAAAATCCTCAAACCTTTTGCATAATTATTTCCGGTGGCAGATGTAGATACTGTATCAGCATAAATTAGAGCATTGTTCCAGAATGCTGCTGCATTTAAAGTTATGTCAGTCAAGGGCAATATTAGAGATTGCTTAGCTCCCAGTCTCATTGGGCAGGGTTATTTCCAGAGATATATTCTTTTTGATATAGCTAAATAGTTTTCTAAGTGCTTGTTTTTTAGCTATAATTAATCCTTTGAACATCTATAGCTGTTCTGTTAAGAATCTCATACCTAATGAATTAAATCTGACAAAATCCCGTTGGAGTTGCATTTAATTTATTAGCTTTAAATTCTAATGGAAATAGCCATAGATGTGCAAAGGATTAAGGATTATTAAACTATCAGGTCAATAAGTACTGCATCCATTTTACAGATGAATAAACTGAGGCAGTGGGAGGTTAAATGATAAATATTGTAAAGAAAGGTGCATTAGAAAGACAGGAATGGAAGCCAAAGCTTCAGTCAATGCAGTTGCACTATGTGGAAAAACTATGGATTTTCACTGTTTCATATGCACCAGAATTTATTTCTCCTTGAAGGATTCAAGACGTGTACTTCATTGGTCTTCGTCTTTAATTGCAAGAATGGCATTATCCCTTTGAGAATGCAGACATTGCATCTGAACTGTCCTTTTACTGAAGTTTGTTTCCTTCTCCTTCCTCGTCCCCTCTTTGTGTGGTATTTTGGAGTAGATGTGTTTTCTTCCTGTAGAAAAACTGAAAGTATTAACTCAATCTATAATTTCAGAGATGGAAAAGAGTTAATAGAAACATTAATAAGTACAACATTAATAGGATTTGAACTCACAACCTTTGAAATATGAATTAGAAGTTTATCTGGCAGTCTACACAGTTTTTCATTAGCAGCCATGGGAATTTACAGGTGTTAAATTACTTAGAGAAATGCTCTACTATTCCATGAATGCAATAAAAACATAATGAGAACTACAAGGAAATAAATTAATTCTAGAAAGAAATCTAATATAAGGGCAACAAAGTTCAAATAAAGCCTGCTCCCTAGTTTCTAACAAGATCTGTGAAATGTCACCAATATTAGAATTAATATTGCATTGTTATGCTTCACTTGTTGAAATATTTTCATTATATGCAAACTTTAGTGAATTTTTGGCCTCCTCTATAAAAAATAAAAATAAAATCCCACATTTTAAATATTTCTGTACAATAGTTTGCCTGTTGAAATGATATTATGATCTAATAGGACAGAATTATAAGCCCCTGGTCTGAAGGCGTAGCTAGTAGGAAGTTCCCTGTTCACAGGTGTAGGTGAGCCAGGAGAGGAGGAGCACAGAGCTGCTGGAGGCAGATGGAGCACGAAGCATGGGAAAACGGATTGACCGAGCCTCATTTATGTTTCAGATATGTGACAGCTGTAAAAATCTTGAGTAAAAAATATGTTTTCACTTCAAGGGCATTAAAATACTGTTATCCCAGTTGGCTAATGCATGAATTAAAAAACATGACCAAATGTACAAAAGCTTCAACTTCATGGTGTGAATGCTTTGGAGTATGTGTTAGGGGACTTAATTTTATTAATACAATTTTAGGTCTTGCATTCCTTTTCTTCCTTCTGATTTTAGAAAAAAAAAAACCTCAGGTGTAAAGCATTTTCTTTCAACAAATATTGAATTAGTATCTCAGTGGACAGAGAATGAAGAAACTTGTTATGGAGGCTTATAGATGATAGCTGAGAGACCAGGTCTGTGGGTCAGCGAATCCACACTATATATATCTGTGCAGAACATTTTGCTATGTTACTCCCTGCAGTGCATTCACCAGTGTGTTACTGCTTGTGTATATTGCTACCAGTTGTAATGAAAGAAAAAATGATACTTTTTTCTTGGTGGAGAGAATAACTCATTGGCACACAGAGCTGTAGTGTAGTCACTACTGAGAGGTCAGCGTAGATTGCCAAAACTCCGATCAATATAGATGTGCTAGCAATGACTGTGGTCTCTCTGTCTTTTGACACAGAAGCAAAAGCTAAGCAGTGAGGTGGGATGTACTACACTGCTCAGCCTTACCTGAGGGAGAAGTATGGAAAAGAGATGTTACTCATGTAATGGAGCTTATGTTTAATATTGATTTACTGAAGCTGCCTCTGTCAAGCTCTGATTGTTAGTATATTGTTTGTAGAAATAGACTTCTCAAGAGCTTCTGAATCATAAGCTGCAATGTGATGTGTGTTCCTCAGTTTCACACAACCTGTCTGAACCTAAACATTATAGAAATCTTAAAAAAAACCCAAACTGAAACACCAAAAACCCACAAGCCATTCAGTGCAGACTATGAATGAGAGAATGGCAAATCAAACTGCTGAATAACTTCTGGCTTTCACTTTCTGTCTTTTCTTAATTAAGGGAGGTGGAGAAAACTCCTGGATTGTGATAACCTTTTTTTTTTTTTTTTTTTTTTTTTTTTCCCCCCCCCCTCCTGCTCTGAATTTCTTCCAAAGCATCTTTGATCATTAGGGAATAGATAATAATTTCAAAGTTTTATCCTTTGAATATTCTTCTGGAATATTTAATCAAGTAGATAAAAATAAGATATATTCAGCTTTTCTAAATTTATTCTGTGAGTTTCTTCTCTCCAAGAATTCCTGTTCATTATTTACAGCAGCTGGATTGAGCAGAATGAAGGTTGTCAACCCTTGGAAAAAAATGGGGAGGAATACCCAGCTATGTTAGAGATCTTTTTTTCTCCTGGTGAGGAAAAAGAGCTTCTGCTGCCCGTAAGCTCTGCTTATCATGACTGAGCCACTTATGTCAGTGATGGTGCTGTCTGGCCCCTCTTCTCTCGGCTTTCACTTAAATTGGTGAATCCTGATTGATTAGGACATTTATGTTGAGGGGATTCAGACTGACTGTCAAGTTAATGTCTGTTGTTGTGTGTTGTTTTTCCTTCATTTTATGTTAGTTGCCTTGTTTGTAGCTTTTTCTATTTGTTACCATCTATTTTATATTGTGCAATGTCTTCAGCGTGGCATCCTGTAGTAAATACAATGAAACTAGGAGTTGTTGGCAGTGAGCACTACTTGGGATAAAGTTGCTGTTAACCTTGAATTCGTTTGTATTGTATGACTTAATACGGATTAGAAGTCTGTTCTGGTACTTTAGAATTGCATTATTTATGTAGAAGTATATTGTTTTTATATATTTAAATATATATTATTTATGTTGAACATATATAGAGTATATTCAATTTAATATATTTTGAGAAAACATTTGGGAAAAATGACATTTTGTGACTTCTCAAAATTAAGGATGAAACATACACCGCTGTTTCCTACATTATTTAATAAAATATAAATTTTTCATTTGTTGTGTTGGTCAGATAATGGCATTCGAATAATTCAGAATTCACAGGCTTTGCATGTAGAGTTTTCTTAATTTGGAGATCTAAGACCATATGGTTTCATTAACTTAAAGCAGAGCTATAGGCACGCACATCACTGTGTATCTTTGTGTGAAAAACAGGTGAGGAACATGTCTTAATATTTTAATTTTTAGGGGGGAAAAAAATGATTACAAAAAGTGCAGTAATCTGAACAATCCTAGAAGTCCTGTCTGATCATATGTGTGTTAAGATTATTTTCTCTAAAACACTTAGTAGTCACTAGAAACCTTTAGGATCACGCACACTTGGAAGAACTAAAATAAGTAGCTTGACAAGTCAAATGAAAAAAATATTTGATTTCAAACACTTCAGATCTTTCTGGAATGCAATTTATATTCCAGACTTTGAGTTAGTCTCTATTACTCTGCTTCACTGCGTTTCATCTTTTGGATATATATCTTTATGTCCTGTAAAAGGATTTTCTAGTTTCTTGCACAGTTTTTTTTTGTTGGATATCTCTCTGTTGGGTGAGAGGCTTTGGGGGCTTTGTGGTTTGTGTTTTTGCCAGGGGGGTGATGGAAGAGACTTGAAAACGATGCAGGTGTCTCAAGGGTCTGCAGTACTTCCAGAAGGTGGGTTAATATTCCCTTCTCAGCACTGCCAGAAATAAGGCTGTTGACTTTAATTTTTTCTCTAAGCATTATAATTTTGGCTGTGTAACTTTTGTTGGGTTCAGATGGATCTGACTCCTTGCTGTTGCTATATGGTCTTCTCTTGTGCATGTCTCATTTTCAGCCGGGGACCTGAGGAGAGCCGTGTCCTGACTTCTCAGTGTAAAGCGTGACCCCCACACTTCCTTCTGCTATAATAAAATACTGAAGGTTTGTTGTTTTTTTTTTTTTTTCACTCAGGCTTTTACCGAATGATAGAAACAGTTTCAGGTGACCTTATGTCCAGTTTAAAAAGCAGCTTCACTGTAGAGTTCTGCTTGGCAGTGTGTTTCTAAGCATTCTGCTAATTAATCTGTAACATTTAACAACTTGAATCCAAAGCATCCCCTCCCTACATTAGTGCAGACCCAACGACTCCTGTTCTTTTCTGTGGTTAGCTGAGAGGGACAAGCAGCTATTCACTGCACTCTGTTCTTCTTTCCTGCTGATCATCTTTAATTGAGCTGGGCGCTTCTCCCACATACTCTGTCGTGCAGGTACATTAATTCAATTCATATAGAATGAGGTTTTTTTCCCCCTCTTCTCCAGGCGATTTCAGCTCTGCCTCTGAACTCAACCCATTAGTCAGTCTGTCTAGTACCTGGAAAATGTCTGATTTTAGTGATATGTGTCACACTCCGTTTTCTGTCTCGTGCGTTCATTTTACTGGTCTCTTTCTTGATTTTTTTTTTTTTTTTTGCGTGTGGTTTTGTTTTATAGCTAATATCCTTGCCCTTCACATACACAGCTTTTATTTGATATTTTTTTTGAAAACACTTTTCTCACATTTTTATACCTCCATCTTCATTTCAAGGTCCTCTCATCTGTTACCTTTATGTGAGAAAACATTAATTCACTTTTTCATTGTAATATTTTCTTCTTTCTCACTTTGTTTCCGTGCTAGCATACCACTGTGTTTTGATACACTGGTAATTTTTTGTATTTTCATTTATGTTCCTGAAGGGAACATAGGTGAGCTGGTGGGTCCTAGGTGTGCCCCAACCTGGAGAGTGCCCTTCCCGCCTAGCAACTCTGGCAGTGTGTTCAGTCTTGTGGCCCTTTCTAAATATGAACACAGTATCCTGCAGAAGATTACTCTGACACAGTTGAATTGTGTCTTTAAATCACAATCTATTGTAGGAACTATGTAGGAAGTACTAGGAATATTCCCCAAAATTTCTGAGGTACTGTCTCAGCTGAGCTAAACATTTCTGAGAGCAAGTCAGGCTGTGATCCAAAATCTTTTTTAAAAAAAAAGGTGCTTTGTGTGTCTCTGCCTTATGTCTCCCACTCCTGGTCAGAGGGAAAGTGCTTTAGAGACATGAACATTCTTCCTCTAATAAATGTCTGCATGTGTATTACTAACAGCATTAGTAGACAGTCAGACTCCTACTTCCAGAGAGAGGGATATGGTGTAGTTGAGGACTGTGTGTTAGGTTGATGGTTGGACTTCAAGGTCTTCTCCAAAGTAGATGATTTTGTGATTCTAGGAAAAACATAGAAACATAATTCTGGATTTTAGCATGGACTCTCTCTATTTTTTTTTTTTAAGTACATGAAAGTTCTTGAAAGGCTTGCAATGCAGAATAGCTTGGTATGTCTGATAACGTTACAGCAAGGGTCAAAAAAATCAAAAATATCAGTTCTTCAGGCAAAACATGCATAGCAACACTGAGACTATTGCTGGAGTGAGAGCAACAGATTTTGCCTCATGTTTGGATGAATTTGTCCTATATCCTAAAAGATATTTTTAGCCTGCAATTTAGCAGGCTTTTACTCTGTTCTGTAACTGGTGTAATATGCTATTGTGCTGATTTGAACTAAAGAGGGAGGACAAAAATAAGGCAAGTCTGCATTTGTTTCCTGCAGTATGTGAAGTTTAGAGAAACACATACATGTAAATGAAAAAATACAAAACAAATTATTAAATAAGTAATAGATTCTGCAACAAATATAGCCTAGCATAGGTTATGGGAAATTCTGTATGTGTTTTTGGCCTGAAATTTGTATGCATTGAAAAAATCCCTCGGTAGCTGTTTGGAAATTTCGACTTTCAGATAGTCGGCTGTCATGCTGCTTTGTTCAGCGCTTTCAGAATGACAACTTAGGGTTCCAGCAGCTGTATATCACACTATATCTTGGGCTAGTGTAAGGATCTCACTTAAATATAGCAGTACTTTCCATGTGAAAAGGTTAATATTTTAGTGCAACATGCAAAACTGATGAATGACAATCTGTAAATCCAATACTTTTTTTTTTTTCCTCTGGCAAATATACTACTCCTTTTGTAAAGGCCAAGAAATTAATGAATGATTTTATTCTTCCCCCTTGCAGCCTGCACAGGGTAATTATGTATTATTAATAATGCAGCAGTACATATGATATTAAATGAACTACATTTGTTAATGTAGATCTTATCCAACTGCTTTTTCCATCGGTGGACTGTTTCTCATCAGGGGGTACTAATTAGCTGTAATATGTGCAAAGACAGGACAGAAATCCAATCAGATAAATAGGATAGATTTGGAAAAATCCAGGAAGGAAGAACACTATTTAAGATTGTGAATGTATTATTAAGAGGAGGGATGAGAATTTATGTTTGTTTTTTCTTTTTCATACATTTCATGGTCATTTGAAAGCTAGAAAGTATCAACTCTTCTTCTACCAGAGCTATAAAGACTCCCCGAATATTTCACTTGTCAAAGCTGTAATGCTGTTTTCTTTTGCAGTAATAGAAGTGCATATAAAATCTATCAAAGTCTCTGCTATGCTTCCTCTTGCATTTATTCAGATTATTGTGTTGATGAAAATTAGTGATTGTCTATTGCATTTAGTTTTGTTTGTTTTTTTTTTTTTTTTTTTTTGGTTTTTTTTTTTGTTTTTTTGGTTTTTTTAAATCACTACCCTCCTGATAAAGTTTACTGTTTCTCTGTTTGAATAATAATATCTTAATTTTAACAGCTATATTGTCATACATTTAAATTTGGTTATACAATAAATACACGTGCATACTGCATACATATAAAGGATCTGATCTGATCGCCTCTAAAATCAATGAAAAAATATTGTAGACTTCAGAGGGTGTAATATGAGACCAAGTAATCATCCTTGTAGTTAATGTGAAGTTGTGACCCAAAATGAAACCAACATAATCCCATTTGAAAGCAGGTGGTTGCACCTGTGTTCACAAGATAGAAATTAAATTAATCTCATTCATTAGTAGGTGTACTACACATTTGCATTGTGTTTTTCATTAGCAGAGTCCAGTGGTTCTTGTACGCTGCGGGACCGTTATCATCCAACTACACAGTTTCCTTTTCCCGTCCTTTTTATAGGCACTGCCTTTCTTGAAAATGTAAAACTGCCCTTCCTTCTAGAGCACTGTGAACTAGAAACTTGTTTGAAGACCTGTGGTAGCAAACTTGACCCTGTGACACACAGAGGTTTGTAAACCACCACAGCAGAAACTGTTTAAAGTCCTCTAGCACAAGCACCAGCGTGTCCTGTTATTGATCGCTAATACAGATGAGGGGTCTTTGTACTGGGTGAGGGGTACAGCGATGCAACTCCAGAGCCAAGCCCTGGGGTCCAGCCCCAGCAGCCCCTGTGGGGTCACTGTGGGAGCTGTCGGAACGGGATGCATTGTTATGGATATGGACAGTTGCCTCAGGAACCTGGAAACTGCACTTCTGAAAACTCTGCGCAGAAATCTATAGATTCAGAACTATTTACATTTTAATACAACTATTTCATGCAATTAAAGTAAACAGATAAACAGATCAATATGTTGAAACAGATGTATAAATGTATAGATAGACATATTGCACAGAAACCTTAATAGTTCATCCAAATGAAATACTCTGTTCCAAATATGCCCCGTAGGAGTTTTGCTCAAGGCTATGCTTAGGTATACTCAAAAATTCCCGATAGCTAGTCACAAGGGAAAATATGTTCTCTTACAGATAATTGCTACTGGCAGCTAGAGACCTAGAGAATTTGATGTGCAATAATGTGACCTGACTATGTATTAAACTTTTTTGAAGGACATGCGTAAAGAAATTTTATATGCTCCTCACACACCTTAGTTTTTCTGGATTTCACTTGTGTTAGCACATTTTTAACAACTTCCCTATGTTTAATATCTGTTACATTTCATCCTAATATTTCTCAGCTTTAAAAGATTGTAATATTATGTTTGGCTTGTTGTTTTTTTTTTTTTTTTTTTTTCAAACAAGCGTGCTTAGAAATGTAGGGTGGAGAGGAGACGGGAAGGAGAATAAAGCCCAGGTGACTTGTAAGGAATATGTAAACAAAGCAGAGTTGCATTATTGATGAAAGAACTGGAGAAAAAGAAAAGAGTAAAATATTTTTTCTTTAAAAATAAATGAGATTAACCATCTAAGTGCTGCTTCTTTCGCTGCATTCAGTTTGAATCTTACCTTGTAAGCATCTATTTTGTATTTATATATGTGCTAGTTACTACTCTGTCACCTCTTAGGAAAGCTTAAAAGATGATTGCCTTTCTGTATTAAAAAGATTATATGTCATATATTGCCTTTTATCCTATTGGAAAGTACACAGCGATTATACAAAAAATACAGTTAAAAGCAAATGCCAGAATTATTTGCTATTAGACTTATCTTTGTTTCTGGTTTGTAATATTTGTTTCCCAGTATTCAGGAACATCACTAAGCAATGATGCATAGTTTGAATTTTCATTAACTGTCAGGAACTGAAAATGAACTTCCAAAAGATACAAAATGACACAACTTCAATAAATATCTTTATATACCTTATAAAAATTTTTGATATCATCTTGTTTTGTTGTTGGCAGATCCTAGTAAGCAATAAATATATATATTGTTGTTCACTGGCCAAACAAGTATAAAAGACTGCATGATAAACTCCTTTTATTCCTCTTATTTATTTAAAAGCCATCCCAGATTCCAAATTTAGGTCTATAGTTGATACAAGTCATTGAAATTTTAGTTTTATCTTTTTAATTTCCATTATTATTTCTTTTTTTATTTTTTAATACTATATGTGAATCTAGACAGCAATGAAGTGTTTGTAAGTTGTGACAATATTTTAACAGTTTATAGGAACTGTTTAGAAAACTGAATTGCACTCCTGTTTCTCCAGATTCTTTGAGCTGGCCAGTTTAAGAGAGTTATGAGCTTCCTTTGGTTCATCACAGTTTTAGAGAGATGAGGTCAGTACAGATGTTTTGCTGGGGTTCAGCAAGTCTTTAGGCTTGATCCTGTTTTCTTCTGAAGATCCCTCTTTGCGTTGTTGCTGTGCAATAAGTACAACAATTGATAAATAAGGTTATAATGAGGAATATATATAAAGTGGTCACAGTTTTGTCAGAAAGGAAATCTGATGGCTCATTTGTCTGTGGGGTGCATGTAACTTAGCTGTTTGTCTCTCTCCTATGATGCTGTAACCCTGATCTCTCTACCTTTCCAGAAATATTTGAATTAAAAGATGTTCCATTTGAGCTGTGATGGGAGCGTTTTTGTGCTCCTTCAGTTCTACGAGAAAGTATCTTCTTATTGTATCAGTGGAGTTATAAACACACTGGGAGAGACAATTATTTCTAGGTTACTGTGTGGTGGAGACGATCTGGTCCCAATTGCTGTATCGTGTGAGGTAGACAGGTGGCATCAGGCAGTTATCAAATAAAAGATGAAGGCGGCAGCAGCAGGTTATGGCCTTGGGCTCAGCAAATGCTTGATTCAGCTGCAGCAGGTTCAGGCCTGAGGTGGGACAGTATAGCTGACTCTTGCAGAAACAGAATCAGACCTGTCACCACTGCAGTTCATCCATGAATGTTTGCAACAGGGATGCTACAGAAACTGTGCGGAACCGTGCAGTTACATGTCAGCCATGCAATTTGCAACATCTGGCTTGCTCCTTAAACCCAGAATTCCCCCAGGAATGGTAATCCAGTAATACCTGCTGCAAAAAACCCTTATTCGTTGAAAGGTGCATTATGAAACCAAGTGTTTTGTTACTTAGAGTATTTTGAAAGTTGTTTTTATGGAATGTGAAAAAGAGAGATGGGTACAAGCAAAGAAAGTGTAGACACAGATGTACTAGATGCCCTAGTCCTGGCTACTGACAGCTGCTGAGTGGTCCCATTGGGACAGTGGTAAAATCCTGAGGACCATGGGAGATGGGAACACACAGAATTAGCAGAATTCATTACCCATGAGGGAAAGCATGAAACAATCTTTTTCATATGCCAGTAAGAGAATCTGTTTTCTAGCAAATGCATAAACTCTGCCCATTTTTCCAGTATTGGTCTAATAATTATTTTCTTTCTCCCCATAACCTGTCCTGCTCTTGGATCCTTAAAACCAAAGTTGGCTGTGACAGCTTTACTACTATGCTTTTGAGCAGAAAAAAAAAATTCCTCCTTTCTTCAAAAAATAAACCAAAAATTTTGAAGTAGATGAGCAGAACTTTCCATCTTCTAAAATTCAAAACAATATATATACTGCAACAAATAAAAAAAATCCCAGGTCTATTTTAATCCTGACAATGGAACCTTTAATCACTTCAGAGTGGAGGCAGAGCGAGCTATTACCTGCCTGCAGTTACACTGCAGAGTCATAAACATTTGGGCTTGTTATTTCTAGCGCTGAGAGCTTGAAGTCAATGGGAATCTTTCCATTAATATGAAGCAACAGATCAATCCTGAGAGCACAAGTTTTATTCATTGCAAGGTTAGACCTCAATTAAAAAAAAAGCTAAATGAAATATAATTCATCAAAATCAATTGATGTATTGATTTTTGTACATTGATGGGAAAAAAAAAAAAAAGATTGTGCTGATTTTAAGTGTCCTGCTTTACAGCCTTTAAATGGATCAAGAATCAGAAGAAAAGGTCTGGCTCTGCAGAACATTGTGTCTTCTTTAAACATGAAGCTCTTTTGAAATCAGTGACAGTACAGCCTGTGAAACTGCTAACTGAAGAACTGCATCCAGAGAATCACTGGGTCAGTGTACCAAAAAGTTTTCTCTTTTGCCAAGCATCCTTGCATTGGTTTGAAATGGAATAAATTTGCTTATCTGAAACTAAGATTGTTCTTTTCATAGAAAATAGAAATGAGAAATTCTCTGGTCTCATCAATGACCTCAAAATATTTGGGCAAAGAAAATGTATAAACCTACTGTTTAATTGTATAATGATTTACATCAGTGACAGACAGCTTGTCTGTCTGAATTCATTCATGGTTATGCTCTTCTGTGATTTCTAAAGCAAATGCTGAGGTCTAAGAATTCAGAGTGGCAGTTATGAAATAGTAAAAAAATCCATAGGGAATAAAAATCTTTAGTGCTAAACACCAGTTTAAAACTACATAATTACTGAATAATCATTTTTTTTGCAGTGAAAAGTATCTTAAATTTTTGAAATCGTGCACATTTAATGTAGATTGGTATCTCTGAAGCAGATGTCTCCTTGACATGTGCATTCAAGCTGTTGGCGGTGACCTTGTAGGGCAAAGCGGTTTTGAAAATTAGTTTTTGCCTCCCAATCTGTGAAAATAATGCTGTAGTGGAGATTTAATAAAAGTCATAGCTTCTCATAGAAGCTTATTTCAGCAAGGTAAACTATTAATTAAAATAACAAATGTCAGCTATTTCTCAGCTTGACAGTTAACACAATGCAGCTTTTGCTTAGCATGATGTACAGAATGTATGGGAGGTACACCTATAATTCATTTTATCTATGTATGGTTCACTTCTTGTATTTTAATACAGTGATAAATTAACAAAAAATGCTGCAGCTTTCTTAGTGGTGTGAGAGCTTGGGGAAAACCCATCTGGCATGTAAATATCACATAGCTAAAATGGGGGAGAAAAATGAAATTAGAGAATTTCTGAAGGATTTTAAGTTTAGCAAAGCAAAGGAGAAAATTTGTAACCTTGTTGCCTTATGTTCAGTTACCCCCTGAGGTGGAGCAGAGGCAGAGGGATGGGGGAGGAAGGTGTGCATTTTTATTATAACATAGTTTTTGCTTAAAATGGGTAAAAATGCAAGAGAGTGGGGTTATGGTTTTGAGTTATACTCTGGTATGAAGTTAAATACCATTCAGGAATTGAGTCAGAAGATAGCTCTCGTTGCATACTCTAAAAAGCTTTGGTCTGGTGAAAGGGCTTGCTGGATCTCAGTCCAAGTTAAAGCAGCCCTCAGGGGTTTTGCCCAGTATTACCACTTCTGCCAGGTGTTATCACCAAACAGCACAGGAGGAAGCAGCATAGCCATGTGTGTCTCATCTTGCCTATATACAGCAGCTTTTCAAAGGAACTGAAATAGATTCTTTATGTAAGTTTTACATCCTGCATTTCTGTGGATGCTGTCTGCCTTTGTTGTCCTGGTGGTTTGGTGTAACAACACAGAAATGAACACCTGAGGTTCAGGTTTCCATTCTTCTGTCTGAGCAACCTTGTTAAGTCTGTGAGAGAAACAGGTCATAAGTAACCTCTCATTTTGGAGCTCTATGTTTTTATGAACCCAATTCAAGGTGTCCAAACACTTGTAATTTCAACTGCAGGCATTGCTCATTCGTATGCGCCAAACTGCTTGCTGTCTTCTGTTGGAATTGTAGAACTAGGAGAGCACGCTTTGAAAAGTTTGTCCTTAACCTCTGCCACAGGTCTCTTACCTACAAGCCATATATAACGTTTTTTTTTTCCTGTCTGAATAGTTTGTGAAATAGAGATAACTCGGCATTTCATATTCTTGTGGAGTTAACTGCCCCTCATAGCTGAGAAAGCAAATCATGGAGACAGGTGAAAGGCCAAAAGCCAATGTAAATAAGGTGATGGATTCAGAAAAGTCTACGCACAGGTCCAAAAGCAGTCAAAAAGCTTGAGTCCTCATCTCGGAAGTCAGCGTTTTAAAAATTTGATGATCAGTGACTAGGAATCTTAAAAATCAAAAGCAATGAACTTTGGTGTGTTTCTTCAGCAGGAAAGGGTATTCTTTCCTAGAGAACTGTGTTTTAATATGTGTTGACTGAGGGACTGCTTTACTTCTGCGATACAGTTAGGAAAAACACTTTTATTTAAATAGAAAAACAAATGAACATATTCTGTTCTCTCTGCTTCCCCCCGCCCCCCCCCCCCTCCCCCCCCAGTCCTGTGCTCTGTGGCACAATGCTTGTCGTAGTCAAGGGAAGGAATATTTATATGAGCATATCATCAAAATACTGATAGTGCAGCTCTGAAATTTCTCCATAAATAGTTGAGAATGTATCAGCCATAAAGGGAAAAAACCCAAAACTATTCTGATTTTATCTTTTTTTTTTCTCCATGAAGTGAAGCAGAACCTGTACAGAAATCCTGAATGATTTGCAGCAACACTACACTGAAAACTGACTGGCTGAAATGTAAATATGTTTTATAAAGTGGGATTCTAGGATTAAATTCATTCCTGTTTTTAAGTTAAGGTTCAATGAATCAGGGAGAAAACAAATCAGAAGCTAGACGTTAATTATAGGGCTGCCCATAGAAAAACCCTTCATCCAGCCTTCAGAAAGACACTGACTGAATTGCAACTTCTGTGTTGCAATTTTACTCAGATAGATGTTCTATCACTGTTTAGCATTTACATTTTGGCAGACTCTGGCATTGCATTAAGTAGAGTCACTGCCTAATGCTACAGCCCTTTCACATTAGCTTTCTTGCACTCTTCCTCTTCTTGAGCTTGAGATCTTGTGAAAAGTGCTGGTTATTTGGCATCTGTAGAAAAAAAAGAGTGCAGTGAGTAAAAGCATTTATTTTTTTTTTTTGGTCATTAAAAATGGCTTTTACTGCTCTGAAACCTTGCTTGGACTCATTAGCCAGCTTGAGTAAAGAGGTGAATCTTTTTATCACCACAATAAATGTAGCTGTAACTGACATACTTTATATGGTAGCATTGATTGCAATGAAGCAATGGGAAGGAATCACTCTGGCTGGAAGATTCTGCCTGCAGAGCAATTCAACAAGAGGAAGTCAGGAGTATACAGTAGACAAGAGACTTGTTTGGCAAAAGTTGTTGAAGTTTTCACTGGCAATTTTTGCCTTGTGAGTCTTCAGTCTGTCAGGCTCTAGGAAAGGAGTCAGTCAAGGTACCGAAGATAAATACAGACATTAAAGGCCAGCCTGTGAACTCAGTACCAAGGGATGTATCTGCTGAGAGAGCTGAATCCCGATACTTGTGTTTCTGTGGATAGAAATGACTGTTATTTCAGCTCTGTTCCCAAGGGAAGGCCTTCATTAGGTGTGTGTTTGGTCCTCCACTGCAGACTTTTTGGATTTGAGAGGGAAGTGTTTCTTGAAAGCTAAACCACCTGTGGAACTTACACTTAACAAGTGATTCATTGTTTAAAAAGGGCATTTCTTTTCCCCAATTAAATCATGGAGTAAAATTTATCAAGGTAGAGATCTGATAATGTTTAATAAACAAGTGCATTTACAGAGAAAATGTATAGTGTGTGAACGATCCCAAGGTACCCCATCTCCACAAATTACTATGTGCCAGCTAAGCAGCAGGAGCTATGTGTGTCCTCCTGACAACTGCAAGGGAAAACGTGTTGGTCTGCAGTAAGCTCATTTTTTGAGAAACTGCCTGGAAAATAGTAGAAGACAATACATGTTACTTCACATTTTCAAAGTGCATGCAGACGGTTAGTTACCAGGGCTCAGCTGTATGGTTCACAGCAGGTCACAATAAACTGAACATGTGTGGGTCGCCCATGTTATGAATGGTATTAAAATCATACTATTAGGCAAAAAAACCCCACTCAAAACAGTTGCAAGAAGATAATATAGTGCATTTATGAGTGTATTATCTTAAAACATTGTAACTCAGTGAATGATCATTTGCTGTAGCTGTTGCATTGTAAAGCTCCTGACATCAGTAATGGTGAGAAGTAGGTATAGAGAGCACTGAACAAATCTCATCAGACGCTTTTCTTTCAGATTTATCCCAATTATTGCCACATTGATCCAAATATTTCAGGACTTTGGCTTATAAGGTGATTCTACAACGAATGTAAATGGAAGTCAGTATCTGGAGACGGACTGGGACATGATACTGCTGGAGCCAGAATGAGGGCCAAGTGGGATCTGAGAGAGCTCTTACAGCCCTGTGACCCCCCACATTGCAGAGGTGATGCTGGGTGTTTTGCACTGCTGAGAGCCAAACTAGCTATCAGACTTCAGTGTGGCGTGGTCATGTTTGTACTGGCCACTACCAGCACCACTGGGACACTTCAATGGATTGCCCTCAACATAGCTAAAAATACACAAGTTGGCATTTTTCAAGCCTTAATTCTTATAAAAACTTGTATTTGATGCATGCAATTTATACATAGACACACCATTGTGCTTCAAGGATATGTTTCACTTGACAGCACTTTTGGCATTTTTGGTATTTATGCTGTTATGGAATTCATGGGAAAGTGCTGTCTTGCTGATCAAATTCTGTATAAAACAGGTCTGTTCTAATTGTGTAATGCTTTTTATAAAGAGAAAACTGGCCACGTTAAAGAGGGTTGTAAGCAAGAAGGGAGCTATAAAACAGACATGCCTAATACTGCTTTTGCTATGATCTGTATCAATATATGTGTGTCAGAGTGGTCAAGCAATATGAACTAGCTCAAATGTTTGTCTTTGACATAAATAGAATAAGGCTGTCATGTTATTTTTCACAGGTTTTAAAATGCAGAGTAAATAATGGCTATTACAGTGCCTGTTTTCACATGATATGTTCAATTACCTCTGCGGTGAGGGAGTAAGGAGTTCATATTCCATTTTCCTTTCAAGGCATTTATCATATGCTTTCAGCGTTGGAATTTTGGTTTCTTCTGAGAAGTGGCTTTTTTTTGGCCATGTTTTTCTTCCCCCTTGCAAGTGAACAAGAGCTGAATGAATGAATATCATCAGTTTTTATCTGCCTTCTACCTGTGAAGGCTGACAGTTCCAGTGTAGTAGGATCTCCAAATACTCCTCTTAAATGTTTTGATTGATGAAGTTTTGCATTTCTCATAAACAATCCTAATATGCAGTTCCTCTGTATGAGGGTCATATAGCCAGATCTAAAAATGGTGGTGAGCTGTTTTTATGCATAAAGCTGTTATTGCAGGAAAAATGTACCACTAATAACTACAACTGTACAAGTAATAACAGGAAAATGTCCCTGTATTTAGTTGTATTTTTTGAAAAATAGAATTTATTCACTAAGTCATAACTTCTTTTTTTCTGTGTGGTACCTAATCAACTAAAACGCATATCATAGCAATAAATATTTATCTGAGAAGTGGTTATCTGCTGAGACCAGATCCATTGTACTGCACAATCTAACACAGGGAATATGAATCTTCTGGAAAAAACTGTGAATATACAGTCTGCTTAAACTCATGAACTAAAGTTTAGCCAGTTACATGAGGTATGAAAGGGTTTTCTTCCTAAAAGTGGGACATAAGATACATGGTGTTTATAACACTATTGCAAGGAATTAGTAAAATCAGGGGGAGCCCATTGTATATGTAACTACCTTCAACCTGACCCTTGTTCCATTCAAACAAAACCCCAAGGTGAGAAGTAGTGGTCAGCTTTCACCGTTTTTTCTCTCTATGAATATGTTTTATTTCCAACTCTCTTTTTAATTCACCTCTGGTAATGCTTAGATCCAGGTGTGAAGACAAGACTATCATTTTAGAAATTCGCTTAGGATGTTAATCACTCATTGCCTGTGACTGTTTCTAGCAATCAGTCATAGTGTTCTTTGTGTGATTGGCAAAGGAGGCTTCTGAAGAGAATTTTTTAAAGTAAATTAAGATAGAAAGTTCTTTATGCAATGTTGTTATAATCATAGTGGTGAATTTAAAAGACCCAACCTTTCAAATGTGGTCACTAATACTGGATTTCAACATGAAACATCTGTGATCTTTAGAGATTCTAGTACAGTATTGGAGACTTGGGCTGTAAGCATTTCCTTAGTGTCTGTGAATGTCAGGCCATGACTGAAGTGTGAGTGTATGCTGCGTTTTTTAGGTGCTTCTGAGAAGGGACAGGATATTTCCTTTCCCATTTTTTTCATCCATGATTTTATGGTTTCTTAAGGGCACTCCCAGTAAAACCCATAAGAACTATAGGTATTCTTCACTGATTAAAAGCAGGCTAAGTCTTGCTTTTCTGGGGTGCTCAGCACCCTTTGTGCTCGGTGATTCAGAGGCAGCTGTGCTTGCTCAGCAGCTCGCATATTTGACTCCTTACTGCAGGTAGGCACAATTGGAAATACTGGCTCTTTTCCCAGAAGGAATCAGGTTTAGCACTGTGCAGAAGAGGAGAGCTTGTCTTACCCACGCTTTGTCTTCAAGCTCACAAACTACTTACATTTAGCTGATATTGCTGCTACAGAATTACTCATTTCAATGCAAGAGCCCAGTCTTCGTGCTTCAGTCACTCTAAAGGCTTCGCTAGCAAGCAGCACTGCAGCTCTTTATGGTTAAGAGAGCCCTAAAACTATTTAAAGCTGTCAGCATATATGAAGTGTCTTTCTTGAGAACCACGTTTCATAATGCTGGCCAAGGGCTGCTCAGTTGCATTTGGTGAAGTGGTATCAGTAACACTTCACAGCTGATTACTTACAGAAACTAAAAGGAAAACCTCATTCCCTTCTCTCTCTTCAGTATTGGTAAAAAATATTTGTAATTCAACTCCACTAAACTAGAGAAATGAGAAAAGTCCTACCATAGAGAGGCTTCTATACTGACTGGTGGATTTAGGACTGTATTGTTGAAAGGGTGAATAACAACAGCTGTAGCTCCTGGCTTATATTCTCTCTCTGCTACTGTCACTAACACTATTGTCACCAGCCCAACATTTTTGTCACAAAGCATGAGGAAAAGCAAAACTAATAATCTAAGATTAGAGGATGCTACCCTCCCTCCCAAGAAATTCAAGCCCCATACACGAGGCATTTCAAAACTAGGGATCATTAGGCATTTTTGTTGCCAGTTACTTTATCTACCATTTTAGAACACAGTTTAGGGACATCATAAACATCTTGAGCTCAACTTAATTAATTTATGTTTATAAAGTGAACTGGGGTGCTTGTGTGGAGGCTGCTCAGTTTGTGGAATAACTGGCTCCATAAAAAGAATGAATTTCTGTGGTCAGCACATATTGTTGACATTGCAGCTTTTAAAGATTTCCCATGTTTTAATGAGTAAATCTTTCCAGCTACTAAACAAATCAGTCACTCATTTAATGGATTGCTTATCTTGACAATGACTCTTCCTATTTCATGAATATAACAAAATTATTAATCTGACACTTGGCTCTATTTACTGGCATTTTTCAAGTGATGTTTAGTATATCTTCTATAGATATTGGTTTCACACAGTCCACATGTATTGACTGAAATTAAAGTTCTTTGCCCTCTGCAGAGGAGGACTCTTCTGACTAGAAATAATAATAGGGAATCTAAGCAAAAGATACAATTTTAAATGAAACTGTCGTTACATAGTTTCAGACAAATGTACTTGCGACTTCATTTACCGCAGGATGGTATTTGCAGACAGACTGTCTGAAAAGAAACAAGTGTCTTTCTCCTGTGAGGGTAATATCGGGACAACTATGTTCCTTTTCCTGTAAATGCAGGGAAGTCAACTATTAATTGACTTAATTATAAAAGGCACTGTTGGTTTGTGTTTAGCATTAGGCAGCAGCAGTAAGAACATTGTATTTTGGTCATCCAGAAGCAGATCAGAGTCAGGGTTGTACTGTAACAGGACGATGAAACAAAACTCAGTGTATTGTTCATGTTAAAATAAAGCTGTATAACATAAATGTATCTCAGACACCTTGTCAATATTTATCACAGTCTCTATTGAGAAATGCATAATGAATTTTTGCTAAATGATTAAGCATGACACATCTGGCTTAGCCAGGCACGGGTTTCTAGAGGAGGCAGCTGCTAGTGGCCTTGCTGCCTATCTGAAACTGGGCAGTCCCTCTCCCTGTTAAAGGTGAGAGGGGGCCCTCTGGTCTCAGCTGAAACCTGAGTTTTGGGGCTGTCTTTTGGAGGGGTTAAAACCATCTGCTTCAATCTGCCCCCTCTCTTTATTCCCAGTAGGTATTCTTACCAGCTGCAAATGGCTGTTATTAGTTGCTGTCTTCCAGGAGCAGGCAGGAGAGGCATGCCAGCAGGTAGTTCTGGTCTCAGCAGAGACTGATGTGTCTGTTAGTATCTGAGAGGCGTTAGGAAATAGCTCCACAAACTGCCTGTAAACTTTGATTTGGCTTTCATTGAAACAGTCTTAGAGAACTTGATGAGTGGGCTATTTCCTCTCTGTTTTGATTACAGATTGAAAGGCTTAGCATAATGTACAGTGTATAATTTTTACCAATAAAGTGTTGGTGAGGATTAAAATAAAGAAGACATCTTTGACTGTCTCTGGTTTTGTTTGGCATTCTGTTTAGATACTGGGTCATTACTGAAAATGTGCTGTCATTGAAGAACAGATTCCATTTAATACCTGAATATTAATTTCAACTTGAGTTTGATCTAGCATGAAACCTGGATGTTGAATGTTCTAATAATTCTTATTTGAGTTGGTTAACTGAAAGGGAGTAAACACAGCAGTTATATTTAGCAGAATTTGGCAACTCATAAAACCCCATTTTTTTTCCCAGTACATTAGTTCCTCTAATAATTGAATAATCTAATCTGATTCTGAAGCCTTTGATAATAACTTTTAGTTTTAATAACAATTTTATAAATTTTGCCATGTTATGTACCTTGAGTAAGAATAATTAATTTAAGAAGAGTTAACTCGGGTATGTTTAGCTTACTGTGAATATGTAGCCTGATTTGAAGTAAAGATCTCTATTATGAATTGAAGAACAGAAACCCTTCTGCCACTCTTGCGCTCTTCTGGAGGTGTCTGATTCAAACAATGACCTAAGCTGACCTGGCTTAGTTTGTGTGACCTGATGGGATCATAGTTGGAGACAGTATGGCTGCAGGCATATTGAACATTATTATTTCACTATCAGAGCACTTCATTTAACATTTTGTTCTCCAGTTTATAAATTAAGCATTTATCATGGAGAGGCTGTTGAGCTTCAGAAGATTATGAGGCTCAGCTTTGTCCTACCTCAGGCAAGAATCCTATTTGTTGCAGTGTAGTTTTACCAACGGACCATGAATCTGGAGTTTTGTTTGATGCCTGCTGAATACCTAACTGTTTGAACCACAGATCACACAACAGGTGCTGGCCCCTTTCCTTTGCTGGATGCCACCACTTGTACAATAGATATCTTAGATGCAGAATTTTTGCTGTTTTTAAAAAACTAATGACCTGAATTTTTTTGGTCATAGGACAGTGCCTCAAACTGTGGTGTTGGTACACACAAGAGTTTCCCTTAAAGCATGTCAATATTCACCCTGCTATCGCAGGTGGTGTTACTGTTTTTGATTTAATGGGGCGTAGATCTTTCCCAGAATCTGAGGAATGGAAGGCTGCATATACCCTTGCCTGCCTTCATTCTTGGAGGTGGACAAGACATCAGATCAGAAGTCAGTAGGTATTGAAGTAATAGAAAAGGAGCCTTGGTATAGTGGTTAAAGAAACATTGATTTTCTTAATGATAGAAATATTTGTCTATAGGATGGGTTTCTACATTTTCCCTTTACTATTGCATTGACAAAAAAAATAAATATCCACACCTGTTTGTTTTTAATCAGGTGGAATTGTGTAGTACATATAAATATTTGCCACGAAATACAACTGGTCCTAGCCCCTACCAGCCATGGCCAGTATCAGACACAGGTGTAGAATTTCATAATGGACCTCTCTTATCTTAGGGTAAATGAAAGAATTGCACTTCCCATTCCTGCTTTCTATAAGGTAACAGCACCTCATCTGCTGCCTCCCTGTCTTACCTAGAAGTTCTCCCTGTTTCTCATGAAAAGAAACACCCACTTAAAACTGGTTAAAAACGAGTCTTATGGTTTGACCTCCCTCACTGTGGCTGCTTGTTTCTTCAAGAGGAGTCAGCTGCCTTTCTGGGTCTTAAGAGGCCCTCATGCCCCATTTTGACTCCTGCATGGTATGTTATTAAAATAAACCAGTATGAATTCATCTAAACCAGTAAGCTGAAATTCCAAGGTAAAGGCACAACATAAAAGAAGCCAACTGAAAGCAAAGATCCCAGATGAAAATTGGGGAAGTGGGGACAGAGGTTAAGCTGAAAGACAGTAATAATTGTGATAATAAATATCCCAGAGGAAGTGCAAGCCAAGTGAGCTTTATTATAATCCTGTTGAACTCGCATCCAAGCCATCAGTTATTGCTTACCTCAAGCAGGTTGTCTGCTAGATACCCTAAACAAGGCTGGGACTCCGCTGTGCTGGGCAGGGAGCATGCATATAGTTTGGCCCAGTTCCTGCCTTCAACAGGTCATTTTCTAAATAGGCCAGTCTATATCTCAATCAGTCCAGTTTTACTGAGAGACTGTGATGTTTGGAATCCTTAAAAGTGTGTGGTTCGTGTCATTAAGGTTTTGCCTTCTTTAATCTCTGTGGTGGCTCTTTCTATTTGATGTATTTTTTTCTGGTAAAATGGTAAAGAAGCACTGAAGATCCACGTGTTTCAATATTGTGAATCCTAGACCTTTATTGATTACAATAGTTACTAAAAAAGTATCTTTTGGGATTACTTGCCTCAGTTGGTAAAGCATATATATGTTTTTATATTTCTTTCAGGATATTTTCTAATAGAGCTCATTTAGTGCTTGAAGTTGACTGTCAGTCTCTGTTTTGGTGCATGTTCTCTCAGTGCTTTAGTTTAGTGGTTAAATTTTTGCATTTCAACATCAAATAAGTCTTTACCAGAAACTAAACTAAAAGCTAGTATTGAACAATAGCAAATAAGAGTAAAGAATCATGTCTGCCTTGTGACGTTTTTCATGGAGGGAATGTTATATTTCAGGCATAAAATGCATTTATTTTTTTTTTTCTTAACTGGCTCAGTGCTTTAGTCTCCTGTCTTTAAAATGAGGATAATTTACGTCCTTTTTCTTTGCTACCTATTTTGAGTGTATGTTCTCTAGGACAGGAGTGCTCCTCCATGCTGAGCAGAAGCACCAACAGCAGTGTTGAGTCCTACTGTGCAGAACCTGTTAGAATGTCACGGGATAGGGATTTCTGAGCAGAGTCAAGCTGTTTGATGTTCATATTCTGTTTAGAGGTTCTGCATGATGGTTTGTGTGTGGATAAAGGAAGTATAAATAACAGTTGCTTGAGCATCTGTTTTAATTTCCCATTTTTCTCTGTCTTTGGGCAATAAATTTCTTAAAATAGAGGCTGGAGGCAGTGGGAAAGGGATGTGAAGATGAAAGTAACTGTGAGAATGGTGAAAGCAATTAAGAGTTCTGTGGGCTAGGGATAAGACTTAAAGCAGTTCAGTGACTGGGAAAAGTGAAGAGGTGGGAATAGGTTTAATTTAGATTACAGGACTTCCAGACAGGATAAAGATTCAGGACAAACTCTGGAGTCTTGCTAGCATTTCAGGAAGGGAATGTTAGCAGCTAGCCAAACTGAATATAGATGCTCTTCTAAAGAAGAACAGTTCATTAGTAAAGGAAGTGTGGAGTCAGTAATAGAACCACAAAGGTCAGGTGCACTGCAAACCATCTGGCTTCAAAGGATCTGTATGTGATCAGTGTTAGGGTAAGAGCATGAATAAACCAACAAAAAGAGCTGCATACTGTGTTGGCCCTGTCCTTTACAAATTTTCCACTGGACACCTCAAAGGCCATGGATCCTTGCTTAGGGGAAGCTGGTAAGGCTGTTATAGGAGCTCTTTGGAGCAAGCTCAGTAGCAATGTGTGAGGACATGAAACTGTTAAATATCTCATTAATAGCTTTCTTACACTGCATTGGGCCTTGCCTGGATATCACTGGCTTTATACGATATGGTATTGACTCTTCTCTTTCATTTGCCTTCCTTCTTCGCTAAATGTCATCAGTAGGGAATTAGTAGAAATACTGATGCCCAGGAAATAAGAATTGCTTATTTGCTTTGCTGAAACCTGTAATTTTCAGTGTAGATTCAAAATAATACTGTTTTGTTCAGGGATGTTAAAGAGAAACACCATGAGTCCGTTCTGAAAGTTAATCCAAGTCTCTCGCTGTTTTGATAGTTGCTTTCCACATATTGTGACTGAGGTGTCCATATACCAGTGCTCCTCTCCTGAATACATTGACTTTAGACCCCAAAATATAACTGATGTGCTGCAACCACCCAGATAGTAATGTGAAGTCACTTTTTTCATCTTCTCTTACTAACAAAAGAAAGGGTTTTTATAATCATTAAATAAAAGTGGTCAATGTGATCATTGTTTTGTAGTTAGGAAGAGGAATGTCTTTTGAGGTTAGAAAGTACAGTATCATGCTTAATTTTAAAACTCTGTTGCAGCAGCTTAGCTTGGGAACCAAAAAAGCCCATAAAACCCTGCTAGTATTTCTGAAAACTCACGGATGTTCACAAATGTCCTCCCTCTCTGGTAATAATTAGTCTGTGTGTGGTACTTTCTGCTTCTAAATTCAAAACAAAACCCAACCAACTAAACAAAAAGCAGCTGCCTATTTACATACGCAAAATAAATATATCAGATGCATGTAGGCTCATACATGCAAATAAGCATTTTATGTAGGTTACTTGTGAGTCTTTTTTAATAGGACAGCTATGCTGACCTATCTAGTACACTGAACAGAATTAGCAAACAGTGTGGGAAATAGAAATCATGTACTTATACTCTCTCTCAACTGATCAAAGCATCTGGGTACAAATTTACAATACTAAATTGAAAATATTATCCAGTTGAATTCATTGTTGTTGAATTGATCTAGGGAAGGCAAACAGCCTGTTAATGAAGTTTGCAGATGATACTAAATTAGTGATAGTTGCAAGCAGCACTCAGAGGGGAAGGATAATATATATAAGTCACCCTAATTAAAGCAGAATTATGGGGGGAAAAAAATAAAATGAGATTTACCTCGGGAAGGAGGAAGGAAAACAAGTTATAACAAGAAAGAGGTATGGGAGCAAAACATTGTGGGACAAAAATAGGAAGGAAAAACCCTAATACACGGGGAAAAAAGAGCTTTTCAATGGGATGTGATCCAGTTAACAAAAGACATTATCTATGACAGCAAAAGTGGTAGAAATACAAGTAGTGGGGTTTAGCATCTGTAAAAATGTTAGCATAGCAGCTAAAAATTCCTTCCTGTAACTTGAATCTCTGATTCCAGAAGAGCTTACTGAAGATGAGGTGAAAGCTCTGCTGCTGGAGACCCTTCAAAGTAATTTGAAGAAGGGACTAGAAGACTGCAGGGAGCAATCTTGCATTGACAAAGGAACACAGTGTAGATGACCTAATAGGTCTTTGTCATCTCCAACCTTGGTTGTATATTACATGATTTGATTCATAACAGTCTAGGAAGGAGACATTTATTTGTCATACAAAAAATAACCTTTAAGCATCAAATGAGAAGTCTATTATTGGAAGTCTATAACAGCTCCTTTGAGAGAGGACACAGAAGTGCATTCTGCTGTGCTGACATCATATTTATTGGCAAAAAGGGTAAATGCTCCTTCCTCTCTGCATCCTGCCATCTCCTCACATATATTAATTTCTTCTGTACAGTTGCAGTAAAGACCTTGGCCCTGTGTGTTGAAAAGTGCATGCCAAGTTTAAATCAGCCCGTATCAGGTGGGATTTAGGGAAAACTGCCATTCTTTTATCAGTGTCTGGAGAATTTGAAATATTGCATACACTTCAATGCAGTTCTGGTTGAGTGTAGCCAGCGAGCCTTCGCATGTGAGGCACTACCATGTTGTATCTTGAAGATAACTCTGAGCAAGGTCTCAAGGAGAGCTACCTCTCTGCAGCCTTCTGTTATAGAAGTTCAAATAGGTTGTTGGGATGTGTAGAAAGAGACACTACCCCTCCCTCCGCCTCTTTTTTTTGTTTTGTTTGTATGTTGGGTTTTTTTGGTTTGTTTGGTTTGGTTTTGTTTTGTTTTTCCTGTAGTGTGTTATAGAACTTCATCCAAGAGAGAAAGGACTCCCCCCAGTATTTGTATGATCATGACCAAATGAAAAGTAGAAGTCATGCTAGCTGTGGTTGAAATGTCTGGGGAACTGTCTGTATAACAGAGAATGCAGTAGTATCAAGAATGAAAATTTAGCAGGAAAAAAAATATTAGAAGTATGAATTAATTATTTAGATAGCTGTGTAGACATTTGTTGCCTTTTATTTCAATTTTTAATTATTAGCCTTTGTGCTTAATAAAAAAAGTTAAAAAATTCATCTGGAATTTTTAGACCCTGTAAATAGTTGGAGGAATGGATAATTATCGTGTTTCAATCAAGCAATAAAATTTATATAAAGTAGCTACGACATGGCACCCTGTACAATGATATAATGAAAAATATTTACTCCATGTTTGAAAACCAGTATGCAGAGCTTCCGAATACTTTGATTTACTCTCTTCTGCTTTGATTTAGTGTCTTCTCAATCAGAGTTTGCAAAAATAATGTCAAATTTTTTGTATTTGTTTTCCTCCATAGGAATTTATAAAGTCAGTCTCTCTTTAGATTGGGTGCAGAAAGAAATGATATATTTTTCATCACCTACAACAGAAAATAAGAAGAGTATGACTGTTAGTAAGCTTGCATAAGCACATTATTTATGCCGTAATGAATTTTCCCAGTTTTTACTGTGCACGAGTAACATGCATGCTTGTGTTGTATAGATCTATTTGAGAAGTTCTGTAGTTTCTTGTGGAGCAGAAGGACAGATTATGCAGCCTTAAAAGCTCAGAACGTTTCACTTGTTTTTCTGCTTCTATTCCAGAATGAACTGAGCCATAAGTAGTGGAGTGGTCCACACACTTTGTCCAATACAGAACTTCATTCTATGCTATGCTTAAAATTGATGTTAATATTGCTTTACAATCTTTTCTTTATACTTTGAATGGATTCTAGTAAGCACTATAACTAGTATGCTTTTCTGACATAAAATTTTTTCATAGCTGTCCCGTTAGTTTATTCTTTCTGTTGTGTTAAAGTTTTCTGCAGATGTATCTTTAATCATGAGATCCTTGACTACTCAGCCTACAACTGTTTTCTTTCTGCTATGAGCAGTACTGGTGTAGAGAGACAGATGTTAGCTGTGGTTTCAGAACCATGTGTACTCATCAGCTTTAGGCTGTCTTTGGCCATGTCTCTGAGTGCCCTTCAGTACCATTGAAACTAATACATAACAGCTGAATTTTGAATTTGCTGGCATCTTTCAATGGCATAGGCCTGGTAAGTCTTACATGTTGATACTTACTGAAGGGATAAAAGGAATATACCTGACTTCAAGAGGGCCCAAATGGAATTGGGCCCAAATGGAATTGGGCCCAAGGGTGACACCTGTATCAGCTGAGGTAAAACCATAGCCTCTGTGAGGAGAGTCAGTTTTGCTAATGAGGTACTT
Source organism: Podargus strigoides (assembly GCA_028020825.1). Lineage (NCBI taxonomy): Eukaryota > Metazoa > Chordata > Aves > Caprimulgiformes > Podargidae > Podargus > Podargus strigoides. The sequence continues at coordinate 14,853,425 of CM051627.1, read as the reverse complement.
AATTTCATAGGTGCCTTATACGCACAAATAAAAACAGATTTCTTAAAAAAATTCTCACTTGTCAGAGGGCAAAATACCTGTTACCTAAAAATATGTAAAGAAGAAAAATCCTTGAAGCATTTCCATTGAGCGGCTTTAACCATCAACTGTATTTAATACTTTTGGAATATGTAACACGCTGTTCTGTTAGACAGTTTTCTTTATATGGGCATATAACCACACAGTGTTCCCGACATAGTAGTTTTGTCCTCATTTTTATAGAGTATTTTAAAACTTTTTTATATATTTCATATATATTTATTTAGGTATTTAATATATACTTACTATTTATTTACTGTTATTTTTTTTAATAGAATTAGGTAAGATTCCCATTTGTTTCCCTTTCCTGGCACTGTGTGTATTTCCCTTGTATCACTATGGTCTGTATTTCCTTCCTTCAGCACCCACTGTTCCTGTTGAGACTACTAACTCTGGAGCTGAATGTGTAAATGGTATGAATTGATGCCAAGTCCTTCTGATGCCTGTATGTAGAAGGAAGAAGGATCATAATTTGTCCTGGCTTCTGTGCTTTTTGGGGTTGTTATTTTATATGTGCATATGTATATATGTGTGTGTGCTCTGTGCTTCTAAAGTACAGTTTAAAGTAAAAGAGAAACCTGGAGCAGTTTAATGTTCCCAGTACAATTTTAATATTTATTTTTTCTTACACAAACCATGAAAGGTTTTGGCCATGCCTCTGCTGGGCTGGCTGTTGCTGTGGTGATCCATCTTTCGGCCTCTTGCTTCGCATGATTCTCTAGGCATGTGCCATATTAACAGCTGTATAAAATACATCCTGCTATTTTACCCATACTAGAGGGGTTCCAAACAGCTGTAAGGATCCTCCTGTGACCCAGGAATATGTGAATGAGATTTTTCTGATATGAGATCAGAGACTCAAAATTATACTTAGGACTTTTCCATAACCACTGATATTTGTGGTATATAGCACTTTTTCAAAACAGCAATCATACTGTGATATCAAAATATGACTCATGTTCAGCCAGTAAATAGTGCTGTGTTACAAAGTCTGTGATGAGTATGAGAGTGAAACATTTTATGAGAAATCAATCATTTTAGAAGTATGTGGAAATGTGTCCACTAACCTCACACAGCTTATTTATAAAGACCCAGCAGAAGTGATAGGAAATTGTGCATTAATGTGTTGATGTATATGAGTCCTCAGTTTAGGGCACCAGAGAAATACTTGCAATACTGGGTATTACTTAATGTTGGCGAAGGTACCAGAATTCAGTACAGAGGAAGCTGAACAATATTGTTCATTTCAGTAAGGGTTTGAGTGCTCTGTATGGTCTAAATGGCATCGCAGCTGTGTGAGTTCCATCAAATCACTCAAAATTAGTATGGAGATGGAGACATCTTCTGAAATTGCGTTGTGTGCACCATTATTTTAAAAAAATGTTTGCAACTTTTCTTTTGAATGTCTATATTTAAATTGTTCTGTATCAACAGAATTGCTGCTTATTCTCTGTATTTGAAAGGCATTCAGATAGTTTTAGTTGTATTTATTGTTTGAATGATCTACTTCAATGGTGCTTGCTGCTTGCTTTGTAATTTGTTGTTACAGGTGACTCTGACTTTAAATTGCATCAGTCTTTTTATTTGAAGATAATCTTTTTGAGCAATCTGAAATGACATTCAGCCATTCCAACTATGCCCCCTGTCTTTAAAACCTGAGCTGCTTTGTCTGTCCTTTAGTGTAAGCCTCAGCATATGTGTTTATTCGTATTGTTCCTCTTATATTTGCTCTGGTATTTTCTATATTGTTTACATGTAGCCAATCCACACAATTCTAGCTATGGTTTTATGTTTATAATGCATTTATGTTAAGAAAACCAGAATCTCAGCTGGTGCAAGTTAGTATAGCTCTCCTGAAATCAATAGTACTCTGCCAGTTTCCACCATTTGATGATCTGGCCATAATGATGTAATATTACTAAAGAGATAACACAGTGAAAAAGAAGCATAATACTGATTCAGCTGGGGCGGCTGTTAGACTGGAGTACTGCTGAGCACATATTGTCTAATATTCACCTAATGGCTGGTATAGATTTCCTGGGACCCAATTTTTAAATCTCTACTAAGCGGAATTAATGAAGTTAGTTTTCCAGTGTAGAGGGGAGAATTCTTTAAAAAACCCAAATCTTACCAAAACACATGGTCTCCTGTTAGAATAAGATTAGCTCATAAGTGAGTTTTGCCCACTTGTCTACTGAGGATCTGGCACCAAGGCCCTCAGTTTTATTACTGCGATTGGAATCGAAAAACTAATTGTATGAATGCCCTTTGAAAAATCTGAGGATACCTCTATTGTGAGTTTGTGTGAGTGGCCATTCTTGGGATGTGACTCAGGGTAAACTGTAACTGGTTTACATTGTGAAGAAAACATGTGCAGCTTTTCTTGAGTGCTCTGTAAAATAACACATAGCTTTGTTTCCATTTATAAATGCAAATATGCTCTCACACATAGTGTAAATTGCAATTGATTTGAAGAAAAGGTTTTTAGGGATAAAATGGATATGAAAGCAGAATAAGAAGTTTCACTTCTGAATGTACAAAGATTCGTAATATATTGGTCTAATTGTACTATGTCCCTATTTTTCTCCTTTTCTACAGAGAAAATTAACTAAAGTAGCTCTTTCAGGGAACTTCTCATAGCATTATGATAGCAAATGCATATAATATCATTGTCTCTTCTTTGGTATGACTTAAAATAATTTTTAATCTTCATTTCATCAATTAAATTATTAATTGAATGAATTTTTTTTTACTCTGTTCACTTCTAATTTAATGTCAGTCAAAGAGAAGATTTGATTTTCTTACTTTCATCCTCTAGCACATGCTAATGCTGAATGCAGTGTTTTAATTTTATGATCTAGTGTTTTAACATGACTACAATGTATGCACAGTGCTATGCATAAGCACTTAGGCAAATTGCTGCCAGCAGGAGCACACATAATGTCTGGGCTTTTATACAGGCTACTTTGAAAGTCTTTGGAATACCATCTGTGATTGCTCAGGTATATCGTATTTTCAGAATTTATTCCATACGTCTTTTCCTAAGGTTATAATAAAAGGTGAAGTGTTGAGTCTCTAAGTTTACTGAATGTCAGTGCTCTGATACTTTTTTTTTCTTTTTAAATTGAGAAAGAAAAAACAATTTGTAAAATGCAACTTTGGAAAATAATATGACTTTTCTACTACCTTTTCCTCACTGTTGAAAATGGCACTGTCTCCTGGCCAAATGTATTTATGATACTTGAAACATTTCACAAACTTTCAACTGTCTTTGAAATGATTTATTTTTTTTTATTGTTTTTCCTTTTTGTAACTAATTTAAAAATTAAAGGTATGCATTCCTTGATTGAAACTTTGTCTTTTATATTTAAAGAGACTTGCTTTCTGTTCACTCCTTTAAGAAAGGCATGGCTGGATGAGCACCTGACAGTGTTCTCATGGAGCAGAGTTTCCGATCACCCATATTTCCCCTTACTGTGTGGAGAAATAAGATGGATTAGCCTTCTACTGTCCCAGCTAACTTCTAATTCTGCCTTGCTCAGCTCATGTACAGGGAGAATTGCCACACATTCACCCTTCTTATTGCTGACTTGATCAGAGTGTGGAATAGTAACAGAGCATCTGCTTGCCCTTTGTTTTCCCTGGCTGGCAATGTAAGTCCAGCTGCGGTCAGTTTTTGGGCAGTGTTTCGTGCCTAACTTCTTTCAGTTGACTTATAGACTATGACACAGTTGAGACCAAAGGTCAGAAGTTCCTCTGTGTGCTTTCTTTACCTATTAAGGTCGTTATCTGCTTTCATGTACCAAAAAGATAATGGATAGCTTAACTTTTTTACATTATCCTTGATAGTTATTTCCATATGTAGCATACCTTTCCCCATAGTTACACTAATAATAATGAAGTTTGGATGGACATATGGATGAAATCACAGTGGAACAGGCAAGAAAACTCAACTGAATGCTTTATTGGCCCCTGACACTCACTTTTACTTCATCTGCATAGAGTATGCTTATGCATATGACCGTGAAATTTGACCTTCTACTGACTGTTTAGGACATAAAGTTGTCTAGTTGCTGGATTTTAATCTGTCAGAAGTATTCAGATGCATTTTTTCATGTCTCTCAGAAATAGTAAAATGAAAGTCAGTTATCCACACAACGAACAAAATCATATAAAGGCATTTGTAGTATAAATACTATCTGTTAATGTGTTTTTTTCTTGATAAAAAGAGAATGATTTTCTTTTCCAGCACCCTGGGTAGTAGAGTGGTAACTACAAAAGAGTCTTCACACTTTATAGTACTTCCAGGCAATTGTGTAGAACACTGGTGTCATAGCATATCAAACCAAGATGGGGGTGATCTCCCTTCGCTTAGTTTGATACACTTTCAGCTTCTGTAAAGGCTCTTGAGATCAGGACCCCTACAGAGCCTTTGAAGCTTGTGTTTTTCTTTCACTAGAAACTGAAGCCTTGGCTTTTAATGGCAGCTCAGCAAATATCTCATCAATATTTAAAGTGTCAAGTGTACCTCTGTTAGAGGTACCAATAGCAGATCAAAGACACTAGCACTGAGGTGCAGCATTTCCTTCAAAGGTCTTCACAGTTGAGCTTTTCCTTTTGTTGGGAAAGAACTTCTCTTTTTAACATTTGTTGCTTGCATGAGTCTTAAACATGTTGTTTGAGAACTGTGCAGAATTTAATGTTTTGTAACCAGGGACACTGAGGATGGTGCAGTAGTTCTGAAGAGTCCTTCATACTTGTTTAAGAAAGGAGGATGCTTAGGGAAGCCTTTTGCTGCCTGTTTCCACCCTCTGCTCTGGCAGGGAGCTTGGACTAGATGACCTTTTGAGGTCCCTTCCAACCCCTAGGATTCTGTGATTCTGTGATTCTTCAATTGACCAAAATCTATTTGATTTAATAGTAGCAGTAACATGCATTTTGAGGAGATCAAGAAGAATTCAAGATAAATGAAACTTTAGTGGCAGGTACAAATAACCTGTAGCAAGATGGTTCTTTTTTGACCTTTTTTGTTTCAGTGAGGATTTAGGAGATTTCTTCGCTCATTTGTTGTATCCTCTGTTGCCCGCCTTCCACTTGTTATGTAAGGCTTATGAATATGGCTGTGAAATCTAATCCCTTTATTACTCTTCCAGCTCTTACTGTGTTTTTCTTTTTCAACATCTGTTAAAACAATTACAACAATAATTACAGCAATAAGGATTCCGAGTATTTGTGGTTTATCTATTCCTATGCTGTAATTTTGGTTGGCACATACCCACAGACATAGTGTAATGTCAAGGTGTTAAACAGAGTTTGAATGGTGAATAGATGAAGTAATGGCTATTTAAAAAAAAGAGGAAAATTTGGATTAGGCATGCTTTGTGATTATGTGAAAAACAGAAAATTAGAATTAAGAAGCTTATCAGATGACTCTTGTAAATAATAGAATATTTTGATTCCATGAACTGCTCTCTGGTTGTCTTCAGAGTGCCCTGGGAATAACAGTGAAGACTAAAGTGTGTGTCACTAGAGAGTGTTATTACCCTGAAGGCTGACTTTTAATGAATAATATTTACCTCATTGTAAAACAAACAAGAAATTGTGTTCCTCAATCAGTTTATAAACTTCCCAGTTGTGTACTTCAGAATACACTTAAGCATTACAGTGCGGTAGATATCAATTTATACTTTTCAAAGCTGCTTGCAGAGCAGAGTCCAATACTTCTGTTGTACAGTGAAAAAAGGCAACTACTGTCCTACCACGCACAAGGTTGTTCATTTGTCACTCCTCACTAATGAATGTATCGTGCTCTAGGTTTTAGCATGTTTGGATATTTAGATGTTTTCTCTTGCATAGATTATGGCATGTGGATTTTAGATGGCAAGAGGTATTACCAGGTAACAAATTCGCTTTGAAAAACCCTGTGAGCATTAAAGTAGTAACGTGTTTTCAAATTCTTGTTTCTCTCACATATGAGTCCTGAATCTGCAACAATCCTTATTCACATCTGTCTGCCCTTCTGGCACACTTTTAGGTCCTGAGTCAGTTTGTGTTCTCCATATAAACCGTCAGCTCTCATTTGTCTTGTCTTCAGAGGTGTTTTATCTGGGACTGGTGTTTCAGTGAAGAGCAAGTAGAGATGGTAGGATTTTGCTCTTGACTAGCAGTAACATATACAACATTACAACAGTTTGAAAATAAACTTTCGGAGTGATATCAGCTAACGTTCAGTTCTTCTGTCCCTTTTCCTCATGCTGGAGATGTTCTCTGAATTTGTTTAATGAATGTGGCAAGGCTATAAATAAATCTTGCAGTGGCAATGCTGGCCCCGTGCTGCGAGCTGTACGCTGCTTGTATCCTATCAAGACCATTGAAGTGGCTGTATGCCCAGGAATGGCAAGGAGTGTTCCTGTCCATGGCTGCACCTTGTGTTCGGAAGAGGATTATACGTAAGTTGACAGCACAGCATAAATGTTCACTAAATTAATTTTCATTGTGAAGAAACTCCATAACTTAAACAAAAGTGTCCAGCTGTGATTTGAGTAGTTCTAGCAATGGAGAATCCACCACCACTGGTGGAATGTTGCTACCCTATTTCATTTTACCTTGCAGTTGAAATCTGCACTTTATTTTGCATTAGAATTTGCCTCTCAGCTTCCAGCTGTGGATTGTGTTATACCTCTGTCTGCTCAACAGAAGTAAGCAGAGGTATGCTATAATTATTTGTTCCTAGATTTATTACTCTATGTTTGGTCATGTTGAAATTAATATAATTACTTTGTGCCCCATTCACTGCAGTGATCTGTTCTGTATCAATGAGCTGTAGTCTTCATTATTAACTCGTGCCAAAATCCTCTTTGCTTGTCAGCTTTATTGGTAAAGATGCTGTGTTTTCCTACAGGGGACTGATAAAAATGCTAAATAATAATGTAACCAAAATTTGGTCTCTGTAGGAACTCAGTTAGAAATGCATACAATGCGGATTCCCCATTTGCAATTGTATTTTGAGATCTATCAGTTAATAAATCTTGAATCTTCCACTGACTTTTCTAAATCTTAATTAAGTGACACACAAACAGCTCTAGCATTACTTGTGCCTGTGACTGAGGTCATACCCACTCACTCATTTAGGTCATACCATTTAACCTTTAGATACAAGTACAGTATTAGTTTTCATAATTTTCTCTGGGAAGTTCTCTGAATTTCATGAGGTACCAACCACAAAAGAAGCTTTTCTCTAGCTCTTGGTTCACAGTTTTCTGTCTGTGCTGATCTGAAAAAAAGGTCTTAGTGTAGTAGGTACTCAGTAGTACTTCCTTAAATCACTTTTGAATTGTTGTATATTTTCTTGACAGTGTTGACTTATGTTGGAATTCACCCAAATTCAGAATGAAACTAGTTTGTGAGCCTTTCCACATTGCTTGGATTTTAATGACCATTCTACTATATTAATCTATTACTGTACTAATACTGCTGTTAGAACGCATTCTGTTGCTAATGTACTTTGAAAAATCCTTATTGTCCTTGATTACGTTGGCCATTGATTTCTCATTGACATTAGCCTCAAGCATTCCAGCAATCTCCTGGTCCTTAATTTATATTAATGGCTATCAGTGTTCCCTTTTTTGCTTTCATTATTTATTTTTATACGTGCTTTTGCTTTCCCTGTAAGTCTTTTTCCTATAAGGTTGATTAATTTTTCCTTGATTGTAGATTTTGTGACATTTAATACAATATTCTTAACTCTTAGCAGTTATCATAGATCTGATTTTTTAGATCTTCAGATTTAAAAAGTGGTTTCAACCACAACATATTCCACTTTCTTTTGAATTTCAGTATCAAGATAATTTTCACTTATAGTATTCAACTCTTGGTCAATGTTATAGTATGTATTTTTGTATAATAAGGAAAAATTTTAGAATGAGCAGTCAGTATATGATTTTCATATACATTTCTGTAAATGTGATGATCAGTATTTTGAAATGACTGTAGTTTAAGTCAGATGGGGAGAGGTAGCATTCTGTTGAAAAACATTACTCTTTCAAGTGGTTTAAACTTCCATTTTTCAGCTTTTCATACTCAAATATGTAAATGGTCTTTTGGCTAAAAGCTGAACCAAATTTGCATTTTAAACCCTCCTAATGGAGGCAAGTTTAAATATTTTGAAGAATTAGGCTGTCACAAAGAGACACTAGCATATATTTTAGTAAAGGCAAAACACCCGGTATTTTCTTACTTTAAATCTGAAATTCAGATATAAATTTTAAAGCCTCTTCTCCTTCTCTTCCAAAAGTGTGATCCAGGGGCTTATTTATGAGAAAACAGATACTTGAGCTCTCACTCCCTTGAGACTTCAGAGCTACATCTTAACTATGATGGATTGTTGGATAAATCCAGCAGTGACACCACACTGTACAGCTGTGCAGCTGCAGTACATGACAGTACAATAAAAAGTAATACAAGATAGGAAGAAAGATTATGGTATTCACTGTAAGCAGCATAACTGTATTGCAGTCTTGAGGAGACACCTGCATGTGTCTCAGGGATGTATGAATTCATGCTGAGCTCTGTGATACTGCGTCTAAACTGGTGGTTTTGATGAGTGTGTAATTAACTAAAACAAGTAATTTAGTATTGCTACTTTAGTGTGGTAAAAGCGACACATGCAATGAATTTATACAAATGCTCTGACGAGTTTAATCTTTTAGCTATAAAAATTGACATATACTAATCAGTGACTTTGGAAACAGCCTGGACATTTGCCTTCCATTGAACTTTCGTGTGAGGTGTTAAATAAAGCATGTCCGTCATAACTGAACAAAAAGTAGATGCATCATTTAGTGGAAGGAAAAGTCGTTATGTGCAGCTTTCAGAAGAAAGATAGCTTTTAATCAAGAGCCATTAAGAATTCTGCCACGAAGACTTTGCACCTATTCATATAAATGATTCCTTTCATTAAAGGTGAACTTGGCTAAAACGAACTTCTGTCCCAGTGAGGACAGATCAGTTTGTCAATGGCAGTGACAAAGGCAGGACCAGATTCAGCTGTTTCTCATAACAGTTGTGACTCCAGGACTGAATTTGCATCAGTATACAAATATTTGAGATAATCTTACCGAGGATTAGATTAGATGTTAAGCCTGAATGGGCTCCTTTGCAGTGTCTCTGTGAAATTGATTGTCTGACAGAGAGTACATTATTGAGAAAGAGTTCAAGTGTAGAATGGGGATTTTATGTAAAGGATAAGTATTGTGCATGGAAAGTCCTGGTAAAAAATTACAATTTTTTAATATATTGTGGCAGACTCAGAAACCCCAAGAGCATGGCTGTGTTACCCTTGACAATGTAAAAGTTCCAGGTGATTTTAAAAGTGAGATAATCAAAGGAAGATATCCTCATTCTGGGGCAATATTTTAGGCAAGTTATTGAAACGACAAGCATCATGCAAATCCAAACCCTTGATTAATGTTATTGGAATATTTTGTTTTCCTTTCGAACTTTTTTTTTTAATATTAAAACTTTTTACACATAATTCATTTTTAGTTTAAAAATATTTAGCTCTATACACAAGGTTCTTCTGAACTGCAAAACCCTAACTTTTTATTGTGAAAATGTTGAACTACGACAGCTTGTCCAAAAATTTTTATAGTAATAAATTTCTTAAAGCTAACCATATATGCTTTCAGATTTGATTAATTGATATTCCATGATGCGAACACCCCCACATTTAATTAGAAAATTTCAAGCCAACTCAGTTGTAAAGTTTGTTGAATAAGAGGGATCTTAACAAAGGCTTATTTGCCAGCGATTTATTCACCAAACTCAATTTCTAGTATGCCATTTTTATGCATTTACCTTCTGTGGGTTTTCACAGAGTGAAGTCAAAAATGCTGCTGTAGTACTAACCTTGAGCTGTTTTTTCTAAGTAAGTAAAAAAGCGTCCTTAGCTCCGGATCCTTTTGTTCTTCACTCTATGTGTCAAATAGCCATAAGTAGAGCATTTTATTAACACCAAGGTCACTGCCTATTTTAACTTACAAAAGGATAAAGTAGAACTATTGAGAAGTCTTTGCACTGATGTCTTCTTACTATCAATGTGTAGTAACACATATTTTTCTCAGAAAACTAAAAAAACGTTTCTGCCTCTACCATTTTGCTTTGATATTTATAAAAAATGAATTTTTGTTCACAATGAAGTGCTATGGATTTCTTTTTTTAATTTAGAGAAAGTAAGGAGCATACAAATCTGAGAACCGTTATTAAGGAAGATACATTTGAGTGAGGGAAGTCTTCTCCCCTCCTTGAAAGCTATTCATTATTCTAGTTTTGTGTTATTTCTATGCTGGAGTAAAGTTGCATTACCTTAATAACCAGTAACTCAGCAAGAGGTCCTAATAGGTAGAGGTAGCTCGAAGCTGACCTCCGGCTGCAGTGGCAGAAGACCACAGATGTCCTGCTGCCTGTAATTACAGTACTGTGAAACTAGAAGGTGAGGGGTGGCAAAATGTATTAGCAGTAAAAAGCTATCTTGTAAGTAGTAAGTCTGGATTCTACAGAAGTGTCACTCATTCAGGAACAAGTAAAATGTTATGTTAAAGAATAAATTTACATTTAGAATCCCTAAAGCTTAAGGAGTGGTGAAGGTTAGCATGGTGATGGAAAAACAAATCTGCACAGCTTTTAAAATACCTTTCTTATCCCTCCCCATCCTCTTTTTTTTTTTTTTTCATTCATCTTTTCCCCAGTCTGCCTTTAGAGAAAGATATAAAAGAATTTAAACACTGGAAACTAATATAAAAAACCTTTCATGCAAAGAAACAGTGCATCTATCTTTACATTGTTTCTATTCATGGCTGGCTAGTTTTACATTTTATGATCAGCGACTGGCACTGTGACCAGTAAACCAGTTACTTCCAAGAGCAGCAGCAGTCTGTCTGGAGGTCCTGTGTTATTGATTTTTCTGCTTGTACATTCTAGTTGCTGTGTCAATCAGTGGGCTGAAATGCAAGATGACAGTCAATAAGCAAAAGGGCTGAGCTCCCACAGATACAACAAAGTAATTCAGAAGCTTCAGATGCATGCAGAAAACACCAAAACCCTTAAGAAGCAGCAAATCTGGTAACCTTTCTAAAAGAACAACACTAACTGTGTTCTTAACCCACCTTTTGTTACTATTCATTGAGTCAGCTGGTTACAAGATGCATACGAAAATCTGCCAAATACTATATGGAAAGTGTATGGGGTGAACAAAAAACTTGAGAAGTACTTGGAAAAATACTGGAGAGAGATGTTGGGGTACTTTGTCAAAAACAAGTTTCATACAAAGCAGTTACATGGCTGAATTTTCCCCTAGCACCTCCCTTCACCACTGACTTTCATTTGAGTGGGTCATTACCCAAGTTAGGCTACTGCAAAGTATTTCTTCTGTTGTATCATCTTCTCCTTCCACAGGTAACAAGATATGCTGGTAAGGATATCTGCTGCCTATAGATTACATTAATGCAGACCAAAATTAATTCCTAGTGTTACAAAATGAAATTAAAAAACTGCGACCGTTATTCATTAGGTTATTGAGAACCTGTGATGTAAAAGTTAAATCTCTCATTACACTGATAACAGTTGAACTATATTATCTGTTCATCTTGCTACACAGCACAATTTAGTATAGAGATACTCAATTTTAAGCAAGCCAGGCGGGATAGCAGAAGTGGTCTGTCTGTGACAGCGCTCAGTTTAGCATAGTCAAATTGATTTTTCTAAGAAATAGAATACATTAGCTTATACAGAACTTGCACTGTCATGTTTAGACTACTTTTGATGCCCAAGCTAATTCCCACAGATATCCGATACCAGGTCAGGTGTCCTTCTGTTACACTGAAGTGTACTGTGCGTGTAGCCCTGTTGGTTAATCTCATTCCTGCAGGGTTAGAATATAGATGAGGATTGCTTAGAGAAAATTGAGATGAAACAGTAGTGATGTTAGGAATGTGGTAGCTTCTACTTTTTTTCCCCTTAGTCAGTAAGTAATCCTGTGCTTGGTTAAAAGCTGCTTGCAGAGCATATGGAGTTTCCCTTTGATATTTGTTAATGAGAATCCCCACTTGATGTGCTTAAGGGCATTCTTCAACAAATTCCCAATTCATTTTTAAAAATTTGTGGAAAACAGCAGGGAATCTTCACTGGGAGGGACTTGTGCTGGCTGTTGGTACAGACATAGGAGCTGCCCTAAGGGTAGAAATGACAGTTGCTATCACATGACTTTATGACCAGTAGTAATATTTATACTTTGCATGATAAATGCAGGGGAAATCAAGTAACTTGCTTTAGACTGCCTGCTGATCATCCCAGTGACTAAGAGAAAATTTTTCCCCCCAGTGTGAACACTGCTTCTTTGGAGCCTCTTTCTCCTTGCAGGCAGTCAGGTCTCTTACTCAGTGTAGTGGGGTCTGGGATACTCTGGTTAATGGAAGGATCCAGACAGTACCAGCACTGGAAAATATATCCTAAGGCTTTGTATGAACTGAGTCTCCTTTTGGCATGCCTGTTACTGATTTGGCCTGATACCTACAGAGTCATTCAGAAACTTCTTCAAAAAGGTTTGGTAATGGGACCTGAGCTGAGCTGGTGCATTTGGGCTGGCAATTGCCCCAGAACAAAGACAACTGCAGGCTTCTGGGCAGCTCTACTTGTGTCACACTGAATTGAAGCTATCTAACTGCAACACAGCTCTGGTTCTGGTTGTTCACACTGCTTCTGACTCAGTTCAGTTTGGGTAGGCGCTGTAATTTCTGAACAAACTTGGTGACAGGAAAGCAATGGTTGAACTATATATATAAAAAAGTGTTTGCAGTTTGCCATAGATGCATATATATGGAGTGTCCGTGTTATTCTAAGTAGAGATTTTAAGATTTTTATAGACAGATCCCCATAATCCATGGCATGAGAATATCTGTTAATTACCAGGGATTTTCAATGATGGATCGCAACTCCTGTATGAAACAGAGAGACTCTAACAGAAACAGAATTCAAATATCAACCTTACCTTGCCTTGCAGCTTGCAACTATTTTTTACATATTATGTAAAATCTGTAGAGAACATTAAACTGTATCTGGAGTATCTGAAGTTTAGGAGGCTGAGAGTGTTTCAGTTTAGTCCATTGCTGAAGAGGGAATCTGAAGCTCAGGTTTCTGGACCAAACTGCTGAAACCTTGGGGGCTTTCTTTCAATTTGGTTCTTTTCTAGCGACAGTAGAGGTTTCCGTTATATTGTTGAAGCATAACTTGGTGTTGAAGTTGGAATAGTTTGCCAAAAGCATAAATATTTTCTTTGGGTTAAAATAATTTTCATGTTAAAAACACAGAAACTGAATCTCGGTTCATTGCCTTCACTTTGAGTCTCCAGATAAGTAAGATGAGCATGTTTGGAGCTGGAGAATCACAGTTAAACCTAGCATGTGATAAATCTTGTTTTTCAGCAACTTCTCTGTTGTCACAGAAGGTGCAACATAGTTTGTGGACTTCTACTGTTACATACACCATTGCTTCTGAATCTTTTACAGTAAAGCTTAGCATCTGTTTTGTGATTTGATGAATGGCTTTGATCTGTTATTTTAATTGCTTCCTAGTAAGACACTAATGACCTTTTTTTTGTTCCAATAAACACTGTTTTGCTTAGTTGTAAATTAAATTTAACTGAACACTTGGAGCTTTATTACTTGTTTCTGTTTGACGACTCATCAGGCAATGTGTTAACCCCATATGCAAAAACTTCTGGAATCATCATATCTTTGACTACATTAGGGGAAAAAAATCCTGATGATATCCTAAATAAATAATATAAAATATGGATAAACTTCACTTTCACATAATTACTTGGTACATAACAGGAATCTAGTTGCCAAATAAAGTAGATATATCCATATTCTATTATCAATTTGTTTAAAAATAGGCAATGTGAATGAACATTTCTTATAAACTTAGAGTTTAGTGAAGAGCTCATCCAAAAACTTTCATATTATCTTTGTCTGACTAGATCTCAAGTAGCAAATAGAATGAAACATTTTTACTGCATTGACTTTGTTCCATGGTAAAATATGAAAAAAATATGAACCAAAAAGAAGGTGCCATATCCAAAGGAATAAAGAAAACTATAAAACAGATTCTGAAGAGCTGGACTTTGGAGTACTACTTGTTGTGATTTGTAGCGCGATTGTACACTATGGGCAGAGATTGTCTCAGGGCTGTCATGGAAGAGATATTCTTAAAACATTTTGCATGCTGACCTAAGAAGCATACAATGAAAGCCATTTCTGCATTGTCAGCTCGTAATACTACCATTTTGCTCAAAGCTGCTATGAAATCGTTAAGGATCCTTTGGGCATGAAGACACACAGATTTTACTGTTTATAATATATTTTGTTCAATCTCATAGTAATAATCCACCCAGATGTCCAGTGTAGGGTGCTGTTTGATGGGAAGTTCAAACAGATCCAAGTCTGGGCTGCATGTGCTGACCTTATTGCCAGCTGTACATTTCTGCTTCTTCGCTGGTGCCATTCTGTTTGTTGTCATGCCATGCCTTAGATTGGGAAATGATCTGACTAAAAACTATCCCAGCAAACAAGAGATGCTCAGTTATATTAACTCATGGCACAGCCTGATAGAAACAGTTATAGGATTGTCTCTCTGGCAGTGGTCCACACTTAGATCAATTTAAATTGATCATTAAACCACACCCTTAGAGCCCAAATGGCCAAAAGTAATGTGAGCTACTCAGGGAGAGGGTCTGCTATTTGAGATTCCAAGCTGATAAGAGGTCTCTTGAAAGAGTGCATTAACAGAGTTTATTGTCCTTGTGGTACAAGTGCTGACTGCAGTTTTGCTCAAAGAAGATTAATCAGAGGTTCAGAAGGCATTAGCGGTAGCTAAGAACTGCAGTTCATCCAAGAGGAGTTTTGAAGCTTTGTCTTTGGCCTACTAAGTTCTTCTAGAATTAAAGAGGATCTCCACCAACGTATCTGGGAGCATAAAAGCCTACTCTGCTTACAGAGAAAAATGGAACAAGCTGCAAGGCTATAAACTGGTGCTTATGTTAGCAGGCATGAGGATGTCCTGTGGTTTCCTCGGTGATGATGGGGAAAAAGAGATCCTGAGCAATAACTTTAACAGTCATCTGCTATGGCTACTTTTCATAGTGAGTCTTGTGTGAAACTGCCCAGTTTTGCCATTTTCATTAGTCTCAAGGTGAGGAGACTTTTTCAGTAGATTAACTGCTGTTGCGCTATTTCTCTGACAGGACTGGCTGTATTATAGCTTGTGTACTTTAAGATTTATTTATTATAACCTCTGGTACCAGTTTGTTGTCACTCTTGAATCTTTGACTATTCATATACCTTCTTGCTTCCCTAAAATGACAGGAACTGATTTTATTGAAGAAAAAATGTTTGACCTTTCTCCTGCTTGCAAAGTGAGTCATGTTTATCCTTCTGTTGGTGTTTTGATGCAGAATATGTACTATCATTCCTAATGTCTGTCTGTGATAACTACTAAAATACTCATAGAGAACTATGCAAATCGTCAGTTTCAACTCAGTTGAATTCTCATGCCTTATTCTTGATCCGTGTTAAACAAACAAGCTAAACTCAGTGTCTCTGTAGTAACTCAAAAAACTGCCTTTTCCTCTGGGCTGCTTATTTTGGACTTTATAAGAGGAATTTTCCTGTGAACTGAAAGGTAAGTGGCCTGGTTTTCTCTGGGACTTACAGGTCCATGATTTCAGTGACTTCTCCAGCATACCTAATTAGGAACCTCAGGAAGTCATTCACAGAGCAAATTTCTGAATCAGTGTTCTCCAGAGAACTCCAGTGTTTCTTTTGCCAAGGAGGAAAAATAGGTTAATGCTGCAGTGTCACAGAAGGCACAGTGTGAGCTGTTGCCTGAGAAGGAGGTGCTGAGATTTCAGGAGTGGGCTGGTTGGGAAATTGAGACAAAGCTAATGTTGCTTCAGGGAGAAAATAAGAGCTAAGTACAAATGTGTAAAAGCTGGAAGTGAGATAACATTCAGGTCTGTTCAGCAGCAAGGAGAATACATGCACATTATAGACATTCTCACTGTGTTACAATTTAGGGGCAGGATTTTTTGTTTTAAAGGAAAAAAAAAGGAGGGTTAAAGAGAATTTCAGTTATGACGATCTATTTCAAGATCTCTCCCAGCTTGTAATGATATGCAGGAAGGGTAAAGGCTTGAAGCACAGTAGAGATCTATTGATATTCTTGCAGTTTATTATTACATGGCTGGTGAAGTTTAAAGAGCAAGTTACTTGGTGACACTATGAATCCTTTTTAATTAAAATGAAATTTTATCTTCTCTCTTTTTGGTGTTTTTCAGATTTACTATCCTTTTGCCTATTGTTATGTTCATTGCCATTTAATTATAGTTGACACAATGCATACTTTTTAAAATATTCTGGCTGTAATTAGTCTGTATATTTTATGTTGATGGCAGATGTGAAACATTTCTGCAGTGATTTTTCTTCCACCTTACTGCTAATTTTGAGATTTCTCTGTTTTTAATTTACTTTTTCATTTGTAGTTCCTATTCCAGCCATAGGTTGCACTGAGGCATACCTTCTGATCTCTCTTGCCTCAGTTTTACTCAGTCTTCTTGCTTTATTTTGGATTATTCCCTGTCATAAAACAGGCGCAGCCTGGTCTCCTGCATTCATTAATTAAAACCCCTTCAATCTTCCCAGTGGTATCTTGGTTTTTTTGCTCTCACCTTGCTCTTATAGCTGCTTATGATATTTAGAGTCATTCACCTTAAAATGTTGTATCGGGTTTCCTTTCAGACAGTCTCCTGCCTGGCCACTCCTTCAATGTAACTGTAGGTGGGTGATCTCTTTTCCTTGAATCTGTGGGATTTTTGTCAGTTGAAAGTTTTTGACGATTAACGTTTTGCACTGAGTGTGGAATGGGAACAGTCTCAGGATCTTCTGTGATGTGCAGTATGGAGTTACTCACTGCATTCTGCCCTGATACACCTGCCTCTCTTTTTTTTCTGCAAGATCTTATGGATCTGATCTGTCATTTGGACGTCAGTGACTTATAGATTTAATATCCTGTGACTGGTGCATCCCTGGCCATCCCCGCATTTCAGCTTGTTGCACTGACACTCCTACCGTCTCATGTGTGGTGCTGGTTTCTGAAACATTAAGAGCAACAGTCAAAATAGGAGGTAGTGCTGGTGTGGGAGAAGCAGAATGGGAGCCTGATTAGATCACATGAGCACTCCTGCAAAGCAAAAGTGAAATAATTACCACAAAAAAATGAGTGGAGTCTACCCCAGAGACCATCAGGTAAGCTCATGGTGATGAGGCGGATTTAAGGGCAAGCTGGGAAGCCTTTCTGCAGGCCCTGGGCCTCAGCCAAGTAACCAGCATCAGACACAGCCCTGTGATCATGGGGCAGGGCCATGGTGATAGGACAGGTCCAAGGTCAAGCTGAGGCAGCAGCTTGCAGGCGAGGATCCGTGGGGTCAGTGGGCTGGCAGGGGCAGCACTGCAGCTGCAGGCCCCAGGCTGAGCCCAAATGGCACCCAGATCTGGGCGTCTGAGGCGGGCTGTGGCTGGGCAGGGCCATTGAGGCCTGCGAGTGCCTCAGGGCCCTGAAGGCAAAGGGCAGCGGGACAGAGAGGCCAAGTGGCTGTCGGTGTGGGGAGAGTGGCTTCCACCCCTGCTTGAGAGCAGGACAGTTGGGATGGCACTGTTCAGGTGGGCTGCAGGAAGAACAACACTGAAATAGAGCAAATGGATTCATTTGCTGCCCTCTGCTTATTCTTAAGCAGATGGGAAACATGCTGGCCAATAAAATTAATGAATGCTGTGGAAGCTGGCATGTATGGATGTGTGGAGAGGAGTGGTTTGGGGGATTTTTCCCAGACTTTGAAAAAAATTAATCATGTCTTTGTTCAGAAAATCAGACTCTGCCCCTTGTTCCCAGCTCTAATACTTTAGCCTTAATGTTGAGATGTAACAAGTACTACTTTCTATCCTGCTATGAATTACATGAATTTCTTTTCTAAGCTCACATATTTACTTAACGTTTGAGGAATGGGAAAAGGAAATGTCTTTGATCACATATTGCACAAATGACAAAAGGATTAAATAAAACCCCTCCAGCTTAAAACTTCTTAATGAACATTCATTTTTGAAAGTTTTACTTGTAATTTGTCAGCTTGTGCTACAAATATATTTTGCTATTTTGTAAACAAAGTAAGGTGAAGCTTTTCCTAAGTACTGGGCTACAAGGGTTTTTATTTTCTTGTTTTTCTCTTGTCTCTATGTTACTATAGAGGATTACAGAGAATACCACCCTCCTCTTGCCTTTTTTCTCAAATCCTGAGGGAAGAACAGAGAAGCCAAGGTCACTGGTGCTTTGACTTCAGGCAAGATGTATTTTGTTTTTTTTTTTAAATGCAAATAATGCGGTGTCTTCTGTTTCTTGATACAAATTTTTTTGCTCATCTTTGTTTTGTGGTGGAGGAAAATTTCCTTTCTCATCACTCTCAATGCCTTTATTTCTAACATGTATGTTATATTACCTGGAAGAAAAGTTAATTCTTTGCTAAATTGCTGTAGTACAGAAGGACATTAAAGAAGTATTTAAAGCAAGAGTGGTGGAAATTCATAGCTGTTGAAGCTTCCATTGAAAACCTTTGGTTTTCTTAGGGTACCATGTAGATGCCTTAATAGGTGCCTTTCTGACCATTGAGCCATTTGAAGAGCTAGTGGAGCCTATTTGTAGCAGCTGCAAATTGGAAAGTTGAATGCCAATATGTTTCTCAGATACCTTCATGTTATTCTTAATAGTCTCCAAGAAGGTCTCTAAATGCATGGGAGTATAGGCTGATATATCCCACAAAGTATGCTCTAGACATGGGATAAATCATGGTAAAACAGCACCAAAAAGAACACTGCATTCCCTGTATTTTTCATGTCCTATTTTTGTCCCGAGTTCAAGGAAATAGTTGCCTGAAGCATAAAAAATAATGTTTACTCTCAGTATCAGCCCTACTGACTTCAATGCAATTAACTATGAGAATTTCTCTCACAGGACAAGGGCAAGTGTCTCAAGAACAGAGCTGAATCAAGTTGTTTTCAGTATTGTACAGTCTAAGAAAAATCCTGGTCCTTCTGGATCACTGTATGTTTAATATCACTTTTTCCTTGAATTATCTGTAGATTAATTGGTCAATTGTGAAATGAGCTGTTCTGTACTGTCCCAGTGTTAAGGAATCCTGTGATTTTAAAGGAAAGGATAACTGAGTTTTCATGCATTTTAGCATCTGCGGTGCTCTGATGACCAGGGGCCTAGTGAGAATAGTGAGGTTCCTAGAAGGGCCAAGAAAATCTAAAAAATCTAAAAATCTAAGTTCCAGGATTATAGATTTTGGATTTTTTTTTGTTGTTGTTAAATGTAAAAAAAAATGAAAGACAGGGATCTGGATTACAGGGTTACAGAGAAATAATGTTAACTATGTTTAAAGACAGTGTTGATCAGTTGTCAAATGAAATCCTCATTTCTTGGTATGGATCTTATTACACTACGGTTATTACATTGACATGGTACTGATTCCTCAAGAAGAACAAAAGAACTACAGAAACCACCAAAAATCTGGTTTTGTTTGTCTTCCTTGGCCAAACCCTCTGACTCTCCAAAAAGACAGCTGAACTGATTTTTCTCTAATTAAAATATAAATCCCTTTTGGAACAAGCTTGTTTGTTGCATTTTTGCCAAGAAGACATTTTTTATAATAGAGTTTTAATTGTAACCTCTGAAAACTGTATAATAAGGTTGCTGCCAGTACTCTCACAACAGAGTAGCCAGTGTGATCCTGTGATAGATGCTGTATGCTTCAGTCTGCTCTCCCCTCTCCTTGTTTCCCCCCAAGTCTGGTAGGGCAAAACAGAAGTAGCCCTTCATTGCATTTTGCTGTAGGGCTGACTATATTAAGGAAACTGCCTTACGCAAAACCTTGAGACTTCGCAGGCCTATGGGACTATAGCATGGAATATTGTTTGAAAAAAAAGGGGTTTGCTGTGTCTGGATACTAAGCTAATCAATCCAGTATGGCTGTTTCATATGGTTAAGCCCATTACAACTTTGTTTGACCTCTTTCATCTTTGTTGAGGATATAGGGTGTCATTAATGTTACCAGCTGCATTGTTTTGTCCTAAGAGAAAAAAAACGGTTTGCTTGTTTTCCACTTAGATAGCTCTAGCATTGCCAAACAAATGTGAAACAGGCTTTCACAATAATACTATTTTCCCAAATGCCCTGTTAATTTTCAGTAAACCAAAATAAAATGTGTTATTGTTTATTAAGACAGTGTGACCCATATGGATTCCAGATGATAAAAGCTTCAATAAAATGCTGCAATTATATGCAAGTAACTTGAGTTTTCTTTCACTTCCCATGTTTATATGTAGCTCAGGACAAGAATGGTCATTTAAGTTATGTCAACGGCTGGATTTTACTTACAGTGATGATAATTCTTTTCACTTGCATGCCCCTTTTCACTTGAAACTACCCAAGGAGTCTTGAGCCATCTGGGAATAACTTTAATGCAAAAATGTTGTAGGCACATTGATCTGCCTGAATGTTGCAACCTATACATTCTGGCTTTGAATAAGGATTTAGGGACTTTATAGGCTATGACTTCTGAAGAAGCTGTGTGTGTAAAATGTCTCATTAAGACCATTTTGTATTGGTTTATATCACAATATACTGATGATTTGGGCCTCAATAACTAGATTTTTTCTGGTAAAATGAGTATGAAAAATCCACATGACTTCCTGCTGATCAACAGCTAAATAAATGTTTCCTCATATTGCTATTACAATGTTATTGGTTGGGTTTGGTTTTTTTTTTTCAAGAGTTGTCATTTTGAGAAATGGTGAAAGTGATTCAGATGTTTAATGAATAGGAGGACATCTCAGAGTCATGATTGAACTTTAAATAAACGTTTTTGTAGAACTGTATGCTATTATCATAACATGATCAGTATTCTATCTTTGTACTGTCTGAAGCAACCATAGATTCTTAACATTCTGAAAAAGTTGCATATTAGGGACAAAACAGGAACTGAAGAAATATCTTCTTTTTCCCTGAAAATATTAAGTTACCAATAGTTCTGAATATCCATAAGGTTTTTTCAATTCACATGTATTACAGGAAGGTTATTTTGAATATTTATACTTCTGCACAGTAATTGCAAATAAATAATTCACTTAGAGTGTTGTGGAAGAGTATGCATTTGAACTGAACTATATGGTCTCTGTAACATAAATCCGATAGAACGTACATCATCTGATGGTCATTCAGTGTAACTAATGAATAATAATGCTCTGAAGATGTTATTCAAAGAAAAATTATTTCTGTTTTTCCAGTGGTTGTTTGGGAAAATTTTACACTAGATCTTATTATGTACCATACAAAGTTGCAAATATCAGCTACTGCCGTTAAGGAACTGAGTTGCCTGCCAGAAGTATTACAGTGCCATATTTGCACTAACTCTTGTGTTCTGTACAAACCTTTCCTAAAATTTTTGTGATATCTTTTCCTTCTCCTTTCTGTTTTTCTCTCAGTACAGTGGTAATTGGAGTAATTTTGAAATTGATAACTTATTTGTAACACTGCACTCATTCTCAGCTGTTTTCCTTTTTCATGTCACTAAAGCTAGTAAGGCATTCTAATATCTAATATTATGTTCTTTGCAGTCTTATCTGCATAGCCAAAGAAGAATTGTATGGTCAATATCTAACTTGAATTTGTCAAGAACTTCTTTGTCATTTATATTGCAGTATTGTCTCCTGGGTATTATTTCATGCTATCTGATATTCATAAATGATATCTCTCACATTCATTGACATGCAGAAATTAAATACGCTATCCTCTGCACCTTTCTTTAGCAGTGTTTTCCTGTAGTCCTTTAAAACATCTGAGTGAGATGTTTGATGGAACATAACTGAATTTGATGAAAACATAACAAAACAACCAAGAGACAAAATTCTGTTGATGGTAGGTCATTCTTTGGATAAAGATGAACATTGTAATGAAGAAAATAATGTTTTACTGAATTCTTTGCATCAAAAAATGTTTTGACATGATTGAGGCATTGTATCTAAGAGGCTGTTAATCAGCTCTGCTATGCCACAGGTTAACTGTGCTGATTTATCGTAATGCCAACCCACTGTAGTTAATAAAGTTGCTTGGTAAAAATAAGCGGGTATTTTATACATCTCTACCATTGTGCTTGGTTTGTCTCAGCAATGGCACAACTTTTGTTGTGATGCTTATGTTACTTACACTATACATGGCATTTCAGACTCATATTCTGCAACATATGAATTGTGTAGGCTGCTTACAAAAAAGTTAATAAAATTAGCCCTGTAAACTTGAGCCAGATACAGTTTGTGCATGATAACAGTGTGACAAGATTATGCGCGAAATGTTTTGGTTGCATCAGAGACAATATCATGCTGGATTTCCAAGCTAGCAATTTTACAGCAAGATCTGAAAAGCATAAGCTTACCTTTCTTTGCACCACTTTGTTCACTGTCTTCTAGGGTAATTATCACTTTCACAATTTGCATTAAAAATGAAAATAACTGGAGCTTTGCTCAAAGAAGCTAAGGTTCAGATATATTGTGCATTATGTTAGAATTTCTGCATTTTACTTATGCATTTGTAGGCTTCCTCACAGACCTGCTAACATCCTACATTTGCATGATACACACACACACACACACACGCACTAATTCTCTGCTTTGGTTCCCTAATCTGTTGCTCATCCATTTCTGATGCTGTTTGGCAAGTTACTGTTTAAAGGCTAGTAGAGTCTGGGGAAGATTGTTTTCAAAGTGTGATCTTTATGCAGTTTTTGCATATTTAATGATTTCTCTCTAAATTTCGGTGTGTTTTGTGACAACCAGGTGTTTCAGATCAGTCAGGGATATTTTTACTACAGAAAGGACACGTGTCACCTTTGAATTGGTGAAGGTGTTCTGACTGGTATTTTCTCCTGGGAAGAGGTGCTCTCTGAGTAGTTGCTTACCTATCATGAGGTTTTTTTCTCACTTCTTGTTCGAAGAGATGAGCTAGTTAGACTGTGACACACATTGGGTTGGCATTATGTCCTTTGTTTTGTTGGTTTTTAGAGACTGTTGATGTAATAGTAACCATGAGCTATTTTGGTGGAGGGACTGAACACTAGTTATTAATTTGTGATACAGATCTATGAGAGAGTCTTCATTTTAGTCCCAATGATAAAGAAGCTATCCACATGTCCTAGGTACACAAGAGATTGTTTGGTGCAATTACCTAGATTTTTTTTTTGTTGCAAGACTCATGGGTAGAAAGGAGTTCTGATGCTTATGCTTGTTCATAAGGTGTAGAGGAAACACAGGCAGCTGGAGGTTATGTTCTGAATGAAGGTAAAGTGTATGGTTTTGATAATGCATTGAGGCTAGAAGTCAGTATTGGCTTTGTTCTTGTAGGTACTTAGGGCTGGCTGTCATGTGGGATGACACTGTGCAAAATGGTGTCCATGGAGACAGGGACAGTGTTGTTCGAAGGTGGATTATGTTGTTTAGTTTGTAAAGTGAGTACATCTTTCTTCATATCTTACTTATACAGTGCATTGCTTGGAGGAAATTCTTCATGGTGGAACATATTAGTTTTTATGGCCTCTTTCATTTGGAGTCCACAAGGGGGTTTAAAGAAAATTAATCTTTCTTCTTGAAACTCACCTGCATTTTTTTTTTAAATGCAGGAGATAGCATTGCTGTTCCCTTTAAAAAATAGATCATTTTTTGCTTCCTTACAAATGCAGTGTCACAGTATGCTTTAGCTTACCTATTGACCTATGACTGCACTGCCAAGGGGTGATCACTCATTTTCCAAGCTAGATGCTCCTGCTGCTCCCCTGCATTTTTTGTACTGGGCACGTTACTGCTGAGTGGGCTAGATCACAACCCACTGATCTGTCAGAGAAATGACTGTGCCAAAAAGAAGGAAAAATTATTTTCAGCAGATTTCACTAATGTCAAGGCCACATGCAGTGGAGCTTATACAAGGCAAGGGGCAGGAAAAGGTAGGGGTAGCAGACTTGACCCATTGGGAGCCCACAGATAGACTGACTTATAAGCCTGGTGAAATTGCAGGGTGTGTGCTATTTCTAGCCATTGAGCAATATAATTAGTGTTAATTTTTGTGTTAACAAACACGTTTTGTATAAATCTAAATGGTGTAAAATCCTGTATCTCAGTATTTGCTCTTTATTTAAGTGAGACGCAAAAGTTTTAGAATGACATTAACCTTGATGTCCCCCAGTTTTTGTTTTAATTTTACCCTAACTACCTTAGAAAGGAATCTCACAAATAAGTTATTGTTACAGGTTAATGAGTTGCATGTTGTCTTCCAAACATTTCATTTAAATAAACAAATATTCTGCATATAATAGAAACTCAGGGCATGAACAGAGAAGTTGCTATTCTCATATGTCTCCAAAGAACTTTACTGATGAAAATTTCTGTTTCAGTTAAGCAAACCTGCTTTTTCTGCTTCATTTTACTGTGAGGGTGGTGAGACACTGGAACAGGTTGCCCAGGGAAGTTGTGACTGCCCCCTCCCTGGAAGTGTTCAAGGCCAGGTTAGATGGGGCTTTGAGCAACCTGGTCTGGTGGGGAGGTATCCCTGCCCATAGCAGCGCAGTTGGAGCTAGGTGATCTTTGAGGTCCCTTCCAACCCAAAACATTCTATAATTCTATGATTTATAAAAGCAGAACTTCAAGAAGGAAGTTATTATTACGTGCTCAGAAGCAAATGTGAAACACTGTCAAAAGGAACAATGTGTACTCAATACTGAAGGAAAGGCCTAGTGGACTCCCAAATCAAACAGTTTTATTAATGTGACTGTGCATAAGAACCACAAAACCAATAGATGTTTGTGTTCCTCACCTGGTAATTAAGAGTGAAAAATGAGAGCTCATAGCTGCCATTACTTTATTTCCAATCTTAGTCAGTAAATTCATATGACTTTATGAAGATTTAACTAGCAGAAGTGAGTTAGTATGCATATAGACAGGTTTTCATATACATTATTTGGGCATTCTGACAGTGGTGGAGTAACTGACAAAATCATAAGCCATGATTGCATCTCAGTGCTATAACTGCCAGGGAAATACATGATAGCAAAAAGACTGACAAATTGGGAAATGAGCATGACAAGAGAGCAATCAGCTGGAG
Organism: Podargus strigoides; assembly: GCA_028020825.1. Classification (NCBI taxonomy): domain Eukaryota; kingdom Metazoa; phylum Chordata; class Aves; order Caprimulgiformes; family Podargidae; genus Podargus; species Podargus strigoides. The sequence continues at coordinate 14,828,042 of CM051627.1, read as the reverse complement.
TTGTCTGTATCATTTGCTGGTGTAATCCTCTATAACAAGATGTGCATTAGTCACAACTGATGCTGTTTATAGCTAGGAACAGGGTGAGAGAATGGAGAATGGTGGTCTGAAAACTGGTGCTTCTGGTTGAGGAGATTGTTACTGTGGATGAGCATGCGATTGTGAGTCCCCATATCAGTGTTGAGGTAAAGAGGTTCGTGTCATCCATGTAAATACTAGCTGGAAATAGAAAGGATTTTTTAATCTCTGTAAGATGGCATTAGTAGACTACTGTATGCAGTGGTAATATCACTTATTTAAAAGATGTATAAAGGCAGGCAATGACACAGAAGAGAACTACCAAGATTATACCAGTAGCAAAGAAAATGCCTACAGATAGAGCTGTAGAAAGCCTAATGTGTATAATTTATTAAAACAGGGTATTTAAAAGTGACCCTGCACAGAAGAAAGTAGAACATTGTAAAGGTGATGGGCTAGGATGATGGGCTGGAAGCTGAAGTGAGACAAATGGTAAATGGTGCTTACTGTACTGTGAAACAATTTACCAAGTGGAGTGGTATCTTTGCATGCTCAAATCATGATTTCAATGTGTTCAAATCATGATCAGATGGGAAATGATCTTGGGAAAATGTTGTCTAGCAAATCATAAATTATTCTTCTTAATATAAAGGTAACTGGACAAAATTGAAATGCCTATTGTAGTAATACAACTCAAAGCAGTGTAATAGAAAATAGATAACTAGATGCCCCTTCTGGATATTTACTCTGTGACTTTCAGATCCTGGACCACATAGTTCTTTGCCTTGCATCACACAGTTATTTTCACCGCTGTGGAGTGAATTCACCATTCTCATTTCCTCTCTGAGTAACCCATAGAGCCTTCCTGCTAGTGGCCAGCTGATGCATCAGCTGAGTGACAGAGATAACATCCTGCTGACAGATCCCAGTCTCAAAGATACATGAAGACTAAATTTAGTTAAACTTCACTAGTTGTCCTATAATGTATCTGGCAAGAGTGAGAATGTTTAGAAATAGTAACCTGTCTTGGGAAGGAAGAGAGTTATCTCCGTAGAGACTATGTGATTTCACAGAATGTTCTGACCTCCTTTTTCTGTCTGACAGGGTAGATGGATAGTGTTTCCAGGGTAGGGCACAAGACTAAAGATTTCCTCTGCATCTGTGTTATTTGGTCAGTTGTGCATGGATCTATTTCTCTGGATGGGATGGATTCTGTGATTCTGTATTCCTAGAGACCATAGATTTCCAAAGAGTGTTTTAATACATCTTGTCAATATGTGTTTATAACAATATTAATAATACAGAATTTACTAACCATTGCTTCATATCTATACACTGAAAAGTCATATGTGGAGAGAACAAATATTCTGGAGAAAATACTTCGCTTTGTAATTCCTGCAAATAAACATGCAAAGGTCTGGTAGCATTTCCAGTGGAAGTCCCTTGAGTTTTTTTCAGGGATTCTATCAGTGGTTGGAAGAATCACTTAGAGATTTAATAAAAGGAACCTTTGCAAACAGTGTGTAAAATCAGGAAATTAATTTCTTCTGAATACAGGCTTTGAATTCTTTATTACTTGTGAGTTTTCAGAATGAAAAAAAAATAAAATAAGTTTCCTTTTATCCTGCATCCTTCCAAGAATTTGGAGGTTTTCTTTTTAAGGATTTGTAGTTTCTAAGCTCTTAAATTTGTGACTAATCAATATTGTTATTTAATTAAATTCTGTGGGAAGAACAGGATTCACCAACATGAAATGGATATTTATTTGCTTAACAAAACATTTTTTTCTACTGTTACAGGAGTCAAGCTTGTCTTTATTTTTTAAATATAAGACCATACTAATTTAAATAGAAAATTGATAAATAGTAATGCTGAAATTTTGATACACAGATCCTACGAAATTCAGTGGATGTCTTTACAGTTAACAAGTTATTCTTCTATTTAAAAAAATCTAGATTGTGACAAAAGAGATGTGGTCTGAAAGGCCAATTATATGCTTTTAGATTAAAAGGACATAAAGTTGTCTTGTCAAGTGTCATGGTTAAGAGTGAAGGAGCTATTACGTTTTATTATGTTATTGATTGTAAAGACTAAGAACTTGTATAGTACAGTATGTCTTGCTGTGCTAACTCTTTGTGTAAGTCTATGACAACTGCTTTAGTTACATTTCCTAACAGTGGTCCCAATTATCTACCGTTCTAGTGTTTGGAATGGCTTTGGGAAGTATCTGCACGATGTGAAACCTCTTGAAAGCGTTTCTAGACTTTCAGTGGGTTTCAGATTTCAGGTGCCCACAAAACCTCCTGCATACTCAAATTCCTTCAACTTCTGTTCCTTTTTTTTTTTAAAATTTTTGTTCTTTAGAGAATAACAGAAGTATAGTCCCCAACTACGCTCAGTGCAACTGAGTTTTGCACAACAGGGATGAGCACACCCAGGAGCAATGGATGAACTTTGAACTTCTGCTTGGCAACACTACCCTTCAGATCAGGGTGTCTCCCAGACGCATGCAGCTTAAAAGGTAACTTGTTATCTGAAAACTTCAACTGAAATTTATAGTTCTGTCTATCCTTCTTTGATTGTCACTGCCTACCATATGATGTCCTCCTCTTTATTTTTTTTGATGGTGTTGCATTATCTTGATTTATTATTTATTATTATCTTGATTTATCTTGATTTCAGTAAAGCATTTGACACTGTCTCCCACAGCATCCTTGTAGATAAGCTGATAAAGTATGGGTTTGGTGATCAGGTAGTGAGGTGGATTGTGAACTGGCTGAAGGGAAGAAGCCAGAGAGTTGTGGTTAATGGGATGGAGTCTAGTTGGAGGCCTGTGACTAGTGGAGTCCCTCAGGGGTCGGTACTGGGACCGGTGTTGTTTAATATCTTCATCAACGACTTGGATGAGGGTACAGAATGTATCCTCAGCAAGTTTGCTGATGACACCAAACTAGGAGGAATGGCTGACACACCAGAGGATTGTGCTGCCGTTCAACGAGACCTTGATAGGCTGGAGAGTTGGGCGGGGAAAAACTTAATGAAATTCAACAAGGGCATGTGTAGAGTTTTGCATCTGGAGAAGAACAACCCCATGTACCAGTACAGGTTGTGGGCTGACCTGCTGGAGAGCAGTGTAGGGGAAAGGGACCTGGGGGTCCTGGTGGACAGCAGGATGACCATGAGCCAGCAGTGTGCCCTTGTGGCCAAGAAGGCCAATGGCATCCTGGGGTGTATTAGAAAGGGGGTGGTTAGTAGGTCAAGAGAGGTTCTCCTTCCCCTCTATTCTGCCTTGGTGAGGCCACATCTGGAGTATTGTGTCCAGTTCTGGGCCCCCCAGTTCAAGAAGGACAGGGAACTGCTGGAGAGAGTCCAGCGTAGAGCCACAAAGATGATGAAGGGAGTGGAACATCTCCCTTATGAGGAAAGGCTGAGGGAGCTGGGTCTCTTTAGCTGGAGAAGAGGAGACTGAGGGGTGACCTCATTAATGTCTATAAATATGTAAAGGGTGAGTGTCATGAGGATGGAGCCAGGCTCTTCTCAGTGACATCCAATGATAGGACAAGGGGCAATGGGTGCAAGCTGGAACATAGGAGGTTCCACATAAATGTGAGGAAGAACTTCTTCACAGTGAGGGTGACAGAGCACTGGAACAGGCTGCCCAGAGAGGTTGTGGAGTCTCCTTCTCTGGAGACATTCATTCTGGACATGTTTCTGTGTGACCTGATCTAGGTAATCCTGCTCTGGCAGGGGGATTGGACTAGATGATCTTTTGAGGTCCCTTCCAATCCCTAACATTCTGTGATTCTGTGATTATGCTTTATAGTCATTCATGATGTGCAGCCCAGATTCTGCTTTTCCTGAAGTTATTGTGTTGTTCGAACTTTAATACTTTGAACTTTTATCAAATTTGCCATAAAGAAAAACTTTTTCTAAGACTAAAACTATACTCCAAGTATGGATATAGCATGTATGTAACTGTTTACACTACACATACCGACTTGCTTGTTTTAGTTGTACTAATTCCATGTCAAAGGTTTGCTAGCTTGCTATTTAAATAATTGTGCTACTAATTACTGACAACAATGATTGATGATAAATTTCAGCTTTACATTATATTTAAATGTAGTGACCAAAAACTTTGTGGAAGCATTTTCTTACTTTCTACATAATGTTTTGCACTATATAAAGAGTTAAAAATTGTGTTTTTTTTTCCTTTGTTCTTGTTGTTATCATATTTCTTTGGCTTTGCATTGAGTGTGCCACCCTAGAAACAGTGCAATTTTTAGATTTTCATACAAAAATTGATTCATCACTGAAGATTGATTCTCATACAAGCTTGCACAAAAAACCCACCAGTGATTGTGAAGGACACCTTTTTGTGGCTTTGGCTCACTTACGTTTCACCTATGTCTTCTTTATTTTGCCAGATACAAAAATGACTTAAAAAAATCAAGAGGGGGTAATTTTATTTTAAAGTAAAATTGGGAGCTACAAATTAAAAATTGTTTAGTTGGTCTTGTTCCTGTTTGTTCCTAGCTTTGGCCTAAGTAGTCACTCTCTATCTTAAAATGTGTGAGAATGTGATAGTAGTTCTGTAACAGTGAATTTCAGAAAGGTGTACTAGTTGAAATATGGACAGAAAAGATTGTTTTAATAAATATTGTTATTCTACTTTTTCATTATTTTTATCATTAAAATGTCCTGAGTTGTTGTGAAAAGAAACACAGAATTTCATAGATTGCCACATTACTAGAAAAAATAGAGAGGGAAGACATTGGAAAATGGCTAAATATATACATTTTTTTCTTTCAGATTCATTCAGAATTTGAAAAATAGTGTTAAATTTTGCCTTCCTTACCCACTTTAAAGAAAAGCTTCTTCTTCCAGTACTATTATTTTCACTGGTACTCTTTACAAAGACTAGAGGCAGCAATGTTGATGAATGTTACTGTTCTTTTGTCTGCTTCCAAAACTAATGTTGAATTGTATACTGCTTCCAAGATAAATATTTCTTAGAGACTTAGAAGATAATCTTGCATTATGCTATACCTTCTGATGCTTTTATTACAGCATAGATGCTTGGTTGCATGCTTAACCTTAACAAAACTAATAAATATGAAATGTCAAAACACAGTATTTTCCTCCAGAGCCTTTGAATGAAATCTCCTTTTTATTGCTTAAATGCATTGCTAGCATAAAACTATGCATTTCCCAGAATTCTTTTGAAAATACCTGTATGTATTTTTAATCAAAAATTATCTTCAAGATCATCTTCTTCTATGAAGTATTCTGTCCACTGAGTGAGTTTCCTTGCACAGTCCATTGAGAGATGTTCTGATCTGCTTTTTGTATCCAGATGCAGCTTAATTATTTAAACATAAAGACATGTGCTGAGATTTAGGAAGGACTCCCTTCAGAACTCAGTATTATCATTATGCCAGTTTAAAAGTATCAATGATTAACTGGAGGTCTTTGCTGCCCTTCGGTTAAAACATGCGAGATATGTGGGATACAGTAAGCCAGATGTAATAATTAGGAGAATAGTTCAGTTGTTCATACTACATGTTATTTCCTACTGCATGACCACTGAAGAAAAAGTAAAGCCAACTAGGACTGCACAGTCTCGTAAAAATTCTAGTTGGCTTGAAAATACAGTACCATTCACATAAATGTTAAACACGTCAATGACAAAATTACACAGGCATGGATAAACTGCATCAACAATTAAGGAGAGAAAACAGATTCAAACAATTTAATAGAGGAAATGGAACACAGTCAAAGAAAAGATATTTTTTCACCTCAATGACAAAGGAAAGGAAAATGCATCCTCCACCCTGAATAGTTTTGTTTGGAGTCTCTAATTAATAGAATCTAGAGTAAAGATGAGAAGAAAACGGTGGTTTATGATTATAATATATAATGGCAAGGAAAAAATATTTGAAATATAAATATTTGATATATCAACCGGTTTAATGGTAATTTACAGTCAGGTAAAAATTTTATCATATTCTCAGATACCACATCATGGCCTTTCTTTCAGCTTCTTAGGAAACCAATTGCAAGGATTTTCCCTGAAAAGGTAAGAACGGGTCTTTCTGCCCACTCTACCAAATCCTAATGATATTACAAAGTTCTAGGTATATCCTGCTTGAATGCAGAACACACAGAATGGCTGCAGTTCAAGTCACTGTTACTGCTGTTGTTGTTGTGATGAGTTGCTATGAGTTAAGGTTTCTGTAGCCTATTTTGGCTGCAGCACATGGGGACCTCTGAGTGCATATGGTTGTTTCTGCTTATGTTTAACAAAACTCTTACAGAACATTCAGTCTTGCTTTGCTCTGGTTCTGGATTAACAAGAAAAGCATGACTGCTAAGGGGCTTTTGCCTCTGAGCCCCCAAGTCAGCCTGGCACTGGGGAATACAGTTGTTTATTTCCTGCCGTTCTGTATAACATCTAGATGGTAGCTATGTTGGGCAGTGAGAAGGAAGTTCCTCTGGTGGTTGGAGAGCGGACAAGTTTATTCTTGTCTGCATTAGTCTATCATGACTTCAGGAGAGTATGTTGTCTGACTGTAGTGTACTTTTCTGTATTGATTTGTAGAGATTTGTTTTTCATGAATCTTCAGGTTAAAAATGTATAAGCGTGCCTAAGAGAACAGTAGGATGTTATGAGAGAATAACTTTGCCAGTGAATAGTAATTTTATCATACCATCAGAATTACTTTCTTTTTAAAAGAAGGATTGTCAGGTTGCCAAGTTTATTTTTCTCCTATGGTCCCTCTTTATACTACAGTGCTTAGCTTCAGGATGTGCACTTAGCAACAATAGACATACCTGTGAAATGATTGTACTTGCTGTCCTTTCTTTGTATCTAAGCATGTTTCCCTTCTTCTTTCTTAAGTTATCTATCTACTTTGTATTTTCAATTTCTTGGTTTCTTTCCTGTGATCTAACTGTACCACGAGTGACACTTGGACAGATTTGAAATCCAGACCATTTTACATTTACATTGATGTTTGCCCATCTGCACAAGTGTCCTTAGTTGTAGTCATGGGTCATGACAGTCAGAAGTGACGTGTGCTTAGAACTTCACAATTAGCCATTTACCAAAGTTATTTGCAAACACTAAATGGAAGTCTGAGTTGAGGCCACACAAACGTGGTATGGCAATTAATCCTCTATTCTTAGACATCTTTTGCATGAGTTTTGAGAATAAAGTCATAGGTTCCCCAGGAAATAATTCTCTGATCACTTCTGTATAGGATCAGAACTCCATAACAATTACTGAAGGTGTTAGTGGCTCTCATGCTGTGGTTCATGAAATGTTTGTTGGTGGTCTCTTGGAAGCTTAATGTTGATGGGATGTTGCTATGTTCTAAGTGCTAATTCAAAGCAAAAGAAAGTAAGTTGTGTTTTTTAATATTGCTTCTTTTCATATGCATTTAATTTAAAGATACTGTGGAAGAAGAGGAAAATGGAGGGGGAAGTAGGGGAGTACAAAAAAGTAATTTGTAAATTGTAAATATTATGCAAAAGTTTGATAATACTTTCCAGGGAACAGGTGGCTGACCAAAAAGCTGTGGCTGGCCTTAAGTGTTGGGAAAGTTGATAATTTAGTGCACTGCTATTTCTACATGAGTTTTCTGTAGTCAACTTCCAAGTAGGTGATGTCTGGGAAGCTTTTCTTCTCCAGGTTATCTGGTTCTTCCCATAGATCTTTGTGAAGTATTTCGAGGCAGGTGGTATCTATTCTCATATTAGATCCATTAAGAGATCCTCAAAAATAGGCTTCTCTGGTCTTTTGAAAAGTGGTAATGGCCAAAAAAATGGAAGCTTTGGAGTTTTTTTTAGAGTAAAGCCTGTTTTCATAAAACCCTGGATAGGGGAGTTTTGGCCTGGCTGAATTGGTTATTAGTTGTCTTTGTTAATGATGCAGATAATTGATTCCTATTCAAGTTTTTGTTCCAGGAGAACTCACTATCAAAAATAATATAACTATCAATTAATCAAAGACATCTGTTCTAGCAGAGCAAATTGTGTGTATTCATGCACATATGTGTGCATGCATGCTCATGCCTTGTGTAGGTAGAAGGCAGGCGATGGGGAGAGATTCTGTCCTCAAGCAGTGGACTCTACCTGTGGATTAGGACAAATATCTGGAAAACAAACTGTGTAAAAGTAGAACTTGTAGTGGGTCTCCTGTACTTTTTGTTGTTTCTTTTCATCCTGCTCTAAAGCTGCAGATATATTGTTTCCTGAATTTCTGCCAGAGCCTGGCATAAAGTCTCTGACTACAAAGTGTGAGAGATTAAAAAGAGAATGACTTTTGAATGAGGAGGCTGCTTTAAATTATTCAGAGATCCTCCCTCTTCCTCTGTTCCTTTTCTTGATGTTTTGGATCAGCAGCACATTTCTAGCTGTAAATGTCTTTAGAAAATATGTTTTAAAGGAACAACTTCAGTGTGTAAGAAACTTTGAAACTAAAGCATAAAGAAGTAATTTTTGCTTCATTGCATGTAGTATAATAGACAACTGTCTCTGTCTCATTTGGAAATATTAAGACTCACTAAATATACAAGTTCTGCATAATCTCTTAAAATCCTTTTTAAGGAAAAAATAATTTTTGAGGAGCAAGCATATGAATGAGACTTGCCACAGTAACTGGTTTAACTTCAAACTTTTGGCATCAGAGTCCATTTTCTGATCCTTTTGTCAGTGAAAAAATATGCTTTTCTAAGAGCTCTCTAGAAAGAGAATACTCCCTGAGGGTGCTCAGGAATTTTGAAGAAAATAAAAACTGAGTTAAATCTTCACCCAAAACTTGAACTGGACCCAAACTTAACATTTCTTGAGGCTTGACAAGTTTGGAATATTTCCTTCCTCTCTACCCTCATTACTTTTCATTTTCACGCTCCTCTGCATGTCCAGGATCTGGCCAAGACGTGAGCTATGTGTCGCCGGAATTCCGTACCAAAAAGGGGCAATATTTCTGTGGTATGTTTTGGCCTGCTTATAAAAAACCATTTCCCACATAACTTAAGGGGGAACTTGTCCTTTTCAGAATGCTGCACAACGTTTTGCAAAAATCAAAAGGTTTAGGTAATACTTTAGTAATAATAGCAATTGTTTATGATTTAAGAAAATACAACCATTTTCCCTCCTTTCTTATGCCAGCTCTAATGCTGTTAATGTAATTACCTAAATATAATAGTAACATTATTGTGTATATTTAGAATTTATGTAAATAACTGCAGTGGACTATAACAAGAATTGAAGATTTTAAACGAAACAGGATGAGAAAAAAAAAAAAAAACAACTGAAAAAGAAAAGAGGTTAATTTCTCAAACCAAATATAAAAATTTGGTCATTCCTAATACTAGCCTGAATCAAAAGTGAGGAGTTCTGCATAATTGGCTGAGATGTCTAAACACTGTTCTTGTAACCTTAAATGAACTAAGAATCTCACAACACACTCTCCACTTCTTTCTTACACATTTTTCTCAGTATGTGCTCTGCCAGTTTCTGAATGCAGTAAAATCTTCAACATGTCAGACACTGAGTGTAAACCTAAATAGCTCTGGCTTGCAGATATCAAACCAGTGATCTAAGCTCCTGAGAAATTCACCCTATAAAACTTGCCTTGATACCTGGAGCTTTTTGCTTCTGAAATTCAGTAATATGAGTTATTACTGCTAAGGACATTAATAGGTATGTTGTAATGATTCATTGCTGTGCTAATGAAAGATAAAAAACAATAATAAAAAAAGGTTTTCTCTCTCAAATTTAAATAATTTTGGAAACATGGCTTCCTTAGGGACCAGCAATCTTCACAGCCAGAAGGTACATTTACTTTCTGACAGCCTGTCTGACTCTTCTTGACAGCAGCTACCCTAAAATTGCTGTGGGCCTTTGGAAAAATCAGCTGGTTTTGTTTTATTTGTTTTAAAATAATATTTCAAAGAGCTGGCTCATTTTTTTCCTTCTGATTAGAGACGGTTGCCAATGTTTTTTGTTGCTTGTCTGTGACATACCTACAGAAATTGTTTTTCACTGGGAATGGAAATATACTAGCAAAAGGCAAGAATCTAACTTAAACAAACCAAAAAAAAGCTGGAAATTAGAGGTGGAAAATAACCTTCCTTACTTAGTTTGATTCTATGCCATTGCATTGTTGTGGGGAGTGGATGAGGGTTTGGGAGAAGGGAGCATGTCCTTTGAGTTAGCTAGCAATGCCTGACGTATAGATTTTACTTATTGCAATTTTTTTCCTCCTCTGATGAAGTTGACTTGGGTCATTCCATAGAGAAACCTTGTGTCTCTGCACTGTTAGGTACGGTACTCACATAAGGTCTGCAAAAATAAAAGTATGGATACATTCCCATTTTGTTCATTTTCTAGTTCTGATGCTTTGCTGTCAGTGGGAATGAGCCCATAAGAACATTTTGTTTTGCAGCCTTATTTGGTTAGGCGTAGGTGCAGAATGGCAGCTTATGATGAAGACCAACAGCCAAATGCCCTTCTTGTGACTGAACATGCACATTAAACATTTCTAGAAAAGTAACATGGAAGGACAGTCCCAAAACCACTGCCTGGTCCTCAGTCCTAGAAATGTTGAACTCATTCATCTTAAAAATGAACAATTTAGAATTTACCTTAAGTGGATCTGCCTTCTCTACAGGAACTTCCTCTTCCACATAGCTATTTTCCCAGAGTAACTTTTAATCATATTTTTTCCCAGCTGTGTATATAGCCAGATTTTTAGCTTGCACAATTCTTCAGAGCTCTGTGAAAGAGTAAGTGCTGTGTTGATCTAGATGAGCTGACAATTTTGCCTGCAGCATCAAAATCGCTTTTCCCAGGCCATTGCTATTAACCATTTTTCTTGCCTTCCTCCCGATCTCTGAAACAGTAGGTAGCTCCTCTTTAAATGAAATTCTATACATTTTTGGATGTGGAGGGGAAATTCACACAACCCAATGTGAGCATGTAATTAAGTTGGCTAACCTGTGCCCTAGGTTCTCTTTACCATCAGCTGAGTTTGATGGACAGTCTCCAAGGGGCAGGCCAGAGGTTTTTTTTTTGCTAAGACAGGTGCCTAATCATTAATAATGTTCAGTAACTCTGATTGTCATAATTCTGGTTTATGATATGATGCTTCTGTCACTCGCATTTAACAAATTTTACTTGATTTGAGGGTTTATACTGAATCATCTCACAGCCCTTAAATGAAGCCCCAGAGCTCTTTCGGGTACTGTCGGTTTGACTAGAGAACTCGTGAAGGGAAAGTCCTGGTCCTCTTTTTAAATGAAAAACATCTTGGGCTTGCTGGTTTATGAATAGATGACCAGAGGGGTTTTTTCATTTGTTATTTTTGCAGGGTACTGTAGGCTTTGGCATGTTGATTTGGTACCCTTTGGCTACTTGGATCTTTACCACACTAAGGATCATTATTCTTGGGCTGGGTCCTGTACTGTGAGAAGTGATGAGCTCTGAAAGGGGGAAGTGGCACAGAGCAGAGGTGATGGAGAATTATTGTGCATATCATGCATTGAAGACACAGTGCTCGCTTTATGTTGAAATATTTAAAATTGGAAACCAAAACGATTATATTGACAGTTATAAAATTTAATAAGGAATTAAGATTGTATAATACACTTTATTTTTAACAATGCACAGATGCAGTTGCTGCAGGTGACTAATGACTGTTATACCTATGCAATTTGCTGAAGCAGGGTACATTGAATGCCTGCTTGATGTAAATATGAAACAGGCTAGGTGTATGTTCTATATCATTTAACAAATGATGATAAAGTATTTATAAATAGAAGAACAATAAAAAATGTTACCATATGCTCAAAGTAATGATCAGGCATTTACCCTCACTCATGAGAAACCGTTTTGGTTCCAAGCTTGTTGTACCATATGGACATGGATGAGAAAAGAAAACAATTATGTATGTTTCATGGGAGTGTGGAATTTTCACTTCATTATGGACAAGAAGAAAGGAAAAATTAATAAAATAATTAAGTTTCTTAAAAAAGTTTCTCAAACTGAAAAGCCTCATTGCATTTATCACAATGCAAATGTTTCACCTCTGACATCAATACCTTGCCAGTAATGTATCTCAGGTGCAGTTACTGATAAACATGTATATTTTATCACATGCTCTTAAAATTATTTGGATAAAAGACTTTTGTTTTCTTTGAGGCTGGATGATTTAGAGAGAGAGAAATCACAATTTATTTCTTTCTAATTTTATGATAAAAGTTTAGGGTCCAGATTCTCATCTGATGTGGAAACAGGCAGAACTCCACTGGAGTCAGAAGAGCTCTGCTAGTTTGCACCATCAGAGGTGTCACCATTTGTTTTATATTTTGCTAATGATGTTGTATAAAAATGTCATGATTGAATGCAGATAAATTATTTGTAATATAATCCCAAAGTTTGGTGCAGAAAATGTTTCTTTCATATCACACGAAGTCTGTCTTAAATTGCTCAAGTTAAGCTGAAAATGAAAAAAACATGAAATGGAAAACCCTAGAAATAGAATTATTCTGTTTTATTATCTGAATGCTTAGCACTTTGCCTGAATGATAATGTTTTTCTTAATATATAAGGCATAGTTTCTGCATGATTTCAGTTGTCTTTTTCTTCTTAAAAGAGAAATGAATATTTGGATAAGTTAGTGAAGCGATAAGGGGAACAAAAGAGGTATTTTTTTTCTTCTTCAGAGATAATGAGGGAAAGCAAGTGCCCAGAACCAAGTGTCTCTGTCAAGCAGTCAGTCTTTTAGGGTCCCAGGAAATAATAAAGGGAAAAAACAAACAAAACAACTCAGTGAAACAGAACCAACCCCCACACCTTGCCTGCCTAAAATAATAAAATGAACTTAAATCCCAGACAGCATTATAGTGCTCCCAATTTTCCGATATGAACGAGATGTGAAGTTTCATATTGCTATAATGATTCAAATATACGATTATTGGAAAATGTATGGAAATAGCATGGGCCAATTAGGAAATTCCTTTTGATATTTATGCAACATCCTTTTTCCAAAAATGAATCAATGGAAGTTTTTGGACATTTCTCTATGCCTGTCTTTTGTCTCACTATTAAAGACTAAGTTCAAGTTCTAAGCGAGACCTGTAAATTGGTCTACTCAGAAGCCAGAAAGTACTTATAGTATTAGCACTGGTCCCACAGAACATAATCATAAGGCTGTAAACTCTCTTCTTTACAATAAAGAAGTTGGTAAAGTAGGGGCATTTTTACAGATTAATTTAAAGTTTAAATTCAAACAAACCTCACAGCGACCAGGGATTTCCTTATGGATTCAACAGATATTACAATAGCCACTCCTTAAACTGCAAATTGTTTAGTGCTGTGAATACATATTTTATACATGCAGGCATGCATTCTTCACACTTTCCCATGTGTTGACACATCATATATATTTTTTCTGCACTGAATAGTGCAGCTACCATTCATTTCCCCTCACACCTGCCTGTAAATTCCATGCTTTTTCCATATGTATTTTTATTTTGGCAAGAAAAAAACAACCTTACCTTTTATATATCAAGATTTTGCCTTCACTGAGAATTGCGATGTATTCTTGATTTAGCCATTCTGAGTTAATTAGCAAGAGATAGCAATCCTATCAAGATTAAGCAGTTTGTGGTTTTCTTATTAGTTAGCTGGTCAAATTGGTATTAGTGCTTCATGGTTATGCAGCAGACTAAATTGCATCCAGAAAGATAGTGGTTAACTGAGTGGTCAGCCAGTGGTACCATAGCTATATTGCTAGTAATTCCCGAGCTAGGTAGTTTAAACCTAGCTCAAATACACTTAGACCATGCTGCAGAGTTATGACATATTCAGAGACATCACTTATGTTTTTAAACATAACTGAAAAAAAAAAGCATGCCTGTCATGAAGAAATACCCTAGTGAATTTCTGTGTCTGTTCTGTGTCTGTTCTATCTGGGTTACAAGCACAGCCAGAAAGCCAAGGCTTCCAGCATTAACACATGAAATATGAAGGCTCTGACAGCAGTGAATTCAACTGAGGCTCTTGGGGCCACACTGTGCTTTGATTCAGATGCAAGAGCTGTGTTGGTGCTGAGGCAGGTGTGTCCTACTGACCAGGCTTCTGGTTCCACAATATTGAGTCTGGAGTCTCTGAGAGCTTCAGTTTAGCTCCAGTTCAAGATTTTGGTACTTTCCTGTAGGAATCACTCTTGTGACACAGGGCTGTGAGGACTTTCAGTACCCTGGCTCTTAGAAAAGCCCACATAGTACAGCTGATAAGAGCTGGAGGAACCTGGGTCCCAGCCAAGAACCAGTCAGGCCCTGGTGGGTGCTCTATCAGCGCAGTGATGAAAGTTTGTTGAATCAGTGACATTTCTGCAAAACATTTCAGATTTGACAAATTGTCATTCTCAGTTTAGTCAGAAAATTTCTCAACAATTCTATTTTTGAATGTCTTGTGAGTATATTTAGTTTTGTTTTCATATATAATTCAAATGAAGGTTTTGTTGAATAATTTTAGTTATTGGAAGGAAAGATGAGTTAAGTGCTGTCGACTCTCACTTCATTACCATAGTCCTGAATGTGTACATCTGCTGAAGGAATGCCTAACATTGAATTTTCAGCTACCCTTAACACCAACTTGGATCAATCGCTGCCTTAACAGGAATGTGTACTTAATACATTGGAAAAAATCAAATTGCTGATTCTTTCTCATTAAAATAGCCTTTTTTTTTTTTTTTTTAAATCTTTGTTTAGAGACTCGCTAAAAAAAAAAGAATATATACAAAAAGCCCAGTAGAACACTAGAGATGTCTTGAACTCAAGAGATACCAAGCCTAAAACTTTTGATTACTCAGAAATACACAGAAAATAATCCAGATAAGATTAAAGAAGACCCAAAGGAAGTGAGAGAATATTGTCTGCACTAATGTGTTGGCTGAGTAATGAATAATACTAGCTTTAAATCACAATAATCATACTTTTAAACTTAGATCTAAAATCTTAGTTTCTACAGTCTCTCTTGTACTGTGTGCTTTGCAAACACACTCATGAGAGCAGCTCACTGTGAATGTGTGTGATCTGTAAATCACTCTGAAGTACCCTCTGCAAGTTTGTGCTCTTTTATCTTGGTTTCTAATTGGAAGCACTTTAAATTATTTGAACATTCATATCTCAGTACGGATTTTAAAATTTGAATTGTTTTAAAATTCTTTAGTCTGATGTCTGTATCGTACTTCAAGGTTGATCAGATGTAATTGTATCTACGTTTTACTCTTCACAGCAATTTCTTAGTTTTCAGTGCACCTCATTAGTAATTCCATGGGTACTTGAAGCTGTCCAGATTCTGCTCAGTGGTCTCTGGCTTAGCTTTCTAATATAGTTTATTCTTAATAGATCTCCTCAAGATGTATTTTCCTCTTTGGGCCTTGCTTATTTTCTTCTTCAATACTGTTGAAAGAATAGTTGTATATTCCAACAATTTCATAGATTATTGCAGACAAAGTTCCCAAAATTGAGATATTTCTGAATCTGTCCCTCCTGTGACTGCAGGGAGCTCTGTTGTTTCAGAGAAATATATTGTGCAAGTCAGCACTGCCTTTTTCCATTGCAGATTACTGTCAAAAAAATAATTTTCATATGGTTTTATCCCATTGATGTTTCTTTTGTTAGGTTTGAATTTGGTCTCACATCTTAATCTTTGAGGGCTGTATCTATGAATTCCATATTCTGTATTCTTGTATAAAGAGTTTTTTCTGCACAAAGCATCCTTGGTATTTTGTGACTCATTCCTTTAGAATATTGTAATTTATAGACCTATGTGATATATAGACCTAATGCTAATTTTTCTTACACCACCTGAATTATAATTATTGTGAAAAGCATAGTGCCATTTTGTTCCAGTTTAATAATTTCCATGCTATTTTCTGGCTCTAAATCTTCAGCTAGATGAACCCCCCAAAAAACAGAAGAAGGACTCAGAATTCTGTTTCATTTAAAGAATCCCTGAATAGATAAGGTTTTCATTTTTTATAAGAAACTCAGTGTCTGTATAGTTCTGGCATGAGCTTTGTTTTTTAAGACTGACACAAGAGCATGCTATGCAAACACAGGCAGACATGTGCATACCAAATGGTAAAGGACTTGTATTGTATACTATACTGCAAAGGTTTGTTCCAGGTTCTTTGAGGTGAATACCATGTGCTTGTTTCCATGGAATTTATGAAAGAGTTCACACATTTTATTAAATTTCATTTTGTATGTTCAGTTGAGGAAGAATACTCACAGCTTTGTTTTTTGCCCACAGTTATTCCTCTTTCGGTAGCGGCAATCTTTGCATCTACAGGCAGGTTACAGCAAGACCTATGGCCTCATGGGTAAAGTGTCAAAGAAGTCATTAAAGAACTAAGTTCTTTAAGCTCTTCTAAGTTCTTCTAAGAACTTCTTTGTTAAAGAACATTAAAGAGTTCTCTTGGGAGAACTTAAGACTTCCCTAAAAGAAAAAAAAACCTATCTTCATCAGTTTCTCTACTGGTAACTCTGTTGTCAGTTTATACTTGCCTGAAGAACTGCACTACTGTCAAGGTTTTCCTGTTCATATATATAAACTTAAGCTATTTTATGTCTCTAAGCTGCTGTTTCTTCTTCTGTCTTTTCTGCATCATCCTTTCTAATAAAGTGTAGTCAAATAGGATGGTGTTAGATATCAAGCACTTACATCTTCACCTATCCCAATTCACTTGTACAAAACCAGCTTGGTAGCCATCCAAACTATGTAGGTTTCATCCCTGAAAACAGGATTTGAGATCCATGATTTGAAATTATTCTTTACAGGTTCAAAACTCGTGACAGTTCAGCAAAATATCTGCCCAGCTTGGAAAGAATTCATGGTATGGGTAGATCATGCATAGCCTGGGATTTTTGGAAGTCTTAATTTTGAAGAAGCTTGTATATTAATTGAATTTGAAACAGGCTAACCTCATGTTAAACAGTTTTAAGGTCTACATCATAATACCTTTATTGTATCGATTTATTTTAGAGGCTTGTGTTCATTTGTTTCCTCCTTTGTGATATCGAAGCTTCTTGGAAGGCTATTTCATATTTTATCATGAGCAAACAGTTGAGCTGAAAATGTCTGTTTAATAGTTTCAGACTGTCCATTTTCAAGACCTCTGGTGTTGGTTATATTCAGTTGTAATGAGACAACTTGTCTTTGTTCAGAAACTTCCTCTGGCACAGAAAGGAATTGCACACACTGGAAGTATACAAGACTTAATTGGTAATACGTTAGCTTCCTTTCCCTTCCCCTTCTTCCCTCAAGTCAAGTCTAGTCTAAGCAGACTTATGAAAATAAATCTGTCTCCCCGCTGAGATTTCCAAAATGGGTAGCACCATGTCTCTGTTGTGTTACCAGCTTGCTGGTAGACTTTTCCACCTTAGTCTGTCAGAATAAAGAGGAATTTTACTGAAAATAAGCTGACTTTATGTGTATCTGGAGGTACATCTGGATTTACAGTACAAGTCATAGTGAAGACTGAAAGAATTCCAGACTTTAGATAATTAACTGTATTTTGTGGTTTTGTGGGGTTTTTTGTTTGTTTTTGTTTTGTTTTGTTTTTGTTGTTGTGTTTTTTTTGTGGTGTTGCTTGTTTGTTGTTTTTTGTGTTTTTTTTTTTTTAAATTAAAGGCCTATATGTTAAAAACAGATTATGAATATTGACAGTGAATTTTAATTTGTCCAAGAAATGGGCTGGTACAATTTTAAAGAAATTATATCTGCTTTAAAAATAAAACTATAGCAAAATGTTATTCATTCTGGTTGAAAATAAGTACATTTCCATGCCAATACCAATTCAGAAAATGGAAGCAAATCCCCTATTGTGATGAATAGTTCTACTGACTGCTTATCTGAGAGAGGTAAATAACATTTTGTTTGCAAGTAATGAGCTGCTGGAGCCAAGTCCTGAGACTTGTTGGGAGTGACAGATGTACTATAAATATATCACAGGTTTTAGGATTTCTTTTGAAGTGTCAAAATATGTTTTAAGACCATGATAACAGTGGCATTGTTATGGCAATGTAAGTATAGCAATATATGTAAGATGTGCTACATATTCATGAAAGAAAGCCAAGTCATTGTACCATTAATAATTTCTATAATGAAAGCCATGCAGAAACCAAGAATTTATATTTGTACATGGAATTGAACCATGTTCTGATTCAGACATCTCAAAACTTTCTAGTTTAGGTCTTAGGAATGTGTATGCAGACAAGGTTATGTTTGTGTTTACTTTCCTACATACTAAATTGTGGACTTGTGGCAAAGACTTCTCAAATTACAGAAGAAACTTCATATTTCTTTAATTTTGAATATTTAACAATGCGCCCTTAATTTGTCTTAGCGTGTTTTAGCATGGAATCAGTCATAACTAGGGCTATTACTATTTTTCTTTTAAGTAAATCCTGTTTCCTTTAGGTATGTCTGTGTGGATGTCAAAAAGTGAATTCTGTGGGTGTTGATGGTTGTGAAGAGATTATTACTGTGATTCTGAAAATCCTTCCTTATGCTAGATATATTATCCTGGCAACTGGAGCTGTCAGATCTGCTAGCAGATGTAGAAAGGGTCACTTCTTGCACAGAAACAATTTGGACTGTTTTTCAGAGATTTGGCCCTCTTTTTGAAATTGTGATTCATTTATATCTTTCTTGACATATATTTACAGAATGCATTTCAGTGTGTTTCTTTTGTGATATGGATTGGTTGTCACCATTAGTTTTGTGTTATGACAGCAGATTATACATCTTCTGACCATGCTCTACGTATAGTTTTCAATTCGGATAGAAACATATTTTTTTTCTTTTTTTTTCTTACTGCATATATTTTCACTGTGAATTCTGTAAGCTTTATGCTCTTTTAATCTTTAAGAAAAATAAGCAATGTTATTTAGTATTTCTTAATGCCTGCCACTATATATTTTTTTTGTCTCTAATTTCCATTTTGTATTTGATAGTACTGTGCATACTACGATAGTGCCACATATACAGTATATCAAAGTAGAAACAAATTTAAATCCACTAAAATCCTTTCGTGTTTTAAATACAGCATTTAAAGATCCTTATGCCCAATCCTCATTTTGCTGTAATATAAATATCAGTCCCATAGGCCTGCTTGCTGACCTTTCAAACCTATCAACACCACTAAGGTCAAAATAAAGAAGTCTTGTATCTTCTTGCCGTTATATGAGACTATAGTTTATCTTTTATTATAGTTAACGAGCACACAGGACGTAGTGTAATTGACTGGGCCAGAGTCGGTGTGCACTTTGTGTTCTGTTTGGTTCACTATTTATTTGTTTGCTTATTTACGGCCTCAGCCTGCAGAGCTGTATCTTTTCAGTCAAGCTTTAGAGTCTGCTCCTTTTAGTGCTCTGTAAGGCTCTCTTTAGATCCTCAATGTGTCTCTAAAGATGTAACGTTTATTAACTTCCTGATTTTCCAGCTCATGACACTTTTGTGGCAATGGAAAATACAGAGAACAAAGAGCTCAGAGACTTAACATAGTTGTTAAAACAGTTATTTTCGTATTAGCACCATGTCATTAGCATGGACACTCTCTTTGGTAACAGACTTCTTAAAACTGCTACTGCCAAAAACTGCTGCTTTATCTAAAAGTGACTAAAGCTCCATTTGCTAGAGACCTATCAGCAATTCAAGAAGGCAGAAGACTGAAGATGCCATTTCACATATGTCATTCCCAAAGCTTGAAGCGAAAGTACCCTTCGTACATCCATGGGTTGTTAACATGTTTAAGAAAAACAGTTACATTTTATTGAGGGCTTACAGAAGGTGCCTTTTTGAAAACTTTTGTTAGGTTACAAGTAGATGAATAACACTAATTAACAGGGAAATGTTGTTGCTGTAGGTGGTAGTTCCTGTAATGTACATTAGAAGATACATCTGTCAGTCCATTAAAGTCAGTGTTATCCAAATGGATTTATAAACATTAAATACATCTTACCATAAAACATAAATAATGTAACTCTGTTTTGACCTTTCTGAAAGTCCCTATGAAACTAAAGAATGTTCATTAATAGTATTTTTGGCCAGCTTCCACAAGTAGGCTGAAGGATTTTAAACAAGATTAACTTCTATTTGCAAGATGATAGATTCCCACCAAACACTGTTGCTTTGCAATTGTTTGAGTTTCTAAATTTAGAAACTCCATAACCAAGAGGGGGTGAAGCCTACCTGTCAACTGAAAGCAACTCAGAGTTGAGATGTGGTGCTTGGTATGCAAGCATGAAAACCAATGGTGGTGGTGATCTGGAGAGACTTTCTGAGTAGCTGTGTGAATGTGGTAGTATGGAGGGTGACAGTCTACTTCCAGCCAAATTTTAAAAAATAATTTGGTGGACAGGTTGTGGAAATATCCAACGTCTTGCTGTCAATGTAAGAGATGATCTGTTTCCTGCCAAGCCGTTTCTAATTCCTCAGAAAATGCCTCCAGCTTCTCTGCATGTGTTAATCTCACACAGAAAGAAAAAACCAAGAAAAAACCTCATTTTTAAAAGATTGTGCCACTTATGAAAATGAATATAAAAGGAGCATTCTAAATGTATTGTTCTTTGAGGATCAGAAAATAAAAAGCAAAATACTAATGTTCAGCAAAGAATGAAATGGTGGGGTGGTATTGCTATGGTTGTGTTAGGGATGGGAAGAAACATTGGTGCAGCTGCTAAATGTAACAGCCACCTCCTCTTCAAGCTGAATGAGGGAATGTTTAAATCCATCTGTGTTTAGAGATAGTTGGAAATATTGAAACAACCCCTAAAAATTCAATTCATGTATAATGCTGTTCGTTATTCTGTTGGAGCAGTTTCTTGGTGGGCTGGAAGTTAAATGCAGAGGTAGGGAAAGGTCTTTGACTGCAGCTGGGTGTCAGTAAGTGTGAGGAAAAGGGCAGGCACACTACAGGAGCACACAGGTAAGGAATAGGGAAGCTCACGCTACAACCAAAGAAGCAGTTATACCATGAGCTAAGAGAGTTTTATGTACAGTACTTGCTAAAAAGAGACATGAAGCTGTGAGCAAGGAAGCTATCTCTGCTGCTTGATTCCTGTTGTGTTCAAGAAAATTGAGCTTTAACATACAATTTGCCGTAGATTGCACTGAAGAAATTCCGGACTCCATCATCAGTTCCTCCTCCTGAGACAAACAAGGATTTAAAGCCTGAATTTTGGATAGATGTTTAGGTCAAAAAGGTGACACCATTTTGTTTTAATAATGATATTTTCTTATTGGATATTGATAAAGGGGTAAGCAGGACACTAACTTTTATTAGGCACTCTATTTATCAAGAGATGGGCCTGTTCCAAAACATGATTTTCTGTGGGCAAGACAAACAGAAGGTATAAGGAGGTATACGGTGTACAAGCAGAGTGAGCATTGCAGCTTTTTGAACCTTTACTGACTCTCCAGGGTCTCTGCCGCCCTTCTTTTTCCTCACAAGCTCTCCTCCTTCCACCTTTTTTTTTTTTTTTCTCAGAAACAATTTGTTGACTGAGGTGTCACTACCTGGCTCCTGATGCCCAGAAAACAGCCATCAACTGAGCTTGCTGTGTTTCAAGTTTGAATTTATGAAAATAATGGAATTGATAATATTCCTATAGAGCTGTATCTTTCTATGGGTACTGCACTTTTAATTATTTAATATATTCCAAATGGATTTAGTAGTTGCTCTCAATGTAATTAAGAATGAAACAAAAGCCCTTTTTAATACAATATGGTTTAGATACTGGGAAAATTGTAAACCTTTAGGTGGAAGTGATTCAGCCCGTCCTTATAGGTGATTTCAAAGGCACAAAAATGTGAAGCTTGCTTGTTGCCAATGTGGGAAGTGAACGTAATTATGACTTTGCAGCTGCTTCTCCTAAAGAAAACAAACAAGACGACTCACACTTTTTATTGCAACTAAAAAGGAATATGCTCAAAGGGAATATATTTATGCCAGAAAGAAGAAGCTATAACCAAGGTAATACTGTCCTATCAAACTCATGCCAAGCACATTCACAACTATGGTATGAAACTGGGAGAAGAAAAACCCCTTCCTCTGCATCCGTTTCCAATATAGATTAAGCTGGAAAATAAACACTGGAAAAGGTTTAGCTATGACAATTCTGTGTAGGTCTGTAGGTATCTGTGTACATGTAATAGTGACATTTGTACTATACTAGACTGAAGGTACAATGCTTACATCAAAAAACCCTACCCCAAAACACTGAACTCCAAAATTCCCAAAAAAGCCTTTTCACTCATTAAAAAAAACTCAGCTTATTTTTTTGTTGTTCGGTTTGTTTTTAAAATGCTCAACAATTTATCATCTGTCCAACTTCTTTTTTCCTCTACTGTTATTTGTTTTTATTGCCCGAGCTTCGGATCATTAAAAACAGGTGTTTACTTAATTATTTCTCAAAGAAAAAGAAAGTGTCTTGGAGGGGAGATGAATACCTTGCTGATACAAAACTGTCAGTATGTAATTTTTTTTACGTGTCTGTGATGTACAGCAGTAAAATATTAATATCACAGGTCAAAATAGTTGGGACAAATACTAAGCCAGTGTGTTTTGTGCTGAGCGTCATGGAGAGGCTCCTGTGGTGAATAAAGGCTTGCTGTATTGTTTTCAGATGACCTGGGTTAATCTTTAGATCAGGATAGTTCACTATCTTGATTTGAAGTATGCAATTCCTTATTCTTCCTTCTTTATATGCTTGTTGTTCAGCATAAATCCAGTAAAAATATCCAGTCAGCCTGTATATAATTTGATGCCAAGAGGTACACAGAAATCAGAAAAAATGATGAAGAATATTAGTTTGCATGACTCACTCATAAAATTTGTATTTTGTTATGCTTTTAATGAAGCACTTACCAGAGAAGTAGTAGGAACAAATATTTATGTCTCCTGATGAAGATATTTTTTCCCCTTAGTAGAGTCACCTGCAGTTCATACACTGTTATCATTAAGTACCCAGAAACAAAACATGTACAGTACAACAATGCATTCTTTATTTGTAAAATGCGTCACATTGCTTCTATCCTGCTTCTCACAGATCAGAGCTTTAATAGGAATAGAAATAAGAAACTTAACATATGTGACCTTCTGACCAGAGAGTGTTAAATTCCAAGGACTATATTGCTCCACCAGTTTTTTCTTTTATTTGAATGTGTATTGATCATAGTTCTGTCAGAAATGGCATGATTTACAATTGATATTAGGTTATGATATGAATTACATTCAGATACACGGAAAGAAAAATTGTGGAGGAGTAATTCTTGCTGAGAATGTTGAAAACAGTTCCCACTTAACCTTCAAATGTAGTGGAAATAACACTATTGTATTTAGGTAAAGTTTTATCTTCGGGAAACATCTGCGTCTGTACAAAAACTTTATCTTTTTCTGACCAGTGCAATAGTTTGTGTTAACATTTGGATCTTGAAATATGCAATTCCACAAGTGCATGACCATTGTGACTTGATTAATGAAGTCTGCCAATGCAAATATTGTTTATTCTGGGCAAAAAGCCTTGAAATAAACCCACAGAAGGTTCTACTGCATTGCAGATCCAAATAGGTTTCTGTGCCTTGGAAATGTTCAGATACTTATAAAATTTTAGCATTAGCTTGATATCATCTGCACTTGAATCACAGGAAAACTGTCAAGAGTATAGTTTGCTCTCCTTAACTATTTGTAAAATAGTGATTTTATCTATTTTTTATTAAAACATTTCCAAGAAAATGAACAAATAGAATGCCTTTCTGTTTCAAGCCTACAATCAAGTTGTACTGAGAATCCTTTAAGAGAAACAATCAGCTGAGACCTCCATTTCAATCCTGCAATGGTATGAGTCCCAGCTATTCAGAGAGAAGTTTATTTTATTGTGTTTTATGAGCTGCTTCTTGAGTCTGTAGATTTTTGGTATGTCATCTAGATTTTCTCCAGACACAAAAAAATCATCCAGGTTTCACAAAGCTTTTTCTATTTTGAAGCAACTACCATGATCATCACAAAACATACTGGCCATAAAACTCTTTAGACAATAGTTCAACATCCCCATTCAATAGTTACTATTAAAAAAGCCTAGGAGAAACAGCAAACATGATTTAAGATAGGAGGTCTTTTGATCATTTTACTTTGTGCACTTATATAGTCATGAGATAATATTTGGAATACACCTGTTTGCACAATTCAGGATACGTTTTCTTTTGAGAACAACTGTGGTGTTTTCTGAGGTCCATTCAGGACAGTGTGTTAAACATTGCTTCAAAAAAGGCTAATGAAATGAACCAGAACCATGAACCTTATGACTATGTTCTTTGTGTGCGAGGGGGAAAGAAGACCTAAGGAATGGTAACAAAGTGTTATAAATTGGCTGGAAAGGGAACATAAGGTACTGCTGTCATCTAGGAGAGATTTCAAGTGCAGAGGATGAAGGATTTGCTGTTCTGTCTGCTTGCAAAATGAAAGCTTATGTTAGGGCCTGTGTTTTGGAATCAAAATCATGAGGCCCAAAGGCTGCTTACCAGATGACTTTTAATTCTAATAATTGCGCCTGCGATATATAAAATGTGTTCAAGGAAGACAAAACTACAAGAACAGTTAGCATTAAGTAAAATGGTTTGTCAACAGATGTTTGAAGTGTTTACAGAACTGTTGGGAAAGGAGGAAGTGAGGTTCCCTTTTAATTTCTGAAAAACCTATTGGACAAGCTATATGATGGTCCTCTCTGAAAAGTACAGCAAGAGGCAGTAATTTTTGTGATGTTGAGTGTAGTGTTGAGGAAGAAATTTCATTGGGAGTAGTCAATCTAGAGAGGCTGGTAATGAATGCTTCAGAATGTGTATTTACCAGTTAAATTGTATCTATTATTGTGTAAGCATACAGCTTTTTCTGCCATATGAAGACAGGATAGGATTTTTGTTTGTTAGATTTTTTTTATTTTTTTTTTAAATGCTTCATGGTTGAGTTGACTGAATTTAGCATGCTGTAAGTATTTCCATGACATATAGTATTAGTATATAATACATAGAATATAGTATTAATATATAATACATATATAGTATTACAGTGTCCTGCTGTTGCATAGTAAGGTGGTTCAGGAGCACCCCTGGTTTCAGGTGTGTTAAGGGACCAGTACAACTGAGAAGTGGACTCAAGTCATGCTGGTTTCTGGTCTCAGTCTTACTCAGGCTCCCTTCTTAACATATCCATAATGTTTCTGTCCTGTGAGGATCCCAAAAGTTTATTGGGTATTCTGTGCTTCAATACATAATCTTAAAGCTGCCTTTTAATCCTGACCTACTCTGACAACAGTTTGAAGAACCAAGAAGTAACCTCAATGACATTGTCTAAAACACTGTAATAATGCTTTCATCTAATCAGAGAAAGGTCTTTGACATAATTCAGGAGTATCATTTTCAGGGACATTGCATAGATGCATCTTTCCATGAAGTAACAACATTTTTTAAATTCCCATTGTCTAAATATGCAGATTAAATAGCTCAAATGTGTCTAACCTTGCTTTTCCTGAAGACCAAGAACTTGTCCTTCAATATTGCCGTAGATAATTGCACATGAAATTTCTATTCGTTGGAGGCTGGGTGTATATTTCTTCTGCACAGGTTGCTATTGGTAGGTTGGTATTCCCTTTTTTTTTTTTTTGGATGCAGTCTGTCCAGTTAGGGTTAACATCTGAGAGGCAATTTCTCCTCTAGCTCCCAGCTTAAGGCAGCAAACCCTTCCGTCCTCACATGGACCAAACACCTCATGTTGTTACAGCATATTCTTCAGGGGAATTTTTTGGGGGATATATGACCAGCCTAGCATCATCAAGATGAAAACCTAATACAGGCTCTTCTCTAGGTATTGGCATGGCATTGAAGCTTAAATCACTACTTGTCACTACTTATATCTTGTTGAGATTGACATTTCCTAATGACATTTCACTGCTATTGTCCTTCTGAGTCTGTCCTATCACATAAAAAGTCCATGGGCATAGGACTTGCTTTCCCTTAAGCTGATCATTTTTTGGAAGGAGGAAAAGATGGGAGGAATGACTAAAGTTCACCTTGAAGTTTACCTTAGTTAATATGGAAAAGAAATCGGAGGAAAAAGGTGGTCTCTAAAAATTGGCCAAATGCTGATTTTTTGAGAAGTTTTCACATTACCTAGTATTGCTAAACTCAAGAGATGAAAAATTACCCACTTAAAATTGATTCAATTACTTTCTTTGAATGGTCTTTTTCTTGAGCTTCTCTTGCTCATCTCCAGTGTATGTAATTGTCAGTTAATGCTGCCCACACCGCGTTTTTGTGAGAAAGGTGACTTTAAGTCTTGTCTGCTGAAGATGTTGTCACTGATTGTTCTCTTAACTATCTTTACCCTTTTGCTGTCTGTGCTTGTCTCCAGTTACTCCCATTTCCTTAAGTTCTTTATCAGTTTTTCTTATCTATTCAACAGCTGCTATATAAATAATTTATGAAAACTTTAAGATCTTTGAGGATGCATTCAATTATATATGAATAAACTAAATGTTACTATAGTCAATTAATGATTAATGATTTTATATAGTTATATATTTGTATAGGTATACCAGTGTTTTCTGGATGCTGTCTTTTTCATCAGATTTGGAAAGACCTTTAAAATGAAAATTATTCTTTACAGTATTCTTTCATAAATAAGTTATGAAAATCCTTCCAGTGATGTATCAGACTGTTTTACAGATGCTTTGGCTATTATTCATTATGAGATATTATTCATGAGCAGTTGACATTAGAAGAAAATGGGTAGAAGTACACTTGAGCAGTTTTCAGTCCTCCCCTTTTGAGAGATTATGAGAGATCATTAAAAATGATTGCTTGTTTACCTTTAAGATTCTCCAGTGGAAGATTTTGAAAGTTTCTAACCTGCTGTCTCTGTTCTATGGAGGAAGAAAGTAACTAAGCTTCTGGGTATACAAGTAATAGCATTGGTAGCAATTACCCTTTCCAGCCTGTCCTCTTAATAAAATGTTTGGAACATTTTTGTTAGGATTTCACTTTCCTAACAAATATCTGCATTTTTGTCATCTGATAGCTGGATGTCAACAACAGACGATGACTGAATACTGATCGAGAATTTAAATTAATATTCACGATGAGAGATTCATTTTCTCCAACTGAGTGTGTGCAGTCATGTGATTGTCCAGTGCAGTCACATGCACAGAGCACTGTGGGAGGGCTGTGCTAAGGAGAAAGTGTCTGCTCCCCATCTCTTTTCTCCCAGTAAGTTCTGTCCTTACATTGATGTAGAAGTTGTGTGGTTACTGGTATTACTTGGCACTGATGCATTACTACGAATGATCTATACTCAATGGTCTGTATTGGAGTAATTAACAAGTGTTAATTTTGGCACAGAAACTCTGATTGACTTTTGATCAACCTTCTTTTGTTCCACCAAATGCTCTGACAGAGCCTTCTAGCTTAGATATGTAGGAACTGAGAAAAAAGAGGAATTTAACAGAAGCTGCTGATTTGAAAATACATAGTTTGTCAGAACCCTGAGCCCAGTGTATTTCCAGATTCTCTGTGGAGCTCAACATGGTAGTTAGAAGGAGGCTGAGGGTTCAGAACTGATGGTGGAAATTATTATCTTTGCCAAGCTAGGATAGAGAATCATAATTAATATGTGGTTTTAAATGTTGCTAGTCAAAAATTTTACATACTTGCAGTGGACAACTGAAAACAGGCAGAACTGTAAAAAAAATAAATGAGGAATTTAAAAGATAGTGGACCATTATCCTTAGAAGTATAAAGACAGCAAACTGCTTTGAAAAACAGACATGGTACATTTAAATGGCATCTAGCTCAGATCCAAGGAGGAACAGAGTTATGTGTCAAAGGTAATTGAAGGCACCCTTTGAAATGGGCAGAGCGGAGATGGCGCTTGACCCTGGATCATTTGGAACTCGCAGCAATGCACAGGGACTTTGCCATCATGATAAATGATTTGAGTTTTCACTAAGTGAGTATCTGAGTATCATTTATGCTGACTTCCTGATATTTCACTGCCAAGAGGTCAGCTGCTGTATTTGAGCACAGATGAGAGTCACTTGAAGATGTATCCAGGTCTGGACACCTTGCAGAGAGCAGCACTTAAGGACTGTGTTAGTAGCAGAACTGGGTCTTTTTTACTGGATATTAGATGGATGCCTGTGATTGAAACTGCCACAGAATTGGACATCATTGATGTCTGAGTAGAACCAATCCTGCCTGAAAATCAGAGCATGAATCAGTGATTTCTTGGCTCTTGACAAAGGATGTGATAATGACCAGACTGGATAAGAACCATCAGCCTCTGATTCATTAGGATTCCAATCCACAAATGTTACCTGGGGGCTGATGATTGAATAAAAAAATACTTTTATGACTAAGAGACTGGAATTCAGCAGTTCGTAGTGCTGTGAAGGCACAGCATCTTGAAAACCCAACAAACTGTTTGGTCAGCAGAGGACAAAATCATGATCTGTAATGCAGAGGGTATTACAATTGACTATAAACAATTTAGATGTTTAATACTGGGGATTACTGCAACAAATTAATGCACTGCAAAAGACTGATTATGAGAAGAACACAGGAAACTGGCATTTTTGTGAGCTGCTGCTTAACCCAGTAACACAGAATTCTGTGAAGTCAACGAATGCCAAGTGTTCCCAGAATCTGTGCACATCTTGTTTTAACCAATTGCCACTTAATTGTTCATTGAAATTAGAGATGAAACAAAACCCCTGCATTTCATTGCAAAGTTAGATTATGTTCCAAGTGATTCAAGGATATTTTGGTCATGCATACAAGCCTGGGCCAAATTTAAATGTCAGAATAAATTAGAGATTAATAAATACACAGGGATTTATGGTTCAGGTCTGTTTCTGAGGATTTGCATTGTTACCGAGATCCCCCAAACTTTCTGCCCCAGTTTCTCAACTGAAAAATCGACATAATGAATCTTTCTTTTCCCTGTCATTTGGGTTTTTATTTTGTTTTCTTTTGGTTTGGTGGGTTTTTTAATATTTATTTTACTCAAAAGAGATCTAAGTAAAATGAGGCAGTAAATAGTAAAGTACTTGCTGTCAAAAACCGAAAAGCTTGCCTGAACTGTGAACTGAAACTACTAAAATTTTCTTTTGACTTTTCCTTTTTGTTTCTGTCACAAGGGATTTCATAGGAAGGTATCAATTTCCTACACATGATAATTAAGATTCATATGACTAACTTGACTTAAAATTCAGTAGAATGCTCATACAACCCTCTAGCGATCCCCAAATCCTGAGTTATTAGTCTGAAACTGGCAAGTACAGAATAGTAGAGAGAAAACTGGGACAGATATGTTCAATATTAATGCAAAAAGATACAGAAGAACTATAGTGAAAAATAAAAATAAACTTTCTTTTCCTATGCAGTGGAAGTACCTCAGGCAAAAAAAGTTATTATAATACACATTGAACTTAACTGAAATATAGATCTAATCCTTTAAACATATTCCTCTGTTTTTAATCATATAAAATATTCACTGTAGTCAGTAAATTAGGCAAGAATTGAAGAAGTAGTGGGCTATGAAATTTATTTTGTAGTATTTCCATATAAGTACAGGAAAAGATCTGTCTTTTTCTCTCTTCCACTAGGTTAAAATATTTAATAAATATCCACCAGGAATAATTTGTATTTACAACTGAAAGATAAGACAGACACCTCTAACAAATGAATGTTTAATATAAATAATTCTAATGTTTTAGTTATCTTGCTTTGTTGTGTTACTTCTGGACAGAAAAATGTAAGAAAAGTATTTCAGTGCTTCCATTCCAAAATCAACTATCCAACTTTGAGAATTATATTTGACTTAATTCCTTTCTTACAGATATTATATAGAAAAAATAAATGTATATATCTGAATTTTATTTATATTTGAAGGCAATTGTTGACTTTAGTAAAATTGACATCCATTTCATTTCTTTCTGCTTCTATCCCCGACATTCAGACCTTTAAAAGCATTTTGTTGTTACTAAACATTCTGCTTCTTTATGGATACATGTAAAGTTACTTCCTATTTTTTTTTCTTATTATTTTGCACTGTTGACTCTTATATACAGAAAAAAAAAATAAATCAGTAACTTTGTGAAAATAAATACCTTGGGAGAAAAAGAATTTTAGTGCTTTTACCAGTGAACTGAGGTTTTTTTTGGTTTGTTTGTTTTTACTGGTTTCCTTTTCTTCTCTTAGATGTCTTGTCATTTTGAAAATTTTTCCACTTAGCATATGGTCCCTGTAAGAAACACAGCCCCTAGCATTTTAAAAATTTGGGCTACATAGTGATTATAAAATCATGGAAAGAGGAAAATATTTCTGAGGAAGAAGAGGAGATGTTTGGTGAAAGCCATGTATTATTTTCATGTTTAATTTGAATTCTTCTCTGAATTAAACTTACGATTTTCAAGTTTATAAATTATTATATAACTGACTTTGAGGAATTCTGCAAAAAAATTATCTCTGATTTATCTTTTAATGCTGAGACAGGAATCAGGGTGCCTGAATATTGCCCACAGAATTTTTCCTTGTGTTATTTCTAAATGCTGCCTTGAGTATTTTCTTTTGGTATTTTCTTTCTATATCCCCTCATCCACCTTCCAAGTTTTATACAGATCAAAGATGACAGAAAAATACAGTTTAGCATTTCATCTCTATTTTGATGACCAGAGCTCTGTATCTTTCAGTAGTACTCTGGGGAGTGGCTCAATGTTCTTTGAACCTATGTTACACAACAATGTTTTCTGTTTGATTACTACTTATTGCATAAGAGCCAGTTCTTCTCTTTTTTCTTAGTCTGAAATATCTAAGATTGTCTGGTTTAGGATATCCATAATAAAAAAAAAAAACATTAGTGAAGGAATTCTGAGCATGAGTCTTTAATAAATGCAAGTTAGAGGACAGTGTGTTCTGTGCTCAGTAGATGCATATGGCAAGTGCTTTGAATCAAGACAGGACTAAGAGGAAATGATCTGCAGTCCTCTGCTTGAGCACATGTTTAAATGAGATTAAAAAAAAAAAAAAGCAAAAACAGATTTAGAGGCTTTATTAGACCTCAAAGTGGGAAGCAGAGGTAATGTTTAAGGGTAGTAATGCTTAAATTCTCATGTAACTGCTTAGAAACAGACATGTAATATAAGACAAACAGTCATCTTTGAAATTAAAAGCCATTATGATTTCAGTGTTGCCACAAAATCAATATCCCAGCCTAATTCACCAAAGCCACAGTAAAGAAAATAAAAGCAAATAACTAAAATCTCTTCATGAGATCAACCTGTCAAAGAAAGTTATACTACAATCTGATTTTACGTTGTTCAGTGGCTTACTGAACATTAGGTTTCTTTTATCTTTTGAAGTCTACTGTAGGTCTCAAGAGAAACGAAGCACTGAAAGCACGAAGCCCCTGTATCAGCACATGTCACCAATGAAAAGTAAAATGAACTCTTAACAATGGATTAAATTCTTTTTCTTGACTAGATTCTCTCTTCTTAATTTAAAAAGATGAAACTATGGTAACCTCTTAAACACTGTTCTGTCCCTTTTTGAAGAAGGAGAAGTTTTTATTTCAAGTGTGTCAATATCTTGTCTCCTTTTAGGAGAAAGGCACTTCGAAAAGGAGCCGTTTTCTTCGTCTTGTCTCCCGCACATCATGGGCAGAGAAAGAGTGTTCTTTAGGAAAGATGCAGTTGTGAGCATATAGCCATACCATGTGAGTCATTTGCCAGAGATTCATGGTGGCATGGCTACAGAAGATGGTCCCTGATGACGTTGCAAATGTTAATATTTTATTTAGAAAGATCAAGATCTGCCTGGGTAAATGCACATGTGCTGAGTTGTAGAAAATCCATGATGGCCTCTTTAATACAGGGCTTTAAATAGTCTCTTCAGTAAAAGTAGTTTTATAGTATTTAATTCAGGAAAAATCTGAACTGTAGTTTTAGGACTAATTTAGATATCAAGGATTGATTTTGCTTAATTAATTAGTGACTCAACGTAGGCTCCCAGAGATTTAGGAAGTAGCTACTACAGTATTGCTGTTGTGTACCTTTCTGCAAATGTGGGGTTTGATTACTAAATTCTGCTTTCAGTTGCAGTACAGAAATAGGTTGAGTAAAATCTCTGAAACAAACAAAAATAATTTGTTAGCTCAACACCTCGTATCTCACTCTCAGCAGATCAGAAGTTGTCCCTCAAAATATGTGCCGCGCAATGCAGTGTTATGATAGCAGCTATTGTCTCCTTTTCAGTTGACTAAATTAGCTTCAGTGGAACACCCCACTAATCTAGCTGTACTACTTAGAGAAAAGCTAGTTTGAGCGTCTTTACATGGCAGTGTATTGTGCTTACAGTTGTCTTTTGTTAGGATTTCAATTTGTCACTTTCAGCCATGTAGTGCCGCTTTACTTCTTGGCAACTGTGTGCTGGATATGGAACTTGATAATGAAAGCTGATAAATAATTCTTTAGTATACCTGCAAGAATTCCATCGGCAATTGCCTGGAAGTGCAATATTGATAGTCCTGACTATGGCTGATGAAAAGGTGTAGGGCATTTTCTTCTCTTATATGTTCATAAATAAAAAGGAAATGTATGGCCATTTATATTTAAAGGCCTCACCTAAAGTCTGCTAACATCAGTAAAAGTTCTTCTGTTGATTTCAGTGGTAGGTGAATTACTGGTTTGTACTTCACGGGTAGTTCTGCCTGAAGAAAACTAGTTCCAATATTTAGCAAGCATTAGAAAAATGCAGACATTCCTAGCAAATAGTACAGGATGAAAACAAGAAAAAAGTTAGGTTTAGGGTAATCATGAATGTAGCTTTCCCAAATCAATATAGGGAACATTGTGAAAAGGGTTGTCCGTAAATATATCCAACTGACAGGGAGATATTTCTAGGTGATTTGTGACATCCAGTGTGTTAGTACAATAAGTGGATTAATAGAAATTAAGTCTACTTCAGAAAAAGAACAGGATTTCCCATGTGCTACCACTTCTTGGAAACACCTATTTTCTGAGTAAATGTAAGGTAAGGAGGGAGTATATCTTGTATTATTTATTTCTGACTAGGAATATGTCTCAGGGTGGAGGACTAGTTTGTGTTGGCTGGCATAATTGATTAAGTCTGACTCAGATACAGATAATCCATTGTTTTCTTCTTCTGAGGCAAAGGAATGGCAGAGGGTACTGGCACTAGGATGTTACAGAAGCAGTTTCATATAAACTTGACGAAAGGAACAAACTTACCTAATCACTTTTCAATATCTAAGAAGGAACAGAAAGAACTTCAAAAATTCAACAATAATAGAGGTGATTTGACAAGTCACAGTTGGAACCACAAAGATCATTCTTGTAACATTTGAGAAAATGAAATCTACTTGGTACTCCTTCATCACCGTGCATGCACCCTCAATTAAAGCAGTGCCCCTGATAGCAGGCAGTATAATCTACATTTTATTTCACTCATGAGCAAAATAACAAGTTACTCAGGCCTGCGGCACTCATGAGTGATATGGGCCGTGTAATATCCTCTCCATTGAGTTTCCTATTATTAAGCTTGAAATAAAGAGTTCAAAATTAACTGTGACAATGATTTTATCTAGCGTTGACATCACCATTAGCTTCTGCAGTTTACTGCTAATAAAACTTTAAATTTGCTATTACTTGTAATAACCTTTTTGCCACCTTAGCTGTAGAAATTAGACAAAGAACCCTGCCAAAACATGGATAATGGCATTTGCTAGTTGCATGGGAGAATTGACTAGAAATAGTGGCTGTTATTTATAAAGTGGTAATACAATAAAGCACAATATTTGGGATTAATTTGAAGCACATGCTTCTTTTAACAGACATCAGTGTTTCATGGTTCACATATTTAGCTGACCAACTTTACATGAAGTGTGTCAAAAGGATGAACATTCTCTCTGCAGCTGTCAGGCTATTTTGAAAAACAGACACACAAGCGAGTACAGGTAATTTCATACTTCTGAAGCACTGCTGAGGTCTTCTGTTTAGAATGCATGTTAATGAGGCAAAATCCTGAAAAACTTTTAGATCCTAAAATATTACCTCAAAAGAATTTTATAAGATGCTGTCCTGATCTTTCTTATAATGGTATAAATCAAGAACAACTGCACTCAAGTCATTGGACTTGTACTGTAGTGTAAGTTGTGGAATTGAAATCTGCAGCTCAAAATCCACTGTATTATCCTTACAATCTTTGTTTATCCTTTTGGCATATTTTCTAAACTATTGATTTTCAAGCTTCCTAGGTGCAATTTACAATGATTTCATTGAGGCAAGGATTTCAGCATCTTTCATCTGTCATAGTGCAATCCAGAAATACAGATTGTTAAATATCAGTAAAATCACAGAAAAATTAAGGATAGGCATACCAATGAAGAGGCAAAATCAAAACACCCAGGCTGAAATGCAAAAAGCCATTTAGACCCCCTTAGCTACAGTCTTCTAAGTAGGTACACAAATTCTGTATGACTGCAGTCAGACAGGTCCTAATAGGATGCAGAGGGAACAAGAAGCCATGTAAAGTAACCAGCAGGGGAACTGATTGATGGTGAATACATATCAAATACCTCTTCTCACATAGTTATCACAGCTTGGAATATTGACTGTAAGATATATGCCTATGCTTTTCTTTTAAGATGTATTTTCCTTTTTAGAAGTGGATGGTCACTTATTCTCTTAAATAATACGACATTGGTTAGTGCATTTATGCAGGATGTGAATCTGAGTTCACATCCAAATCTTTTTGCATGCCTGGAACTTGACATGACTTTTAGACTGTATGTTGTTCTAAAGACAGATATCTAGTCAGACTGTTACAGTAAGTGGGGGGGAAAAAAAAAAAAAGAAAAAAAAAAAGAGTTAAAAGGCTGATTAAATAGAAGGGAGCTTAGGAGATCATAGCTCTGTAACCTAGGGATCTGGATATTGCCAGAAAGAGGGGCAGTTCTTTGTTTCAGTCACTACTGCATGGCAGTCACAGTTCTATGTGGCAGTTGTTAAATATTTATAATTTTTGGAGCATAGACTGCTAGGCAGTGTCTCAGATCATAGAGTTGAGAGTGTTAAATTAATATGCTAAACACAGGAATGCCATGCTCTTTCTTGTGGCCTTACTCTGGCATAAGTGATCTTTAATTCTTCATTTTGCATGTGGAAGAACTGTAGAACAGGTAGAGATTGTTCTTTACTGGCCCTGTTTCTTCCCTTTGTCAAAATACGATGGTTGGGAAACTGCAGGGAGATTGATGAAATATGAATTCCATGAAGGACTGAAATGAACAGAGCCAGGGCTTTCTAGGACTACAGTGGCATGAGTGCTAGCTAGATGAATGTCTTCTTGATTGTCTCGTGGAATTAGAACATGAGGGTAAGAAGTCAGTGCTCCCAGCAATATGCTGATAGCATGTGGGTGTAGATGTTGATAGACAGGCTTTTAGAGCAGTGAAGTAACATTTTTAATTGGAGAGGCACCAACTCTAGCCTTGAAGCTCTGCTGACACTAATTCTTATAGTAATAAATATGTTGAATATATTGTGAATCATTTCTAATGTGCTGGACAATGCACTTCCCATACTTCCAAGTTCAAGGAACTATTCTGAATTTCCGTTTGAAAATGCTGTGGGTGTACTTGCATGTGATATCTGAGAAAGTACCAACCAGAGGATAAAATGCTCTGAGTAGTTTGAACGTGCAAAATGTTTTATTCTGTGTCCTCTTGCTTCCTGCCTAGAGAAGAAGAATGCTGGGAGGGATAGGGAGGGACATTAACCACATTTTATCACCAAAATGATGGATTTGCAGTAGTTTCTTTTGTGCATATCTTGCTACTTTAGTAGTCTTTTGTTTTTAGATCTATCAAAGTTAAGCAGTATTTTAGACACTGTTCCTGAAAAGATTATCCTTACCTCTGTTTATGTGCTGAAATCTCAGTTCAGTGGTACCTCTGTCATGAAAGAAATGCTAAAAATTAAATGTTTGTGTAATTATTCACAGATGTAGGAGTAGGCAACACCAGCAGTTTCCTGAGTTGGTCAGAAACCATGGTAAAGCCAGTATGTATATCAGTCAGATTTTTCTTCTAATGGAGAGATATTTTTTTTTACCTGGTAAGAGAAGCAACGAAAGTTATATCTATGCCACTTTTGATCTTTCAGGGTATAGTAGATGTTTTCCAGCAATTTTTGCAAAATACATCTTGACCTTTACAAGCTTTATCTGAATGACACAGATCAGGTAGTGGTCCTGCCTATGTGATTAAATACAGATGTTGCTAATATATTATGATCTGATATGCTTTGGCTGTGATTTCATTGCCTTTAGGGCTATGACTTCAGAATACTTCAGATATTTTCAATCAATCACCTTTTAATTAAAAATGTGATTTAAATTTTCTTTTTTTCTTGCACAAGTGAAATTCCTATCCTAAAATTACACTCTCTTCCCCTTTCCCATCCTGCCCCATTTTTTTCATTTTGGGTGTACATTTCAACCAGGTCATCATATGTTACCTTAGGTGGAATGAGCATACTTAAAGACTATACATGATCTTGTCATGATACAGCTGCTAAAAAAGGGTTCTGCGTTTTAAGTTGAAAGACCATGGCTGGCTTAGCTTGATGGTAAACATACTAGAGAGTTAATGTCAAAATTAGGACATTTTTTTGACTGAGATGCACTATAGAGAGAGAATTGGATATTGACCTGCTTGAAATTCAAATTGGGTGTATATGCAAAATAAACTTTAATCAAAATTTATGAAAGTCTCTCTTTTAGAGAGAAGGCATTGCTTTAAGTGTCAAAGTCTGTCAAACAATCCTTCTCAGTGGGTACTTGTGTCACTTATCTCTGAGTCAGCGCAGTGGAGGAATCAGCAGAGGAGGGCAGTGTGGGTTGTGGATGTCCTCAGCATACGAAATGGCTGCTGTGCAGTGGGAGTGCTGCAGTGCCACGGCAGTCACCATTTCTCTTGCTTTGAACTTTGCTTCTTTCCCTGGCTTAGGGTTCTCTCTAGCTGGCCTGACCAGCTGTCTGGTTTCTACATGTCTTTCTCAGGCCAGACAGGGCTAATGTGGACTGTCTCATTTTCTCCTGTAGTTTTTATAGAGAGCAATTAAATTTTGTGGGATAAGTAGAAAGAGAAGAAATTGAGGAGGAGGAGGAGGAGGAAAAAAAAAGAAAAATACTTCTCTCAGTGCAGCATTTGTTTTGGCTAAGTTAAAGTAACTGTGGAAGTATGATTGTAGAAGCAGTAAACTTCCAGCTAATGACAGAAACAATTGTTTTTAGTGTAACTTAATTATGTTAATTAATTTGACAACTTGAGAGAAGGGAGTTTTTGTATGGATGAGTGTTAGCTGGAGAGAATTCCCGTGGAGTGGAGACAGAAATTGCGATTTAGCACCAGTGAGTGGAGAGAGATCAGTAGGATGTACAGTGAGAAGACTGTAATGGGCCATAAAACTAATGTCTTTATTGAGTCCATGATTTTTAGTATCCATTAATTATTGAGTTCCTGGATTAGCTCTGGAAAGTATTCTGTAAATCTTGTGTGGGAGTGAAGACTGAAAGGTCATTGGGGAGGGGCCATTTTGTGAAAATGTTTTCCTGCTAATAGCTGTATTTGTTTTTATTGGTCATATGAATTTAGTTTGGCACAAAAATATGTGAATTGTTTTTTAAATGGTTGCTATGAGGACACTGTCCTCCTCAGTACAGAGTTCACTAGATGGTAAAACAGCATACCATACCATCACAGCTTGCTTTAAAAATGTATAAACCCAAAAATGACTCCAAGAGGCTTTTGATGTGGGCTTATACTTCTTCATCCTGCTCTCAGATGCAGAATTTGCTCTAATAGTAAAAGTGTACAGGATATCCAACAATCACATGGTATTAGGAAAGGAAAAGGGTTTTGGAGTACTCTAGAGAAATAAAAGTTCTAAGGAAAGTTAATAGACTTTATTTGGACCTTTTATCAAGCCTGAAAGAGAAGAAATAAATTCCTCAGTGAAGTATCAGACAGAACTGTTGGTAGAGTGAGTGTAACACCTCTGGCACTGACACATCCCGCTCCCCCCTACTGGCTTGTGGCCTTACCTCTTTCCTTGTCCCAGCTCCTCTGAATCTGCCAGTGAGCTGAGCTATTTAGATAGTGTACTGGATTAATTTTCTTCTGATCTGAGGAGCTGATTTGGCTCCCTGCATGGTTGGGTGAACACTACAGGCAATGAGGCAGGAGCAGGGCACCGGCAGAGCAGGGTGCCTTCAGCAGTGGTTGGTTGTTGGATCAGCTCAGGCATTTCAGCTGGCACTTCAGCCAGGTGGGTTAGTTTGTGGCATCAACACCTTGGTATGTAGGCCAGCTGGACAGCTTGAGAGAGAAGGGAAATAGGCACCTGAGGAATAGGGGAGGGAGAGGCTGTCAGCAGAAGGAGGTGTGTGAGAAGAAGACTATGGTGGGTTATAACCAGTGTATCAGCTGGACCTGTGATTATTTTTTCCAATTCAGTAGTGTTGTGAATTTCAATTTCCATGAACATTTTTTGAAGGTATTTTGTAGATCTCTGCCAAGCAGAAGTGAGAATAACAGGTTTGAAAGTTTACGAATGCTGAAGAGCGATTAAGCCATCAGGAAAAAAACAGCTGTAAAAATGTTAGCCTGTGAGAGCTAACATACAGTCCTCTGCCATTGCTAGCAGGAACTGAGGGAAAACCCCACACTTTTTTACCTTAGCACACAATTTGTCCTTAACAGTATTCCTTAGCAGCTTCGAGAGAAATTGCACTTTCACTTTTCTGGAGCTTTTAGTTAGTTCTCTAAGGTCCACAAGGCAAAAACTGCTGGCAGACCAACCACGCTGAACAATCCTTCAAGAACTACTAGGAGAAATTGTCCTCAAACATTTCATCTTTTGAAAAACCATCTTTCTTCTCAGAGAAGACAGCCAGTCTATTAGCTATAAAATATAACCAGCTCTGATACTGCAACAAATCAGGCATTTGGTGGTAGGCACAGGAAACACAAGCTTGTATATAGAGTCTCAGCTCCTGGAGCAACTCTTGTTCTTGTAAGCATTTAAGGGAGGCTGAAGTGCTGCCACAGCATGAGATGTTATTCTGCTGGCTGGTGACATCCATAGTATGTTTTATAATTTTATTTAAAAAAAAAAAAACAAACCCACAAAAAAAATAGGTACAATTAAATACAAATAAAGCAAGTGTCGTGAGAATGAAGGAATGCTTGAAGCTATAAAGCAACTGTAACAAATCAGGTTGTACTTGTCTGACTCTTGACATAGCCTAAAATAGTAATCCTGAATAACTGTTTTTACCAGGCAGCTCAGACTTAATTCCCAAGTCCCATTACTTGAGCACCTCTGTCGCACACAGAGCTTCAGAGTCTTCCTTGCAGAGAGGCAGATGCAGGCAGCGCCTTTTGACACACATGGGCATTTCACAATGAGTAACTGCTGTCCTCCTTCCTTTATCGTAATTTTCATTTTTAAAGAGAGAAGGAAAACTACATGTTAAAAATAGATGTATGGTCCTGGAAGCATAATACTGCAGGAGAAGAGTGTTTGCATTTATATCACTTAAGCAAGGCCATTGGTCATAACCCTGGAAAATCTTAAAATCATGGTTTTATTATGCACAGAAAGACTACTTTAGGTAGGCTTCAGGAGCTTGTTTGTTACTGGGAGCATAGACCATAAGAAGCCAATGTTATCATGTTCATAATAAGTGGAGCTTTGTAACATATTTTTCTCTTCATATCGCTGTTAGATTTATAATATTACAAGCTACCAGAACAACCAGTGTGTCTGTGTTTAAAATACAAACTTTTTTGTGTAATGATTTACCACTAAATCCTAATGTATTTTTGTTTTGTTTCATTTCATTTTGTGGCTCATTTCTTGCTGTGCACTCTCAAAGATCTTCAGCTCTCTGCTTTTTTTCTGAGTCACGAATGAATTTTTAAAATAAGCACTTGTACTGTGAACCATAAAGAAAAATACAGAGATGGAATCAAAAGAAGGTGGTAAATTACTTTCAGTGTTCTGCAAAGAAACTTTCACTTGGCTTTTCCTGTTGTTCTGAAACTGTGAAAATCAATATAGAAACATATATTCTGAAGGCAGGTCATCTGTGCACCGGGTGTTTGTAGCAGTAAGCTTTGAAGGGGATACTTATGCCCTACCTGACATGAATCTACAGTTCTTTGCACTAAGTGTCCTGATAGCTGTGGCTATCCTTTGCCATGGCTATTACTTTTTACTGTTTTGGACTGCTGTCTTTTATTACGGATTCACCAATAGATCAATATGACACAAGCAAGATAAAAGTCAGTTTAGCTGTACATGTCTATTATAAGCTTGAGATGTGAGAAAGCATTTTTTTTTTGATAGAATGGATATGCCATCCACTAGAAGCCTCACAAATGCTACTTTCCTGTTAAGTTCCTGTTAAGTAAACCCTTTTCCTTTTAGTTTCCCTCTAATCAATCCATGTCTGAACATCTTTATTTTGAGATCTGCTTGGCCATTCAACATCATTGAATTGAGGAAAAAAAGATTTGAAAAGTGAGAGTAGAAGTTGTTTGCCATGAGAAAGAGGCAGTAGACGGGAGTGCTGACATGTCCATACCCTAACAAGAGAAAATCACGGTATGCGTGCTCTATTATTAACTTTATTGTAAGTCAGGGTGAAGCTTGCCAGTTTTAAACTGACAGCATGAAAACAAAGAAGTATGGATTCTGTGAGGAGACTTCAAAACTTTTGAGAACAGGTGGAAATTGCCATAATAAAATCTCTGTTATGAAGTTTTCTAGCAGAATAAAGAAATACCCTGGAGCCATTTTCTGATCTGGATAGGAGAGAAACCTAGTGGGTCCATGAGACCTGGTGCTGGCAGGAACGGAGTGCTGGGTGAATGAAGCCTGCTCTCCTAGAACCTTTTGATTGTCTTCAGGGTCAAAGGAGCGTAGGACTGATTTTGAAGCTTTTCCTTAAATTAGGATGTATATGAAGGTTTCCTTTATTATCCTTCACAGGACTACTTTTCCTGCTTAACAACCTGGCTTCATGAAATGTTTTGAAAATCTCTTGGAGACTCTTTGTCCATTTCTTGCAATTGACAACAGTTAGAAAAATGATTACAAGGAACACAGGTATATATCTACTATGATAAAATTCTTGTGCTAATATGTATAATATTGGCCCTCATCAAACCAAGTTTCCAGATTTTCACAGGTTTGTCACCAATTTTGAACTTCAACTTTTCCCCCCATATTTTGTGTCTCAATTTGTGATGAACCCCATTAAACTGTTTGTAGACTCACAGCTGAAAAAAGGCTGAGGAACTGGATGTTTATGTATTTGCTTTTTATTTATAACTGTGCTTTCCTGGAATTGTAACCATAAAAATGGCATCAGTAATAGAGTAATAAATGTACGCTGAATATTCTTGCTGAAAATACTTTGCTCTGGAAAAAAATATACTCAGTAGTTTGTTGGGTAATACAGTGTTCATTTTGAGTGAGTTCAAAGAAAGATTGTGCATGAAAAGTTAAAATACTTTTTGTTTTTTTTCTGAGGCGTCCTCCTTTCATGAGATTTTTTCCCTTAAATACCTATCATCAATGCAATCTGTTATATTCCCAAAGCAGAGCAACAGTATTTTTAGAGGTCAAAATGTAAGTTTTCTGGTTTGAGGAGCATCTCAGAAGGGACCAAACCTAAGCAATAAGGAAGAACCCTAATCTTCTGATACTGATTTCTTAAAAGATCATGCCCTACAAAATCATCTTTGCCTCCCAAGGCAGCTATGCAGAGGTGTGCCTACCTTCTTGCTTCATCAATACTACCAGTGCTCTTTACTGGAAGTAGTAATGCTTTTGCAAGAAATATGTATGAGTGGAAGGGCCTATGATGGTTCTCCATGTTACAGAAGAGAGTCTCTACAGGTACCCTGAAATAACATGGGAGAGATTCCTTTGTCTCTATGAAACCTTTTTTTTTTTTTTTTAAGTTACTGGTACAATGACTGCAACAGTAGTGGTAATAGCAATGCAGAAGTCCTATCCCAGAAGGACTTTCAGAAGTGTTTAAACTGTCAGCTTTTATAGGTGCTGTTAATTTCTCTGTCCCAGGAGATCATCTGCAGTTGAAATTTAAGGTAAATTTGTGTACATGCTGCATAGTTTGGAGTGACTCTTCCAAGGCACAGAATACAATGTGTTTCAGTTGATGCTAGTTGATATGGTTGCTTTATAAAATGTCTGGGATTTTTTTTGTGTGTGTGTTGGGGTTCATTAATTTTTTAATTTTGTTTTCTAACGCTTTTTTTTTTTTGGTGTCAAGTGGAGGATCTTTCAATTTGTCTTTGAGCAAAGTCCTATTAGTGGAACTGTGTGTGCATTAGGTGGCCTGAAAAGGTGGTGTTCAAGGTGGTGTTCATTTCAAACTGTGAGCTCAGTCTTAGCTTGATATTTCTGAATTGCATGCCAGCATGTATAGGGACATACAGTATAGGCAAGTATGCAGCTGAGGGCAAACAAGTAGTAATTACTTGAATAAGGAGGGTGAGAAATTGAAGTGCTAAGGCACTGGATTCTTCTTCAGTGACTCACAGTATCAATGTTGTACATGTTCCCAAGGGTTAGCAACACTCTGAGTGAAGCTATCAACGTCTTTTTTATATTCAGTCCCTCTTATTAATGGTAATTGCTGCTGCATTTTTATTTTTTTTTTTAAAGAAAGAAAAATAAAATATCTTTTGTCTGAATATTTTTGAGATGGCAGAAGAAAAGTGGCATTGTTTGAAAGTCCCAGTGGTGTTGTAATGAGACTTCACATAAACATTAGATCAAGCAACCACAAACAGTCTGTGAATTATTCTGGGAAGTTTTTAAACGTGGGATATATGACATTATTTAAGTATTTATAAATGTCATCTCATCTGTTACAAGGAAAGCTAATAGACTGTTTTGCAGACATTTCAGCTCCAAAAAGGAATTGCTTCTGTAATCTATTTCTATAAAATCGGCAAAAGTGGAAGCAGACGTACTATGGGTCAATACCAGTGAAAGGCCTCTCTGCAGACAAAAGATTCACAGTCCATTAAATTTTAGGTCTGCCCTGATATGGATTCCTCTGATGTATTACTATTATATCCTATTTTTGTTGACTCAGTTACTGTGTCAGCAAAACCAAACATTTTGGCTTGTGTCCCAGCATCAAGCTGTCTATGGAGGATATGTGTTTGCCTCCACCACCATGACAGTAATGAGAAACTGGCATTAGTTTGATTTGCATAATTGTATACTTCTAAGTTAGACTCTGTGTCAGTAGGAGACAGCTTATTGTGATGATACTCACTGCACATTATTCGTTTTGTGTGATCAGCATTTATTTATGCAAATTTCATCATTA
Organism: Podargus strigoides; assembly: GCA_028020825.1. Lineage (NCBI taxonomy): Eukaryota > Metazoa > Chordata > Aves > Caprimulgiformes > Podargidae > Podargus > Podargus strigoides. The sequence goes on along the minus strand of CM051627.1, from coordinate 14,784,434 downwards.
CAAGAGGTCATTTTCCAACCTTCTACCATGAAATCACTTTCTCTGGCAATGAACAGTAACAAACACCATAGGAGAGCAGCCAGGTATATTTGTCATTCACACTTATTGGCCAAGACACTGCAAAGGGTTTATTGTGTGTGTGCATATGTTTTTAAAATTATGTTTTATGAAAGACTGACAGCTCTGATGACAAAACTAAAATTTTATAGACCACATGTGATTATTTTAGACAAATGCTGTCAAAAAAGGCACACACAAACCCCAAACCAAGACCAACTCACTGTCTCACTAGTTCTGAGAGTTTCTTTAAGAATAATTTATAGACTGAAAAAAATATTTTGTGTTCCCCAGATGATCAGTGGAATGTTTTCTGTGATAAGAAGCAGAACCCTGTAATTTATTCATGTGAGAGATAAAAAGAGAGAATAACAAACTAGGATGTCCCACTTGTAACAGCAACCTGAAATAGCAATAAATGTTGAAGAAGCTTATCAGAATCATTTGGAACTTAAGGATTCATGAACTAACCTTCAAGACTCTCCTGACAAAAATGTTTCCGAGGTCACATTGTTTATCTTATCATTAGTGGTAGAGGAGCCTCTTAAGGTTTAGTTTGCAAGTCACTGAAACGGCCAGAACCAGAAATTACACTTTTCCCCAGGCAATCATTTCTAAGTTTAAAAAAAGTTAGAATATGTCAGTGCTTAGAAGGTAGGAGGAAATGACACAGAACAGGTAATTTGGGGGCTAGTTGACTCTGACAGACCGATGAGTACTTAACAGATTGTATCTTCACAAAAGGCACAGAGAGTTCACTGGACTTGCTAGCATGCAGACTCTTCCTGAAAGGAAAAGAATGAGAGCCCAAATATGGCTTTACCTTTTATTTTCCTCAAAATAATCAGTAGGAATCCTGGAATTCTGAGCAGAAAAAAAAAATTAGATGTACTATATCAGCGGTTAAACTAAAATCATATAAGTATTATATATACAAAACAAAACCCACAGGTGGGCCACATTTACAAGGAGTGATTGAGTTTCTAATGGTCTTTTGTTTGCCAAAAAACTCTGTTAATCAGATGTTGTACCGCACAGGAAAAAAGAAATACACTTCGGAAGAATGAATGTAGTTTACATCTGTTTATATGCTCACTAAGAAAGAAGCATTCTAATAGACAAGCACAGGCATCTGGGGGAGAAATTTCTATCCACAGGTGTGCATCAGATGATTAGTTTCTAAATATTTTTGCAGACCTTGCTTCATGTGGGAGTATAATCCTCTGTCCCAGCATACGCTGTTCCATACTTCTTGAGACAAAAGGTTCTTAAAGAAAACTCAGCTGGGCAGCCAATGCTGTATAAGCCCCATTTGGTAAATGAGGAAATGTGAGCTCAGAGTTTAATAAGAATATGCTGTTCTTTACACCACTTACCCACAGTCAGTTGACATTCTGGATTAAGATTAGAAACTGTATAGTCAGGATTTCCTGATATTTTTCTGATTTTTTTTTTTTTTTTAGTTATGAGCCAATTGAGAAAGAAGGGGAGTTAAATTGAAAGAACTGTAATAAGACTAAATTCAAAAACACAATGAGAAAAGGGAATCCGAGAAGAAAAAAAATCTATAGAAGAAAAGTGAAGAACAAGACTAGAACAAAGTGCCATAAAATACAAACGTTCTAGTGAGGTTAAAAAAAAAAATCACAATAAGAGCCAGTGCCCATAGAAGAAAGGACCCAAATCCCAAATTAACCAGATTAAAAGAGGGCCAAATGAGATGAACCTATTGGACACAGATAAGAGGCAGAAATGCTCAAAGTGGAAGTAAAGCAGATACTCATCTACAACGTTTACAGTCTTTGTGCTAGCCAAAACACAGGAGAGGTGGTCTTGGACTAGCAACAACATGAACTCTGAGTAAGAACCATGAATGGATGATTAAGAATGGGCAGCACAGATGTATGATAATGGAAAGACAACTATTTGGGGACTATTGGCAGACTGAAAAACATACAGTGTAATGAATATTTTTGAGAAAGTCTTAGGAGAACTTGACACATACATAGAATGAAATACTCTGAGGCATGTTTGCAAGACTTGAGAGATCCCAACTGGGTAGCTAAAAGGCAGAGGCAGGAAAAATTGACAATAGCAGCCTGATGAGCAAATGGTCGCATCTGGAAGAAATGAAGAGCAGATTTTTCTCTAAAACTTGACTTTGAAAATTGCTTTCAAACAGAACAAACCCCCTAACAACAGTATTTTTTCTAATTTCACTTTTATGTTACAGAACTGGTTTAAGTAGCAAACAAGAACTTCCTCCCTTTGTTAATTAGATGGATATATAATATGCAAAAACATTCCTTGTGGACACTTTGATTTCATGAGGTCTTCACTTACAAACTGCCCTAGGCATGTCAGTGATAGCTAATGAATGCTTTCTTTACATTCCTTCTGAATAGTTCTTTTGTCTGTTCACCCTTCTGAGACAGAGAGGATCATGATGGAATGAACTGGAGAAACTCAGGTGTGTCCTTTGCTAGTAGGTGACAAAGAGAATTCTTGCCATTTACTCAGAAACTAAAAGATTCTCCTTAACTCTCAGATTTTAATCTCATGTCATGCTACAGCTAATACAGGTAGAAGTTGAATTATATAACCTTCCTTCCATCTGTCACATGTCTAGCCCAATTAAAATAGTCAGTTAGGGGTTTCGGCATGGTTCTCGTCTGTCAGGCATGGCACCAGACTTTCTTGTCAGAATTCACAAGAAGCATTTCTGCAGAAACAGCCGAGTTAAAAATTCCAAAGGTTAGTCTGTTGTATTCCGACTAAGTCTTTACTTTTCCTTCCATTGTACCTGAATTTGTGGAGTTTTACTGACTCACAGAACAAACTCTTGTATAAGTCTTCTAATACTGCCTGGCTGTAGTTAATCCAAAATAAAGTAAAAATAGTTTGTCTAGAAATTAGACATTGAGAACTGAGTAAATCACAGAGAAGTGATTTGTTCAGATGTGCTGTTAACTGATATGCACCAAAATATATATCAAATCCTGAAGCTGTATTGACCTCGGAAGTTCTTGCAGTCACTGCTTAGATTCTCTGATAAGTGAGGATGGATTGTTAGGGCAAATATATGGAGAACTGGAGAAGACTGTGGGGTCTCGAGGTTGGGGTTTGATGTCTGAAGTTGTGTGAACACTGATTATAGTCTAGTGTTTCAGCCCCAGTCTGTCTCTAATTTTATACCTGCTCAGTGTGTATGTACTATGGAGTGCTCTTTCTATTAAAAGACATCACGTGAGGTACATATTGCTTAGCAGTCATCCAAACCATGCCAGTGGCTTTCTTTTATCTAAATCAACAGCACATGTGGATGCTTGTTGCAGATTTCAAGTACACTATGCCAATGATTCACACAAGGCAAAGGGCTGTTTGTTGAAAAGAAATCTATGGCCATGGCAATTACAATGTAGCTGAACTGTTCTAATGGTGAAGTGTCTTTGATTCTATATAATAAAAACCATGCAACCTTGGAAATATTTATTAAAATGTTTTAAAATGTATTATAACTATTGATTTGTGGATGGGTGGAATGAAAAAAGCAGAAACATTATACAAGGTTCCAGCTGCTTTGAAGTTGCATTTTAAGTTCTGCAGTTACCTTTCCAAGCTCCACTGCCATCCTCAGTGGATTTGATTCAGATGCTCAGGGTTAGATTCACCTTACCTGTCTTTAGCCATCAAAAGGAAGTACTTAATCAAAGTTTGTCACCAAGACACCTTTTGTGGTCAATGGAGAGAGGAAGACACATTCAGAAGGTCATTCTGTTGATCTTTTGTTATCGCCTACCTGCTCCTCCAAAGATGCTTGCTTTTTACTTTTTTTTTCACAGAGGAGATGTAGGTGAGCTGCTCAGAGTAGGTGCTTCACTTTCATCTGGCCTCTGTAAATCTGGACCAAAGCGGACAGCAGCACACATCCACAGTGTGTGTCATACTTTTCTCCTTTGCAGAAAAGGTTTAAAAATGTGTTGATAGGTTTCAAAATGCAAAGACTGCAGCTCCAGTCTACACAGATGGACGAGTTAATGTAAAAGCCATGTGCTATGTGCTTCCATCATCTGTAACGCTTCTAAAAAAATAAAATAAATATTGTGAATAGTTATAGACCTTTGCATGGAGAAGTGAACTGGGGTTAAAAAGTTCATCTGGCAAATCCCTAACATAGGCTGGAATTAGAACCTGAAAAATAAATTTTGATCTTTTGTCTTCTCTCATTTTGATTGACTCTGATAGAACACAATTAGGTAATTGAAAATATGACTTTAAAAAGCTGCTGCACTAAATTGCATAACCATGTGGGGATTAAAAAATAGTTTAAGTCAGTAACTAAACCTCCCCACTCGAATAGTACAAATAGTTAATCTCCAGTTTCATAGCTGAATTAAGACCTTGAAAATCATTTTATTTGTGGTCACCTTAAAAGTAATTGTATTTTTTCATCTACACAGAAGACCCAGAATTTAGTTTGGATTCAAATGAATTATTGAATTTCTTTTTTGCTTTCTTCCAGCTTCTTATATAAGTATACTCAGATTTAATTCAAATTAAGTAAATGTTTTCAGTTTTAATTTTTGAAATAAAATGCTTCATCTTAAAAATAGCAAAAATAAAAGTATGGGTTGTTTTGTTGTTTTTTTTTTTTTATTCCTTGAGTTAATTTTTTCTTTAATCAGAAATATTTGCCAAATTCAGCATTGGACACAAGCAATTTCAATCACAGTTTAAATTCTGGGGGAAAATACTTCTACTTCTTAGAAAGTACAGTTCAGATCTATCAAAACATTCCAATGACTGGGAATTATCATCCTCTAAAATGAAAATTGAAGTTAAAAAGTTAGTTCAAATGACTTTATGAAAAATTTACGGGAAGTTCATAGTGAAGTATAATCCTGATTTTGCAAGGATTATATCCTTGTCCAAATTAATCTAATGGGAATTTCAAGCAAGAAACAAAAAATACGTGTTCATTTTTTGCCAGAGGAATGTCTGAAAAAATTATTTTTTCAGTTTCCCTACAGAATTAATTTAGTATACCTCTAAATTTTAGAAGATGCTATTTTAAAAATGTGGCATAATTGTTCTGTATGGCAAAATGGACTCTAGTAATACAGAGTTTTAATGAGCATAGCATAAAAGGTCTGAATGTAATGCTTATTTTTGCTTTAGTTTTTTAGTAATTATAATTGTTCAAAATAATTTTATTATAATTTTGAGTATATTTTTATTTTTATAGTGTTATTTGAAAGGAATACTCTATATTGATTAATCCTAGCTGGATCCCTTAGTATATAGCCACTATATATTATTTACAATTTAATTCCACAATGCATAATAAGATTTTACAGGTCTAGGATTCTGAAAATCAAATTCATTTGATATAATTAAATATTTCTTGCACCTCCCCCAAATTGCGATTTCCTATGATACTTAGCATATATTTTCTTTTACACCTTGTAGTGGCTTGTAGAACAGAATTAAACATTATACCAAATATAATTTGAATTGAAACAATTTTTCTACGCCCTAATTCAAAGTATGTACGTTATTGGTTATAAATCCAAATACTGTGAGTTATTTTATCTTTCAACAGGATTCATGACAAAGAACAGCTATGCTTGTTTCAGAGCAGAATGTCTCATGTTCAGGGCACAGTTTTAAAGTATAACAGTAGTAAGAATAGTATTACTGGATATACTGTAACCTAACATCATTTTACATTATTATGCCACACTAAGACTGTACTATGGAACAGATGTAGTTTATGCTTGTTCTGGCATTTAATTTTCTTTTTTTTTAACTGAAATGGGTGGGCTTGACAATACTCAGGTTAATGGGGTAGTAGGAGATGAAAATCAGGGAGGCTTTAATGCCTCTTTTCCAATCCATTCTCCATATGATTCCCATCTAAATGGGAGCTTCATCTGAACTGATGCTTTTGACAGGTTTCCTTCCCCTCTGCATCAGGACCTGAGGGGCAGGAGTATAAGATGGTGAAAAAAAAGTCTCTGGAAGATTACTGCTGGCATAGTTTTCTTTATTTCAAGGAAATTGTCCAATGCCCTCATACCACCAAGTTTATATGTGAAAAATATCTGGAGCATTTGTCAGTTCCAAGCTTGCATATAATGTTACAAAAATAAATCCAGAAATTACTATTTTTAAAGAATCTGTAGTGCTTACAGTGATGAAATAATTAGTCTAATCTGAATACATGAAATGATGGAATTATATTTTAAAAAGTAATTAAATAAATTCAATGCAAAGGAGGAAAGTAAATTTGAGAACAGCCTTTTTTTTTTTTTTTTTTTTTTTTTTTCAGAATAATCCCTGTAATGGTCACATATATCCACATGATTAAGGAATTAATTCACATTATCATTTAGCTTCTGTCATTGAGTACTTATGGGCAGTGAAGCATGGTGATCCTCACTCTAGAATGCATCACCACAAGCTCTGACAGATTAAGTGCCCACTTTATAACTGGTATCGTCACTGGATCATGACAGATCAGTGGGCTTTGGAAGCACTTGTTTAATGACATGATTTACAGCTCACTGAAGGGAGCAGAGGAAGAGACAAAGGGCTGTTGTGGAGCATGCTGCTGAAGTGAGTAATGTGGACTGTTATGAAACTACGTTGTCATGAGCATTTGTAAAATTGTCAATATCCATCAGTTAACAAAGCAATGTTTCTGGTTCACTGAATATTGGTAAATGAGATACCTTATGAGTCGATTCTTTATCTTCTGAGAAAGGTACTCAAACTTTATTTCCATGTGGTGGCATGTTTTAGTTGCTCCAAACACCCACAGACTGCATGATATGGAATTTACAAGAATGAAACTTCTAAGTGACTAGTTGCAAAAATGGCAGGTTAAGTTGGAAACATAGTAAATCTTTCAATTCTAAATTTGCAGGAAACTGAAAACTATTACTTAGAAAACATTCCTGAATTCTGTTACCTTGACTGTAAGTTTAGTTTTGGGAAGTCTGTTTAAAAACTTTACTCTGTCCTGCTGCAAAAGAGGCTCAGTGTAGCTGTTTACATACAAAAATCGTAGTTTAATTTATGAATTGTCAGAGATAATATGGGTTTCTGCCTTGTGATGCTTTTGCAGAGCTGCAGATGTTGAGCAATATGCTTGGCTTATGTAAGGAAGGTAACTGTAGCAGTTTCCCTGAAGTCCACAGGGAAAACCCCCTGTTTAAAGAGGGAGGCAGCCAACAGGACTCGGGGAAAACGTGGGTGATTGTGCAACACTTCACACTAGGTTGCAGCATGTCTTTTTCCCTGTTTTTACTGCCTTGAATTTTCCTTCAAGTCTGAGAAGCATTGGCAGAAGCTTTCTTTATTCACTGGCCCTTGGCTCTGTTACATGCTGATATCGGTTCCTCCAATTTCTAGGTTGGCGAGAAAGATCAGACAAGATGTTGCCAACGTTATCATGATAGCTTCTGCCTGAACAAAACCATTTCAGTAGCTGAGCTTAATGTTCTTAATGCTTTACCTTCCAAGACCATGACTGCTACTGGATATCCTAAAATAAGGTGGTCATCTTACATCCAAAGGCAGCTTTCCTTCATCTCGTATTTCAGATAGATATCAGAAGAGATCATATTCTTCAACTGTTCAGACGTTAGTGCTGATAAAAAAACCTGCATTGCTAGGTGGAAAAGATTGTAACTTCATAACAGCGACATCAATTCCATCCTGTTACTGCATAGGTAATTGGTTTTGTTGGTCTGTTCTCTCTTTTTTAGTTTGTACTTTCATTAGATCTGTAAGTGCTATACATTCCTCTCAAAAGCTAATTGATACCTACCCCTCTTCCCTTAAGAGGGTTTTAGAATAATTTTTCCACCACTAGTACAGCTACCTCCCCATTCCGATTTGCTTCTTGCCTTACTGAACCTTCTGAACTGCTAGTAATGCATTCTCATGTGACATGTTAGGTGGCAGTTCTAAAACCTACTGGAATTGAGATGCTCATCACAGAACCTCCTTCTAGAGTAATTTGAGAGGAGTGTCTTAGGCTGTAACTCAAGCCCTTAAACCTGTATAATTTCATGTTCTACTTAAAAGTAAGTAAACCATTTCCAGAATATTATCTTAAGCTACTTTTAACTACAATTTTCTTGAAATGGACTTTACTGTTTCCTTGAAAGCTGAGAAGTCATCAGCATGAAGATTGTTTAGTCAGATAGTAGGTAGTGTTAAAGTTTGTAATAATGTAATAATTTAGGATTCCCACATATTACATTCATTGTAATTAGTCAGGTCTAGCACATCCTACTATCTCTATTTTCTTGCTTGTGTTAGTGCATACAAGGAATTTACTTGGTATGATCAGATCGTACTTTATCATTGTGTTCTTTAAACATTGATGTGTGAGGTTTCATTCAGGAGAGGTGCAAAACAAGTTTTCCTGGATTAGAATGCCACCCGCTATAATGACCACTGTATCACCTGGGAATCATAGAGTGTCCCTAGTTATTTTGTCACCATCTCCAATTCCTGGCATTTTGAAGTTCTAATAAATCAGATTTTGTGGAGCAGAGAAAATGAGTATCAGGTCCCCTCTGCCTTTTTCCATATAGAATAGGACCATGGTGATACGCAGTTACATCTCTCAAACACACAGATAGCCTGGAGCCTGTCTGGGGTATTTACTTGCCCCTTTTCAAGCTTATGAAATTTTGCCCTAAAGGCAAAACTTTCCTTCAGGCATTAACTTGGTCTTGGTAGAGACCATGTATGCTGAATTTCCCTGTTCCCATTAGCAGTACATTATTCCACCTGTTCTTAGTGCTTACTTCTTAGGTCATTGTCCTGGTTCCCCAGGAGCAGACCCATGGGCCAGCCATGCAGGCAGCCATGAGTAGCCCTGAGCCAGCTGGGAGATCCAATCAAGGCAGCTGACTCACAGGTGTATCCCATACCACTTCATCATGCGCATTATAAAAGGAGCGAGTTCACTAAGCGTGAAGTTCCTCTTCCTGGGGCTCCTCTTTCTTGGCCTTCTGCTCCTGCTGCTAACCTTAAGGACCAGGCTGAGAAGAACCTTGTATGCTTTATGTTGGTGATTATATTAGTTTTGTTATTTCGTTGAGTCTGTTTCTACTTCAGCCCATGGGGCTTCTCCCTTTTTTACCTGATTTCAGCTGGGGAGGGGGCATTGGGTGGTAGAACAACTGCTACAGTTTATCTCTGGGTACAGGCTGTACATAGGCAGTCATGTTTGGACTTGTTATTCTAAGGTGGATGCATGAAAAGTGACACTCACTTCCACCCCCCTGTAGAAGAAAATAAATTCCATAATCTGAGAGTCTGCTCAGAAGTCAGCCATTTATTTTTAATCTGTTGTTTGTTTTTTTGGTGTTTGTTTTGTTTTGGGTTTTGTTTGTTTGTTTGTTTAGCACAAATTTAGTGTTTTTATGGTTAATAACCACAGTTTAGAAAGATTATCAAGCTGAAATCTTGTGGTTTTTCTTACTTTTCTCGATAACCTTTCCGTTCTCCCTTGAGCTGCTGCTGGTAACAAACCATAATTTAGGAAACTGCCGTGGTGGTTTCCATGATCTATGAAAGGTAGTGTCCAGAATTTCTCTCATTCAATGAGGAAGAAAATCATACCTTATTAATAGGGCAATCTACAAATAAAAGAGGAGTGCCCTGTCTTCCAGAAAAGTTACATTTTGCTTTGATGGTCAAAGTATAAAATACACAAACAGCATTTAATGCGAATCCCATGAATAATAGATAATTTTTTTCCTCAAAACATTGTGAAGACATCTAGAATTTTGCAGGTGGCACTCAGCATCTCACTGAATATTACCATAGAAGGGACTAATCTGGGGCTTTTTAAAAAGATATAACTGACATTGCATAGGAATTCTGGAATACCAGCATTAATTTGTAAATGATTGGTTCTTACTTAAATGTAGAAGTTAAGTTCCGCTTTTGGTTGAGGAATGTAGACAAACCAGTGGATCAGAGTACACAAAATCTTAGAAGCCTTCCATGTTATCTTACATATGAGCCTTCTTTGATCTTCTTCTCTCAATATTTTACATGGCTTTTTTTCTGCTATTATAACAGTTCAGCTAATATTGTAGCAGAGTGAAAGAATCAGTCATAGTCCAGCCAGGAGGTAGCAACTTGCGTAAACATGAACATCTACTTAATTTTATATATAACTGTAATTTTTTAAAGTCTGTGTAACAATTCACTGAAGTTGAATGATTTGTATAGTTTAAGAGAATCAAACCTTACACAGTGTTTTGGTAAAGAACAGTTTGCATCACTAACTCTTTACCTATTTATTTTTATGAGTTAATAACTAGTTAAAGATTAAAAATGTATCAAATTTAAGGAAGAGATTATTTAGTTCAGGAAAGTACGTTGTAAATTTAAAGTCATTTATAATTTGATTAGTTAAAATTGACTGAAACCCATTACATATTAAAAATTTCTAAATTAATGTAGTAATTGTATCACTGCTGCATAAAAATGTAGGACTGAAACTTATTTGTATAGAGCAAAAGTGTGTATAAGAATTAGAAGAACTAGCATCCCTTGTCCCATACTTTCTTGTATTTCCACTTAAGACAAAGTAATTTCATCTTCTTTTAGGATTTTTGAAGACCTATTGGGCTATAGGTATTAATTTTAGAAAACATTACCTTAATATGGGGAAAAAAAAAGGAATGATCATGGGCTTGTATGTGAAATGTGTGGCTGATCCTAGTAATTCATTTAACATACGCAGGAACTGTGGCTTGTTAGCGTCAGACCTTATTTCTTATGGAACATTTAGGTTCATGCTAAGGGAATATGAGATGATAACTTTCAAAGTCAATAATGTTCCTCTTCTACCAAGAGCACTAGAAATTTCTCAGAATAAGGTTTCCAATCTATGTCCCTCTTTATTTGTGTAGAAAATGTTAAAATTTTAGCTTTTATGTTTTTGATGTGTTCATAAGCACAATACCTGTATCATGATCAATCCAGAGGAAAAAAAAATCTTATAGAAAGTATTCCTAGAGCAGAAGATGAAGGTTGCAATTCAGAGTAAACTGTGTCCTTTACTGATTAGGGAGCAGTGCCTGCCTTTGTCCTACAGTAAACCCTGTTTGATCTCTCTTCCTTTTATTAATATTTTACTACTTGTAGTATGGTACTCATGAAAAAGCACACAAAGTGCTATGTAGGCATAGGACCTCAAACTGGCCCCAGACAATTTAGCATCTAAATGGGTGCACCTACATCAGCATTTCAGCTTGGATAAGAGGTGTTTCCTTATTATCCCCACTTACAGTGCTTTGGTTCCCCTCACAGAGCAAATTTCAAGGACGCCTGAGGACTGTGGAAAACACTAGTGGGCTTCACCATGATATATACAAGTTGACCATACTGCTCCTTGGGTCAGTCATGGAATTAGTACATCACAGAAGTAGTATTCTGATTGCTTGGGAGATCTGTGTGCCTGATCCTGGGGACGCCTGGTGGGGAACGAAGGTTACTGAAGCCTACATTCCTTAGTGCTTGACTGTTGTTAAACTGTTGCTTAGCACCTAAAGATCTTCATGAGAAGAGGGGGGAAATGTTCCCTGAGGGGTTGGCAGTCCAGCAGACAGGCTGGGCAAAGCCTTCTAGTGTACTTTGGAAACTCAGCAGCTGGGAAATATCCTGAAGAAGTTTTATTTTGAGGAGAGGATTTTAATTAATTGCACAATTACAGTATTGTCATGAAACAGCGGAAGAGTCTTCTTAAGCCCTGCCAGGTTTCCAAAGAACAAGTCTCAGAAGCAGTTTCTGTTAAATACCCTAGGAAATTCTGCAATAATGGAAAGTTTAGCTTTTACATTAAAATACACAGGAGTTGTCCTGATCTGCAAGTTTAGCTCTGCATACTTGAATGTATGCACTGCAAAATGCAGCTTTTAGCTCTGTGGCCCCATGCTACTTCTAATGTGTGTTGGGAGGGCACGTGCATGCCTATACATAAAGGCACCACCCATTCTTTCTACAACCTTAGGTACACATTTCAGCATCTTGTAAAGGACTCATGTATAACATGATTATGCAGTAATCTAAATTGCTACATAATTATAGATCGTTTTGAACGTGCCATATAATAGTCCTTCAGAACCTAAGCTTTCATTGCAAAAGTAATTAAGCCTCTAGCCCTTATGGTTATGAAGATAACCTTCAAAATGTCAAATGAACCTAAGCAGATGCATCGATGTCTGTCTGCATCTGCAGACAGCTTGAAACAGTAGCTTCAAGAAAATGATACTGTATGCTGCCCGCTTCATGGCAATGGGTGCTGCCTCTGAAGGAAGCCTAACACAAGCACTGTTGTTAACTGTTTCACAGCTGAGAGATTTAGCAGGAAGAGCCAACCAAAGAGCTTCTCTGACCTTTTTAGAGATAATTAGAAAAAAATGCCACATAGGTTCCATTGGTACCACTTATTTTGTTAAGTTTATCTATGGCAGGGAAGAAGTGATGAATTAATCGCTTGCTATGAATTTTATGTATTTTTCCTCATGGTCAAAATATTGAAGGAAGGTGCTGATACAACCTTCCTCATTCCCTTGACAAAAATATCAAGTAGTGAATAACCAGCTCTGCTGTTTCCCATCCGGCTGCCAATACTTCTTTTCACCAACATCATCTGTCTCACAGTTGGTGTAATGATGTCAGTTTCTTTGGAATAAATACTTTTCTGTCTCCTTTTGCCATCCAATTGTGTTATGCATCTGATAATAAACGACATAAAATAGGTGGATGTAAAAAAAAAAATAAATATATGTATGTGAAAGAAGAGAGCATATATCCAGAAAGAGACTATAACTCCAAAAATGTTATTCTGGGAATTATTAAAGTGTACCTGGAGTAAACTTACTGTAATACAATATGTCTGGTTATTGTTTGTAACCAGGTTTGTATTTTTAAGTGTACTATACCTTTAAATGAAAAATGCTGTATTGTTTCTTGCATGGAGAAAAGGTCCAGGTTAAGATTCTGCTTGCATCTTGCACGGTAATTTTTACAGGATGCTGGATGGTAACAGTACGAGCAGGATACACTGCTGGGCCGTGTTTTCTGCGAAATTGAGCAGAAGATACGAAAGCTTCTGCTTGACACTGCTGCTTTGGAAGCCTAGTGAGGACTCATGAGAACTATTCATCTGTTTCATGACAATACTTTAATCTTGCAATTAATTAAAATCTTTTCCCAGTATACAAGCCTTCCTTCATCAGCCTGACATGCCAGGCATGGAGAAGAACAAGAACTGGCAAAGAATCATACAGATTTGTGACAGAATTCCAAACAATGTAACGTTGATTATTTAGATGAGCATAGGGCTAAGCTTTGAGGTAATGCAGTGCTTAAATGAGAAGGGGGATTCACCCTTGAGAAATCTCCAGGTCAGAATTCTAAGTCTGCATTTTTATCCTGACAGTTTTAGGATGGAACATTGTATTAGTTGCAAGAGACTTTCTGGGAGGGATACAAGGACCACTGTAGTTCAGTATCAGATTGGCATAGGCTACTTTTAGACTGTTGTTTTCTCATTTTAATTTAAGGAAAAGTAGCTACCTAATCCTTTTCTGTGTTTATATAGATGCTTTGAGTGAAAATAAGGCTGCTCAAACATTCAAAAGCCACCTTCTCCCTGTCAAAAGTGCCGTTCTCCTTGATTTCACTTTTAGCATCACTGCTACTGCTGCTTCTAATGTCGGGAAGAGAGACATTCCCTAGCACTGTGTTTCATGTGAATGAACTTCACTATGGAAAAACTACTGAGAGATATAGCAGAGATAATGTCCTGAAGTGCTAGATTATAATATGATAAATTATATTATAATTTTAGGAGTTTCTTCTAGTGCTGGTAAAACTTGATTTTAAAATAGAGATATGATCGGGGGGGGGGGGGGGGGGGGGGGCATGTTTCCTTTTAATATATTAAATTTCCATGACGTGATATCATTTCACTCAATTGAAACCTCAAGTGAGCAAATCATTCTTAGTCAGTGTGTGCTGGGAAATAGTTATATTTCCCGTAGGAACCCCATAGGCATGGAAATGCTTTGACAAATATTATCAGTATTAGTCAGATACTAGGAGTGATTGATGCTGGGTTTGGGCATTTTCTTTTTCAAAGCTTAAGACAAGACCAGATGCAGTTGAGTCTAGGTGGATGCTGGGGAACGGCACAGTTGTTTGTGTCACATCATGGGAGGTGGGCATGACATCTGCTTGTCTTAGTAGGGAGAATGTTGCAAAGCAGGTCTGTACCTCTATAATAATATTTGACTTTTCTCAGGTGAGCTCCCCTTTTGCTATCTACAATGTTGAAATGAGACTGTATAAGTGATTAAGAGGAGTCCCATGGATGTCAGTGTCTTAGGTTACACAATGCTGTCACTCTGTTATTGATAGTGAAATTGGCTTGCTGTGAGGCTTTTGCTTGATCAGTTAACCTCTGCCTGCTTCATTTCCCCCCTCTGCATGATCAGAACACTAATAATACTTGCTTTCCTTTGTAAAGTGCTTTGACATCTGTGGCCATAAAGCACTTCAGAAATGTTTTCTCTAAAGACACACCTCATTTGTGTAAGAAACATATTTGGATGGCATGTAGGGAATGTTGAGAGGGCAAAGTAGAGTGATGAAAGAAGTGCAGAGGAAAAGAAAGAATGAGATGGGTAGAACTGACAAGTTGGTATAGTGTCCATCGGTGACTGAATTGTTCCATCTCTAAACCAACATTACATTGCCAAAATACAATTTCATTAGATTGTATTTGACCCACATTAAACATTCAGTGTTTTGCAGTTTGCTGGATCAGACTTCACTATTTAATGTGTTTTTCAGATGCTTTGATATGTTTTGCTTCATTGAATCAACTCCAGTAGTTTCACTTCTTCCCTGTCATCTCTCTCTGAAGCATAATAAATAATGCTTTCCAGAAATAAAGAGTAAATGTGGGATAAAAAATAAGTATAATTCTGCCATGCCAGATAAATATAATTCCATTAATCTCTTATACTATATCTTAGAATATATTATAGTGTTGCAGTGCTTCACACACTCTGAAATGAAAGAACAGGTGAAAACCAGCACTTTACAGACTGGAAGATTGGGTGGGGTTAAGTGATTTGCTGAACATCTCTGTTTTTCAGTCTGTTTTTCTATGTATCAGAAAGTTTATATATTTCTCTCTTCTTCAGCAGTCCATCTGAATATTCTTTTGTAGTCCACATCACCAAAGCATCAAATTTGCTGTTTGAGTGAATGAACATTGAGGTCTGTGGTGGTTAGTGATTAGATAGAAAAATACAGAATTTGAATCATTTTAGCAGTTATTGGAGTTCCTTCATTTGTAAAAAGCAGTTAGAAACATTTCACAATGACCATTAGCCTCTGGACTAGCAGCATCTTCTCTTTCACAGTTTCAGTTCAAAGATGAAATCAGACTTGGTCTTTTTTATAACATCAACCTAGTTCTTTGGGCAAATATTGTTTCCTTTGGACATCTAGCTCAAAAGTGATATTACTCCCAGTCATTTCAACAATGGAAGCACAGAGAGAGTATAAAACCTCTGATCATAGAAGTGTGTTTACCAATAAATTCTCGAGTACTGTATTGTAAACATATGTGCTTTGCTTCAAGGATATAAAATAACTAAGCTTTGTAATATAAAAGCAAGTTAATGAGGGTATAGACTCTGGGTATTATGTTTTTTCAGCAAAAAATTTCTACTTTCTGTTGCTAATTATCATCTGTTTGTGAACTTAATTCTTTCACATAAGTCTTATTTTCATGTAAATAGCCCAAAAGACTTGCATGATGTGGGGTTTTTTTTTTTTTTCAGTAACTGATATAAATGCCTTAGAGTCATCTTTGAAAATTTCTTGCTGTGCTAATGGATGTTACCATGAACTGATTTTTATAGGAGAGTGTGTTGTAAGGCAAAAAAACCCTGGAAAGCACTAGCATAAAACAACTACTTACCCATATTCATCCAGGGAAAGTTTAGAAAACAAAGAAAAATAATCCCAATAAACAAGTTTTACAGATTCATCCTCTACTATTTGCATGGCAGATCACTAAAAATCTTATGGACTGTCCAGCAATATTGACCAGTTGGTGTGACAGAAAAAAACGTTATACTAAATTATCATTGAAGGTGAAAGTACAAGTTTAATGTTAATTGCTGTGTATCACATTCCTTCCTGGAATAGAGTAAGAATGCTATATACTGTGCATCCAGCTTGAAGACCCAGTATACAGAAGAGGGTTTTTTAGATGAACCCACCTAAGGTCGAGCAGAGCAGCTACATTTTTGTAGACAGACATAGCCATGGGATGGTGCTGGAGATAGTACAGAAGGAGCTTTTGAAGCCTTGTGTAAGTTTGGGCTAAAGCTGCAAGGAACAACAGCCTAAATTACAGACTGCTCTTCCCAGTGTCAAGCCTCTAAGCACTTCAGCTCGGTTATGTTGAGAAAGCACCAGGAAAAGGTATGTAGCATTGCCTGTGGTATAGAAGGTTGATTAATCTGAATTTTGTATTCCATCACAATTGTGAATCTTCTTAGAAAGCAAAAGTATCCGAGTAGTATGCAGATGCGGAAGGCGGCGTTAATGTTGGAAGACATAACTGTACTTATGAATGGGCAATGAAGCTAAGTGAATTTTCTTCCTCACAGGCATTGAACTGTAGAAAGGACAACAAAACCAGAGTCTTAGGGAAACAAACCTAGTATTAAATCTGACCCAAATTCATGTGTAGTTTCAGGAAATTATAACAGCTTTGTATTGATATTTTTCAAATTAATATATAGCTTTTTATTTCCAAAAGTAACACCTTTTCAAGACTGAGCTACATTTAAGAGGAAAACCGCCTGCCATTTATACTGTCTGCTAAGAAACAGCAATCTTATCTCCAGTTGTTTCAAGTTAAGTAGTCAGTCAAACTGATCCAAAACTTTTTGTTTGGCAAAAGGTGCAATTTCATGTTGAGCTGAAACAGCAGTTGTCATCTCTACCTCTTCTTCTATTTGCATATTATCCAAAATAAAAAAATTGTGTTATTCTCATTCTCATACTCACACGTATAAAGAGAGCTCAGATCCTACTTGTTGTAAAAAATTTTGTGGCAGAATGGAGTTGTATCTACTAAATATTTCCCATTTATTAATTGTTAATTATTTTTAGTATGTTTTCACTTCATTCTACTTCCATGCCCTGCTTTATTAAGAAGGATTTGTTTTAAACCCTTAAACCTTGCAAGGGTTCAGTTTTGCTCAGAATTAGTGGAGTGAATTTTTTATACTTACTTTTGCATTACTGCAAGATTTTACTTTTGTGATCAGTGGGGTTGAACCATGACAGGCTACTCAGACAAAAAAATACAGTTTAATCCTAACTGTCTTATATGGAATGACTTTGGTAGACAACCTTGGGTTCCACAAACCCTCCCCTTCCATGGGCCTCAATCATCATTGCTTATGTTTACATTATGGTATTGCCCAAAGGTCCCAATTAGAGAGAGGCCCTTGTGGGACAGTGTACATGTGTCCTGGAGACTTGAGTTTTTACCTGAAGATCAGACAGCCTGGATTTTTGGATTATAGCCTGCAACTGTCAGCAGGTAGACTTAAAAATTCAGTTGTAGGATCAAGCCTAACTTAATACAAATATAATAAATGAGTGTAACAAAAACAGTAAGAGAAAATTAGGAAAGTGAGAATGAGGACATAACTTGCATAGGAACATGGGCCTGTACAGAAAACTTATTGTACAATATGAGGGTTATGAGAGCATGTTATCAAAAGGCAGCTTGCTTTTACTTATTTTTTTATTAATGATTTTTTTCCTAATTTGTTCCTTCATCTGCATAATGACTTCCTTCCTCTCACTTTTCCTTATTTTGACATTTTCTATAATTTATCACTTTGATGGTTGAGCATGTGAGGGATTATGATGTTACTGCAGTACTTACCTTTATTATTGTCATCATATTGCTTTGTGTGATGGAACTGGGACACTTTCTCAGTAAAGTCTGATTATTTGTCAGTGACTTACAGAGAGTGTTGACTGAGCTCCATGTGAACAAAGTATAACCCATAAGTACTGGCTTCCATGTTCACTATTTGTTGAGATTTTTTTTTTCCTGTCTTTCAAGAGCAGTAGAAAAGAGGATCAAGAGCAGAAACCATCTCTGTTCTCCTGCTTTTAACCTCTTCCTCAAAAAAGCCCCAAACCAAGAGTGACCTGTCCAGCCATAATTAAATTAATGGTCCCAAAAGCCACATTAAATAATTGTCTGTAGTAATAGTAGTGTTGCAAAGAAATGACAAGACATCATACCAAGATATTGCAGATTATCGTTACTGAAGAATCTCATAAACTCAGTGTATTTCATTTTTCCCTGAGACAGATCCAGCCACTTTCCCGTTGGACACAAATTTTCCTTCTGAAATAAATGGAAGTTCTGCTTAAAACACATAAAAAAAAATCCTCTCTGTACAGGCATCAGAGTCAAATATAGCATAAAGATGGCATTTTACTTCTGTCTCTGAATTTCCCTACTGTTTTCATTTATCAAAAATCCTTAAAATAATGGATTGTAGCTCCTTGCATCAGAAATCTTCCTCCATTTCCACAAGCTTCTACTGCAAATGTGTATTCTAGTAAACCATAAACTATAAGTATCCACTTGTGGACCATTATATTGTTTGCTCTTCCTTACAAATGTCATAAACGGGTGTATGCTTTGATAGGTGTAAGTGACAAAAAATATTTTTGTAGGGTACAGTATAGCAACATCATTGTAATTAAACTTGTTTAAGATTAGGCCAAAGGCATCAGTGGATTTGTCTTGTGTTTTGCATTCTCTTTCCAAGTTATTTTATTAACATAGGATGTCTTTAATTATGCAGAACTGCAAACTGCATTATTGATATTCTATAAACATTAACTACTAGTGTCTCTAATGAAGCAGGAAGAAAACATGCTTTCTTGTTATTTGTCAGGACTTGCAAAGCACTTAGTGTTTCAGATGATATCATTACATTGAACAAAGTACAAGGGATCTGAGACATACGACGTACCAGCTCAGTATTTATGCTTGGCAGTACACGCACAGGCACACATATATACATACATACTTACTTATGTATATATGTGTACATATATGCATACACATATGCATGTAGTGATTTCTAAGGTTGATTTCATTCCCATCAACGGATGCTATGTGTTTTAACCTTCCAAATCTTTATCTGTGCTTGTTCTCGTTTACATTGCCATAATATATCGACACCAGAAGGGTAAGAACCCAGATTATAGAGTACTGTGAAATACATACTAATGGAAGAATAAATATCTGTTGGAGAGAAACCAATGATTTACCCAAATGAATTCCTAATTCCAAGCTGTATTCTCTGAGATGAATTCAAGTATATTCAGACTCACTGCATTCAAAAGGTCAGACCTAACTTGTATGTTAGTGTAGTCATAGCCTGTATAGTATAGGAAAGAGTAGGAGGAACCATATAAGATAGCTTCTCGAATATACATCTTCTTATATCAAATATACATTTTCTTCTATCCTCTCAAATATACAAAACCAGATGTTGTCTTTTAGCTGAATGAATCCTAATTGGATGGTTTGCTTAATCAAATTGACATTGTAAGAAGGCACACTGAGCCCCAAACTTCTGGCAGAAGGAATGGGTATTGCCAAGACTTAAACAGGTTCAAAACTGTATCCTCCTTTTATTTTCTCCCCTCTGGTTATTAATTTCATCTCTGTTAAGCGGTTTAGAACCTATTTAAGAAGTCCAAAAGAGACTTCTAAATAGTTTCTGGAGATAAGATACAGTTCAACTTCACACCCCATTCAGTACTCAAACTGTAGATGAGCTCAGAGTTGTCCAAGGGCTCAGTGTTGGGAATCAATTTTGAATTGTTCCATTGCTCTGAAAATTAAAATAATAATAATAATATTCTGCAGTAGTAATGAACTCTGGCAGAATCTTGTTGTCCATGTCTCTCCTGAACATTTGTATTTGCATAGTAAGACCAGAAGTTGTCATCTAGTTTCTAAAAAAAATTAGAAAAAAAACCCAGATTGCATTAGGCACAAATATCATGGACAGACACTTTCAGCTGACTAGTAATATGTTTTGGAAGTTATCTACAGTTTATCTTTAGAACAAATACTCTTTGGACCTTTTAGGAATTGGCTTAATATTGTACCAATGAGCAGCTAAAAATATTGCGGAACACAGGAGGTGGAAATTTTATAGTGTTTTGACTAATGAGAAGCAAACGGTCCTTCATGAGTTCATCACTGTTTCCTGCTGATGGTAAAGGACAAGGACAATTTTTATGTTGTGGTAAAAATGTATCACTGATACGACTGGATCCTACTTCTGTGGGTCAGTTCTGGCACTGTGAATGACATAACTTTCTTTTTCTGGATCTGCTGTAACTTTTTGACTTTTCTGTTACAGTCCTCAGTGTAATTGGTGAGTGACTAATTGCTGAAACTTGCTGACAGTGTAACAAAAAGTTGCTAGCGTAAGCTGCAGGTTGATCATCAGCCAGTGTTAGAGGTGAAGATAAGGACCTAACATAAGGACTTAAAGACCTATAAAGCTATGGACAGAAAAGAAATTTTTAAGATGAATTGCAATACTGGCAGAAGAATGAACACACATAAACAAGCCAGGAACAGGTGGAAAGTAAGAGGTTTATAACAATCAGATGTGTAAGAAATAGGCTGAAGTACAGCAGTGGGGGTAAGAAATCTAACTGCTTTCAAGAAGGAGAAAGAGGAATTTTATGGAAGGGATTAGATGATGTGACTACAGGGAGATAGACTTAGGAATTTCTTGTGCCATCCTACATATGTTATAGCAACTTTTTTTTAGTTGATTTTTTACAAGTGTTGTTGAACTCAAGAATAAAGAAAATGGAAAGTATAGTTAAGAGGAGAGCAAGAAGAACATGCTGGTTGCACAAGGATACTAAAGATGCTGGTGAAACAGAAAAATATCCCACTTCTATAAAACATGCTGTTAAGAAATGAGATTTAAGTAGGCCTTTGGTTCATTGAGAACGGCAGTCATATAATACCCAAATGTAATCATAGGGAAGGTATCAGTCCTTAATTTGTGTTGCACAACCTCTGAGGCATTAGCTCGGGGTAAACTGTGTCTTAAAGTTATAACATACTTGTGTTTTGGGCATGGCTTACCAATGAAGCATTTTGACTCTGTCCTGGCTATGTTGAAACTAATTTTGAAATCTAGATGTGTTGCTTTCATTTCATGTAGCTCAAATGGCACAGGGTAAGAGAATCTGCGTGATCACAGTTCATTAATGGTGATGTCTCTTAGGCAGAGATCAGTGTGGGTGTTTAGATGATCCCCACTGGCTTCATATGAAGGCATCTGAAATTAATTGCCAGTAAACTGACTGCAACTTCAAAAGTATTTAAATATAGACTATTTAAAATAGGCTACACAGACATATTGAAGGGTTGTTTTTTGTAGATACCATTTAAAGCCTGAAGAATAAGCTTTAAATAGAATTGAAAATCCTTCCCTGAAGAAGCTTTTTATACTACTGGTTTAACTGAGATGTGGGGGTTCACCCTCAACAGTTCATATCAGACTTTGTGTACTGAGAATTGATGTAACTGCATACTGGCAGAACCGAATAATGTAAGTATTGTGTGGCATTGAAGGCCTGGCTCTTCCTGTCCTGTGTCTTCCACAAACAGGGTCCAAGAGTCAGTTAAATAATGAAGGGCTTATTCACATGAAAATAAATGCTGTCAGTATCCACCGTTGTTTGGCCCTGGAGCTTTCAAAGAGAAACTTAGAAAGAAGCACAAAAACTGGATCAAGAGCCTGCAGTCTGT
Organism: Podargus strigoides; assembly: GCA_028020825.1. NCBI lineage: Eukaryota > Metazoa > Chordata > Aves > Caprimulgiformes > Podargidae > Podargus > Podargus strigoides. The sequence continues at coordinate 14,762,413 of CM051627.1, read as the reverse complement.
CAATGAACTGCTGAGGGATGCAACACGACAACATAATCAAATCTGATGTGTCTTTGCAATGACAAACCAAGCCTGCAGAATTCAAAACGGCTTAGCTTGCTGAAAGCCGTGGCCAAAACTTGTTTTCTCTTAGCTGCAAATATTTGGAAGATTTGAAAACTAATTTTTTAAATGAAATTATTTACTATCCAGAAGAAAATTTCTGTGACCCAAATATTTTCAGTGGTACAGAGCTTGAATGGAAAAAAAATCCAACTCAACTAGATGTTGTCTTGAGTTTCCTGCTAGTGCCTGAATTTCTGGGAAAGATATGACACCTATGTTGTATTAATTAAAATCTGGGTTCCCTGTTTCTGGTTTTATAAGAAACTTCCAAGAAGTCCATTAAAAGGATTTGCAATATTGCATACTTTCAGTGTAGTGTCACATACCGAATGTGTTAGAGAAAAGACAGTCTGGCTAGCAAATTAGAGATAATAACAGCAAATCTCAAATACACTGGTCATTATGTTTATTATATAGTCAGATTACATATACTGGTTCCTGGTTTTCTTCTTTGGTCTGTTCAGTCTGCTGTCTTAAGCAAACAGTGTTTGATTATGTACTTCTGGTGTATATTTTACTCTCTGTAGGTGTACATATTAAAATGTTTTTCTTATGCTTTCTAGCGCTGCATTTTCATTTGGTTTTATCCCTCTTACATGCCTTGTAGTAAGTACTTCTGTAATTGCCATATCACAGTGTATGCTTTTATCTAGACTGACTAATTGGTAAATGCTGGCTTTTTATGCTACTATTTGTTCTCTGTAGTGTCATTTATGCAATTCAGTATTCGGCTGTATGTGGTATTAACAGTACTTTCTGGAGGTTTAAAAGTAACTACTTGCTGATTGTCCTTCAGAAAACAGTCTCCAAAGCAACATTTTTTTCTTCCACAGGCTTGTGTTACTGTATTAATTCAGAAATGAATTTTTTCTTTTGTATCAAAAGTGTGTATATTGATCTTTCACAAGTATTTTGTTACATTCATTTAGTGCAGAACAGGAATATATCTAAAGGACAATAATAACAGGTTTTTTTTAGTTAAGAAAGATGTTCTGCTTGTGTATAACTTTATGCAGATGTACCCATGGTAAATACCTGTGCTGACACTCTGAAAATGGCCAGAACTGTGTATTTAGACCCACACTAGACAGATTTAAATTACAGAATGGTATTTTTCAAAACTTTTTTCTACTTGCGTCATCGTCGTCTTCTGAATATACTAAGTAAAGTTTTCATTTCTGAGACAGGAATGTCTGATTTCTGCTAATCCCACAACTTTACCATATTCCAGGCCTGCAGCAGAACCACAAACAGGGATTCATTTGCTCATAGCTTGGAGGAGAGGCCCCAAGTGAATTTACTCTCTTTTTCAGTTTTTCCTTTGCATTCTCAGGGAAATGTCATACAAGCTGTCTGGAATTGGTTACAGAGGGAGATGGTCTTTTAAGCAATTTCTCATCAGCCTTTCTGTTCTATAGGGAAATAAAATGGAATTTTGCTAAATAGTGAGTCATAATTCAAGGCAGATATTGATATGATTCTTAATAACAAACAAATATCAAATGATCATGAAAATCATTACTGGCTCTCTGTGCTTGCATCTTTAACAAGAAGGATTTTTTCCTTCAAATTCTTATATGTAAAATTTAAATACTTTTGTAAGTGCTTACAGGATCAAGACTGAATATGGTTATGCTGTTTCAACACATAGGTATTTCTGCACAGTGGGGTACTAGAGAGGTGTTTGGGTGCAGAGTTTGAGGTGGCTATGTGTGTGTGTTTTTTCTCCTGTCATTCATCAGCTAGTTTAGTTTGTTTGGTGGTTTTTTCTTTTCTTAGAGTGTTTAGTTTATTGAGATTTCATTGATATTGTAAATTACCATATTTAGGCCTTGCTTATGTACAGTAGTTGTATTGCTAAAACAGCCCAGCTCTGTGAGTAAACATAACACTTTAATGAAGAGGTCTATGCAGTTGTTCCTTTTCATTTAGAAAAGTTAGAAAGATGTATCAGTAAGAGGGACAGATACAAGCCTTTAACTGCAAGGGAGAATGCAGGTGTCGGTTGTGTCCATACTACAGGCTGTATGTTGAAAGGGAGGAGCACAGGCCAGGGGCTGTGCGTCCAGGTAAGTGACAAAGCCATGTTTGAACAACAGGTATGTGGTAATGGCAACGAGGCTCACCCCAAAATGTTGAGAGGCTGATCTCTGTGCTGGACTGCTCTGTTACAGGTGTTTGAAGGAAGAGATGAGACACTGGAGTTTACGCTAGGAGTGATAGTAAATACTGAAGGAGAATGCAGTGGTAGAGACATGTAAAGCACACGGGTGAGGAAATATATGGTAGGTGGTGGTGTACAAAGGAGAAGCAGCTGGGGGTAGGCAAAGATAGAGGAGGACTTGGGCTGGCTCCTTGCATCCTGTTATGCTGAGTTTTCCTCTACCTGTGACCCTGAGTAGGACAGTTCAGAGACCCTTGAGTTGATCCACATGGCTCAGCCTTGCAAAGTCAAATATATCCTGATGTTGTATCAGTTCAGCTACCAAACTGCCGTCTGGAGGGGAAGAGAATAGTGCCTAATGCCTGTAGAAGCTGCCTGTCCTTAGCCTAAAGTAACCCAGAACTTCATCAGGATCAAGATCAGTAGTCTGTAACCTCACATTTAAACTCTTCTTTATGAGATTTTATAACTTAAAAAAAAAGAAAAGAAAAGGAAGGTTATGTATTTGGCAAAGTTTGAAACACAGAATCACTGCATTTGCCTGAGCAGTGAGGCCTCAGCACATGTATTTCTTATTTCAGCTGTTTGTTTTGTTCAGTCCCTTGTGAAAAGAGCTTTAATCTGTGACCAAACATACTGCAGTATGTTTATGTCCTTCAGCTTTCTCCCCATGTAGCAGTCAGTCATTTTGTCTTGGGCGCACTGTGCCTGTGGAAGGCAGCTGAATTCTCTGTCTTAACACGAATGCAAAAGTCCTTTCCCAGAGCTCCCTCTGGGAATGTGCACAGTAATATCACAACACGAACTTGCCTGAAGTCACAGACATTTACAGTCACTGCCTGTGGGGATAGAGGAGACCGCGAGGGTATCCTGACAAATACTGGACTAGCCTTTTGTCGTTATCCATTCACAGGACAAGTGTGGCACAAGGGATTACAGAGTCAATGGCTAGTTCTTATTTAAATACCAAATGTATTTAGAGTGAGTCCCATGGTGATGGGAATCAATCACCTGCTAATGCTTTAACTGGCTCAGCCAGCACTTAGAAATATGTACTACCATAGAAGTAGTGTTTAAAATAAAAGTAATATTTAAAATAAAATGAAAATGGCATGTTAAGGAAAGTCACATAGACATGAGAGGCAATGCAGACAAATACTGAGAGATTTTAATATCTACAGTACAGGGTAGAGACTTTTTTAATTACTAATCAAAGGATTTAAAGAGTAAGATACTCTCCCTTTTTGGGACTATGCGTTTCTGTTGTGAATTGGAAGGCATCATTCATATCAAGTTAGTGTAGTGTTTTTGTGATTTGCCAGTATGACAGCTCAGGTTTGTAAAGCTACTTCAGGCTGTTGTCTTCACAACAAGTGATTTGCCAGAGAGAAGCTGATGTTGTTTCATTTTTTTGTGATTTGGTCAAATACTCATACATTCATTAAAGTTTTTTTGTGATTATGTTTTAATTATCTTCTTGGTCCTATTCAAATTGCTTTTTGCTCATACAAATAGCAATACCAGTTCTTCATGGTCTCTGAAGCCTCCCAGTCTCACTGAAGTGCTTTTCCTCAGGGACAGAAGTGTGGTCTCCTGCTGCGACTCCGTTTTACCTCATTTGAATCCTGACTTTCATAGAGGGCAAGGGGTATTTCTGCACAAAATAGAAAAACTGTATTTGTTGCTCCTTACTTAACATTTGTCACTCTCCAGGCTGGTTTCTAAGCAAAACCAAGCTACCATACATCTGGGTTTTTCAGGATCTGTCCTCATGTCTTAGTTTGAAAATTTGTCCAGGTTGACTGGAATAACAAGGAGCAAGCACTGAAGCAAATATTCATCAGTGTAGTCTGAGATCTGGGTTTTTTTTATACAGCAAATATTTGTGAATAATTAATACTTCCTCTGAAACAAGAACCGACTCATTGATGTTTTGCAAAAAAAGACTAAACCAAATCATGCTACCTGTTTATGATAAATAGTTCTTACCTAGGATCGCCCTTTCCAAAAGGAAGTTCAAGTATTCCCTAAATCTCCCAGGATCAGTAGTTTGTCTAGTATACAAACACAAAATTTAAGCAATTGTGTTCTGAGAAAAGGATCTCAATTAATAAAAAATAATGGCTTACAAATTGACTATGCAAAAAATGTGTGGTAACTTTTATATTTCCTCAGGCATATCTTGAAATCTACAGGGTTAGGGAGCTTAAGGAAATACTTGACATATGTTTCAAAACAGGCTGGTTTTGTGCCTGTATATAGTTCTGCTTATTTGTCTCATGGCAAGAAAAATCTTTTACTGAACAGTGTTAGAATTAGGCCATATTGTATGTTAGATCCAGTATATCTCTTTACCAGGAGTCTGTTCTTAAATCTGTATTTTACACTTTCCCATGTTCCAGTCACTGCAACATAAAGAGTAAATGCTGTAGTTTTCAGTTCTTACCTCTGGGAGGAATAATAAGAAAACTCTCAAACAGATGGAGTGGGCTTTCTCATATGTTATCCATTAATTTCAAACAACAACTTATAGAAAATGTTTCTATTTCACAGGTGAAAAGAAGATAATATCATCTGTTTTCAATAGTGTCTACACTAGCACAGTTTAAATTTCACTGTCCCTGTGCCTTACCTTACCTATTGGCTCTTATCTAGACCTTAAAAGGTACTGAGCCCATGGGAAACTGTAGACACAATGACTTAAAAGGAATTTAGGCCATGTGAATGTAGGCCTATCTATTTGTGTACATACCGGAGACCCGATATTCTCCTTCCCTACAGTTCTGAGAAGGCAGTATTTCTTGTTTTGTGAGACGGAATTATTGTTTTACAGTATTAAGGGCTTGCTCCTACATAGCCACTGGCATAAATTCAGTGATGTCACTTAGGTTAGGGCAGCCAAAGGTTTTCAGTTCAATTTGGCCGTTGCTGAACAAAGCAATAGTATGTAGTGTTATACAATATCACTTTTTGTACTTTTGACACCTGTGCATGAAGTTTGCAGCCTACTTGATTTTGATGTTCAATCAGTGGCTAGACATTTTTATTTTAACATTTATGAGTATGGATCCAAAGTATCACTGTTTCAGTACTTCTGTAGAAATTAATAACAGGCACTTTTTCTAAGCAGTTCAGCCCTGCATACCTGAGTGCTCTTTCACAGAATCACAGAATATTAGGGATTGGGAGAGACCTCAAAAGATCATCTAGTCCAATCCCCCTGCCAGAGCAGGAACACCTAGATCAGGTCACACAGGAACATGTCCAGACGGGTTTTGAATGTCTCCAGAGAAGGAGACTCCACAACCTCTCTGGGCAGCCTGTTTCAGTGCTCTGTCACCCTCACTGTGAAGTTCTTCCTCACATTTATGTGGAACCTCCTATGTTCCAGCTTGTACCCGTTGCCCCTTGTCCTGTCACTGGATGTCACTGAGAAGAGCCTGGCTCCATCCTCATGACACTCACCTTTTACATATTTATAAACGTTAATAAGGTCACCCCTCAGTCTCCTCTTCTTGTTTTAGACATGCAAATTTGGAAAGATAAAAAATAAACTGCTCTGTAGTTAAATTAATGGTCAAATATACTGCCCTTTGACAAGCTTTCTGACTTAGATGGAACGTTACCTAGGTTCATTATCACAACTTTTCTTAACGTTATCAAATGTGTTCGGTAATTCTGGTGTTGACTGGATAAAGGAGGAATAGCAATTAAAGTGTGTATTTAAAAGCACTTTAGACAAATCCACATGCAGTGGTACTTCTCATTTTGTACTTTGGAACACTTTGCAATGTAAAGGAACCTCTTAATCTAAAGGAATTGTGATCCAGTTTTAAACATATCATCATTTTGATGGATAGTCTTTAACCGCACTATGTATTACTGCAGTGGGTAAATTCGCAAGAGCCAGGGTTAATGAAACTGCATGGCTTTCAAATCTGTCAAAACAGGCTGCCTGAGAGACTGGCTTATGCCTTTGTTCTTAATGAATGCCACAACAAAAAGCATTCCTGTGGGCTTTTTCTTTTTTTGACTAAACATGCTTAACAGTTAGTTAACATGAAAAGACCTTCCTGCTTTCTTGTGGTATTTCCTGGTAGGGGTCTCTTTCATAGTGTGTGCTTATTCATGAAACTTTGCACTGAAAATACTGAAGAAAAAGATATGGGTGGAAAAAAAAAAGTATTATGGTGGCTACAGATGTAAATAATATATGTCTTTCTCTTGGAAATTCCATAAGACAGAACTTTCTTGTGTTACAAAATGGAGTGTGAGAGTCAGAGACAGAATATGTTAGAGTAAGAAGACAAAGAAACAGAACCTCGGAGAATGAGAACCAGAAAATCACGTAATGTTCAGAGCGGTCTCTCTGTATATGTTTAATATGGTGGTTATTACTACTAAATAGTAATAGAATAGCAAAAAAAAATAGTGAAACATATGCTGGAAAAAATGTGGGTTTTTTTCCTTCTCCTTTTTATTATCAGTCTGTTTCTTCCTTATGCTGATACTATAGTTAATGATCAGGTAGAGTTAGATACCTGAAAGACAAAATCTACCTATACATTTGATAGATCTAAGGAAAATAATTCATGCTTGTCATAGCTGAGCTTCTTAAAATACTGCATTATGTAAAAGAGAAATGAAAGATTTCATCAGGAGTTCACATGAGCATGAAAGAGCCCATGTTTCAGGGTCATGGGAGTGTCAAACAGGAGTGCATTCTGTCACCTCTACTACATGGCATGGCCCTCTATTTTATTACACGAGAAAGAACAATGAATTAATTAAAACCAGACACAGCAAGTCTCAGCAAAAGTACAATGAAAGATCTAGATTTTGTTGATCGTTGACAGCTCATGTGAGACCATGGCACACGCTGCTGGGTAGCTGGAGGAACTTTTGAAAATGGACGCATGGAAGAGTTCCTCCATATAGCAGGGCTTGGTGTGAAACTTGGTGTGGGACTTTAACGTAGTTGATGTTCAAGAAGGCACAAGATAAAAAACACGACAAAGGTTTTTTGTATCCTACACATCTTTTCATTGAAAAAGACACATTCAGTTTGTACACCAGGAATTAGTCACTTAGCTGACCTGTTGCTAGTCACTAGTAGTTAAAAACTCTCAAAGCAAAATTCTGTCAGAGACTGCAAGGACTAGAAGCTGTGCAGAAGCAATGAAGGAAGGCTGTGGCTGAACACCACATCTCTACAGAACAGGAGAATGGGGAACCAAACCTGTTGTTTGGTTAAGCCCTGTTAATTGCACTCATTTTGGTGCCCAAAATTTGTTTTCCTCCATTTTTTTTCTCCCGTAGGTTTACTGTTTTTGATTCAGAGCTCATCCTGTTTAAGTACAGATGTTACTTTCATGATCCAAGTTAATGTCCTAAAATGATAATGCAAACCCCCCCCCCCACTTTTGTTTTTGTTTTCCTGTGCACTTAAGACTGTGATTTACTAACTTCATGGCAAAACTGTGCTTTTTACACTAGTTACCATAGTTGTCATCCAGTCAGTGTTTCTCTGCATGTTCAGAGCTTTTCAGCAAATGCAGGAAATACTTGCTACATGCTGCTGGCAACACCAGGAGCTGTAGTACCCCAGTCTCTTTGAAGCAACAGCAGCATGCAGAATGTCAATTACTTTACAATTTCAGGCTTCAAATTGGTTCCTTGGTAGGCAAAAACTTGCCCTGCTGCACTGACAGTGTGAGTAGGTAATCTGAATAACTGAGACAGGTGACCAGAGTTTTCACTTAAAAAAAATTTTGAAGTCTTTTCCCCACTCTTACTTGTGTTTTACACACAAGTTACCAAGACCATCCTGGTGTGCTGGTGGAATTCTTCTAGCATAAAAGTTGAATTTAATCTCTCATCTTTAGAAAATCCACAGCAATTTTATTATCCCTCTGATTGGACATTAGTTTGGAGGAAATCCAGCTGTGTAAGGTAATGCTGTCAGATACCTCCTTATCCCAGAAAGATAGCTTTGCATGACAGCAGTTCCTATTACCTGTGCTTCTGAAAGGACCATGGCAGTTTTGCAGTAGCTCTTCCAAAAGCAAGTCAAATGAGGGGGCCAAGACTACAAGCATAAAACTGTAGAATTGGACTTCCCATGCTGTCATCACACTTAGTACATAAAGCATTCAGCAGTATGTAGAAAACAGTTGTGATCTCTAACATTTCTGATGATTTTCAGTGCCAGTGAGAAAATAATTGGAAAATGACATCAGACTTATTTTCCAAAAAAACCTGCAAATGATTTCTAAATTTCTCTAAAGGCTGTAGAAAATCTGAAACTCTTCCAGTAAGATTTAGACTTAATTGGTGAATCAGAGTAAATCCTGGGGATCCTTCCTACTGGTCATCCAGTGTAAGTACAAGTAATCCACATAACAGTTTAGTAGGAGAGTGCATTTCAAGAATTTCTTCTGCCTGCATAGCTGTGGTTGCAACATTGCTGTGGTCCATGTGGGGGACTCAAACCTAGGATCCAGTTGAAGCAACTGCTGAGACTGGATCACTGAAAGCTCTCCTGTAACATCTAGTTTTACAAACTAGTACACTCTAATTTCTCTCGTTATCATGAGTGCTGCTGTGTATGTGTGTAGTTTTCTCCCGCTATACATGCCTTTTCTAAATGTCTAAAAGAGTAGCATTCCACCAAGTTCACATTTATTCTTTTAATTTATGCATGTGTATGTACATTGCTTTTCTCCTGCAGTTTGCTAGGAGTTTTATGGCCCATTACTATGTGAGTAAAATGTGTGCAGATTTTGCAAGCCTCTGCCAGAAGATGTTTATTACGCTCATCATTCTTACGAAAATCATGTTCCAGCAGGTTCAGGCAATGTGCAAAACATGGCACATGTGTGAATTGGCCATTTCACACTACGCTTACAATATTAGCAGTAATAACAATGCCAGGGAAAGGGCCTTAGGGAAGGGGATAGACCTTAGTTAATTTGGTCATGAAGTTCTGATATGTGATCTTCATTAAACCCAGAGGTGTAAAGAACAGTTATCTTATTTTCAGAAGTTACTATCAATTGCTGAGGGAGGTGACAAGCCAAATTACTAATGCAGAAAACAGCTTGTGAGTCCCTATTTTATCTATTTTGGGAATACGGTCTTAATTTGTCTCAAGGGGTGCCTTATTTAGTGAGACACAGTGCCTTAAAGAAATGTTTGATTTTGCATAGACAGACAAAGAAGCAAAATGTATTCCTGACAGTTTTAAACTTCTCCTTCATTCAGTTCACAGTTACTGCTGCTTGCTCTGGTTTACTTTTCGTTTGCCTTTGCAGTTGCTGTACAGCTCTCATCTTATTCTGCTCTTTCTGTGCTCTGCTTGATACACAGAAGACTACAGAGTTTAGGATAACTTCTTCTATTTCAGCATCAGTTGCTTGTATTTTTAAAAATCTTTTAGGAGGTTGAATTTTTATGCAAATGAATTGATAGACAGTAAAGCTGAAGGGACTGAAGTGATCAATTATCATAAATGGCCCAAGATATTATCAGAGACATAGGGTTGGCACATGGCTTTTTGTCACTCCATTCTCCTGGTTCATATTTAAAAATGGGGACTCTTTCAAGAGCAATGAGAAAGAGTTTCTACTTCTGCTCTTTCCTCATAAAAGTATCTGTGATTTTCTTCCTCACAAAGTCCTTTGGCTGATATGTGTGTAAGCAGACACCTAGGACAACCTGAAAAACTAAAAGTCATCAGATTTGCAAAATAGTCTAAAAGAAGCCTTCAGACAAACTCTGTCTCTAGCATTGCTCTTACTTAGGTATTTGTCTTCCATCTAATGTTCAGGACATAGGATCAACCTGGAAGCTCCTTTTTTAATGTTCATTGGGTTTGTGATTGGCAGTACTTCCTACATGTTCCATCTGCTCACCCCTACCCCTACTTTTAAGAGGTATCATCACAGGACTTCCAAAAAGATGAAGGTAACTTTCAAAGCTAGAGGGGATTTCTCCTTGCCAGCACAAACATTCAGTAACTATAAAAATCTTAGGTTAAAGTTAGTTATCTAAGTTTCACTCATGTGAGTATATAGAAATTCCAGTCAAGAGGGAGGTCATGTTAGGTGCTTTAGAAGTATATTTCTAATTTGGAGACTTTACAAGATAAATTAGAAAACCACAAACAGAATAACTGGTAGAATTCAATTCTATCTAGTTATCAGATTGAAAACTGTTCTTTTATTTATACTTTATTGTCTTCAAGTCAGTATCGAATTTATGACATTGCTTGACTTCAAGATCTAGTTTCTTTTGTCAAAAGCTTCCCATATAAATATTTGCTGTTTCTTCCTCATTCAGTTTTGTTTACGATCCCCAAAGTGCTAAATAGATGACAGTGACACATCTTGTTCACAGGAGCTGTGCTTGTTTGTCCCCAACATGTGTAATTTATTCTTGTTGCAGTTGTTTCAGCACTCTTTTTTTAAAAAAAACCCTTACTAGTGCCTGGTTTCCGGAATCACCCCAATACCTTTCTGAAGGATAAAAACAAATTAACAATGCCCCCAAGTTCCCTTCAGTAGCAGATAATTTTAGGTTGATAACTTTTTTGTATTCAGCTCAGCCATTTCATTCTGAAGTTCCCTTAGGATATGTGCATGAAGTTTAGCTTCTATGGATATGGCTGTTTCTGAGAGGATGTTCTTATTCCCAGATGCAGAATCTTGGCTGACTGTGTCCTAGCTACATATCTGGTGTAGACATGCACCATTCCAAGTCATATAGGTAGGTGCCCTATGAGGAACATAAGGACCAGAACTGTGGGATGTGCTGCACAATGCATTGGCCCTGCACTCCAGAAGTAACTGTTACGAATGTCGTGGGTTACCGGTACAGAAAGCTAGCGAAATGTCATTAACCAAACAAAGTGTGTGTCGCCAGTCTCATGATATTTTATATGAATGAATCGGTAACCTATGCATAGTGAGCAGATGAGACTGAGAATAAGCAGCCAGTTGGCAGGTATAAAGAGGGAATAACTCTTTTACAGCCAAAATGGTGAGGAAGAAACCACTAACAGGTTTTTGAGAGCCCATATATCTTTTGACTGATAGGTGTAACAGGGTGGAGATGATACCCAAGGCAGCCAGTCAGCAGAGCCAGCAAGAACATTTATATTCACATCTCAGACTAGAATTCAAAATGAACATACTCTTGGGTCAGGTAAGATAAAATTACTGATCACTGGCAGTGGCATTCAGGAGACAGGTTATGTTTGTTAACCTTAACCTTTGTCTCCAAAGTGTCAAATACATCTTGAAATCCCATGTAACAAGAGTGAGCAATTAGAGAAGTATTCCATCGGTAAATAGAAAACTTTAATTGAAGCAAGATTAGACTAAAATTGGGTTTTACTTGTGACCTTTTGTATCCAGTGCTGTAGCTAACAGTCTGATCTTGAGACTATAATAAATTTCTTTTTTGTTTTACAATAAATATTACCTTATTTTTTAATAAGTTTAATCAAAGTGTAAGTTCCACACTTGGAGTGCTCTTGTCTCCAGGGAGGGAGGAAATCCAGAATGGTTCATGGAGTAACTGAGGTGTCTTTCCTGCCAAGGTGCTAAGGTGTTGCCAAATGCTCACTCTTGCAGGAGAAGAAAAGAAGAGAGACATCTCACAGCCCCAGACACACCTCTTTGACACTCACACGTGAGGTGCACCCTGCTTCAGTTCCTCTAGAGAGAGGTAGTTGGGTCACTCACAGCAGTCAGTTCAAAAATCCCTCTTCTAAACTTTCCTACCCTTTCAGAACATTCAGTTGGATTTATCCAAATTTGTTACCCACAGGGGCTGCATCCTGGTTTGTAGATCTCCCTGGTAAGCTATGCTGAAGTCGCAGTGGGAGCTCCCAGCTGGCCCTCCCTGCTGCAGAAAGGCAGCAAATGATAGCTCCGGCGTTAAGCACCTGGTCACCCACAAATGCAGAAAGCCGTGCACAGATGGAGTTCTGTTCATCTTCAGGCTGTAACAGTATTAAGCGATCTAATTTATATACAAAAGGCTGAAGTTGCCTCTTACTGCTGTTTTATTAGACTTGGTTTTCTCAGTGGGGTCCTGCCCCATGTCTGGGGATTGTAGATGTTAGAACAATACTCAGAATAAATAGTATGTAAGAAAAATATTCAGACTACAGTAATGCACAGCAGCCTTATTTGTGGACCATGCTGTCATTGTACTACTCACTGTTTAAACACAAGAGGAAAAAAACCATAGATGTTGTGCAGTCAGAGTTCATTCCCTGATCAAGAGATGATTAACAGAATGATGCTTCTAACATCTTTGTTTTCTGTCATTTGGGCTCATATCTGTATAGGTATAATTGATGTAAGTCGATTTTACAGTGTAGTCTTCTCTTTCTCTGTTATATTCTACATGTTTAAAATAGTGACCTTCCCCCCAGCTACCCTCATATGCACTGTGTTCCCTGCTGCGTGGTAAGAATAGCCAGCTCTGATGTAGGACTGCTTTGCTGTTTCTGTAGACATCCATATTTCCCTGCTCCTTCAGTTCATCAACTCTGGCCTCAAGGTGCTATACTAGTACTTTGAGGGCCATTAACTGTTTGCATCACATTTGGATCAGACACATGTATCTAACCTTATCTTTGAAAGGTCTGGACAAAATACCATTGGAAAAGAGATCTTCTGTTCAGGTTCATGCCCTCTTGACTAGTTTGAATTAACACCCACTTAGAGGGAGTAAGAAGTCAGAAATATGCCTGGAAGGTTAAATATTAAGTATGTAAAGTTAGACTTCCAAACTTCCATAAGGCATGAAAATGTATATGTAAAAAATGTCTGAACAAAACCAAAATTTAACAGTTAATACATTTTAAAGTATGTGGATTTTAAAGCCTTTTTTGAGGTTCCCTTTTGCTGGTTGCCTTCAGGGGAGGTGAAACAAGTTTCTAACCTTTGCAGCCAGCTCAATGGAAGAGAGGGAAGGAAGAACACAGAGGCAGAAAGAAATCTCAAATTTCATCTTGTTGTGTCACCTTTGAAGGACTTCAAAAATAAAAATCTTTAAAGAGAACCCCATAGATGCTACATGATCTGCATTTTGTCCATCAGGCTTACAATCATCACAGGAGAAAGAAGTCACAGATTTACTGCCAACATAGTCACCCCCTCTTTTCAGCTGCTGTGTCTTTCCCTTCCCAGCTCTTAGGTTTGTAATTGACAGCTCTTCCAAACTGTTATTTGTGGTGTTTGGGTATCTACCCTGGATGCTTCTAATGAGAGAATAAGCCCCAGCCTTACCCTAAATTAATCTTGTGTGGGGTCTTATGTTTCATCTTGTCGTTCCCTCTGTTTAGGGAGAACTTGTCTGGCTTAACAAAAATGTTCCTTTCCCTTCTTTTCTGTTTTTAGACAGAATTTGTTAAAGTCAGGTCAGATTCCTGATTCAGTTCACAGCATGGCTGTTTTTCAGTTGCCTTGGAAAAATGGAGGAAACTGTGAGATGACAACAATGGGGGATATGGGGTTAGCAGGAACTCCATAATCTGCAAAAGCCTGTACATTGTTAAATCAATTCCCAACAGTTCCTCATTCCCAACAGTTAACAGAAATATCTCTGATGTACCAACAGTCTCGTGCAGGAATGCAAATTGGATTTTACTTGTGCTGAGACACTGATGTATTTCTGTGTCTCTATACCATAGAATGGAGAGAGTCTTTCCCTCTGACTTTGGTCAAAGATGTTCAAACCTCCTGATTGCAGTGTACCCTAATAAACATGGCACTGGTTCAGCATATTTAAAACAGTGTCTACAAATAGTTCTAGAGTGGTCAAACCATTTGACGTTTAATAGTTTTTCCAGCTATCGAGTCCCTCTTGGTGTCACTTTGTGAATTGCTAAAGTTCAGAACATTGGTGAGACAGAGGCAGTTGAACATTACTTATTTGTGTAAACAAAAAAACCCTCCAACAACTGAAGCTGGTATAGGATCTTTGAAATTTTTTTTTTTTAATTTATCATGCCAGCTATCACTTAGTCATTTGGTCCTGAATAAGACTGAAAAATGATATATGCAACTTGCTGCCCAGTGTCAGCATTGGCAAGTTTGTGTGATTGTATTTGAGCTGAATATTTCAGCAAATAGCATAGCCCAGCAGCAATTGCTGAGCCCTGTCTATATTCTCTCTTTGCAGTGAGCAGGGATTTTTCATTTCATACATCATTTACAGCTTGCCACAGTGATTCCAGTCAGCCAGGATATATTTTCAACACACAGAGAAGAAAGAGAAATATATATCATTTGTTGCAGAAGTTGGGCACATCGGGTTCAAATTTAATTACACTCTAACATCAAAAGCTACACTAATAGACAAAAAGTCAACTATACTTAACTCAGAGTAAAATTAGATCAGTTTTCTTATTGCTCAAGAGTTCTGCCTGAGATTATTGGGCAGTAATTTTGCTGCTTTGATACATTACATCCATAAGAGTCAGTGCACACACTTAAACAGGTATAGTGCATATATCATCCCTCTAAGTATTTTACAAAATAATAGATGCCTTCAACCCTCTTGGCAGAGTTGCCTTGTTAACGACACTTATTACTGTTAAAAAGTGCAGCTCCCATTCCTTTAGCTCCTGGAGAGTCTGCAGGTTCCTGCTGGGCAAGGCAATCAATTAGGAAGGGGTGTCTCCGCAGGGATCCACCAACCGAAGGATCTGTGTGACCTTAGAGGAAGGCATGCTCACTTCCATTTCTTTTTTTTCTCCACCCACTGTCCTACCAGCATGTCTGGATCCTGATCTGCAGTAGCTAAGGAAGGTTTTATTAGTAAGATGGGCTGATTTAAAAACAAAAACAGCCTTTTCCTGCAAAGTGCTAGAAACCTTCACTGTTTCTGTGGAACTTGGGACATCCCAAGCATTGCTCTTTGAGATCAGATCCATGGATAAGGGATCTTTAGAAACACGTGTAAGAAACACAGGCCTTATACCTTGATACCTTCTTTTCCTTTCTCATTGGAGCTTTAGAATAATTTCTCACTAGAATCTAGAATGATTTTTTCCATTTTTAATGGCCTCAGAGTCACAGAGATCTCTCAGTAAGCATCTCTGAATTTCTGAGACTTTTGTAAAGCTTCATAATCCAACACAGTCATGAGGGTCTGGGAATGGTGGGGTGCCCAATGGTGATTTTGAGATTGAGGAATTAGCTTCAAATGGGGGAAGACTTTTATATTTTGTCCTCCCTGGATTCCCTGTGCTTTCCCTCACAATGCGTTCCTTGGCTTTTCAGGGGTAGATCAATTTACCATTATGTCCTTACCATTGCTGATGTAGCTTTGGTGTAGCTACTCTGCAGTACAGAGGTAGGAGAGTGATTACTGCAAGTAAACCTCATTATTTAAGGAAAAAATCCACTGTAAAAAGATGGTGGCATTAAAGTGTGGAAGTAGTTCACCTGCTTCCAAGGTACTGCAGAAGGAGAGTCCAGAGGCAGCAATGCAGGGAGCAATGCACTTTCCATTAGCAAACAGTCAATGCAGTCCTGATGGGGCAACACGTGGCACAACAGAATTTTATTTCCATTCTTCAAAGGGCAATAAGTAGAAAAATAAAGTGTCAAAGCCTTTCCTGGGATCATCTGTGGTTGTCAGACTTTGTCAGTGTGCTTTTGACACCTTCTTTAAAGATAGAAAAGCAGGGAAAACTATATGTCTATACCCTTGACCTTGTTTCCTTGTTAGGGAAACTGATCTGATGAGCCGTGTTTGTTCTTTCAAGTTTCATTTGTCAAAATATATAAGGTCATCACAGTTGTATGTGTTTGACTTTAGGAGATGGACTGCTATAATTAGTAACAATATACTTATTTTATTACTTGCTTTGATAGAAGCCGAGGGTGTTTTAAAAAAAAATAATCTTAATTTCAGAGTGAATTATATTAGTTTTTTGTTGTTGCCTGCTTGTGTTAAACTTTCTTTTTTAAAAAAAATGTAATTAGCAAGCAGTAAATTGCTTTATTTCTCTTTTGTTTAATTGAGTTAATGATGTCTGCAAAGAAACATGATACCAAGGGGTTTTTTTTGCTGATCTCAAGGGGCTCTCAAGAGTTTCAGATTTTGCCAGACTCAAAGCTGTAAGGAGTGCATCAAGAGCCGTCCCGACATCTTTTAAAACAATCTTTCACTTCATTGCTGCATAAAGGTGAACCTAAGTAGTACAGAAGACAGCTTGAACAGAAGCAGCCAGACTCGAGCTAGCAGAGGGAGCGTGCCTCACAGGCTGACCCCTCTGTGTAAGTGAGTGTGTGTTTTTTCCTTGCTGAGAGGGCAAGACTGGTACATTAATGAGCCATCTGCCTTGCTGGGCCACAGTTTTAAGAACAACATGCCTTCCTGTCCTTTTCACACTCTGCCCTCTAGAAAACGTAGCTCTATCATTACTTATGACAGGAGACTCTGTTATATCAAAGGATAAAGAAATCGGTGATGAAGACAGAATTAGGGAAATGAGAGGAGTTACAGGACAGAGGGCTTCATTAGATGGATAAAAAAACAGGGAAGAGGAAGATTTAATGAGGCTCTTGTTTATTACTTTTGCTAATTTAGGAAGTCTTGCTGCTGGCTGTGGCACTGGAAGGTTAAATTGTACAGATACTTTCAAAATGAATATTGCAGTGAGCCAGAATACAGGATTTAAGTATTCATTTGCATTTAGTGGGTAAATTTCAGCCCCAGACTGTGGGCATCTTGAGTTTCAAAAGCCAAGGCTCTTTCACAGGGGTAAAACTGTGCTTGGCCCTTTGTACGACAGATTGGTCTAGAATAAGGCTACTCTGTTCTGAATACCCTCATTTGCAGGTTGTTATAAATTGGTTTTCCTCTTGTTTTCTTGTTTTCCCATGAGTCCTGTTTCTAGTTGGACACCCTCCAGTTCTGAACCTCACTACTGTTTGTGCGGCAGAAAGTGCTAATACCAGTCACCTTCTAAAAGAACTACCTTAACTACACTTACTGGGTAATTATGAATTCTCAGTAGCAGCCATACAGAGTTGCTTGGAACTGCTCTGCATGCAGGCAGTGCTGGACATAAGGTGCCTCTATCAACCATGCTGGAAAATCGAGTCAGCAGAGCGTATTGTGGGCTGCAGATGCAGGACAGATGTATTATCCGATGACTGGTGTCTGAGATGCTGTAAGAGTGGTTCTGTCTTGGAATGATAGAAATTACACTGAACTTTTTTCTTCGCCTTATGTAGCTTCATTTTTTTTTTTTTTTTCCTGACTTCTCACTTATTGAATTGGTCCATCCATAAATTAACATTTTTAGTGTTATGTTTCCCACCTAAGATTATAATATCGCATTTTTACCATGTGGTGCTTCCTTTTCAGAAAACTGCCTGTGACAAAAGAGTCCTCCATGGCTTGGTGTTATTGCATTTTCCTTCCTTGTTTTCCTATTTTTAACATCTCCATTATTCCAGCTGGAAAATGGCAGTTACATAACTTTCCCTCTCTATGTAATATAAAGATCAGTCAGTTAATATTTATCCACATTTTGGAGATGGAAAGTGTTATACATGCACTGAGCATTTGGGAGCCAATATTGGATATATGTCTATTAACAGGCTTTTTTAAAACAAGTTCTTTCAGTTACTCGTGAGTAGCTCCACCAGTTTTAGAGTTTATTAACAGTAATCTTTATTTATGGCATTTAACTTCCAGAGGAAGTCAAGGTTTAGGCTTTTAGGCTGCCCAGTGAGTATAGTTATTGTATTCATGGTGGCTGTTTTTAAGCTGAATTTTTTGTGGCACAACCCCTAAAGTGATGACAGGTGCTGGTTTACTGTCATTAAGCTAATTTATCCCAATATATGGCATTTATTTGATTTTCCATAATAACTTTATGCCAGTGTCACCCGACCAGTCAAATCCTATTCATTGTGTGTGAGATACTGTGTGGACCAGAGGCACGATTGCCTCCACGTGATTCCTAGAGGTATTTGAGAGAAGTGTAGATGAGGTGCTGAGAGACATGGTTTAGTGATCAATTGGCAGTGTTAGGTTGATGGTTGGACTTGATGATCTTAGAGCTCTTTACTAACCAAGGCTATTCTATGATTATATGATTCTTGACCAGTGCTACATACCAAACGGGATTTCAGTTTGGGGGAGAGGCTGACATGCCACCTAGCAATTGGCAAGTGTGTGCTTTTCATCTGCAGCCTGGTTCCAAAAATGCTCTCCCATTACTGAGGGGGACAGCCCCCAGATGAGCCTGTCCTCCCTGACATGGTTCAAGTGGAGATGGTGTCTTTTCCAGACTGGCCGAGTCATGAAAATTTGAAGGGTTGATAAAATACTGCTCCCCAGTGGAGATGGATGTGCTATACTGGCTGTATTGATAAGAGTTCAAGGGAGGCAATTTCAGTTACTAGACACTGTCTGAATGCTAAGGCTTTATTTTTCAATACAGACTGTCCTTGCTCCTGTTTGCAGTTATTGATATGGTAGATAGTGTTTTGTGATAACAATATCATCGGAGAGAACCATGACATGTCAAGAATGATTTTATTTTATTTTATTTTATTTTTTATATGATCTATCAGAAGAGCAATAATGGAAGCACAGAAATATGGAAGCAGCTGTGTCATTTCAACAGAAAGCTAACTTTTGCAGAGTTACAGCTCTGGAAGAAAAGTTGCCCTTTGTCGTTCTTATGTCCAGTGGAAGCTCTTCCCCTAGCTTTCCAGTCAAGTAGCTGGGAGTGTGACATCATGCTTCTCAGCAGACATTATTAACTCAATTAAACTAAAGAGATATAAACTAAATTACTGCATCCTAATTATACAAAAAATCAATAAACAGACAACAAAACCAGTTATATAATTCACTCTGAAATTAAGATGTTTAAACCACTAACAACTTAAATCAAAGCAACAGCAATAAAATAAGTGTATTGTTACTAATTACATCATTTCGTCTTCTGAAGTCAAATACATAATTTTTTGTTGACTTGGTGTATTTTGGCATTTATAAGTGTAGAAATTGAATGTGAATGGGTTTGCCTTACATAGCAGCACAGAGAAGCACATCTTCTGTAGAGTGAGAAGCTGAGCCTGCAGTGATGGGGAAAAATATGCTTATAAGGAAACTTCATTTGGGTTGTTGGCTATGCTGAGGTAGGAAAATGGCACTTGACGTCCATTGCCTGAAACCTGTTTCTCCTTCCTAAACTCTCTTACAGTGGATTGATTAAAACTCTCAGCTGATATACTCAGACTGAGTTTGATAATTGCTAGTGTTTTCTACATCAACAAGACTGACAACAGCAGAATTGAAGCTCAGTGTCTGTGACAGCTTTGATTTCAAATAGAACACATTATTCTTTTAGACAAATAGTAGAGGGAGGTTTGGGCTTTTTTTTCTCTTTCTTGCTTTCCCTCTCCCACTCCCCCACCCCCCTTTTTTTTTTAAAAAAAAAAAAAGCAACCCAAAAAACAAAGATTGTGCAATCCATGGAGGTTTTTGGGTGTTACTTTGATTAGTGAAAGCCATATGTCCCTCAAACAAATGAGAACAATTCTGATACCGATGACAAAAGGAAGCCAAAAAATACAGTAATTTGCTGACTGCAAAGCAAGATTGTTGTTTTTTTTCCCAGAGTTTTTGACCTGACCTTCTTGACACATGGGAGCTTCTGTGAGAAAGTGGCATTCAAAGAACACTAGTAGGTTCACTCTTACTCCTGCAGGATAGTTCCATTGGTTTCACTGACTGCTGGATTCGGCCCAGGCAGAGTAATATGATCAAAAATTAAACCAGTAAATGTTTCATTTTCGTGCACCTAACATACTGTTTCAGAGTATATGAAGCAAAGTTATGTACAAAGAAAGACCAATTATAATGTCTTATATGAAAGAATCTCTATATGGACCTTACAGAGAAAATTACTTGTACCTTTTGTAGAGTAAGAAGCTGAGCTTGCAGTGATCGAAAAAATGCAAGAGTGTGTAATAATCAGTGCCCACAATGACCCCAAGTTTTCTAACAAAATCAACTGTCAAAAGCTCTGACCCATCCAAATACAAGCTGTGGAAATGCACCCTTCTACACCATTGCCTCGTACCAATCAATAACAATTCAATCCTGGCAGAATTCAGGCAGAGCCCATTATAAGCTATCTAAAACTGAATTGCTGTCAAGGAATTAGACATGAAGGGGATTGCCATGCTAGTATCTGATGGGAAACACTGCTGCCGTAGTTTAGTACAGTGGGACAGTTTCAGATATTGCTTAGTGCCAACTGCTTAAAAAATCCAGAATGATGCTGAGAATATGTTAAACATCTAAACGTAAATCAAGATTGACAGCCTTGGCTTTGATCCTAGCAGGAACTGAGGCAAGTGAAAGTACGGTTGTAGTTATTATTTCCTGTTGCTCAGAAATCTACTTGACCCATGTCTCGATCCAGACTAGAAGATAGATTTCACTCCTGAGCACTTAATTTGCATAAAGCTCCAGCTACTCCTTCTGTATGAAAAAGAACTGCATTTTATTTTTGGAGGAACAGAGAAGGGGAAGGCGTTGTGCAGTATCAGAGGGATATGTTAGGTTTTTTTTTATTTTGTCCCACTGCAGAACTCGGAAGGTTCGTACTCTTGGATACCTATATTAAAATGTTTTCCAACAAATTGTTATTTTATCTTTTTTATTCTAATTTGAGTGCAAGCATAGGGATTATCAAATGTTTTTCCACTAATTGGGTATGTCCTGTGATGTTATATGGAAGACGAAAGAATGAAGATTCTCATTTGCTTTTGGTTCCATTTTATAACAGTGTTATCATGAGTAGACATTTTATTATTAGCTGTCTGCTAATACAAAAACAGCGAAATAATTTTTATTGGCAAAAATCTCATTTTATATACTGTACAAGAAGCATCCTAACAATAAGAGTGCTCCTTTGCTACTTAGAAATCTGGTTAGATGGAGTTACCTTGAAAATATTGCTCGGTAAGCTTACTGATGCTTTCAGGACAGGGTTGGGAGTACGGTACAGATGGGCTCATTATTCAGCACCCCTGCTGACTGGTTAAGTGCACTGTTACAGATTGCTTGCGTGAATGTGCTCTGAAGCAGCTCTTAATACCCAGGGAGACAAAACTGCACCCATTAGGGAAACAAGGAAATGTGAGGTAATGGCTGGTTAATACCCTTGGGTGCGAGGGTATAAGGTATTTGCTCTTGAACCATGTCTGTCAGTGAGTGAAGAGGTAATTTGAGTGTTCTCTTGGATTGGTGTCCAAGGAAACCATTTTGGATTGATGGGAGTAATCAAATGTTATATTAATTTGTGGGCTGTGTGCACATTTGTAAGTCATCGGCCATCTTACCCATGTTGTGTTACTCCCAAGGCACTCCTGTCCACAGAGTGGCTCACTAGTTTCTCCTCCCGCCTGCATTTTTCTTTACCTCCTGCGGTTGACATCTTTCCTGCCAGCTGTGTCTTTTCCGCAAGGTAATTCTCTTCACTGCTGACTGCGATCCTGGGGGATTCTGGGGCTGTCAGCCACACTTCTACCTTCTGCAGTTCTGTCTCCTTTCCTTGCATGTTTTCCTTTCTTCGCTTCTCTCTTGCCAATGCTGCCTTCTGCTTCTCTCCTAATCTGGCCTTAACTGTGCCCTGTAAAAAGGGGGAAGGCTCAGCCCCAGCTAAGAGTCATAGAAAGGTATTGTAACAGTTAAAATCATTCTAGGAAGAATATCTTCTGAATGAGAAAGCCAGAGATTAAGGTTTTAACTAGTCAAAGAGAACAAAATTACCTTTGTGGTTATAAATAACCTTCAAAAGGAAATATTAAATGTGTTTTTGATGGAGAATAAAATACGTGGCTCTGTAATGTATTGAATAGCTATGTATTTCTTGGTTCTTGAGCTTGCAATTTTTGCTTAGGTTTGACAGTATCTAGCAGTCTACAGATACCTTTGACAGATAGTGCAGTATGAACCAGTATTCACCTCATATGTTGTCTGTTTAACATACAGAAATAAGAAACACAAAAAATATCAAAAATAATTAGACATTGCTGCAGACTTGCTGAGACATAAGATATCCTCTTCTGTGCTGTCAATTCTTTTAAGATTCCCTTCTTGCTACTATCTTGGCATATAACTCAAGTACATGTCCTGACTGTATACTACATCCCCACTTATTGTAGTTTTTCATATGATAAAACCTATAAAATGTCCTATTGAGACCACATGGAAAGCTTTGTTCACATTGTGACTCAAGAGCACAGTGAAGCAAGGAAATTTCTCTTTAATTATATCTGTGTACTTGTGTAAATATCAATTCAAGAGTATGGGAAAGTCCCCTGAAGATAAACAACTGTGCCATATATAGTGGTAGTTGACTGTACGCTTCTATGATCAGCCCATCAAACAGCTTCATTCCAAACACATTGCATATGTCATGGATGCAGAATAGCTTTTACATTTTGCTTTTAATTTATCCTTCTACTAACTGTATTATCTTCCCAATTGAGCTATTTATCAGGGTGGCAAATAAGTGGAGTCTACTTTACATTATGTCTTTTGAAAAATATCTAAATTAGGATGATCTAAAACTCCAACAAATTATGGGTACTTCAGTTGCTTATGTTTGTGCTCCATGGGCAGCAATTTACCCTGTGTTTTTCCAATTCAAGTAAATGGGAGACAGCTGGGGGTTAGCAAGACTCATCTTACCGAATCATAGATATTTTAAACAGCTGGCAATAAACTGTAATTTATATCTATAAAGTAAAATATTTATCCAGAAGAAGTACCTTTAGAATATGCTTGAAAGCTGCATCTGAGCTGACATGAAGGAGAGCATTTTATCTTATTGCCATGGGCTAGGGCTTTAGTTTATAGTTAATTTATATGCTGTTCCTCTGAAATGCTGTAACTTTTATTATTAATCAATTTAAATTGAAAGAAGTAGTAGTTCGAAGAATTAAAAACAGACTTCCTTCAGTAATTGAATTCATCAGACCAGTTTCATGAGTAGTAACTGTGACTGAACTCTGTACAATGAGAGCATCAGTGGAGCTAAAATCATGTTCGTCATGAGCTTCACAAAGTCTGTATTTCACTCAGTCTTTTCTAAGCTGTTGTCAGTGATGCTCTGAAGAGGGCTGAACAAATGAGCTTTCCAGTGCACTGAGAGTTATGATATTTCTTAAAAATTTTGACTTAGCTTTTTTCACACCAGCTTCTGATTGTTGAAAGTTTTATATGCCTTTAAAAAACTCTTTCCTGTCCTTTCCAAAACCTGCACATACACCCTCTCTTAAAGCACACAGAATGTTACAAGGCTTGCAAACCACTCTGTTTCTGCTCTTCACTAAATCTTGGAACATGATGTTATATAGTCATTGAACTCAGTGGGCCAACATAGTTTTATCCCCTAATTTGATGATTTGGAGGTAGGACCCATGAAATATGCATCATGGAAGTTGTGTTAAGTGATCAAAACATCTGAGGGGTCATTGTGATTCAATGACATTGAGCAAAAACAAGATGATTCTGTTTTTTTGAAAAAAAAGCAGTACATGCAAGGAGATAAGTGGGATGCACTGAAGAGCTGGGACATTTGAGCAGCCTACAGGTAAAAAGAGATTAATTTGTAGTAACTCAGAGTTACCCAAAGCAGCAAATGTGGTCTCAAGTGGTAACATAATTATTTGTCTTCACATATGTAGGTAAAAGCATATTTTCCTAATGTTCCTAACGGTGTTACAGCTAACTTTGTAATATTACAATATTTGTTCTGATGTGATAACATTTGTTCAGGTGGGATGGAACACTGTTGGTGTAGTTTGCCACTTCATGTAGTGCCTGAAGACATAAAGCAATAGAAGCAGACTTTAAGTGGAATATGCATTCTTTCTTCCTTTATTCTCTGATGAGAAGATAAGTAACTGCTATTACCTGTTATCCTCAAACACCTGCTCCGTAAAGTTCAATTCTTGTAATAGCAGTGTCATACTTGCCAAAGAGCAGATCTACTGTGGTAACTAAAATATGTGGCAGTTCATTTCTGAAGTCTCATCTGCCTGTGACTACATCTGTGATGATTTAATAACTTCACTATGGCAATAGTGTGGCAGAGACTAAAAATTAGTAAATAAATGCATTTGGTGTGTTGTTTTGGGCACTTGGCCTTCAGACTAATGTTCTGGAGCTCTAATACAGTCTTAGCCATCTGCTAAGTAGTGGTAAAAACACTACTGAAGATTAGTGCTTTTGAGCTAGCCCAGTCTTCAAATTAGCTAAATTGCTCTTTTTCACTTTGGAGTTACTTTGAATAATGATTTTGCCCTGTGACATATTTCTCTAGTGGGACCCAGTAAAACATTGAGTGACCCAGCTAATGAGCTATTTGGTTGTCTTCAGTTAATCTTTCTCTACCTCTGGTTTCTGTTTTTTGTTGTCTATTTGCTCCCAAATGTTGCAAAGTCTTAACCTTTTAAAATTTTTTTAAATTATTATTATTATTATTTTTTAATAGAAGCAGAGATCTTGGGTTTTGGCAAACCTGAGTTATGTTAAACCTCTCGTATTTGGCTGTGAAGTCTAGAAACACTTCACTGAAACTGTGTAAGACCTAAAGTGTGTAGTCCCAAACTAGAAACAAAGATGGTAAGACAAATACTGCTTTTATTAGAAGGTGATGCATGACTCGGTGATGTTTGGGAGCTTCTGTACTCATCTGGTTGTGTATCTAAGGACTGCATTTGCCATGCATTAGCTGAAGCATTGTTGCATTCTGTTGGTTATTTACCATCACCCCGAAGCCCCTCCTCTGTACCTCTGCCTTTCAAGACCTAGTATCTCACCCTATAACCATGACCTAGTCTTGTGGCTCCTTTTTCCTCTCTCCATATATTATTTATCATTGTTATCTAGGAAAGTGCACAATGACAGCATAAAATAAAACAGTCAGCCCTGTCAATTGTGATTGAAAAGAATATCACAGTTAAGCTCTCTTCTGTTAAGTCAATATGGTTCTTTTAGCACTGGGACAGCAATGACTGTAGTCCTAGCTTTAGTATTGTGATTTATTTGCAAAATTATCTTATTTTAGACATAAGTGCATATGTAAATATATTATAGTCTCCAAACATTTCCATTGTGATAAAATGAAGAGAACAGGTATGTCCAAATGGGTTAATCAGTAAACATTGCACAGCAAAACTCCTAGAAAACTGATGCTTATTACCAGTGTATTCCAGTGGGGGCAACCCTGTCATCATGAAAGGACATGATCTCTTGGTTTTAAACTTTCTCTGATACTTTAAATGTGAGATTATTTTTTTTTTAGTCTATGCATATGTAACTCAAATGTAATACGCCTTGTAATCAATACTGGAGTTGAATTTAGGACTCTGATACCATAAAATATTTACTTTAAGAAGCAGAGATGCACAGCTTTTTCACAGGGAGGGTGATGTGAATAAGCTAATGAAAGAAGGGAGCACACTATAGCTGTTTTTATGTAGCAACAAATGCAGACTTGAAAAGCAAATGCTAAAAACATCTTCTGTATTAGTTATGCAAGAAAACAGTACTTCAAATGCACCTTTAAAGTTTAGTTTACCGGTATGCTAAATCTTGCTGGTTTCTAATCTTTGTTTTATTTATAGATCTCAAAAAAATGAGCAACCATGGCATTGTGAACTGTAGATAATGAAGAAAAGGCCAAATGTGACATAATCAGTCAGTGTCCATATTAGAAGTATATAAAAGTAGACCTATGCAAAATGTCCCCAAGCTATTTCTGCTTCCCACAGGTAGCTTCTGTAAAAACAGAAGTCTCCTTGTTGTATTTGTCTTCACTTCTTTATCCTTGTTGAATCACATATTGCACGTTTTCCTTTGCGATTCTGTCCATGGCTGTGTTGCTGTCTCTTTGGGTGATTTAATCCCCTGGAAAGATGGGAATTGAAAGACTCTATCCACATTGTAATACTAAGAAACAGGGAAAAGTGAATAAAA
This sequence comes from Podargus strigoides, assembly GCA_028020825.1. Classification (NCBI taxonomy): domain Eukaryota; kingdom Metazoa; phylum Chordata; class Aves; order Caprimulgiformes; family Podargidae; genus Podargus; species Podargus strigoides. Next base: position 14,736,093 of record CM051627.1, on the reverse strand, counting down.
TCTTCAAGTGAAAAACCAGAAAGAGAGGTAATGTCTGAAAGGTTCCTAAATGGACTTTCCTATGCTAAAGTTTAAGCACACTTTCCCGTCAGCCGGGAAGAAAATAAGTATTTATTCAGTATCTTTTATTTTTCTTGGACCGGCACTTTTACTATTTCAATATAAAGGATATCCATTAGAGCTGGCTAAAATGCTGATCAGAGGCTTCTTCCATAAGAAACTGAGAAGTGAGTTCATTTTGTAGAACAACGCTAATACAGACAGTGAAGCTATTATAAGTCAGTTGCCTCTAAACTATTTGACTGTTTTGTCCCCAAGCTGCAATATTTCGCTATATTCTTAACTCATTCCAGAAAAAGAGAAATAAAATCAGTTTCATTTTTTTTCTAAACTTTTTCTTTTTGTTTTACCATCTGTGTATGCTATTCCTTAATCATACCCAAGAGACAATGCTTCTAGGACTATAGGTCTAATCCAACTACTGGAAAATCTGCTACAAAGTGCTGCTAATCCAGCTATGAAGTGCTGGGGTAAGGAGAGTTATTCTTTCTCTGCTTCTGATTACTTGGGCTCATCATTGGGAATATCATACAGCCCTCACTACTGAGCACAGAGATTTTATATTTAAAAAAATGATTAATCATTCTTTTTGAAGGATTTCTTCCACTCCAGTGATTTTAGAAAGAAATAATAATACAAAAAAAATCACTGGTCAAAGTATTTTGTATTTTTTTTTTTCCCAAAATACAACATTTTGTTTCCAATAATATTTTCTTACATTAACAACACTTTAAGTTTCTGATTTCTGCCATGGCAATTTCTGCAGTCTTTTGATGCACGGGAAGAAGCAGCAGCACTTATTAAATGCATCTCCTACTAATGATGTTTGTGTGGTCTTATGAAACACATTGTCCTTTCAGTCTTTACATCTTATTATCTGATGTTCATGTCTGCTAGCTAACATCAAAGTATGGAAGTGGAGAATTAAAAAAAATATTGGAGCTGTTTCTAAACAATTCCCTTCAACTGTGGATTTCTGGAGAAAGCTAGCTTAATTCATGTCAGGTTTACCATTTTCATTGTGAATCAAGGTGTGCCAAGAAAGATTATTTTTTTTGTCTTCTGCTGAAAAAATATGTAACTTTAGGAATTAAGGGGTTAATTGGGCAATTTAATTTAAGTTTGTAACATCTATTTTATTTAGATGTCTTTGTTGTAATTGGAAATAGTATCTTGGTTATTAGTTGTCTTTTCTGTTTTCAGGGGTTTTTCAGTTCTCAGAACTGTCTGAGAGTATCTGTTTTCAGCTCCTTTCTCATGGTACTACTCTTTTCTCTGTTTTGTGTTGTTGGTCCTTTCTCAGGGAAAAAAAATATCCTGTGCCTGTTTCCCTACTTGTGCAAGGCCGGGGCTTTGGCTGTGTGTGAGTGGCACTATGTGAATGAGGGTGTTTGTATTGAGCTTTGAAGGCTCTTCCTCTTGCGCGCTGAAAGGAGAATTGTGCAGTTGTGTGCAGACAAGTATTTAAATTTTTTGTTGGCTTAATGTAAACAATTGTTGGAGATACCCTGATGTTAATGAGGAATTTCTACACCTCTGTACAGCTTTACAACTGGCTGTGGAAGCCTGGAGGCCTAATGTATCTTAAGCTGCAGAAGTACTGTAACAATCATTATTCTGTGTCAGGACAAAATTACCTTGTAGGAGCATTGCATAATGTCTGGTATATTAATCATTAGAGATATATTTGCAGCACTCAATTATATTACGAAGGCTGGGTTATGTTCTGATCTTTCTAATGGTCACATGTAAAGGACTGAAGCCTCTATTATTTTATAGTAAGTAATGCGTATCCGACAGAATAATGCATTATGCACATCCTCTCCTATATGACTCTAAAGGTCAGCTAGTAACTTGAATATTTTTGTCCTCTAGAACATTTCACTTTAAGGGTTCATTAGAAAGAATGTCTTTCTCTTTTCAGTATGTGCTAACAGCAGGCTATCACTTACAGTACCAAGTTTTGACTATTTTATTTTATACAAAGTAAAATTGCATGACGATGACCATTGCGCACATTCACTTACAGTTATCAATTTAAAAGCATTTCAAGATCAAACTAAGCCAGCTTTTACTGGAAAGTATGACAAAGGAAGCAGCCCAAATGCTGCAATTTACTTTGGGTAGATGTTTCAAATTCAAATGTAATAACAGGCACCAACAGATACTGCCCTAATTTATAGATCCTAGTGCTGCCAACAGGTGCTTAGTTCTTAGTCTGATTGCTGTTTCTTCCAAAAAATATACATGTAGACCTTTATTTTTAAAGCCTGGAACCCTGCAGTAAGCTTAGTGATTATCAAAAGCTGTATCTCATTTCAAATACATCAAACTCCTATGTTTAGCAGTGAAAAATATTCTTTCCAAAGGTATTTATTATTATCCTATTTGAATTTCCAGGAACATTTGCTCATTTTCACAAATAGAAACTTTCAGATTAATTTCTGCTTTTTTTAAAAAAAATTACTATCCTGTTCAGAAAAACACATCTGGAAATGAGGAAAAGCAGCATGTTTTACCTGCACAAGTGATAATTGCATGTGCATTGCATTTGTGAGCCACAGACTTGTCCAAAACTGATTTGCCTGCTAACAGCTGATGGGAACCACGCGCATGAGGCCCAACCATGTTTCAAGAATCAGTTTGACTTTGAACATACAGATGCTACCCATGTATACAAAAGATAAGCTTGCTGTTAAAGCTTTGCTCTAGAAGGTTGTTACTGGAAAATTGAAGGAGAAAAAAAAAAAACCCTGTATCTTAACAGGCCAGCCTAGTAAGATGAATAAAAATGTAGGATTGGACCCAATATAGTTTTCTCTTGGTAAGAGGTATGTTTCTGACCTTTGCTTTCTCAAATGTTTAGTGTTTAGATCTGAAGTGGCTGTTTCAAATGCTATACACTTTCTCAGTTGTTGTTGGGAAGCTCCTATTTGATAGTGCTGAATTATTGTGATGGGTTAGCCTGGCAGAAAACTGGCTGGAGGATTTTGTGATAGCTTTGGGGCCAGACCCCAATCAACAGGCCATATGTTTAGATCCTTCTCCATAACAGATGACTGTGCATACACGCTCCCAGGTGCAATGTCATTGGGACTGTATTTGCAAACATAAACTAGTGACATTCAATTATGTTCATAGGCAATGTTGTAAAAGCCACAGAGGAAGTAATTTACAACACTAGCGCAGTATGCAATTCTTTGCTTATAATCAATTTTTCATTATATAGGAATATGGTATACTATGCTCATATTTGTTTTTCTAATTTGTTGAAAGAGCTGATAATGTGTAAAGTTTGTCCCTTTCAAGCAACTGACATTTGAGAAAATAGTGGGATGAAAGAAATTGCTAATAAAGCAATATCAATATTTTTTAATGAAGTTTTAATCAGAAGCAAACCCCTGAACCACCAGTGTTTGGGCCAGTTCCTGAAATGCATCTTACTCTTTCTTTCTGTTGGAGCATGTGTAGCGTTGTCCAAGTGAAGTGCAGCCTGTATTCACCAGACAGCCCATTGCGGGTTTGTTCAGTTCTGATTGGCAGTGCCTGGGTAAAGCATTTGGTGATCAGTTCCTGAAATAAAGCATTCATTGCTAATTTCCTCATACCACTTTTTGAAACACCACGAGTTGGGGTTTACTATGAATATAAAAGAGCTAAATTTGTATCTCATAGGAACAAATGTTTTCTGGAGTAACAACTACTTTGTCATGAAAATGTCCACGTATATCATGTGAGATGCATATTTTATTATTGACAGGGAAATTACTGTCAGTGACTTGATAATACCACAGCCCAAGTCCTTAGAAGGTTAAAAGGCACTTAGCTGGCTAGAGTTTGCAATGTTTGCTTTTAACTGGTTTGCTTTCTCTCCTGAGGTAGAAAGATAGGTACTAGTGCTTATTTGTGGTAATGATTATGCTATTGAATCTAGCAAAGACCTTTTTGATGACTTAGTGAAAAATCACCAGGTGGGATTATTTCTGTGCATATTCAGGTTGAGACTAATGGCTCGGTGGGCTCTCCGTTCCCTTTTTAACTTGCCCTGGTACTAAAGTATACTCTCTCCTTTAAACTTGCAGGAAAGTCTTAGATACTGACCTGTCATGGTGGGTATCTGATGATGGAGTTAATATATTTGTCAAATCAAAAGTATTTTTTCAGCAATATTTTCTGCCATTTTACAGTTCTTATAAATTAATAAAAGAATCATATTACTAATAAAATGATTAATTTAGTGGGTAGTAAATTTATTCTGCTACTCTGACTTTACTTAACAAGTAGATTTTCTCTCTCTGCTCTTTTAACTTGGACGACTCATGAGGCCCCTTAGAAGATAGTGCTGTTCAAGCATGCATTATGTGTCTTTAAAGAATTACTTGCTAGGAGAGTCCATTTATAAGCACTAAAGTTGCATTAGAGACCACATTCTGAAAATGACTTTAGCTGTAAGTTTGGAAGTGATGTTATATGAGTCAAGGAGATGTTCTAAGGGAGAAACATTGTATATTGCATTCCAGCTTGAGGGTAACAAATGGCAGGCATGATCTTGAAAAGTAGATATGCTCATTCACACAACAGAGTACGCTCTCTATGACTTTTCTGCTATTACATGGCAATTATTAAGCCCAACTAAATCTAAATGGTATGAAGAAAAATTAATCAAGTAATTATTCACAACTAATAAAATATTTGATATTCCAGTGACAAACTTGTATTAAATGTTCTCTATCTTCTTTGCACTCCTACTTTTTTCAGATGACTTGTATATTTAAACTGGTACATTTTTACTAAGTATTATATCTAATCATGCTAGATAAATCATCTTATTTCATTCCTCCAGATTTTGCATTTTCCTGTCTGGTGTGACATTTAACCTAATTTTCAGTAATTCTCCAAAATATATTATTATCCTCCTCTATCTTTTTTGTGATGGAATGACAGAATTCAAGATTTGATGAATAGATAGGCCTGCTCAGGCCTGCTTAAGTACAATAAGAAATTTTGGAAAGTGTAATGCTATATTTGGGAAAGTGTAAGGTAATGCTATAATGTAAAGCAAGAGGATAATATATTGATATAAAATAATAGGAAATTATACTTGGCCTTCTTTCTATTCATGGACCATGCATATTACTAGTTAGTTATATTATGTCTTAAGTTCCCTATGCATTCTCTTTATCTTTTGTATTATTTTCAGAGTGAAATTTCTTTTGCAAGAAACAGCATGTGATTTATACAGCAATTCATAGATCTAACAAAAAAACATCTTGAGAGGATGATAATTGCTATATATTCATGTTGGAAAGCTCTATTGAAATTTCTGTTTCCATTGGAATGACCTTGTATCAAAAGATAACTAGAGTTTTATTCTTAAAAAAAAATTCACATTTTGTGAAATCACTTATTGCTTGTGTGATTTCAGAGACTCCAACTGAAAGCAATAGACTTAAGTAAATTTTTGCCCCCCGAAGACCAAGCTTAATGTACCAGAATGGATTGTATTGTGGTGTGTTGATCCAGTGAGGTGTGTTCATCCTGAAATTGCTTCCAGTTGGGACTCAGACATGTAATGGCAACCAGGAAGTAGTGACTGAATCAAGTATTAAATGTGAACTGGACAAAAGATATCAAATCTTTATTTCTCTTATATTTGTTTTTAACCACAAACACAGTAGTTCTCATCAAAAAAAAGAAAGGTTAAAAACAAAACAGCAGACGTATTTTGTGGGATTTGCACAAATATGTTAACTGTACCTTCCCTGTATTTATAAGTTAGAATAAATTCTCTGTCAGTGTTAAGGCAATGATCATAAAGCTCAGAGTTACCAGAATAAAGCATCATGTCTTGATAAAACATTTTTCTACCATGCAGCTTTGCAGTCAACAGATGACAGCTCTATTTAGTGGAGTTGGGTCTTTGTTTCCCAGTTTTAGTCAAGAAATTGTATGAGGCCAGGGAAACACAGGTTGAACACTGAGAGTAATTCAGTCCTTACCTTCACTACTGAAATCTTGCATCTTTGATTGCCATCTTATTTGAACTGCTCACTTAGGGCATAGTGAAACAAATTGAAGGCAGGTGCAGCTACTTATTATGTACAGACTTAGGCACTTTGCTGAAAACATGCAAATCAAATTTGGAAGTAATAGTGGCTCTGCAAACCAAGGGATCAGTTAGATGTTTGACAGGGAAGAATGTATGTTCACAACATTACTTGACCCATGTTCCAAGGGCAGCATTGAAACCATAATTCTACTCAGTGGAGCCATAGATCATTGAGAAGATGGTCTCATAAAGAAATTGTGTCAGGCAAGGTCATCTTCCTCTTATCCAACTTCCTGGCCAAATAAAATGCAACTCAAAATGTTCACTGCACGTGGTCTTTAAATGTCTCTTCGTGTAAAAGACACTGATGACTGAAAAATTAATCACAGCAATTTACTCAATGAATAGATGCTGATTAAATCTTTCTTGCTTATAGGATGACCGTGAGCAAATAGCCAAGTCTTTAGACTTTATTTGATATTTTCTGAATAATTTTAAGAATAGCGAATCTATTCCTTTCCTGCCGCTTCATATTCCATCCTGAAGCTGTGCTGAAGATTAGTTGCAAGCGAAACGTCTGTTATTGATTCCCCTTCAGATGAAGTATAACATTTCAAGTCAGGTGGGATTATCGTACTTTAGTGTTGTGATAGATCTGCTGTTTGCAGTATCCCTCATGCTACTCCGGTAGCTAAAACCAGCTGCTCAGGAGTGCTCCACCAGCAGAAAAAATGCAGCATGCGTGTCAGGGTATGCCACTGCCTTCTGCCCTGGTGACAGCAGAGATACCAGGGCTCGGTGGGGGCTGCTCCCCCAGGATGTGTGTGTGAGGCATCTGCTGCTGCTCTTGGCACCTGCCAGCCAGGCCTGGCTGTGGGAGCAAAGCGGTGAGGGAAGGAGCAGAGAAATAGGACTGTTTATTTCAGATGGATCTTTCAGCCCATGTCACTTGGAGACTCTTTCATAGAAGATTTGTGCAGGCCATACATTTGTAAGGCCACACAGAAAAGTTTAAACTTAATCGTCTTTGTGCTGCACCCTTGAGAAAGTGTGCCCCTGTCCCATTTGATATTTTTATGTCAGCTTTGGCCAGAGGGCTTGGAATGTTGTATTCTGTTCCTGCTAAAATATAGTGCTATTTCATTGGACAGTTATGTATGCAGGTTTAAAATCAATTTTAATTCCACATATTTTGATTTCTTAGCAGCAAGAGTTGATCAGCTGATGCAGTATAATTGTTGGGCTTCTGTTTCAGCCTGCAAGTGCAGTGGTCTGGCAGGGCAGAGACTTGTACCATACCTGGGCATTGAGGAGGGAGAATGTCGTCATTCCTCTTTGTTTAGGCTTCAGTTCAGAAGTACCTACACCAGACTGAGAAAAAATAAATCTAATTGAATAAATAACATAATAATGCCATCAAATATTTTCTTTGCTAGCATAATCATCCACTTATTTTCTATCTATGAAGATATCGCAAACTCAAAAGCTCTCCTTCAGGTGTTCTCACAGAGTTAGAAGGGCTACTTCAGCACTCATCTTTACATTTTTGTAATAGAGCAGGTTTTAGAGTCTCCAACAGGTAAATAATACATGACAAAATCTACTGAAGTTATGGAACCCTTGACTAGTACTTTTCTTTAAATATTAAACATTATTTTTGAAGTAGTTTGAACCATGTACAGTTTCACACAACAGTTTTCCTGTTAGAAGGGAAATATGCCATCCTCAGCCAGTTTTTTGTTTGATGTCCATGAATACTAATACTGTGTAGAATCTCTTATTAACTGTAGTAGTTCAGAATAAACTATATGTAAGTTCTGTAATTATTTAATTTTGAATGAAGGGAAAGGAAAAACTTTGTAGCTGGAGTTACAAACTTCATGCTTGTTACTTGCTAATGCAACTCTCAAAATCATCTGCTTTTTTTTTTTTTTCCATTACAAGATAACTTAAGCACCCCCAAAGTTAAGTATTTGAAACATGAAAGGACAAATAGGCCTTCTGCAAGTAGTTTTTAATCTGCAAATTTTCATTAAATTTAGAAAAAAATTCCCAACTACAAAGCTTTATTTGATATTGGTAAAGGGACATGTAGTGGTTTCTCTATTTCCCTACCTAATAGTCTGTCTCTGCTTCTGAAACCTGAGCATATTTTCTTCTGGAAAACAGAGTTAGGACAAAGAAAAATAAGTGCTATAAAGAAACTTTCCATAAGATATGTGGCTTAATAAAAGCTGCATTTTAGCAGAGTACTACGGCAAACACATGCTGGGCCTCCAACCATCCTGTCTCTGAGTGCTTCAATGACACAGTCGTTTAACTCAGGGGTTTTATATGCATCCAACAGAGGCTGTATATTATATTGATTTTAGACATTTCCTATTACAATATTAATTTTCTCTTGTGTCAGATCAAAATGGTTGGTTCTTCAACCATTTCTCAGAGAAAACTCTTATTCTTTGAAAACTGGAAAAACTCCAGAGCATAGTTTATTCGTAGTTTGGAGCTGGATTAATTATTAGTTATATTTATAATGAACTTGCATTATTTATGCAACAAGATTTATGGAAAACAGATTAATGAATGAATGGGTGTGGGGGAGGCTTGCTATTCCAAATATAGCCCAAAGCCTTGGTTGAATGCAGTACATAGTGAAAATTCTGTCTGTCAGATTTACAAAAAATTAGGCTGAGTGCCAACTATGGGGAATATGGAGTACTTTGTTTCAGAAAAAGGAAAGAGGGATTGATTTAACTGATAGGAAGAAAGATAGTTATTAAATAAGACTGTAGAGCCACTATAAAGGGGTATTTGTAAGCATACTGATAGATTTAACTACTATTAATGTGTTCTCTATGGGATGGACTTTACAGTTATGCTTCAGAATGCATTAATTTTTCTGTGCTGATTGCTGGTCTCATATTTTACAAAAGATTTATTCCATATGCCAGTTGTTTGGTGCTCAGATGCTGCACTGCTTGTGCATTATAAATACTTATGGTGCGCAGGAGAAGCAAGTAAGTGGAGTCTGTGTCAGGGGATGCAGTACTAATGAAATTTGGTTTGATATACTAAAATCCCAATGAGAAATGGAATGTAAGCCCCAGCTTCCTCCAGTATGTGCTGCTATATATCCTGTACACCACCAGTTTTCATCACAGCTTCTAGGATACAGATAAGCAAAAGGAAAAATCATTATACGTGGACAGTCATTATAAATAGGCATGGACTCACTCTCTCGCTTAGTTTGGCAGGTAGAGTTGATCCAAAAATGCTTCTGAAATTGGTGACTTAGTCTGCTGCAAGTGTCCTGCATTGCTAAGCAGAGTGTGTGCAGTAGATATTGTGTGTAGACTCACTAGTAATGGAATTAAAACCTAGAAAAGAACTTTTTGGGATTTTGATTATAGAAAATAATGACTTGATTAATGTGTTCTTCCCTTTTAAGCCAACCACAGAGAATAGCAAATAGGTGATGCAAAGGAAAAAGCAAACCATTACACAGAAGAAAATACTCAGCTAGAATCGAGTAGGAGGATTGAGCAAGAAAGGCTGCTGCTCTGCAGCAGAGTTACTCTAGGCTGAGCCAAGCAGCTTGGCAGAAGTACATGCACACCACCCAGCTTTAGATATCTCTCTAAGCCAAGAAAAGAGATGATATTTTGATTTCCAACACAATAATTAATGATAACAAGGTTAAGGGAGCACAGAGACATCAAATACATGTTTTATTCTAAAAAATGATACCACAAGATCCCAAGCTGTTGGAGCAACTTCCAGAATGCTCTGTCAATAAAACCAGCTGGGGAGAAGGTTTGTATCCTTTGAATTATGAACAGGACATGAAATATGTGTGACAGGACTGTCATCATCTGCCTCTGATGTGTACATTGCTGTACTTTTTCTCTGTTTGGACTAATTTTATTTTTATTATTTTTTTCAACAGGCACAGTATGGGTAAAAAGATTTGCGTCATTCCTCTTCCTTCACTGCCTTCTTCCCTGATTAATCACAGAGGACCAGTGAGTTACATGGGACCAAAGGGAAGTAAAACTTCTGCGACTAAAAGGAGTGAATACAGGTAAAAAGACCTAATATGAATCTGCATTAAGATAAATTTATTTATAAAGCACCCACAAACTTTATAAGAGAGTATGTGATCTCAGATTAGAGTGTGATTAATTTACATTATTTTAAGATTGAATTCCTGAACTTGAGTATTTGTGTAACTTTATTATAAAAATTTGAAATTAATCTTTTGGTAAAGCACTTTTAATTCTCTTTTGTTCTCATTGTTTGGCCTACTATCCCCCTCTGTGCCTCGTTGGCCTAGAAATAGGTTTCAGTGTCTATTCCTCTTGCTGCTGCTGTTCTGTTGAGTAGTATATTTGCTGCCTCACTTGTATAGTCTCCTCACAGCTCTTTTCATATCCAGTTCAATTATAGCATGCAGAGATTTTTTTTTTTAATTTTTTTTTTCCTTGAGTAGCTTTTCTAATTTTGGAACTTTCAATCCCTAGCCAGTTAAGTAATGAAGACTCCTTGGTCCTGTAACTGATATTCAAAGTAAAAGAGTTTGCTAGTTATTTTATGTATTCACTGTGGGCAAATCTTATCCCAAGCCAAAAGGCCTGCAAAAGGCCCCATCATTCCTAAAGCCCTCAGGGCCTAATTCGCCACTTCATTTTATGTCAGTGTGACTTACACTGGAGAAATACAACTGTGGATCAGTGAATTTAATTCAAATACTAAATCTTTACTGAGAGGTCTTTATGTGGGTCAAGCACAAGGAAAATGGGAAAACAAATTCTACCCTGTGAACCTAGGTCCAAAGAGTGGTACTTCTGCATTACTTGCTAGTCTGGGCTAACAGGGACTGTTACACTGTGCCACTTGCATGGAAATTTGGGTCACCACATATTTAATGGAGAACCTCTGACCTATTTCTAGCCTTTAACACCAGGCTGTGCTGGTCCACCTTGAAGACCTGAGGATGAAAAACATCTGTGGTGCACAAAGGTGGAGAAACCCCTTTCATGCTCTGTTATTAGCCCTCCATTTAAGTGCATCATATATCAAGGTGAATAGTAAACTTAAAGTATATCTTATGTGTATCCATAATTGATACCAGCGTGTAAGCCAGCTCTCAAAGCGAGAGGTGACTTATTTCTAGGTGAACCCCTGGACCACTTTAGCTGTTGATAGTATTATTTTTAAATTTCTTTGCACAGACCACAGTAGACAAGAATTTGGTCATATGAAAAGTTGCAGTATTGCTATAGCAACAGTGTTTACTGGATGTTCTGATTAAGCGAAATGAATAGCAGAATAATATAACAGAGCTATGGATGAGCACTTTAAATAAATCTAAACAAAATAATAAGAAGCCACAGCAAACTGATAGAGATAATAAACATTTTCTCTACCTCTAAGGTAATTCAGAGTGGACTGGCTTTGCAAGGATCAAAAACCCTTCGTTGATGGTTGTGGCATAGGCAGGAATGCGTGATGAAAATTTGTTGCTGTCTAGGCTTAACAAGAAGTTTATGGCACTTCTGAGTAGACCTTGCAATGTTTTATAAACTGGATGGAAAGATGCTACTTTTCTCTTTTCTAAATATTTTTCATAAGCATTTCAGAATATCTTGATAATTTGCATTAAATCATCTGCTGCGGTGGAGAGTGAGCTTTCTAATGTAGTTTTAGTTTATGAAAGTGTTTCTGAAAAATCTGCAGAACACGAGCTCCATGAATAACCAAACAACATGTCCTTATAGGATGCTTTTTACAGCAGCCTGGAGCTGTAAGTCAACACAAGTTATCAGGCAGGTACCAGTTAATGCTCTAAAGAGGAATATGGGGAGAATTAATAAACTATATTTTAAAAAATAGCAACTGAAATAGAAAATCTAGAAATAGGAAAAGCCATATCCATATGATCAAACAAGTATACTAAGGAATTTAAATTTTCCAACATGTTGGACACAAGAGATTGCTGACAACTCTATTTAATGACTTGGTCCTGAGGTAAGGACTGTCGCAGAAACTATTGACAACACGTGGAAACCATGATGCTCCTATGAACTGAGTGAACTAGAGTTTAGCAGCCATACAGGATGTTAGCATCCCATTTACTGTCCATGTGGGAGACCTGGAGCAAGCCATTGTCTGTTGAAAAGAGAAAGTAGGGAACTTAGAAAACAGGAGCTGCCAAAATAACATCAGGCTGTTTGGATTTCCCAAGAGTCAAGAAGACTCAGACTTTATGGAGTAGTTTGCAAAATGTATCCCAGCTGAGCCTTCAAATTACACTCACTCTCTCCTCTAATTAAGAAAGCCAAGTGTAACACAGCAATAGATAAATTTAGGGCAGATGTTAAAAGGTAGGGAAAAAACCTATCGTTACTTTGGCATGGAAATAAATGACCATCTGTACACTAGCAGGAACATACATCATTCATTTCAAGACCTGCAAAGTAAACTCAGTGTGGAGAGCTTAGGTGCTACTTCCTTATAAACTTGAAAATATGCTGCATGATACTAATATTTAATATCAAAATTGGGGACTATTTTGCCAATTAACACCCTCCTACTTAATCTAAGACAAACATCTGAACATTTCTTTATCCAAAGCTGTCCTGCCTAACACTGTGCTGAGAATGCATCAAATAGATAAAAGACTAATTACAAAATCCCATTTGGGTGAGACTTAACAATTAAAATCAACAAATAATGCAAAATGTGTGTACACAATCTGCAATATCCACTAATTGCTGTGAATTTTCCTGTATATTTGATTTCGGGAAAAATAACTTCCCATAAGCACGGTCACCACTAACTTTCAGGGCTAATACTTCTTTAAATGGTTGAGGTTATGCCACTTGATAAGAAAAAGGGTAGGCCAAACACTGTAGACCCTTAGCCTGTTTGCAACGTGTCAAACCTCCGCCTGTTATCTTGGTAGAAATTTCAAGTTATTCATGTGAGAAGTTTGTCTATATCAAAAGCGATGTCTTCCCATTTATTTTCATCAATCTGTTTGTTTTCTTGTGTCTTAGAACTGTCTTTTATTGAGCAGTGTCTCAAGAACCTTGTGCTAAGAAGATGGAATAGTTTCTGTGTATTTATCCATGAACTGGTCAGTCCAAAAGGTTACCAAATCTTACCAAGAATAGCAGAACAGAATTGTAACCTTGACATCTGGCTTCACTGATAGGGGGGACTGGAAAAAGGATCTCTTCACAGATGGACAGTTTATCAAAGTTGGGCTTAAAACCACAGGTACTGGGGAAATGACAAAAGGCAGGAGAATTCAGAAAGACAAGGAGAAGGCTATGGACAGAAAAGAGTGGAACATGTTTTTGCAACAGGGAGGCCCAGCCATGGCTAAGAACAAGCCAGTCCAGGTAGAGAAAGAGGGGAAATTTGATGAATAGGGAAGTTGTGAGCTACAGAAAGAATATTTGTACTCCTTATAGGACACTGAGTTATGGCCAGAGACCTTTTAAGGTAAGTGAGGAAAATAGGCAGGAATATGGTACAAATGAATTCTTTTGATCTGAGTGGATCTGTGCTTTCTTGTTTGCTAAGAAAAGCTATATTGAAATCAAGAACCTCAGAAAGGCACACATGTGGCTGGATGTGGTTCAGCTCTGAGATGTGTACAAGAGCAGTAAATTTTTGGTGCTTATTTTCTCAGAAAGGCTTTGCTTAAGCTGATGCAACATCTTGGAGATAAGTACTGATCCTCTGAATGTAGAATAGATAGGGATCTCTTGCACTGGAGAGACAGACTGAGGCCAGTGACAGTGGCCAGAGACAAGTGAACTTCAAAGAGCGCAGGACTGTAGTGCCTGAACCCAAACCTAGTCACCTGGAGGGTGTTTAGGCAGGCAGAGGTTCTGCAAGTCCAAGCATGATAATTCTTCCTGTGCCTGTGAAAGCTCTGCTTTCATGATCTCATTAAGCAGCAGATCAGAGAAATCTTGCATCATTATTGCAAATCCCTAATCCTGGAGCCACGTAGGTATTATTTCAGCTCTGGAAGCAATAACCTAGTAGACTCTTTCCATCATCTGAATGCCTTTATTAACAAGGCAGTGTTTCAACCTTACTACTTTCCTGGTTATGAAAGCAGCGGGTAATTTATGCTCTGGCCACTTCATCTTTGGTGGCAGTGGAGGTGAATTCAGCCCTTATTTAAAGTAGGGTCCTGCACGACTGTGTATTCACATGATCTAACATAATGGGAGATGAACTGATTGAAATTCCCTTAAATTCCCATTGCTCCAGTAAATCTGTGCCCATTCAGGTAGCTGGAAGCGTGACATAAAGCTGATTTTGCAGCACATAAGGCTCTTGATCCTGGGGTGGGGGTGAAAAAAAAAATGCTAAAAGAGTGATTAACTGTGCAAAAGAAGCAGGGCATGACCATGGATGTAGTCTCCTGTGTGGCTCTGGCAGGGGAGGATTATGCGTAGAAGTCAGCTCCATAATGCAAGTGTGAGCTTTGTTCATGTTGCAGAGGGTTTTCTTGCTTTGTGGGTCTTTTAACATTTAACCACTGTTTTTGCTGGGATGATAAAAGACTCTTCACCTTCCCTCTTGTCATTCTTGGTTATCCTGTTCAGGAAAAGCCTTCGTATTCATCAGAAAGAGAACAATTGCCAATATGGTAAGAATTATCCTAAATCCCAGATTTTAGCAGTTCTCTGGTTTTGGCTTTATAGCACGTTTTTCTATGTGGACATAAATGATGAAGTGGAACTGCTATTTAAAACCAAGAAGAAAAATCTTATTTCTTAGAACATTTAAAGGCTTAGTCTCAATGAATCAAAAAAAGTAGAAATCTTATTTTTCATTCTGTTCTCTCGCTTGCTTTTCCTGCTGCTCCTCATTACCCAGACTGCTGAACTCTTATTTGATGATAGAAAGATCCATGACCTCACCAAAACAATTTCTGTTAACTCAAATCATTATCTTGTGACACAAAGACTGAGACACATCTGCCATTGCTCATATTCTAGGTCACCCTGCAAACATCTGATTATGATTTGATAAACAAAACCATTCCTCCGGTGAATTTTTGACAAAGAGGCTATGAAGAAAGCTGGACAAAGCTGTGGAATTTAACTGCTTTGTAACCACTTATTTTGTGGCAGATTATGGTACTAAAGAAGGGCCAATCACTTAAAAAATGAGTAAAAAATAAACAATTTAAAGAGTGAATCTGTGTTTTATTAATAAAAGTAATCTGTTAGAATTTGTAAAGATACTGTTTGCTATTCATTCTGGCAAAGGAACAATTTCATACACTGAGTGCTTCATGTGAGTGAATAGGATGATGGGGGTATTTTCTGATCCTCTTTAAAGTAAAGGTGCTTCCTTTAATTTAATTCCTATCAGTTTTAATATTTTTTTAAAAAAGTCAGTGTAACCTGCGTATGTATTTCTAGAAAGTTACTGTATGCTGAAGTAGAGTTTTATTCCATGTATTTTTCCTAAGTTTCAGTCTCCTCATGCATCTATATATTGTTTATTTGGTTTCTGATGCTTCTCCATTTCCCACCTAAATATACACATTCTTGATTATTTTATGTCCTCACATACCTGTTTCCTTCATTTACTTTTGTATTAGCATTTTTGTTCCCAGAAATGGGAATGGTAGTAGAGGGCGGGGCTTGTCTCATATTTCTTGTCCATGTTTCTTGTTTGTGAGCAGAACATCTGAAGGATGCACTCCATGGAATGAATTTGTACATTGTGAACTATAAGTAAGGATTTCTGTTACATGTTCTTTATTCTGAAAGCTTGCAGACCTCTCTTTACTGTGGCTTTCAGTATTTTTGTACAAGAAATCCACACTCAGGTGTGTTGTGAATAATTTACCAAATGGGGCAAATATATAGTTCATGCAAAACCCACATAATTCTTCTATTCATTGAGAAGAGTTGTAAGTTTACTCGCTGTGAACTAGTTGCTTACTTAGACAAGTACTTTGTGACTTGGGTGACTATGTCCCTTATCATGTTAATGTGTACAGTAGATGCAGTCCAATAGATGAAAGCATAGCAGAATTATCTCTGCTTTTAGTGTGGGGAGCGCAGAAATATTTTTGTTTGTGCCGTCCTCATTCTCTCCTGTTATGATATGGTATCTGCAAGCAGTTACTACTTACAAAATGACTCAAATGGCAGTTTTTCCATATGACGTGCTGCCTCTTTGCAGCTCTGTAGAATATTTTATACCAGCTCACACACTGGTGCTGTAGCTGAGAGTGTAAGCAGTTTTACAGGTCTTCTGTAGACTTTTATTACAGCTGTGACATTAGATTGATGGACTGTTTCCATCTTGTTCTCTGTCAATTGTACACTGAAAGGAGAAGTGACAATGTGATGGATGTGTGATAGTGCCACAGTAGGGAGAGAGCTACTGCAATAGCAGTGGTTTAAACCCTAAAGTGCCTTTAACCTCATGCAGTTGCCTTTAATTTATTTTAATCTAAAACCTAACAAAATCTAACACCACAGAACAGAGAGATGGGGAGGACAGTGGGTTTGTAAAGCTATGTGAAAAAAGATGACAGTCGTTCTTGGAGGTCCAATTAGGGCAATTCTGTGCTTTAAAGGAAGAAGTCCTCCAGGAAGCTTTCAAAGGAGAGAATATTGTTATGCTCTAGACAAAGTCAAAGGTTAGCCTAGCTAGAAAGAAGATGTACTTTCCACTAAGGGAGAAGGGGAAGAAGGGCTTGCTCTTTCACAACAGGGAATACCCAGGTCTTGCCTGAGGAACAGGATGAACTTGCCAGGGAGCAGGCTTTTGGAGGCTGTGTCAAAAGGAATGCTCTCTGAGACAAGCCAGCATTTCCTTTGAACACGTAAAGGTTTAAGGTTTATTTACTGTTTCAAAGAACTAGTGGTGTCTTCTCTAGAGAGATGAGAGAAAGTAAGAGGGAATACTTACAGTGCTGTTTTAACCTTTGAAATGCCATCAGTGATTTCATTAAGTTTATGGCTTATTTCTCAGCAGAAAGGGAGAGGTCCAGGGCCTAGGACAGATGCCAAGACTGTGTATACAGTCTTGTATGAGCTCCATCCGTACTGTGGTCTGAATGGCAGTGAAGAGGTTAGTGTGGGAGTGAGCAGGGAGGGGCTGGCTGCAAAAGGTCTCTAGTGCAGATGTTCAGCTCTCAGCCTCACATCCTCAGTTACCCCAGCACTGAGATGGGGTGGAACAGGACTAGTCTGATAGAGAACGAAACCTGTTAAATTAACGACAGCCTGCTAGGAAGATTCTAGGAGCTCGTTCCTGTCTAACCAGCTGCATTATTAAATCCCTCTGTTTCTTATAGTTTCAGAGCACATTGTTCTTGGGTGTGATCATGAGAGCTGGTTGCTAAAACTGAGGAAATGCTACAAGACAGTGTTACATGAATTTTTAAACTGATTTTGTTCTACTTTTAAATCATTTTTTTTTTTACATACTTGCTGCTCTTATTTTGGGGTATAATTTACCCTCTGCTGAAAGACAGTGTAACAGCAAAAGTGATCTCTAACAGAAAGAGGAAAGGAAGTGGCCAGTTTGAAATGAATGCTGGGGATGATGTTATAATTGGAAATGTGAACATATGCTGAAAATTTTACCCTGAGGCTCTCTAATGAGAAAAATAAAATCTAGTGTGAGTAGTATAGTCAAAATCCTATTGACTGATTCTGATTTTGTGGATTAAACAAATGTTGTGTGCATACAGTCAACACCAATAAGGATTTGAAACTGCTGAATAAGATAGATATTAGATTAGCAGATATTTTTTATTTATTTGTGATCCTCTTATAAATGAAGAAGACCATGAATTAATTCAATTTGCCAATCAATAAAGATTATTAACTTAAATTTCTAAGGCATTTTAGGATTCTACCCTCTAATTATTAGCACAAACAGTTTTTTTCAAATAAAAATATACTTAATGACATTATTTGGTGATAGCATTAAAATAAACATGGATTTTACCCATATGGGTGGAATTTTATTTGAATGCCAATTGACCTAACTAGTTATAGTTTCAATAGATTCAGTTTGGCTGAAGTTAGTAGAACTGCACCTGCTCTTATCAGACTTATACTTACCTTGGTATGACTAAGTACACAGATGCCTTCAATAAAAGACGAGATGCACATCCAGAGTCTTTGAATAATATTGACAAAAAGTGGAATCGATCTTGAACCAAGTTGATGTTGAAGTGAAATCCTGAAGTCATGCAGGGGTCATAAGCCTTTGATAGCACAGTTAATAAAGGAACAGAGAGTAATGAATCTTATTCTCTCAGAGCTTATGACATGGAAAACAAAGCTAAGGTGTACAGCTACTAAAGTAGTGCGAGTCTTCAAATCCTCAAAGTCTTTTTTCTTTCGGGTCATAATCCTATGACAAAAATTGGCCAGGGGGCCTTTTCTGACCCAGAGGACTACCAGAAATCATTTCAGTTGTGGATTACTAGAAGAGGCCTTGTCACAGAATTTAGGATTTTACTTGATAATGAAGATTTTCATATATATATGAAATATATTTCATATATATGAAATATATATATATATATATATATATACACACACACACACAGTTTCAGGATTAGAACAAAGCTATTCCCCTGAGCAAGTATTTTCATTTGTCTGGATGATTTCCCTTATTTCTGCTTCTTTAATTTAGATGTAATGCCTTTGATATTGTAACAGGATACAATAGGATGCTGTGATCCATTTTAAATGAGATTCCATAAAGGAGTCATAGTCTTTTACTTTCCCAGAAGTTATTTGTACTGTTCTTTTCTATATGATATGGTATTTATTGAACAATTATATTCTACGTCAATATTCACAATAATAAAACATTAATGGGGAGGGAATGAAAGAGGTGCTGAGTCGTTAGCTAGAGAGAGAAACAGGCAATAAAAATTACCTCAATTAACAGATGAAAAGGGAATATGGGGAAACCTCTAGACTAATAATGTATTAAAACCAACAGATTTTTAATACTTATTTAGCCATCCTAAGGTAAAGTGAGCTGGTGTTGCAACACTGAAGTCAGTAGAAATATTACGATGTACACTAACAGAGAAACTGAACTAGTGTTCATAAAGTAAGGAAGGTTTTAATCTAATCCTCATTCACCATAATCTGAGATTGGTGGGTATGAGTTTTAATGGATAGGATAAAAGCAACTCTAAAGGAAATACTCTCTCACTGAGAAACTACATGTTCCTTCCATCCACTCTTATGCCCCCAAGGACTGCTGTGCTGCCTGTAAGTTCCATAGCACTTTTATCTTCAAATTACTAATAACTTTGACTTATCACAGCATTTCTTTATACTTTGTAGGGGAAGGTATATCTACATCTGAATATACTTGCAGACTATACTATACTTGCATCGTACTGACTCCTCTCTTGTACAGAATTCTGGGTGTCCTTGCATATCATAGATATCTGGGAGTGTAAATCCCTTCATAATTAGGCTGAAAAAGTTTAAAAATCATCCACTGAACACTGTGTGTACTAAGGAGTCTAGTGCAGTCCAGGACAGACTGAGTCAAATCTGTTTGCTAAGGGAAGAGATGTTTACTATATATGTAAATGGAGTACTTTACCTTTGTTCAAATAGTAAGTAGATCATAAATGATAGATAAGGTGTAGCTACCAAGGACAGATCTAGAGTCATTTACCATGTAAAATCAGTTGGCATAGTTTTTCTTATTCCTATGCCAAATGAGGTAGTGGGCTGTCCTAGAAATCTGCTGTCCCAACATACATTCTTGATTCATTTTCTTGCAGTTTTCAATTATCAGAGTTGCAGGGTTGAAAAACATGAGTCAAAACTTTGTTTCCTTTGTATAACCAGAATTTGACTGTATCTAAAAAGCTTCTATCCAAGAAGATTACAGTAAAAAAAAGTTTTTTAATGAAGTATCTTCACTTTGGCCCTGAAGAATTAGATATGGTTGGAAAAGCATGAGAAAACCTGAAAGCAAATGTGAAGAAGATATATCCTGTGATGCTGTGGAATCCCCTTAACTGTTAATTGGCTTATGTCTTCAAGACACCTCTGTCTATTCCAGAAATCAATAGTGAAAGAAACTTTGTCTTAATCTCATGCTATATTTACCTAAAAGCTGTCCCCAGGGATCCCTAAAATTAGTAGCTGCATCACTTAGTTACTTCAAATTTTGGTGTTTTTTCACTCCACAGATCACAGTACAAATAACAGCATTTGCCTGCTTAAGAGTACAGATAGCCTCTATTTTTAAAATAGATTTTTAAGGTACAGAGTAGATGCTATTCTTTATGTTGCATCATCAAGAAATAATATTGATAGATTTCACATTTCCTGAGCAAGTGTTTCATCCCAATGAATTTTGCAACAAAATATAGAACATTGAAACCCTACAGAAATTTTAGCAATGGGAGCCTCTTGGCTTTTTGGAACTAGGATCAATTTGCAGATCTAAAAATCAGAAAGCAATCTTTTTAACTTTGAACTGGAACACATTTGGTACCAAAATCACTAAGAAAAAATAAATATCAAATAATCCTATCTTTTGAAGTCACTTTTCAGAGTAGTGGCATTTTAAGAGAACACTGTAGAACCTCCAACATTCAGGTATACTTTAGAGTAAGCAAATACACAGGAAATGTCACCCAAATACTAAAGGCATAGAGCATCTCCAGACCGTACAGACACTTAGTGTTCACATTATTTATTTTTGAATTGAAAGGATTTTTTAGAAGTGAACTATATTTTTTCCTTGTAAATACAAAGTTCTGACAGTCATAATAAACTTGCTTTTTAGGTAAGCATTTGCAAGATAAACTTCCTCAACAAATGTTTGTTATGTATCCTGCAAGGCTGAAAATCCTGTTTGGTGTTCGTAGGTGAAATCCTTTTGGAAATGTGAGAAGTCAAATGCTATGATTCTAATTTTAAACCTCTTTGCTCATATACACTTTTATTTGACTTTACTCAAAGTTTGAGAGAAAGTTTGTGGCATAAGCTGCAATGTGTTAAATTTCATACGTGTTGATTTCATTTCGCAGAGAAGTGTGAAAATTGGAATTAGCATTAGGAATTATTCAAAAGTTAGCAATGAAGAGACACAATTAAAGTGCTGATCATCAACTCCCACTAGCCTTGAGATGAAAATATTGAGTTTTCTGCCACATGCTAACTGTAAAGCAAGCTAATCATGGTATTACAGGCGCCTTATTACACTGCAGTGACCAAGTATATTTGTGTGGTAGTTATGAGACTTACTCTTTTGGGATGAGAGAAGACAAGGATTGTATGATTTAATTTGTAGCATGTAAAAACACTGCAGATATAATTTTTCTCTAGCAGAAACATAACACACTGCTATGATATTCCTTAAATTCCAGTGGTGTTCAAAATAGTCAAATAAGGTAAGTGGTTTGTTATCACTGACATAATTGTGACATGGTGACATGTGACATGGTGACAAATGTATGAGTACAGACAGAGAGTGTAACTTTAGCTGCTATCCCCAGCCATGTCAATACTTTTCTTATCTCTTGAAGGCCCCTGATAAATTACTCCTGCTGGCTGGGGGGAACTCACACTTAAGATGTTTGCTTTGCTCTAACTGGCCATTTCTAAGACATTTGTCACCAAAGGGGTCTGGCCCAAACCCCATCTCTCTGTAGAGGAACCTTTTTCTGGTTTAGGCTCTATTCATTGGATACATATGAAAACATATTGAATTGTCTTTTAATCCACATGATATTATGGGATAAATGTAAGTGAATGGCACTTCCCCTGCATTGAGGCAAGCATTAATGTTTGTTTCCTGTGTTTGCTTTGATGCCATGAGCAGCGACTGTATGAATGCCTGCTGCTAATAGGCATCGAATGACTATTTGGTAGAAGGCTCTTAAAAGGGCAGGACAGTTGTCTATTCAGCCAGTCAATTAGTCATATACTGTTTTTTCTTTTAACACTTCTGTTGCTATAATTCATGTTCTAGGCAAAAAAAAAAAATAAATCTCTGATCAAAATTAAATCATAATCTCAGTTCTGAAAACTGTCAGCAGAATAAAGCATGCTGCTTCAGTTCAAATGTGCAACAGTGTGACAAGGATCATGAATCCAAATGGGTCAGTTCTTTAAAGCCCTCAATTCTAACACATTACATTACAAAAATGTGGTACTATAAATCTGGTCTATTCTGGAGAAAAGGACACAGGCAGTTTGTTTCATACACTCATCACCAATATCATGAGATTCGTATCATCTACATTTACTGCAGTCTAATCTTTTGAGTTTTCCAGAACCATTAGATGTTGCTAGTCTACGTCATCTGTCAGCAAATATGTTGTCTTTGATACAGCTTTTCCCCCTATGCTAGAGTGGGACAAAATTTTTCGACTCTAGCATTTTCAGTAAGAAATACGGTTTTGGCCACACCCAATAATTTTAATAAAATCATATTTATTTTCATAAAATGGCTCAATTGGAATTTATTAAAAAAGCATATGTAGTATTTTTATTTAGAATATTTGGACTTCTATTTGAAAAAAAAACTTTTCAATGTTTAATTTTGTTTAATAAAATAATAACACATTCTGAACACAAATAAAACACTATTGTCCCTGAAACAGTTCTTGATTTCTCAGGATTTTCAGTGGTCCCTACATTTTCTTATTTTTTGTCATCATTTTAATATGGATAATGAGCCTGTCACTCCTGGCAGAACTGAGGAATTAATTTTGTCATGGGCATGAGATGACAATGACACTGAGAGAATAGAGTCTGGGAGGTCTCATTCTTCTGATAACCTCTTTCTCACTTTTTTTCAAGCATATGCTTCAGAAGGGAGATTTTTAAGCAGAACTATAGCTCTTAAGTGTAGTATGTAATTTAATTTCTCAAGTTTTTATTTGAGTATTCAGATGCCTACAGGAAATGTTAATAATTAAGTGGATGCATTTAGGACTACAATTTCTTATGAGAAGAAATGAGTTAGCATTTTCAAGGTGTCTTTTCCAAAATTATGCTAAACTATATTCATGTCTGTCATGCTCCCAGCGTACATGGAAAGCCTATGCCCTGTACATTTCTTCACAGCCCTTTTGTTGTGCTTTACAGGAAAGAAAACTGCCATGTTTTAGGAGGAATTAATAGCAGTGCTAGTTAAGTGTTTGCAAGCAACAGTTCTCTACAGCAGTCTTTTATTGGACTCTTTCATTTTATTTTGTCCTTTTGCCTATTCCACTAAATTACTATTCAGAAAAACAGTTTATGTTTAGGATTCAACTAAATGGTTAAACATATTGCCCAGTCCTAAAACACCCAATCAATTGTCAGTAGATTTCCTTCAGAAAATCTCAGTGACAGAAAAAAAAGTGCTCATTGTAATATCTTCTTTTTTTTTTTTTTGCCTAAAACACTTCATTATTCACAGTGGTATACGGACTGCATACAGAACTTGGCTTAGGCGTGCTCTTTCCACACTTGGGTCTCTAGTGAACTGTTAAAATGGTCTTAGCACATTCACAAGGCTTTTCATTACAGTCCAGTCCAGTAATAGAAATGATCAATCTATATCATGATCAAATGACAGGGCATGTAGAACCTGCCTCTGTTCAACAGTTGGTGTCATGTGTAGGGTTTTATTCACTAGCTACATCTTGAATAAGTTTGTACTGGGGCACGCTGCATTCTTCTTGGAAGTTTTTCAATTCTTTTACAGGGCTACAGAAATAGGAACAGATTTTTTTTTTTCCTCCCTTATGATATTGGATTTTGTTTTTTTTTCTATTGGATCTGTAGCATGTGGAGACTAAATGTATATCCAATGTTGGAGATATTTACAAAGCTATCATTTGCTGTATTAAGTTGATTGTCTGGGTCAGTCATGCCTATACCCTGCTTATTAACATGCACTTAACCATTTTTATTGATATTTATGTTCTGCATTATATTAATGGCCTATGATTACCTTCTAAGATTGTTGCATGTGAGTTTGTACTCCAAAGGTACTTCTTCTATGACAATGTTGGTTTTGCAGATTCCTGTGCTTGCTGAGAAAGACATGACTAAGAATTCAGAATTATATATAACCTGATAAACTGTCAGTGACAGATATACATTACATGCACTAGCAGTAGTCCAGATGTCAGTGTTATAGGATACCATTCTGCCTTCAGCAGTCCTTAATTGAGATTCAGCTTTGTTTTCTAGATTTTATGAAAGTCTTCAAAATTACTGGAACAGTTATTTGAGACTGGAGGCTGGATTTTTGATGTTGCACATTCTCTTCTAAACACATTTTATTTTTTTCTGTAAAATAATGTAAGTGGTTTCTAATTCTTCGCCCTCTGGATAGGTGTATTTTGGTGCAAGGGGTCCACTTTCCTAAGACTGTCATAGTGATGATATTTTTAAAATTTATTAAAATTTATTCTGGAGAAGTATGAGGTCTGTGAAGAAAGAATTAAATCAATGCTCATTCAAAATGCTTTACTTAATATTTTGACTAACACGACCTCTCTTTCTAGCTCTGTTCTTTTTCCTTCCTGTCCTTCTTATCTAAAAAATTATAATATAGGTGCTTAAAGTTAGGAAAGGTGTTCTGCTGGTGAAGACACAGGAGCCTGGGGTTCAGAAAGACTGGCTTTTGTACCCTATATTTCCAGGGGTGTTGAGGATATTTGGGGAATGTCTGTTTATTTGGTGTTTCCATCTCTATTTCCAAAAAAACAGATGCTCTCTTCAAGAATCATATTGTACATAAGCAGCCAATAAACACTAGCTGACTTTCATATCCAGTGATGAAATTTATGATACAAATGGAAAATATTATCTGCTTTTACAAATCATGGCCAAATACAAAGTATCATTTGCTAACAAGAGGGCTTTGTCTGAGTTAAAAGAACTCAATAGTAATCTCATAATGTGATTTCTCTGTTACAATGCTGAACATGTGTAACTGGTTCTACCATTTCCTATGAAGTGATTCTCTTTTCTGACAGTAAAAGTAACAAGAGGCTTTACAGTCATGAAGAAGTGAATTGGTTCTGATTTATATGAGACTTCATTGCCTTTTCACTGTAAAAATCTATCATAATGATGAGATTCCAAGGTAATACACTCAGATACCCACTGTTCAGTGCAGTAATAGTTTATTCTGTACTCAAAAAGAATTTATGTAATATATTTGCATTTATATAATTTTTCTGTTTTTTTATTACTTGTTCCTGGTCAAGTTGACTTGTAGTTATCATTGAAAACTCGGATGCATTTAGCTACCTAAATGGGGCTTAAGATAAAATACAAAAATCTGAAAATTATTTAGTTACCATAATAGTATGTTGTAGCTCTATATGTGGAGAAGCCAGCATTGAATTGTATAAAGGGATAATTTCTTATGGCAGTAAAACATCAAAGTATATTCTATCTGCTATAAGTTTCATTAAAGAAGCAGAAATTGTAGGATTAAAGTTGACACCTGCTTTCTGCTGGCAAGGGAATTCACTCAGAGTTGAGTAGAAAGGTGACTGTTGATCCTCAGCATATGAAACCAACTCATTATTTGAGATTTGGTCCCTTTCTGCTTTTCATAGAAATGAAACTCACAAAGGAGGTTAGAGCCGCCCTGGAGAGACCACAGCGACAGGCATCCTACAGGCAAACACCAGCTTTGCTTCCTCAGCTAACATTCCTCTGGAAAGACAAAGCTCACTTGATGTTTTAGATCACTAAAAATAATATTAAAAAGCTTCTAGAGACAGTTTTTTCTCGTCTGATTATTTTCCTTCCAGGAGACTCTTGGTGTTTTGTGTTGGTTTGTTTTTTTGTGAGGTTTTGTTTGTTCATTTAAAACAGTATAATGTGTACCTGGTTATGCCAAAAATAAGGTTATGTACTACCTGTGCGCTACTGATGAGCTATACAGTATAAAACAAAAATAATATCCTGACATTATTCAACTGTAAAGTTGATTCAAAAATATTCAAAGCAATTAACTTCTTGTAATATCCTTGCAATAGAAGGGGCAGTAACTTCTTCAGAGCAGCTGAAGCTGTGAAGACACTCTGTTCAAACAGGCTGGCAACAAACGTTGCAGGTTCTGCATCTTAGTAGGGCCCTTTCATAGTGTTTAGTGAAGGCATTGAATGAAGGTTAGCTTAAATTTAGTAATATTTTGTTTCTAATGTGCTTCTGTATCTTTTACTGGGAACTTCCTTATACTGCTATCTGTGGGGTACATGCCAGGACATAAAATTCTATCATTTTTCACTTTCTAGACCATGCCTGGAATAAATAAATGAATGCATTTTGATTTGATATTTTTTTTATAGTCAAAGCTGATGCCAACAGAAATCTAAACTCAATATGTGTTTGCTGATTCATCTTGCAGACTTTCATTAATTTATCCCTGTTATTCATCCTTGGTGTACATGATAGAATTTTGCAGGAAGAGAATGATTTCTGCCATGTTGAAGAGTAAAAAAAAGAACCCAATACACCTTTCCTGTACTCTGCCTGTCATAGTGATATCTGATTGTCTTTGCAGGCTAAAGGGAAGGAAGAAACTTGGTCTTTTCTTTGCCACCTTTGTCATGACGTACATCAGAAAGGAAGCGTTTTGAAATGCAGTCCTTGTTCTTGAAAAGGAGAGCTGATAGTGTATAATTTGAGTAGAACGGTATAGTAATGGGGGTAAAAAAGCAAGTATATTGTACTCTCCATAGATCTTGGAAGTTTCCCACTGAACAATAAAGAGGAACACTGGGACTAGATGAAAAAAAAAAAATGCTCAAGGGGATAGACCTACCTCAGTGTGATTCATTGATTTAGACACAGCTATATATGTCAGATAACGATGAAATGTTGAGACAGGTGAGATTGTTCACTTAGTGAAGTCAATCCCTTAGTAAGTGTTAGTGGTATTGAAATGAAGTGTTAAAGAATTAGTTAGCTGACTGTGAAAAAAAATGAATAGGTCTTTCAAATTACCTAATGGAAAGCTAAAGGCATTAGCTCCCAGCCAGGGAGTACTAAAGGCCTTTGCATTCATTGACACGAATGGAATGACTATGAATCAAACTCTAGTACAGAAGGCAAACAGCTTCCTGATAAATACATTTAGAAAGAATCCACTTTCATACGTTTCAGGCTTCTCTAAAGCAGAATGAGTTTGTGTGCACTTAGATAGCCGGGCGCATTCCTACTTTTACTAATCATTGCACTATAATAATTAAAGATCATCAGTAGTGTGTGTAGAAATTTAAGAGTAAAATGAGTTTGGTGCTCTTAAAAACCTTAGAGCTTAATTGAATTCTACATTTCTCGAACACGTTGTAGCAATTAGACTTCCAATATGTTCACACTTCTGAAGGATTTCCTTAATAGAAAATAGGGGAGCTCTACCTGAAGTTCTTAACTTGCAGAGATTTACATCACAGAGAAAAACTTTTTTTTTTTTTTTTTTTTTTTTTTAAATTTCCCTCTTTCTGTGAAAGCAGTTGTCAGCTGGGGACTGAAAGGCATGTTGCTCTGGAGTCATGGAACAGGTAGATTAGAACCTTTTATTAATGAATGATTTCAGTGCTTTCAGTTGATAAAATTAGGAACTTGGCTCTACCAGCTGAAAACTCAAGGAGAATAAAATATTGTCTGGAGTCATGGAAACTAATAAATCCTCCCATGACAATATTTAACAGGTTGGCAGAGGGGATAAAATTACCTTTCATAAAAATGCCATGTAGATGGTAAAGCTATGGGAATTAAGACTGGATCAAAATTCTCTTAAAACATCAAATCATGGAAATGGTAGTGAGGATTGATTAAGTTGGTGTGGAAATTGTTTCTGCCTTAAGATTCTCTAAGGACTTGTTCAGATATTTTGGTTGGTTGATAAATCATCTAGTGATTTTCAACATATGCTATGGTTTGATACTTTGACTTAAAACCACACATTTTAAGAGTTAGCTCTTTATAACATACATTGCCTGATTTTGTAAGTATTATGTATGTGGTATGTAAAGGGAACTCAGCAACTGGGTGATTTCTTGGATTGTGCCCTGTTAAGTAGTTAGACAGACATTCTGCTCCCTGCACTGGATCCACTCGCATAGAAGAACTCTTGAGACAGAGGCCTTGGTCTTTAGCAGTAATTCTTTCCTAAGTTGCTTAGGAGATGGCTTGCAGCAGCTTCCTAGTTTCTGTACCAAGAGGGTAAGGGGCATAGGCAAAGGCTTTGGCTTCTCCAAGGCTACTTGTACCGTCAAACAATAATTCCTTGACAAATCAGAGTCCTAAATTATGTGATTTTCATGCATAGTCAGCTTAACTGCAATTGCATGGGTAGAATTCTTATTTGAGCATAAATAAGATCCCTGGATTATTAGCACATTTAGAGACTGTGACACTCTGTGTGATGGTGGTGCAAAGGAAAATGGTTTAAGGAAATAAGGAGCTTTACTTTAAAAATATCAGAGGGGACATCACTGATACTATGATAGATGTCCTAAAATTTTATCAGCTACTCCCTCAGTGGTAACTTCACACCTATACTTGTTCAATTTTGTGTTGAGTTGCCAAAGAAATGGGAACAGCACAGAGAATTCAGTGTCTGACTTTACAAGACAAATTAGGTACAACTGTAGACCGAATCCATGTTATTTTGATTCTGCAGTCTTACTCTTCATTCTTCAATACTTTTCTGAACATACTTCAAAAAGAATGTTGTGCCTTTTTAAAAGACCAAATATATATTGACATTTGATTTGGGATGGAGTGAGTTTGGAATATAAACCATTTGGAACTGTTAAGATGCTTGGAGGCATTTTCATTACATTGCTCTAAATTTTGGGCCACATAAAGGTCAGCAGAGAAAAATAGTAGTTGGAAAACAAAAGAAAAAAAGTTTATTTCAAGGAAAGTGAAAGGAAATGAATAATTTTCTGTAAGATATAGATTTGCACTTATTAAAAAAATGTATTATAAAAAATACATTGCCTGTTCTACAAAAATGTTGTATATTATTATCATGAAATACTTGTACAAAGCAGAGTTTTCATGATTTATGGTGTTTACATTTTGCATATCTTAGCTCAACAATGAAAGGAGTCTATGCAGTTGCTCTCGGGCTTAAAGTCAGCTCTTATTTAGTATCAACAGTCTATCAACTAATAATAACTACAATGTTTGATTTACAAACCCTCCAGGAGAAAGATTTCGTTTGTTAAAAAGGACCTTTTCCAATGCCGTTAAAAGAATCACAGAAATATTTGCTGTTTGTTTTAGGTTTATACATCTGGCCTCAGTTTCCTATCAAATATTTGCACTTTTGAGATAAAAATTGCTGGTTTCTGTCAGCAGTGCACATATCAACAAAGGAAAACAAGAACAGTAGTGGGAGTAGAAGACTTTGATCTTTCACATTTTTCTCTCCAACTGCTGATGGTGATTCTTGACCCCCATGTGTTAAAAAGGTCAAGGAATCTGCTGCTAAGTTCATTCCAGGTATCCTCAGACTGACAACAGATTTGTTTTATGGGGCACTGAAAACAGAGACACAAAAGACATTTGGTCTGAGGTAGCACAGGAGGGAGAGAGTGAGGAAAAAATACTTGTGTGGGCAGCATGCTTAAAACAGCAGTAAAGCACTAGGGGAATTTAGTAATAGCAGCAATGATGGCCAGTGGTAGAGTCTCTGTAAATACCAAATATTGTTCATAATGATATTGCAATTTGTTTACAAACTAAGACGATTATAAGAAAAGAAGAGAAAAGATGAAGTAACGCGTATTCTGGGTCAGGAATTACCCAGAGGCTAGAGGCATGCCATGGATTCATTGTTTTGTTAGTCTGAAAAAATATCCTTCATGTAAACACCTTTGCTGCTGCTGCAGGAGCTGAATGATTCTTACAATGTATTATTTTTAACACATTAAATTAGTCATATCAATAAAATGAAGTAGCAGTATTTCACTGATAATAACTACTTAAAATCTTACTTTATAGGAATAGTCTTTTTTTCTCTATAAAAAGGTGATTTCACACAATGTTGACAGTAGGCCAAATCTAAACGTTTTAGGTTTTGCTTTGCAAGGAGCAGTTGATGCAAGACATTTCAGACCAGTTGAATTCATGAATCTTTGACAACTTTCTAAGATATTTAGTACTTATACCTATTAGAGCTCTGCTTCTGCACTCTTAGAGACCGTATAACTTTGCTACAGTATGTGAAACCACTGAAACTAAGCTTAAGTACTTTTAAAAAATCACAGTTCTCAATTGTAATTCTAGACTCATTCTTTTTGTAATCACAGAATCACAGAATAGCCTTGGTTGGAAGAGACCTCTAAGATTATTAAGTCCAACCATTAACCTAACACTGCCAGTTTACCACTAAACCATGTCCCTCAGCACTTCATCTACAAGTCTCTTATTGCAGGATTATCTTTGGCATAAATATTTTAATCAGTTCTTCAAAAAACCCAGTATGTCATAACCATGAGAGTATTGATATTATTTATATGTATCACAGTATTTTTGGAACTTTGTTTTGGTAGGTGCTTTTTTCAGTGCAGCAGGTTGCCTTAAATGTGTGCAACGGTAAGTACATGGGTAGTTCTGTTGAAGTGTGTGCACTTTAGCAGGACTGAAGTCAAAGTGAAAAACATCCCTGGCTGGAGAATACCCAAAGGCAAGGCAGACAGAAAATAGAGGGAAAAAAAGTTGTTTTACTCATTTTAGTCATAGCAAGTAGATACACAAAGGTTAAACTACTTGCCTCAGGCTGTAATGAAAGACTGTGAAAGAGTCAGGAACTCAACCCGATTTATTTTATCAATCCAGTCTTTAAGCATGTGATATCCTTCCTTTCGGAGCAAAATTGTCTTATCTAATTTTTGACAATGTCAGAGTCGGATATTTTCCTGCTGTAAAGACTCATGAGTTAGGTTCTGTTCTGTTGGAAATTTATAGGAACTCACTGCTACTCAGAAATTGTGGAAAAGTTGATGGTTTAGTGTGTAACTAAAATAATTAGGCTAGAGCAATTAGTGAGAAGTAATGACTCAGAGCTATCAAGAAACTGTGTATATAAATATGCATGTATGTCTGCATAGAAGATGGAGGCAGCTTTCCAGTTGGACTTTGTATGTCTTTCCATATTTCTTTAGGTTTATTTATTTGAAATGCTTAAATATAAATCTGGCTTGTATAATGTGATTGTATAAGAATGCAAATCATCCTGCTCACTGTCTTATTTACATGTTTGTTTACCTAATGTTTGTTGATAAGACATAAACTTACCTAATACTTAGTTAAAAGAAGAAAAAGGCAAACTACCCCAAATTCAGAAATCGCTGCAAATGTAAAGTAAATGGCACAAGCAGGAAGAGAAAGAGGAATTTTTCTGCTTGGTAAAAGTCCGGTACCAACATGTATCCATTTTGGACCTTGCTGCTCATGTGCCAGCTCTCTTTTCCAGCTTGTTCCCTGTGAAATGCTTGGTTTCTCTTAGGCAGGTTCAGTCTGTCACTACTGTGAAAGTTCTTGTTCACTCCGCAGTGGTCTTTTCAAGGATAAAGTGGCTTTCTCATGCACACAACCGTCTACTCATATAATTAGTTGGGCACTCCTTTTCTTCCTGGAGGAACCAGAGAAACCATGCCTTTTCTGGTGTGCCAGGCAGTTAATTACCTCTCCTTCAAATTCTGCCTGTGTACTTAATGTTATGAATGTTTTATTAACAATGTACAGAGAAGGCAAATGGAAGATAGTGATGTGTCTTGAAAAGTAATGTTAAATTGTCACTAAAGTCTTTACAAGTTTGAATTCCTTAGATATAATTACCCTGGCTTCTTAATATGTTCCAAAATTTTTTCTCTTTTTTAATCTCTGTGCTTAGCCCTGTGTTTTGATACCACACACGTATGTTCTCTACCTTCCTAATTTTGAAAAGATCAAAGAGGCTTCATCAAAAGATACTCACCAATCTAGTTATTTAAAACAAAGGACTTGCTTTGTCCATAACGACTCCACTCTAATTACGCTTAAAATTAAGTCTATCATTGAAGAATCTGGCTTAGAATGTAAAGAAAAAATCTGCATCTCTACTTACCTTGACATTTGGTCAATAGACACATTCCATGGATTTTCCTTTAAAGAAAACAAATCCAGCATGTTAGTCAAAGCTTCTCCTTCAATATAAGTAAGTGAAAGGCCTTTGAAGTCAATGACACTGTGTGTAGTTTCTGCTCAGCTATTCAAAACTATTGCTGAATATTCTCAATCATGTGAGCAAAGGCAGTTTTGCCTCTTGATAAATCTCTGAAATTTCCTTGCCCAGCTGACTCAAGCTGGAATATTTAATCATGCCTTTTGTCCTGAAATAAACATACACTAGTTATATTTGCGAGACTTAACAATTCCTATTGAATGTATTAATGAAGTGTGTTTTGCCGGTCTCCCCAGGCTTTTGACAGTCAAAGGTTGTTTAGATAAAGGGAGTATTGCTGAGAAAAAATCAATATGAATTTAATATGGAATTATGAATTAAGCCTGTTAAACTTGCTTGTTGTGCTAACTTCACTTTTAAAGTGCTTCAGATATTTTCTCTTTTCTCCATTAAAAACAAATAGTCTATCTTAAATAACTTTATCAAACTGTACACGTGGTTTGGTTTTGATTTTTTAACTTCTTTCCATTGTCTTCCAGATATTAGCACTGATAGAGCCTTTAGGGCACAGGAAAACTGAAAATATATCTCTGCCTCTCTCAGAAAACAAAGTACTTGAGAGAAATACTGAGATAAGTTCCAACTGCTTGTAAATAATGGAACATGGAGCTTCAGTCTTTGGTTTTTCTCCTAATTTCTTGTCCCCAAACATTGTTTGCTTAGAGTACAGTTTCCTACATGATATCCCACCCTAAATAGGAAGGTTTTTAACTCCTGCTGAGAATATAAAGCTGAACAACTTGCTGTCTTAGCTGAGGCTTGAATTCAAGTCATGTTTCAAATATTTCTAGAAATACACTTATTTGGTTAAAAATGAAGCTTTGGCTGTAGGAACTGGAGTCCTTTTGAGGCTATTGCGTCTTTTCCTTAACCCAGAGTGGAAATACTCCAGTTGGTTTTAATGGAAGTGACTTTAATGAGATTAGACCATACTAAATGTGCAGATGCATTCAGGAAGGAGAATGTTTTCCTGTAATTGCTCTATACTCGGCAGTTATAAATATGTTCATAAAGTAGCTTAGACTGATGGGAGCTGATGAGGTTCTGAGTGATGTAATTATAGACTTTTGCCATCTAGTACAACTAAAAAAATGTTTATCTGTTTTTTGTTTTTTTTTTCCTTGTCTATACTAATATGCTGGAGAAGTAAATAAAAATCCCTGCAGCAGTGGAAAGCATAATCATCCTGATTGTTTATTGCAAAAATCCCATTCACTTAAAGGGCAGACAGTCTTGTATTGAGTAGCAACACTGAGCATATGATTTTGTTTTAATAGCCAGAGAGGAATTTGGACTGTAAAAATTGTATTTTTAGTAGTAATGCAGCAATTTTGGTATATCAAACTTCATAGTACTTTTCATGCATGTGTATTCCTGGACAGCTCATGGTGCAATCAGTACAGGTACTATTTTACAATGATCTAGGTGATATCTGGACATAATAACACTTCTGAGCCTTATGCAACCATATGGCCCTGTCCCCATTTTAGAATCATTAGTGTAATTGCTGTGACTGGTCCTATCAAGCATAACACATACTGATATTAATCATCATTCTTTTGCCTGTCTCCCTCTAGGGTTACTCCTCTTCATCTCAGCCAGCTTACTCCTTAATTGTATCTGTGGGTCCTAGAATTTCCTTGCATTTCTCTGTTTTAGTCATTAGATCATTACTACTCAGCAGACAGACTCAGCCTGAATTACCTTGGTTAGCTTTTTGCCTGGCATCTACTGTTTAGATAATGTTCAGGTAACTCCTACTAAACACTGTATTGCCAGAGCTTGGTCTAAAAACAATTTTACAAACTCACTCAAGATCCCTGGCAAGCTAAATGGAAAAAAAAAGAGATCAGTAAACCATCACCTTCTGTAAATAATTGTAACTGTCTTCTGAAATTCTGTGACAAATGTGGCAATAGATAGAAATAATGTAAAACCAGAAAAACTCCTTAAATGACAGGTGTACTATAACGCAGCAATCAGAATAAATTTACTAGCCTGGAAGTTTCTCGTACAACTCCATCCACAGGACTACTCACTGAGATGTGTTGGGCAGGATGGGTAAAAGAGGGGAAGATGATGTCTTCAGGAAGCATTTTTCCCCTAAACTTTGTGTATGAGCAAGAAGGGGTTTTTTTGCATTCTGGCTGCTGAGAAGTGTCTTTCCTTTCTTACAGTCCGTAGGGAAAAAGTGTTGTGTTCCTCATGACAGATTATAAACAGTCTTTGAAAAAGAAGTTTGCCCAGGCAGCCCTGTTAATGTGCCCACAGGGATAGGGAACGGTCCCTGCTTGACAGAGAGGGTTGGCTAGAAGCAGTCATTGCAATCGTCTGCCATCGCAGGCTACTGCTTTCCCAAAGAATGATGAAAATAGACTTTCCTGCATCCCAGCATCTATGGAACACGTCAGATAATAGAACTGGTTTATGTGTGGATTACTTATTGACCAGTTGCCAAATTGTTATCGATGCACTCGCTTTTCTCACGCTAACTTAATTTATAGTGAACAACTGTAACATAAGAAGGTTTTCATGAAATCAAACCAGTAACCAACCAGTTTGCAAACATAAAAATTGTATCTCAGGTAAACTGTGCAGGGTCAGTAACAGGGAGGCCACTGAGGGAGTACAGCTTATAGGGCAACACAGGTTTTTGGAAGATAGGGATAAACATTCTTTTGTGTAAGAAAAAAAAAAACAAACCCTGCACACAACCTGTCGCTGGAGTGTGCTGTGATCTGGCACATAATAGTGTCCTTGTGCCTGCTGTTCATGCTTGGGCTTTGAATTGCTACCTTCCACAACGACTCTTCCATCACTTTTGCTCTGTGTCTTCCAGGACACTGCTCACTCAGCACTGCCAGGCAGGGCTTCTCTGCAGATTATTAAGCCTCCAAGTAGCATTGGCTGAAAACAAAAATAATGATTTTAAATGTAGACCACTTCACCCTACTTAAGATAAAAAGATTTCAAAAAAAGGACAACTTTTAAATGTAATCTTAAACCTCCTCCTTATCATTTGGCTTTTATCTCATGAAAGAGCCAAGCCCCAAATATTCAGATCTAGCTTCCTGAAGCTCAGCTCCTCAATGCATGTGTGACTAAAAGTGAACTGATTTCAGATCAGTATTGAGCACCTGTAGCTCCCACTAGCTTTGCTGGGAGGCCTTTGTGTACATCACCAGGGATAACTAGGCCCTTGGAGATCCTGGCATTGCATCAAGGCATCTTTCCTTCCAAATGGAAGGCACAGTAAAACAGTACTTACAGATATGGCCAGGTGTTCCTGTGGCACAGTGGTCTCAGCCTACGATTTCAAGAGTTCTTACTGAGCCCAGCAAGCTCTAACAATGAATCAAGGAAGGAAATAATTTTTTTTTTTTTTTTTTTTTTTTTTTTTCTTTTATCTTCCAGTCAGGCACACATTTTTGTGCATCTCTTTTCTCAAAGTATCTTCCTGCCCCACAGAAACTGATCCTGTAGATGAGCTTCCAAACTTTCTCTGCTGGAGGAAGGAAAATGTGCAATGCTGCAGATTCACAGCAGTTTCAGACTGCTTCATTCTATCACAACCAAATCACATTGCCTGTTTATCCCAGTCTCCTCTCAATGCAGAATTTCTAGACATTTTCCCAAAGCAAGCCCTTAAGTAGTCTGTTCATACTGTTATGCCTTTGTTGTGGTTCACTTTTAATTTGCAGATACTATTTTTTCCATTTGTGGACTCTTCTTGCTGAATTTGGAAAATTAATCAGGCTTTCAAATGCAGCTTGATTGATTGACAGTAAACCTGGACATACAATTTAAGAGAAAATTATTAAATTAACAATAGCTAACAGTTATTGTCACATCTGGGAGAGATTTAGAGGGACTTTTTAGTAGCATGGTGTTGTCTGTTCTCAGCTGTCAAGGTATTTAGTAGAAGATTTACCAGTATGACTTTAAATTATTGTAATGTTAGTGAAACAAGATTACCACACAAGGCGGGAGTAGCAGAGAAGTCTATTTCACATGCAGGAGGCTATGAAAAATCTACTGCTGTATTTAAGAGATGAACAAAAGCTGCAAGCAGAGAGAAAAGAGGATATTTAATGTCACAGCTAAACAGCCATCAAAAGACAATAGGCACATGAACCCTCCTGTGTGCCAAAAAGCAGAAAATACGTACATTTGAAAAGTGTCATCCTGAGCTCTCGGAATTAGGCCTCACTTCAAATACCTGTTAAATATGATTCTGAACAACAGGGCCATTGAGCTTAACTTATTTTGTCAGAAGAAGGTTAAGAGTGAGAATTCTCTCAGTCTGTGTATTCTCACACTTTGTGTTACCGTGACAGAGGATTTTGAGGATTGAGCTGCATTACTCGTTTTCTTTTTCTCTCTTGTGTGGACGTCTCAGAAGTAAAATGAGGATACTGCCTGTGAATTAATTTCATATGAGTTTAGTGGAGGACAAGGGGCAATTTTTGTTGGATAAGAAAAGGAGCAAACGCTCGGTATCAAGAATTGATCAATGAGATCATTGCATTGAATGGGATTGCAGTCAAAGGCTGTAGCTGCATGAGCTACTCCAGTCCTGTGTACCACTGTATCTTGATTAGGCTCCACTGAGGTCCATGGAGAGACCAACCTCATTGGACTCTCTAGACAAAATTTCAGAAGAGGAAGAATGTGTTTTACCCCTCCTTTTTCCTTACAGGGAGTTAGATTTTTATTCTCATAGGTTTTGGGAAAGGTATGTTTTCTGGCAGGCTGGCGTGGTAGTTTTGTACTGTGTAGGATCAGTTGTTAGAAATGGTGTGTTGATTTTTTGGAGAATCCAGAGCACTGGCTGACATGAAAGGTTCAATATCAGATGGGTGGATGATGAGGTTCTGACAATTGTTTTTATATCAACACTTTCCCTAAAGCAAGGGAGGGAATTTCTTTCTTCCTTGCCAACGTCTGAATAAGCTACCAGACACAGCAGATTGCATATTGATCCATGCTTTAATGTTATCCATTGTTGATTATCTGAGGTGAGGGAAGGCCCATCTACATATTTCCATCTCTTCCTCTTCTGCTACATTGCAAACACCTCTCAGCATGTCAGCACAGCAGCAGTTTCTTTTCTACTTCACAACAAAACATATGGGCTTTAAATAGCAGGGTAGAAGTTGCGAGGCAGGGAAGCTGGCTCAGGGGGCTTGAATGTCACAGCCACTTCCTGGAAGGAGCCGTGGACCAAATTCTGCCCCTCACACATGCTACTGTGGGAAGGGTGCAAGGCAGCACAGACCCACATCAGGGGGCTGCATCTGACTCCTGGTAACACCCAATAATTTCAGACCAATTCACACTACTGTGGGCCTTATGAAATGAAGTCACTCTCATGTCAGCTCACTCTTCCAACATTGGAGACAATTCTATATAAAATGAATATATAATAGTAAGCAATGACTGATAGTCACTACTACTGTACTTCAGGTTCTGGTTGATTAATTAGGTTTACTGTTTGTTTTTTTTAATAGGGAAAAGACTGGTGGTAGCTTCATCCAGGCTGTAGGAAACGGCAGCAGACTGAAAATTGACTGAAGGTGGGGTGAGGGCAGTCGAGATGGAAGTGGTGGTGGGATGGTGATAGGCCTTACACAGAAGAAGCAGAAGGCAGTCTAATAGCTAGGAGAATTTAGTGAGGCTGTGCAGGATCCTTCACAGTGCTAAGCAGGAAGCTTAGACACTGAATAGAGAATAGTTTGAATAAAAATGAGCTACTGGTGTCGAGTAGAGAGATGGTTCCCACTCTCCAGGAAATCACAGGTAAGACATAAAACTATGAAAATTAATTTTGGAAAATGTGAGACACATAGAAATAACTGGAAAATGTGACTCTCAAATTTCTGTGTCATCTTCTTAGCCAGAAGAAGAATTAGATCAGAAATGAACTAACGGTTGATTTGAAAGGTAGTGATGTTGTAAATACTTTTGAGGGGGATTTCAATCTAAAATTATTTTGTCCTTATAATTTCAACAATGTGTTTGGGATTGAGAAGCAAATCAATGAATGAGAAAATAAAAAGTGAAACATTATTGTGATTGATCTTGTTCAAGTTTACAACTTCAGTTAAGTTGAAGAACAGTTATATTAAATGAAGTTAAAGTTTGGAAGGGAATGGTGCAAGAAAGGCAATTTCTGATCAGTAGGAGGCAGCCTAAAGAATGAAAGAACAAACCAACAGCCATAGAAAAATCAAACTTTACTTTTTTTTTTATCTTTTTTTTTATTTTTTTTTAATTTTTTATGAAAAGCATTGTGTTAGAGACCTTCTGAAAGGGGAAAAGAAAACCCAGAAATCCCTCAGACCCAGGCAGCTGCAACAACTGGTGGAGATCAATGTATCTTCCATCCTCTACAAGTAAATGTTTTCTGGTAACTTCTGTCAAGAAAGCAGTGGCATGACTGAAAACAAGACTTCCATGCGTGAAGAACTATAGAATAAACACCGTGACATTGAAACCAGAACTGGACTTCAAAAATTAGAAAGTTTTTCTGTCTAACAGCATGATAGGAGTCTGAAGAATGTTTCCATATGATTTTGTTTTCCACTTAAGTTAAAAATGTCCTAAAGGTTGAAGGAAAAGTGAGAATGTTTGGAATAGCTTATTGCTGTTTATCTAGTTATCTACTTGACTAAATATTGCATAAATGTAGGTGTAAAGCATAGAGTCTAGAAACTTCTCTATTTATATTTTTTCCGTAAGTAAAATATTAATGAAATAAAGATTGGAATTTGGATGTGATATTGAAAAATCTGTGAGATTTCTCAGATGCACAAAATACATCATATGTGTAAGCTGTTGTATAGTATAAGGACTTTAAATTTTATCTGAGTCAAAATATGCACTGAAAAAAAGATTGTAAGGTTTTAGGGAAAAAAATCATTATCAAAACCTTACTTTAAACAGTGCCATGACTGAAATGGTCATGATGGTTAGAAAAACAAATCTGACTGATTTCCAGAATTTTTCTAAGATGCAATGTCCTTTTAATAAGGGAGGGGAGAACTTGACAGAAAAAATGTTTGTAATACAGAGCTTGTTTCAGTTGAAGCTATGAAGAAACTACCAACACCCTATTAACTACCATTAGTCACATAACTTTTGAAAAATTCCAGCTACTTGTAAGTAGGTAGCTAATTATATGGGAATCCAGACCTGCAGTTTACGGGACTGTGTGCACAACGTATTTTTTGATTTAGCAGCCAGACCAAAAAATGCTAAAAAACTCAAACAAAAAAGAAATAGATTATTGAGGTGATGAACTTTTTTACTGATATTTCTGTAACACCTCGGCAGAGACTTATTCTATCTTTCCCTTCCTCTGGGAACAGAAGAGGGAACTGAATTTCCTTTGTCCTAGAGAAAGAGGCTAAGCCTGGATAATGGATGAGAAGGGATGATGTGAAGCTCTGGATTTTCCAGAGAAAATCGGGTCAAACTCATCATCTTCAATGCAACTGAAATCTCATTTTTAGTTTTTTAATACTTTTGGTGAGCACTTACCATCTCCACATAAGCACTGCCTATGGCTGCCCATCCTTCCTTAAAAAGGGCAAAGACAAAGATGAAGCCAGCCCCAATCTGTATTTGCTAGAACTCCAAACTATTTTTAGGCATATGGTAGCCAGGTGCTGTCAGGTTTACACTGACAGGCCAGGATTTGTAATGTTGTGCACAGTGTCAGTTTGTCATATATTATTTTTAAATCAGATTTTGGAGGAATAAGATAGAAAGGGGAAATAGCAACTGTTTTTAAGAGCTGCTGTTTATCATGTCTTTGCCAGGCTACACATTCTCAGGCTTGACACGATCCTGAGCTCTCACACCATTTGATTTCACGTTGTTCATTTGTCATGCTTTCCAATACAATTGTGGAAATACATTGATCATGTTACTGAAACACCTGCACCAGTCAGCAAGAGAAAACTTCTGAATTGATATCTGCTGTTTCAGTGAGATGGCTCATGCATGTGTTTTTTTCAAGGAGTAAATTATATCTCACAGAAAATATTCCTAAAACATACACTGCTTCCTCAGAGGTGGGACACAAGGATGTATGGTTGAGGAAACTGGTATGTTCTAGTTTTTGTAGAAGGTAGGTGTTAGGCAGATATTTCACTCTGCTTTTCATATGTACAGAATCAACAAAGAATGGCCAATCACAGGAGTGAGGGACTGGAAAGGAAATGCAGGAGCGGTCTATTCAGCCTCGTCCTCCTGCTGTAAAGCAAGAATCTCTTGGGAGATTGTTGTCATACTGCTTCTTAAAAACCTGCCAGTTGCAAGGGTTTTGAAGCTTTCACAGATAAGCTGTTCCAATGCTTAAATGTCCAGGGCTTGACTATTGAGAAAGATTTCCTAATATATTAAGTCCCCACTGCTATCAGTGAGTATTCAGGGAAGCATGGGCCATATCAGTCATTATACTCCTCATTGCAACATTTTATATGATTGAAGAATTTACAGTGTACTCTGAATTTTTACTCTCTAAATGGAAGAATTCAACTTTATTCAACCTTTCTGCGAAGCTTACAATTTCCAAATTTCTTAGCATTTTTGTTGTTCTACTTGATTATCACTAATTCCTCTAGCTCTTTATTAATGAAGCACTTCAGCCGTGACATCGTCAGAGGGGAGCAGAATTACTGTTTATACTTACAGATGACCTCCCAGAAAATTTTGCTTTTCTTGCAGCACCTGCATACTATTAACTTGACTTATTTTGGTGCTGTATTTTAACTAGCAAACCTCTCTCCGGGGCTGCTGCTAGCCCAGTTATTCCCCAGTTTATATTTGTACATTTGCTATTTTCCCTTTCTAAGTGAAGTACTTTATACTTGTTCGATGCTGTCAACGTACAAAAATCTAGACTTAGTAGAATTATGTCTTGTTCATACCAGCTTCCCATAAAACGTAACCCAATTCTTAGGTTTAAAGAACGTTAATGTTTATTTACCAAAACCTTGTTATTTTATTTATTAAATTTGTCACTATGCTCTGCTTTGCATACGCTTGTGCTTGCTCATGCATACTTTATGAATATAGAAATTAGTATCTCATTAACTTGGTAATTAGGCCAATGATAAACAGCTGTTTGTTTACCGCGTGGGGCAAGATTTCTACTGAAGTTCCTTACCTTTCATGCACAGTTGTTGTTTGGAATCTCTATCGTGATAAAAAAGTATATGGATCTGTAATATCTGCTCTTAATTGTTATTGCCAGCTCAGTGAAATCTCTGTTTTTAAGACAGAAATAAAAGAGTATTGCTGCATGCTTTAGCTATCCAAGAAACCATATTATGATATGTATTAGTAAAACACTTAGATATTCCAGCCACACACCAGGATCCCAGAGTGCTATATGCTGTACAAACATGCAGAAGGACTTCCAAAAGACAGCAAGGGAATACAGACTGAGGGACACAAAGCAGTGGTGGAACTGTATTATTTACGAAGAGTTTGCATGCTTTAAAAGTACAGCTTTATATTACATGTCCTTTCTGCAGCTTGAGTTAGACTATTTTAATAGCCTTTAAAAACTTGTAATAATTGAGGTTTTCAGAGCTACTACTTGCCCTTAGTTTTCAAACCACTTCTTTCTTTCCCCCCACCCCAGTACACATGCATTCTGTGTGGGTCCTTTGCCTGTGGGTTAGTGATGAATCAATCCCTATTAGAGAGGAATTATTCAGAAGAACTAATTTTGTGCCTTTGGAGGGGGCACATAGTGTACATGATAAAAGGTACTTTTTAAAGATCAGAGTAATGCCTGTACCCCAGTGTTGTAGAAATGAGGGCAGCAGACCTGTACCACAGAGCCACAGAGCTCTGAAAAATCCTCCAAATGTTCGAATTATTCCTACATATCCAAGTTCATGGATAAGTAGGGGATTTGGACTGGCAAAAGGAGAACCTTACTTTTACTCTCATCTCTCTGGAACAAAATGTATTGGTTGAATTAACCTGCTCTTTATTCTGTAGTATTTGGTGATTATCAAATTAGGAGGGAAGCCTTGGTTGTGGAGGTGAATTTCTGTGCAGAGAAGTGGGGGTTACAAAGAAGTCCTTTCCTTTGCTGCCTCCCAGGAGGGTTCCAGGTAGGAAAGCAGGGAAATGAAGGAAATCCTTGCAGAGAAGGCTATGTAAATTAAATTACCTTCTCATGTAAGACAACACAGGGAAAAAAATCAACTTATTTGCAGACAAATCCTTTCTTTCAGCTTCCTTATCTGGCAAGAATCTGCTTAACTAGTTGAGTCTTCAGACAGTAAACAGCATAGAACCAAAATCTCACTTAGGTAGGGACGGATTTTATATGTTATCCTTTATGCTTTTTTATTATGAAAAATGCCAGTATTAGAAAGGAAGTAGGTATTACCCATAAGATTATAATTTTCTAAATTTTTATCAGAATCAGGTAATTAGCTGGCTATCTCATTAGTCACATTGCCAAAATGTAATTGGTATTCTGTGTTTTGTACTGTTTTAGCAGTGATTTTTTTTTTTTTTTTTTCATTGATTTCTCTGGCCTTTTAGTTTATTTTTAGAAATAGAAAATGTGTCATTCTGGCTGCTTTTTTCATTCCTGAGAAAACAGAATGTCCCACAGTGGGAGAGTTTTCAGGTATTCATCAGCTATTCTTGAAAAAACATATGATCACACTGTGGCTACTGTGAATCTCAGTAGATGAAAGTGGGGAAATAAATTGCAGAATGCTTCAGGATGTGAGGAGTTGAGAAGAATACGTATATTTGAGTCCATTTTTTTAAATGGTAGTTTTCTTTTCTAAAAAACTTTGTCGATAGTGCAGGAGAAATCTTTCCTGAGTGATGTAGGATATTTTTATTCAAAATAAAAATTGACTGAAAACTATAGTTTTTCTAAATCTCAAAATGCTGCTGAGTATTCTCAAATATAAACAGAAAACGTTTTCAGTATTGACATTCTTATTTGAATCTTGGGACAAGTCAAATACTTAGTAAAATGGACTGTGATTGCCAGACTTTACATTTCTAAAGTGTTTGTGCTCTGGCACAATTGGCTGTTGTGTATTTGACTTTTTCTTTTAAATCAGCGAGTGTCTTCAGTATTATGTTCTCTTTCCCTCTTTTTTTTTTTTTCCCCCCCCCCGTCAGCAAATGTAATGGATACTTTTCTGGGAAGTGTACTTATCTCCTCATGGGTGTACTCATATACCTCAAACTCTGAAGTCCAAGTATGGGAAAGGGACAGGCATTGACCAAGAGAAGGCAGAGAGGACATGTGGGAGGGCAGTAGAGAACATGCATGTTCTCTACTGAACGAGGTCTGCTAGGAAATGTAAGGCAGCATAAGGCTTTAATGGTTTTCCAAGCCCTGCCTGAAAGTACTTCTGCGGTTTCAGCATGGTTAAACAGCAATGTTCAATGCAGTTTCAAAATCTGTAGCCTGAATCGCAAGGAAATATGTTGTCAATTAGCAAATGATAGTGACCAAGAGCTGGCCTAGAGATAAGGGGCTTCTCTGCAGTTGCCTCAGGCTTCCTGGCGATCTCTAGGATTATCGGGCAGGACTTCAGAGGCTGTGAAAGACCTTGTAAACAGTAAAACAATTGAGAATCACTATTTTGCAGGTATTTCCTTCCTTTGACAGTTTAATTTTTGTTCATCAGAACAGGGTTGGAATTGGTGCTATTAAATGCAATCAAAATTTTCTCCAAATGTTCCATAGCATTTTAGTGTATTGTTTTTAGTCATATCATTCTGTTCTCTGTGCGTTTTCCCCAATTACTCAAAATATGTCTGTGCAGATGTTCGCAGAATGTTCATTTTCATCTTGAAAGCTCCTGTTCCTCCAATAAACTAATTTAAAACTTGTGTTCTGTGAGAGTTGTTTATAACATATAAAGTAAAATTAAAAGAGAA
This sequence comes from Podargus strigoides, assembly GCA_028020825.1. Lineage (NCBI taxonomy): Eukaryota > Metazoa > Chordata > Aves > Caprimulgiformes > Podargidae > Podargus > Podargus strigoides. The sequence goes on along the minus strand of CM051627.1, from coordinate 14,691,782 downwards.
GATTTCTTAAATGAACTCTGTGAAAAACTGCAATTAATTAAGTAACAATTCCAACACTAGTTAGCTGGCAAGAAAGTATATATTCTGTAAAATAATGAAAAATTATAAATTTAAGAGAGCAGTGACATTTGCAAAATATGTGGAACTCATCAAATGAATTCTTTGTTATGAACTGCTTCCTCAAGTCTAATTAATATTGATATTGGCTGGCTTTGTAAGAAGAGTTGCTACATATCTAGCAGTTGATTACATGCAGCAGGAGATGGAGGACTCATTTTCCTGAAAGCATGATTGTGTGGTAACTATCATTGATTTTTCTGTATTAGAATCTCTCATCTCTTATTTTCAGGCTATGCTCCTATTTCCAAAGCAATATTTAATTACAAAATCACAGACTTAAATTCGTAAGTAGCTTGAAAGGAAGTCTAACTAGTGTTCATGACTGCCTGTAAATTAGGTAAGTCTCTTAGCCTTCACTGTCTATGATGTATGTCTCATAATTGCAAATGATATAGTCCAGGATAACGAGATTGGATAGGTTCCCTCCTTTGTGGTACTGATTTGTATATAGTGGATATGTTGGCCAAGCAGTAGATGACGCACTGAGAAAGTCCCATCTCAGTGGATTTGCTGTAGGTAATATGGAAGCAGACATCCATCTGCACTGGAGGAGGGAATTCTGGAAAATTCTAAGCTGGAGCTAGCAGAGCTTGCTTACCCCTGGCAACAGGCTGGGCGAAGGATCTCCAAATTTAAACTGTGAGAGAATGCAATTGCTCTCTGCCTGCTTCTGCACCTAAGAAACCGTGATGGAAATAACTCAGTGAAACTCAGTTGTGCCACCAATTCTAGATTCAAAAAGCAATTAGTAGTCAAATAAAGCAGAAGAACATATTGACAGCACTCTGTCAAAAGCCAGGTCAAATTGAATAAATTTTACTATGAAATGGAATGGACTGCAACTGACAGTAGCACAACTTCAGTACTTCTGGTCTTTGCACCATTAGCTGCTGCATGTGGCTATAACTTCAAAAGACTATTTAGATTTCTTCTTTCTCATATCTTGTAAGAGGTGGGTGTGTGAAGTCAGGATTCCTGCTATCACTTGGCTGTTGATGATAGATCCTGGATACTACCCAATGACCACTTCCCATTAATTGAGGATAATTAATGAAGAGAAAGTCTCATTGTAGGGAACAAAGGTTGAATCAAACAAAATAAAATAACCAAGAAAGGAGCACTGTGTAGTCATCACATTAGGAGGCGAATGTTGATCCAAAGAAGAGCACAGCAGGTGAAAGAAAAGAAGATGCGCGAGCTGTTGATGTGGTCTTTTGGACAGCTTGACATTGAAGGAAGTACATAATGTATGTGTAATTATGAGGGGAGCCATGAAAAGCCTCTACTGGAAAGAAAGGGAAATTAGGAAATTTTCATTAAAAGTCTCTCTTGTACTTTAAAAAGTGGCAGGTCAGATTTCACTGGAGACATTGTGGTTTCTGCTACAAGATCTATAAACACCCCAAAAAGTTTATGGCAAATGAAAGAACCTTGAAATTTCCCTCTATTCTCTCATTCCAAATGGGAGAAAGGTTTCACTTGTTTCTCTGGACTGAGATTCCTTCATGTAATGATTCTCCATCTGAGCATGACCCTAAAAAATTATGGAAGATTTATCTTTCGATCCTTACTAGTTGAGCTAATGATTCTGTATATTTTGCATCTGGCTGTACTGTTTGCTGATGAAATTTGACAAAGGCATGAAGTTTTGTGATAGGGGTGACAGAGTAGGAGGTGAGGGATCATGCATGATACCCTTTATTCATATCAATCCATTTTTCATCGGTCTGCATTTGGCTGGCAATGAATGCTTCTTGGTGTGTTGACTTCATGGGCTGTGCATCGTTAAAGTACTAGGAAAGGAGAAGTGTCCTTGGATGTAAGTTTGAAAGAGAGCACACGATGAATTTCTGGTTGTGAAGCAAATTGAATTTCAGAAAGAGTTGAATGGCTTTAGAGAAAATCCAGGTTAGTGTCTTTCGCAGGCTCTGCTTCTACAAAGGCACCCTGAAAAAAAGGAGAAAGTCCCTAAAAAAATTCATTACCTGGTACATATTCCTAGCAGGGATTGTCTCTATTTGCTGAGAGGACATAATGGAAACCTGATTCTTGTCTGAGGTTTGAAGGCAGTACGAGAATATAAATAAAATGTTAATAGTTGTACATGAAATGAATGTCAGTAGTAGACCTTGTACGATATAATTTATTCAGTAAATTAACCCTTTTTCTTTTTGACAAAGGACTGAATGACAGGACTGTCTTTTGTATGAAGAAATATCTTGATATGCTGTAATATTATATACAAATAAACTTTAGCTAGGTGTTAATTTATTATTAATATGTTGGTTTTGTTCTTGTTAGATTTGCACCATATCCGATGGCATGCTGGAATGAGCTGGTTCAAATGCCCAGATGGGAAACCAGTCCTGCCCTGAAAAGCTGGGGGCATATGGGGGCCTCTAAGGAAGACAACATGCTCCAAACCACCAAGGGAATCTGCTGCTGCAGGTGACTTCTGTGGAGGACAAGGCGAGGTTCCAGGTGAGCCATGATGTGGTTGCACAGTGGAAGGTATTTCAGCACCATGATGTTAGTGTATGCAGGGGAAGGGAAAAGGGATTTTTATTTTTGTGTTAACTTTCTTGAATGGTCAAATACTTATGAAGAGTGTTGAAAGGTCTTGAAAGTGGATTCAGAGAATGAGACAGCAGCCCTGAAATATGCTTCATAAAAGGGCTTTGTATGGGGTATATGTTATGGCAGGAGAAAGGAAGGTTGCAGTGGAAGAAAATACCAAGTCCTTTCTTCTTTTGCAGCTAGATGTGTTCATTCTCAGGTACCACTCCTTTTCAGCTGCTGGTAAAGTTGCTCCTGTATACATAATTCTGAAAGAGCTTTAGAAAGTTTCAAGGTGAAAGGTGTTAAAAATGAAAGCAGATTATTACTACTATTATTGCCTCCCTACGTTCTTTGTTCGGAATTATCTTCTGGAGTTTTTTCTTCCTTTTCACAGTAATTTTCATTCCCAAACAAACTCCTACTTTTTCTGCTTAGACCAAGACAGGAGTGAGGGCTGTTCTGACTTGGAAAATGCTTACAGGCTCACTATGAGAATTACTATAGCACTGGAATGTGCTATAATCAGTGGGGAAAGTCAACAAATTAAGGACTACTTGATTTCCCTTGTGTATTCTACTATCATTTATTTGAGATGTAATTAATTCATTGCTGAAAATCTGTGCAGTGGAACAAGTAAAGCTTGTATTACACTGTGCTTTCCATAGGATAAGGGAATCTCAGCTTCATGCAGGGTTTTGTTTTTCTGAGAATCAAAGTGTACTCCGAAGTTTATTAGGTATTCCTGATACAGGGCAACTAGCATTCATAGCAACAACAATAATCAATAGTTTATTTTGTGTATGGATATATTTATCACCATTCTTCCTAGAATATCCAAAAGGACTTGATAAGCAGATGGGTACATTTATATCCTGTGTTTCAAGGCAGAGCTGCTCTTCACCTGAGAATTGTCATAAAGTTTGCTCAACAGATGGAAAAACATACCTGGCAAAGGGGGTGGAGAAACAATACTTACAGGTGACTAGCCAAGCTTGTGCCCTTACTTATCACTTATTTGCCCTGTGGTTGTCTTGCTGTTTGAGATAGAGGGTAGTCCTGCTGTGCAATGGCAGTGGGTAGGAAGGCTGCATCACCTGATTTTGCCTGCAGAGTGATTACAGAGTTTTCTGCCCTCTCTACACTGGGAGCTTTCTCTTGCTTGCTGGGAGGCTGAGCAGATAGCAGCACTTACCTGTACAAGCGAAGAGGAGTTTCCTGTCTGTGTGAGTGTGAGAGGCAGAAGAATATTTCTAATACTGGTGGAAATGTGAGTAAAGGGGATATCTCTGTCCCTATGCACACAAGTGTGCCTGTCTAGCAATTAAGTGATACTTGAATCCTGGTTATTCAGAAATTGTTCTTCAGATGTTGATATCATGGAATTGTGTTTGTGATTCTTATAATTTTCCTTTTCCTTAAGCTTTCTCTCTAACCACAAAAGCTAAGAAGTTATACACATGAAAATAATAGTAATGATACCACCAATGATAAAGTTCCTAAGGTTTCTTTTCTCAGAGGAAAGCAGACAGTACTCATTCATAATGCATGGATAGCAACTGGTCAGCTGGTTAGTACTTGCATGTTGGAACTCGTTTCAGTACTGCTGTCTCTTCCCCAGTTATGTTTTCAGGTTTAAAGGGGAAACTGGAATTATTGTAGGGTTTTGGGGGTAGGAATTAGACAAAGGATACAAATCTGTAGTTAATCAGTTCTGTTTATAGTAGGTGAAAAGTGAGATCATCCTACAGTCACTCAATTCCAGATGCTGGGGCTTTAATTAAAATAAATCATGATATTCACTATATAATAGCAATGAAAGGCAGAAAGAAGATGGAAAGGAGAAACAAAAAAAAAGGCAAAATAATATAGACAAAGGAAAGAAAGAAGTGAGGAGAGGAAAGGAGAAGGCATTTAAACCTATAAAGAAAAATCTGCACTGTAAAATCCAATTTTAAGAAATATAACTGAAACTTTTCTATCAAATACATTTAAATAGAAACTTATTTCAATAATATCATAATTACAAAGTGTAGGTGGATCAGAAAGGATTTTTTTTCATCTGTTTCAGTTTATCCTCTGCTCTGCAGACAGTAGAGATCCCTTCAAAGGATCACTTTAGTTCATAGACAGCACATATGTATTTTGTTGCTGTATGCTCCAGACTGTATCAGTAACTGTGTACTTCAATAAAAATATGTCTTCAGACAATCGTTCAGTCCCCTCTGCCTTCCTCAGAGGGCTTTATTTCCTTCTTAACTTTTCTCTTATTTTATTTGGCAGTTTATGGACTGCTAGAAAGATGATGCCTAAGCTGTTGCCTTCTTGTAGTGCAGCCATTCTGATTGAAAGTGCATGGAAACACGTAGGTGAGCAGAACAGTCATCTGCTTGTATCCTAGCTAATGTGCCAAAACAGACTGAATACTGCTCCAGTCAAGATCAGTGAAAGTTTTAATATGAAATTCATAGGGAAAAAAAAATAAAATCCTTTGCTAGACCTTAGACATCCTGTAGGTGAGCTGATGTTTCCAATAACACACTGCACCAAACTCAGGTCTTGCGTATAATTTTCATCAAATCATTCCTAAGGTAGAGTTGTCAGCTTAGCTTCTATATTCCTGTAATAACATGGATATTCTGTAGCAATCTGTGTTCATTTTCTTGGACCAAATGAGCCTGAAAAGCCAAAGCCAAGAATATTGTACATTGGGCACTAAAACAAGATTGAAGAATTCTATCACAGAAATCTTTACCTACTTCATTAAATGCCTCTCCACCTCTTTAGAAAAGTACAGAGGAAAAGAAAAAAAGCCTTTTATAAATATTTAAATCCTGTTTCAGGCCCAGGTGCTAGGCAGCCAAGAGTCATCTGCCTTGTTAAGGTAGGTGCATTTAATTCAGAATAGCTGTTCCTAGTACGAGTATTAGTTTCACATTCACTACCTATATTCAAGTCCGTGGAGGTTCTTCTGTTTTCTCCTCAACTGCATCAGTGGGATGATGCTGTTTCTCTTTACAAAACTTTGTGTTGCTTATAGCCTTAGCCCACCATGGTAACCACATCGCTACTACTTGAAATGTAAGTAGCAAATAAAACTGAAAGCATCTTTTTTTCACTTTTTTCTTCAGCAGCAGTCTTCTAAACTGGGTTAAGAATAAGGTTTTTTGGTGCTGATGAAAAAGATTAATTGAGAAGAGCAGAAGCTTTTTTTTGCTGTCCATGTTAACGTCTAATTCTCTTTCCTTGAAGACAAGACAGTATAAACAGACAAAATTGTAAACAAAGGAGCCGCATGGATACAAAATAGGAAATGCATGTTCCAGCTTTTAATTGCAGTCTTAGTCCTGGAAAAGGACACATAATCTTTTGTCTTTTGGAAATGTGACAAGCTGTGCTAGCATGCGGGTTAGCTGCCCCTCTGCTCACAGTACTGTTTTGCATCAGGGATAATGCAGAGGAGCAGTGTGATACAAAGATTTTTGTGGGCTAAACCAGGCTCTCTTTTAAATAGAAGACAATGGAAGCCAGTGGTGAAGAAAAGAACAGTGATAAAGAATGGAAAAGAGAGGCTGGGTGCAGGAATCAAGGCTGAGGCTGGTAAAGCTGCTGTGCCCGCTCGCTTCTCTCTGCCTCAGTGGGGAACATTTCCTGGGGTAGGACAGTAACAACCCAATATTATTGTTGTGGACCTTGGCTTGTCAGGAATGGATGGATGGATAGGCTGCAGAAAATTGTGTCAGAGCTGAAGCTAAATGAAAGAGAAACATACTTTTGAAATGTATTTGGTGGAAAATGATATGATAGTATGTGTGTGGGAGATTATTTCCAATAAATGGAGTAGTGAAATGAAGACCCTTGGATATGGGTAGCTGTGAGAAACAAGCGGAGACAGAGATGCTGTGTGTGTAAATAGGATACAGAGAGAAAGTGGAAAACTATGATAGACACCAGCAGGAAACTAGAGTCTTGAAATTTGATGTCAATGCAGTTATTGGTGATCTGGTCTTCTGAAATCTGGGAGCTGGGACTGATTGCACTGGTGAGGATTATCTGTAAACATTCCTGCTGACTTTCCTGTGTGTATTAAATGCTGGTGAAACTAGGTGGAATGGATCAATGCAGCTGTAGCTGTGTCACTAGGCAGTGATGCCTCAGTTTGTTCTGGTCTGTGTTTCAGAAATGTGACTATGAACTTGAGGCTGAGGAAGGAAGAAGATACCAGCAAGAAAGCTTATCTTGTTTTCACATGAATGTCTGGTCTTGTAAATCACTTACGTGATCTTAATTATCATGTAAGATACCTTTGTGGTGCTAGGTATTTGGTTCCTTCCATATTGACACTACCTCCTGCAAGTTCCCATGTTTGTCTTCCCAGTTCATGAGAAAACTAGATAACTGCAAATCCTTTTAACTACTCAGTCTGTAGACACATGGTATTAATGCATTTGTACTAGTGTTGCAGCAAGAGATATTTACTCTTCTGGGAACAATTCTCCACCATTTTAGAAATATTTAGGACTACTCCATGGGAAGCTTTATTTTTTAGGGAAGTGTATGTGAATATACTCTCAGATGTTCCCAGCTGCCAACCCTGTTTTCAGTTCTGGTGGTTACATCACCTTTCAGAGCTGTGGATTTTGGAGCACACTGATGGCTGACTTTTAAAGAGCTGTCCAGAATAATTTTTTATTTTTTTAATTTTTCGTCCACAATCTCATGTCTTCTGCTGGAAAAGAGGTTTTGAGCACACTTAGGACAACTTTTCCATCAGGAAGGGCTGTCCTTTAGAAACCAATGGGCTTTCTACTGAGAGATGTGGTAAACCTGTGAGGTTCTTCTCTACCTACAAAAGACGGCCAAAAATGTTTTTAGAGATGATAGTTCTACCGAAAATTGTTGCAATATTAAGGCTTTTCTGTCTTATGTAACTAACAATACCATAAATATCCATACAGGTATGGTTAGGTAGAAAGCCCAGAGTTTATGGCCTCTGTGTGAGAGATTGTTCTGTAACAGATCAAACAAAGAGTGCAGTTTTTCTTTTTGGTGGCACTGGTATGAGGCATGGGATTTCCTACTAGCGTGACAAGAAAGATAAGGGGTATAATAAAACTGAATGGGGGAAGAATAATGTCAGAGTGGACTTAAGGAAATAAACACAGAAAAAAACTTTACTCCTTACACAGCTTCTCCTCAGCTCCTGGAGGTCTTGCTTCGGCTGTGGTGTCAAGTCTTTTCTGTCCCTTTGGCTGAAAACAAACCAAAGTCCAAAGTTAGAGCTGAGTTTCATAAAACATCTTTAAATCTATGCAGATGTAAAAACAAAATTGTGTAAAAGAGATAACAAAGTGCACTATTAAAAAAAAAAAAAAGGAAAAAAAAAGAGAAGAAGCAGTAATTTTTGGAAGAGCTGGAAGGCCAGAAGCTGTGTAGGCTTGCAGAGCTCTCCAGGCAGTGTGGTGTACCTAACACTGTGCTCGGTGAGCAGTGTGCGCTCAGCTCCTTGAAAAGTGGGCATATGTGTCAGGTACTCTGTGGGTCTTCTGACAGATGACTTTTTTTAGCTGGTAGGGCTGTGTATGAGCAGGCACAGTAACACCCGCCTTCTTAAAGATACCAGCTTCTCACCCATTCTCCCCAGTCTTTCTCCTTCATGTATGTTGCTGTACTCTGTGCTGGCTGGGATTCTGTTAGACATCAGTGGGGTCTCTCATGGCGCTACATAATTACAGAAACAATCATCATTTATGAAAAAGTGCAGACTTCCTTGAGAAAGTAACCTATTTTAGAGCAGGAAGAACTTTTGTTTGTCATTCAGCACCACACCTGTGAAAAAAGCAAATATTGAAAATCAGCAAAATACAATGGAAAAGACAGACATTGACAAATGACAAAGCTTTGTTTGATTACAAACAGAAAAAAGCAAATAGCTTTCTAAAGCAAAGCCCCAAAACAGGCCCTTCTGCAATACCAAAGACAAGTCTCAGCTTCCAAATGAATGTAGCAGTAGCTGGGTTATACATAAATACCCCTGACAAGTGGACATGGGAGCAGCATAAACAACATTTAGGAAAGAAAACAAATGGGTAACAAGTTGGGAAATTTTTAAAATATTTTTTTCCTAAAAGATTCCTATTGCAAAATATTTGGTGACTATACTGCTGTTTGTGTGTAACTATGTAGGCAGTTGTTTGCTTCAGAGAGAGCAGTGGGCTGGTGGGCTGTGCCAGCCTCTTTTCCTCATGTGCTGTGCAGCACCTGTGTGCACTGTGGTGCAGGCAGCTGACAGGCCCACAGTTTCTACAGCCTTTTGGCTTCTGACAGTTACCTGGAACATGTCTTAAAGGAAAGATGATACAGTAGAGCTGGCAGAGCTGCAGATACACTTTGTCTTGCTAGATTTAACATTTGCAATTAATAAATTTCCAGCCTAGCCCGAAGTGAGCCAACCAAGGGCTAGTTATCCTCCATCAGTCTGTTCTTTTGTGCAAGGTGAGCAGATATCTCACGTCTCTGCCAGGCAGGGTTCAGTGCCAAGGGGTCTCATGAAGCTTCTCTGGCACATTGACACACCACTGTACAAGAGGCTGTTACTTCAGTCCTGCTAACACGATGCGACACAACACATGTCCCTGATCTCTGTGGCTGTCCCTTTCTGAAGCATGTCTGTCCTGCCCCTGTTCCAGACTGGCCAGCTCCTTCTAACAGCTGCTCCAGGATTGTTTGGCCTCCCCCAAATAATCTGTCTCTTGATGACGTATGACCCCTTGATAGAAGCAGCTTCATTCCTCACACAGTCCCCGATGACCTGTGACTGCTCTGCTGATTCATCACAATATATTATATGAGACAATTGTTTCCATGTTTAAGCTAGTAATTAGCTTTTTTTGCCATAAATCTGAGTTTGATTTCATTTTCAGCTTCACCATGCCGCCAAGACATTTTTCATGTGCTCTCCTCTGCCACAGAAGAACTTGTATTTATTTTTTTTAAGAGGCAATGGTGAGAGAAATGAGTTGGACAAGGTGTTTATGAGACATGCCAGTCTAAAAAATGCAGTGTTTTACATTGTTTGAATATTTTTTGATTTACTACTTTATTTACAACATAGCAGTTGAAAAACAACCTGACCCAGCAACCCTGGGATTGTTTTTCATAGAGCTGTGAAAGAATGGGTGCCTTTTGCTGTATCTGGAAAGACTACTTGCTGTTCTCAGAGTTGTTTAGTGTGAAGTTTATAACCAGAAGATAGCCGTGCAGGGGAAGCCATCTGCTGTCTCTGGGACTTGAAAGAAAGCAAAGATTTGCACAAAAGGCTAAAGAAGGGAGAGAACAAAGGTGGTATTTTAGTAGTCCCTATTTAAAAGTTCCTCAGAAGTCTCAGCTAGGTGGTTATTTCATTATAGCAGCTGACAGTTTTATCCACTTACGGCTTCACCAGGAGTAAAACTCTTACTAATGTTTTATATATATATATATAATCAGCCAAAATACAAGAGTTCAAGGTTTGTCATTGTTTTATGTAGCTAATCATCTCATTAAGAAAATCATACTAACCAGTTAAGCCAACTCTGATAAACCTCCAAACTCTTGGATGACATTTCAGTTAATATTGTGTAATTTGGTGATGAGCTGTGAGAATGTAGTTGGGAGGGAAGCCTTCAAACAAGCAATTTATATAGGGCTAGTAGTAACTGCAATTACAGATTTTGAGTCTGAGCTATGTGAATCATCTCAGAAAGGTACAGGGCAAAGCTGGGAGTCTGCTTCCAGCTTCTAGCAGTTCATGTGCGTGAACAGTCAGAAATTAGGAGCTATCTCCTGCCTCTGTTATTTTGAAGGCTCTGACGAGAGCTGGCTTGAAGGCTTGTGACTGTCAACCTGCAGGCAGTGATAGGACCTGGAAAATGGCTTGCGACCACTTGCAGGCAGGAAATGCTATGAATACCAAAAAGGGAAGAAAACAGGGGACTTCAGTCCATAATGAAGATCGTCACTTAAAGAATTTAACTGGCATACAGTATCTTGAGAACTGATTTATGTTGATAAGTATAGAACTTTTATGACATCTTTGTTCCTTTGTTATAGAGAGAGGAAGGAAGGAGAGAGAGGGGGAAAGCCACGTTGGTACTTCTGCAAGCAAAAAAATATTTGGCTGCAAAAACTGTTGCAAAGCACACCATGCTACTCCCTATCATACGTGCAGATTTGCTGTTGATGTATATAGAGAAGGTGATGACACTTGCTCTTTGAATGGAAACCAGATATTTTTCAGGCTGGTGAAAGAATAAGGAAAGCCTGAGAAAAGGCATGAATACCAGTAGCTGTGAATGCCATGTTTTAGATGATATTTAAATCTTTCTTTCCATTTGCTGTGTTCACAGTGCATCAGACACATGAGTTAAGCCACCACAGATTGTGCTGAATTTTTTTTTAATTGTCTATTTCTAGCATAAGTAGTGTTGGTGGGCTACAATGTAAGGCATGCAGACAATCATACAGAGCTTCTGATTCCAACTTACCTTGTTACCCCCAGTTACTGGTCACATGGGTAGTTTTATTGGTTTTACTGCACATGATTGATGGCCAGCATAGACTGCAGCCCATTCACTCCCTAGCATCCTTTTTTTTTTTTTTTTTTTTCCCTTTTAAAACAGGATAGAAAATAGCTTGCAGGATTCTTCCCAACTGATCTTTTAAATCAGCCGTTTCCAACTCTTGCAGTTGTTTCAACTTTTGGTCTCAAAACCCAGTATCTCTTTATGATCCTTCTTTCACTGTTTGAGTTTCTGTTAGGATTGCTATCTTTTGTTCAATAATCTCATCAGTTGTCTGCAAAACAGAGGATTTTTCAGTGGGTAATTCTACCATGTTAAACTTATCCCACCTTTCTGCAACAAGAACTGGGTTCAGATGAGCTTTGCCAATGATGCAAGTTAAATATTTATTTTTGTTTCATGGTCTTCAGTAAATTATTACTCTGTTGCCTTGTCATGCAAATTTGGTAAAATTAAAGCAGTTTTCACCATATGCTGCTTTTAAGTGTGGAAACTCTTGATTTTGAGGGTAATAGCACCAAATTCATTAAGTAAACACATTTAGTCCATACTTTACAGCCTTTCTGCTGGTAATGCAGATACACTTCTGGCATGATAAGTCATGTGTGTTGGATCTGCTGTTACATCCAGGCTATTTCTGCTTGAAAAATGGCAAGTCTTGTCAACCAGCTCAATTCTCTGAAACATATAAGCAGGCATCCCAGGCTGGGAGCTCACAGCCTATAGCCAGAAATCCAAGTTAATTTTGGCTCCTCAAGGGCAGGCAGAAGAATAGAATGAGACATTTCTAATCGGTAAAATGCTTCTGCATGACCACAATCTGACTTCTGCATTTGCCAAATATTTCCTTTGCAGCAACATTTCATTTTTGGGTAACATTTCAGTTCAGTTAACTGTGCTGATCAGTATCTCAGCTCTCTTGTTTCATGTAGTAAAACTTAGCACCAGTAACAGCTATTTAAAAGGGGGAGAAGAAGGAGAACTTCTGCTCACATAAATTGGACAATTATCTCTTTAACAAAAAAAAGGAATTTAGTGTTCAGTTTTACAAATATGGTAACAATTATTTGTAATCATAAAACTGATTTGAAATGCTTACTGAGTGGTAGACAGCTTTGTATTCATTGCCATTATTGTGCTGTCTCGCCCAAGAATCAAAGTAGACTTTCAGTGCTGTCTTTTCTGCCTGGTTCATTATCTACAGACTGTGGCATATCAAGAGAATGTGCTTACTTTCATGTAAAGTATAAAGAAATCAAACTTCAAGCTGTTTCCATTTTGAAGATTTAAAAATAGGACCCAATTCTTAATTTTTCTCTATTTTTTTGCAACGTATTTTACAACATTTAGTAAGGATTTCTGATAAGCAGCACTGCTGATATTGCCAGAAACAGCTGATGAAAAGTATCACTAAATTATTCATTAGATTTACTTTAAATACATTTCTTACAAAGAAATAATCTATGGAAGGACCAGCTTTCCACAAAAGGTGGTACTTGTCAGGGAATATTTTGGTATGGCTGAACGTGATCAGGTTTTTCTGCACAGACGCTGTGGTGGTGTGCCGTCAAGGAAAGAGTTAATCCTCATCTGAAATAGAGCAAATGTTTTCTTTAGCAGAGTTAAAGGTTTATATTGGTGGTGCCTACTGCATTCCCTGACTACGGTGGCAGAAATCTCAAAGAATCCCAGCAAGTTAGCGAGCCATGAACCCCAATCTCCCTCCTCTCCCTACGCTTAGACTGTCAATCCTTAATCAAGCTGTGCTTCTTCAAGTGTTTTCCCATTTGATATTCTAAGAGTTTCTCCCCACTTTATATCAAGCTAACTGGTCTATGGTTTCCTGTTATGTCTCCAGGCACTTTTAAAATAACTTCGTTATGTTAGCCACTTTCCAGTCCCCAGGGGCTCTTCTAAACTAAATGAACTTGTGAATGTGCCTGCTAATTCCTTAGTTGCTCTCCCCACTTCCTTAGCACATTCGGATATTTGTCTGGCCACAGTTTTTAAGACTGTCTAACCATTTTAATAATACTACTAGAATTGCAGACTTAAAGAAAAAAAAATCCTCCTTCAAATGCAAATTCCTGACCTCGTCATAGAAAAGACAAGCAGAGTACATGCTTCACTTTTGTTTATACCTTATACTCTTAAAAAGGATGTGCACTTCCACACCATCAGTCCTTGCCCCCTCCACAGTAAATCTGTTGTGTGTGAGGAAGCACTAGCTATAATAGGGTAACTTTCACAGCTTTTACTGTACCTTGTGGTGGTTAAATTTTGTTTTCCTCATTGTGAATGGGAAATGCTGTGAGGCAGGAGCGATTAGTGACATCCTCAGCTGCCCCAGCCACATCCCTGCCACATATCCCCTGAGCCACCCACTTGGTGGTGTCAGTCACACCAAGGCTTGCCCCTGCCCTTGGGAGGGAACCTGCCCGGGAAGGGCAAGGCAGCCAGGGCCCCTCTCGGTGATGAGCTGGGACACAGCCAAGATCTGTATGGGAGATTCAGCTGATGATCACACCATGGGGTGGCCTGTCTAGTCTGTTGGTTTTTTTTCCTTAAGGCTTTTTTCTTCAGTTTTTTTGTGTTTTTGTTTTTTTTAATTTAAGCTCATGAACATTTTCTGTTGGGTTTTCTGTTGTCACTTGGATCCTACTTAGATGTTCTGTCTTTTTGTGAACACCTTTTTCCTCTTTGTGTTTCATGAAGAGTAACATCTTGAACAATGTAAATGACAAAATTACAGTGTAAAAATCAAAGTTACAGTTGCCTGCGAGAAGTGTACTGGCATAAGTCACTGTCACAGGTTCTTGAGATAAACAGCTGGGCTTTTTTTGGATTAAAATGTGGGAGAAGCAACATGTTGGTGAGAAACAACATAACTGGTGAGAAGGAGTAAATACAATCTGTCTGTAATTCAGGAGAAATCTGTTTTCTTTTACTGAATACCATTTAGATGTAAGGGAAAACATACACGCTCTCATGTGGCTATGGTCAAGATATTCTTAACTATGGTTTGTTTTCTGTGAGCTATTTCTCGTACCCATTAAAAGCTGTTAATTCTTAAGTGTTCTTTTTACTGATCCTTGTATGATTATACTTCTGTAATATGATGACATTCTTGCAAGAACATCTTCGATGTCTGTCTTCATCAAAGAGATGAGGGAATAAATCTACATTTTCCTATTCAGTTTGAGGAGGATGCCAAAATGGAAAGAAGAAACAAATACCAGAAAGACAAGGAAATAATGAAATAGAATCTACAGAGAATCAAACCATGCCCTGTAAATACGAAAATGAGTTTCAGCTTGGATAAGTATGCAAGCAATATGTTTGCACAAAGTATTTGAAAAGCAGAAATTTTCCTGCAATACTGAGGGGGAAAAAAAAAAAAAAAAAAAAAAAAAAGGTGCAATAATTAAAATAATGAACAGAAGATCTTGTATAAGTGTTCAGTGAGCACCAGGAACAGAGAAAGTCTTTTGAATTTTGGTCAACTTATCGAAAAACACTCCATTACAGAAGGAGCAAGACACTTATTTCTGCCTGTGGTTCAGCTACATCTGGAAAAGTGGTCTGGGCTCTGAAAAATGAAATGTATGAAAAATTCTGAAAGATTAGAAATTGCATGTGCCCCTCATGTTATACCTTCCTATGTAAGTGGAGACTTCTGGGAGGATCTAAGAACTGAATCTGCATCTCCTTAGCATCGTTGTCTGGGCCCTGGAAAACCTAATGAATGTGTTCTAATTGACTTACAACGTAAAACAGCATGAAGATCTTTGACCTAAACAGGACCAACTGTATTGTAAATTCTGAGATATTTTTTTTCCCCTAAAGAAATAAATAGGCCACAAGTGTCTTATTCTGCACATTTTAAAGAAAGAATCTTGCCCTGCCCAACGTTTCTAGTGAACGAAGAAGGCAGAAAGGTAACAGGAGAAACAGACCCAAAGTCCTGCCTCGTCCTGGATCGCTGTCTGCCTCCCAAAGCCCCGTGCCCTGGCGCTCCGCTCTGTGCTGGGGGGCCCTGCACAGGCTAGCTCCCCTCCACCTGCTGCCGCAGGCAGGGCCTGGGGTACCTTTTGGGGTCCCTGACTGCAGGACACTTTGACCCACACCTCACCTTCACCCTGTTGTGAGATGTCCCACGCTACCATCACCCATGTGTCACCGCAGTGATAGCTGGTAGCTCTCAGCCTTTGTGCAGACAGGGTGCCTCTGTAGCCCTGGCAGTGAGCCCAGCCTGGGCTCCAGCTGGGTTAACTTCATCATTTCTCTGACTGTCCATGCATTACTTGACTGTCCTGTGCAGCAGGGATATGGCCCCTGAGCTGCCAAGTGAAAAGCCCTGACAGCACCATTTAAGCACACTTTACAGGATTTCAAGCAAAGGGAGGCTGAGTCCTGGTTGCTGTAAATTACAAGATAAGATTTTTCCAGTAACTGCAAATGTATCACCACAACCCATGGGAACACAGTTTATCACTTCACTTTACCAAAACAAGTAGGGAATTGGTCTTGAACTTTGAAAGGAAAATGACACTTAACAAATAAACCGGTTACATTGTTACATATCAGTGCAGGATTGACCCTCTTCATTTTACTACTTACGACTGGATTTCTTCTTAACTTCTTACACCTGGATTCCTTAATTTCCCAGTTTAGGATTTCATTTTGCTTTTCTGTTTTAAAAAAGAACAAAAAACTCATTAGGCATGTAGGCCTGGAAACACTTTCTCTGTAATAGTCAGGTGTCCATTTGAACTTGAAATGAAACTCAGTGCCTCAGCTAATGGCTTTGGATCAGTTTATGAAGTGAAGAACTTTGCCAGAGTTGAAGAGCATCTTGGATCTCTAAAATACTGAGACCTTAGAGCAACATCATCTTCCATTCATTTATTTTAGCACTGAAAGATTGGTAGCACAGCTTGAATGCTGTTCAAGAGTACAAGGTATTCATAGGGTTTTCAAAGGCAATGTGTTGTTCTCATTTAAACAAAATACTGTATCAGGGATGAGTACAAATGAAAGCAAAGTACAAGTTATGAACTGTCTTGTAGCTGAAGTGTGCCCAGTTTCACTGATCTTGGAAGGAAACTTGACCTATGGATTGTTTTAAACTACTTAATCTGCATAGGTATTTCCTATATTTTTATCTGTTAAAATTTTACTGCTTATGTACTGTTTAGTTTGAGGGGGTCTTAGCCATGTATATTTGAAACTTTGTTCTCAATACTAAACTATAGATGTTTGCCCATTTTATTTGGTTTAATTCCTTAAGATAACTCACTAATGGCTTTTGAAACCTGTTGACTCTGTCCCAACTCCAGGAAAATGAATGCTTTCTTTGTTGTGCCAATTGGAGAAGTAATTGAAACCTCTCATGGGCAATAGACCAGCCATTTTACATACCTCCCTTATCTATGTAAACATTTCCTGATCTGCTTTCTTCTCCATCCCTTGGGGTCAATAACAGTCTTTTGTGATCTTTTTATTTTAAAATGGTCTGTTCCCTTCCTCCCTTCCAAAATTGTGAGTAGAATTAATGAATATTTTCTTTACTGTTCATTTTTCACTCCCTTCCTTTTCCTTACATTGTACCCTGCTCTCCCACTCATAGGAACACATGTGTGTTTTTGTTTGGTTTTTGATTGTTGTTGTTTTGGGTTTTTTTTCTGTTGGAGTTGGACAGCCCCTACCTTTAATTTGTGTAACCTGCAAATATTCCTTATGCTTTCTTAATGATATTTTCATTGCTGTTTTTGTCATTTTTTCCCCTTTGAACCTTTTGGAGAATTAACGTAAAGAAAAAGGAAGACATTCACAGAAAACATCAAGTTAATTTGTTCTCATTAGGCATTTGCAACAGATTAAGACTTATGTTCTTCCATGCTAAGAATAGGCAGGTGCCATGTGACTGACTTTTGAATACTGAGCTCTGGTGCAGAGTTGCTTATGAGCAAGCTATAGGTGACAGTAGTCTGACAGCAGCAATAAATAAAACAGTTACTCTGCCTAGCTGTGTGCAAAGATTTTTGAATTGACAGAGATAAATATTTTGACAAAGATAAATTTATGAGTTATTGTCTCAGCCTGTGGTTTGTTAAGGATTTGTTGTTCTTCTTGAAGGTATCATCAATTTAAGTTCAGATGGTTTGCAGGGCTTCGAGCAGAGGGCTTCTCTGCTGGCACACAACTCCACACCTCCAGCTTCCAATGGTGAAACTGGCTGGGTTTCCAGTGGACTTCCTCCTCTCCTCACTGCTTGCTTAGATATGTGGGTGTAACTTGAGATGCCAAGGAGGCATGGGAGAGCATGTCATTTCATCACCATCCTCCAACTTCACGCAGTCCTCCAGGAAGGAGCACGCCAGTAGCTCTGCCTTCCAGGCTCAACCCTCTGGAGGCAGCTGCAGGAGGAGCACCAAGGAAGGATAACTCCTGAGACCCCACTGGTCTTTCTGGTGCTGCTCTTGCCAGTCTCATGCTTCAGAGTTTGCCTGTTTTATTGGGGCTGTAAGGATTACTGGTGAATCATGTTAATGGTTAAAATGATGAAATAGCTCTCCTCCTTCAGAATTTCTGTTAGAAGCTATAGTGAGGCCATGTGTTCCTAATACTTTTATGAACCTCAGATGCTTTCTGCAAGAAAATGGACAAGTCATTTACATATATTGATCAGATCATATTTTATCTAAAACATCAAAACTTTTATGGTCCTCGTTTAGTTAATTATAGATTTTATTAGAACAATTAGAAAGACATTAAAGTATATTCTGAAGTTCTTATGGACACTGAATTTTAAGGCAGTGGATTTGATGGCTTTTGCAGTTTACCAGTCTTAAAGTAGCATGTTGGATTGAAAGATGAGCTGGGATGAGAGAGTACTTTGAGCTGATTTCTGTCGGCATTCACAGCTGCGCTGTGTGGATGCAAACACTGCCAACTCTGAACACTGGCTTTACACCTGCCTTGTGCAGGTGTGAATAACTGCAAAAGCTATGGAGGGGCTGAGAGTCAGGTTTCAGGAGCTTCCGCCTGCAGAGGTTTGTCAGATGCCTAGTGCGGATTGTATTAACCACCTCAGGAGGTTTTTCTTTACATTCTCCAAGTTTAACTATGTATTTACTTCTACTAGTCCTTGTGTATGTTTCTTGGATGCAGCATTTAATTACCGGTTCAGTTGCCAGCAGGAATACTGAATCACAGATATCAGGCATTTTATATTCAATATTTTTATGCAGGTAGGAAGTAATATTGGGTTGTGATGAGCACTAGAAGAGATTCTCTCACCAGCCATGAGTTTTAAATTCATGTTTGTCTCTGGGTGTGGTGCTGGTGTGGTGTTTTGGTGAGGTGTTTTTTATGCCCAATTCTCTTAAAAACCTGTAAGGGCTATTGCTGGTGGAAGAGCTGCTGTATTAAGATTTGCTCCAAATTCATAGAGAGTGGGAAAAGACTTTGCGTTCTTGTTAGAGAAAGACTGTGGGAAGCTGTCAGGGTTATAAAGACCCAAGATAAACCTCATGGCTCAACCATACAGTGACACTGCCTGCTTCAGGGCAGGAGGGAAAGGGAAGAGGTTAAATGTACATTCACGCCCCAAATAATACCTAACAGCTTTCATGCCAAAACTGTAAGATGCATTCTGTAATTTTGTAAAATTTACCCTTATTTCACTATAGCAAAACTGTGAGTTGCTTCATCATAAACTGCCTAACTTACAGGATATCTAACATTTCTCCCGTTATTCACTCTTTCAACTTTTTCAAAGAATTCTGATATATTAGAAAATTTTACACTTACAGAAAGCTGTGCTGGTTTGCACCTCAGATACTTTATAATGACATCTGTAATGGCTTTCTCAACAACTTTCTTAGGTACTTAAATGAGGGTCATGAGTTTGTAATTCCCTGGATCAACCTAATCATCTTTCCTACCTCAATAAGAAGAGCATTGGCAATCTTCCAGATCCTTCTTGTTGTAGTTGTAATGATAAATTAAATCACATTTATTCTGAGGTTGTTTTTTCCTGTAAGAAATTCAGCTAATAGGAATAGATAGATAGAATAGAATATTTTAGTTGGAGGGGATCTACAATGAACATCTAGTCCAACTGCCTGGCTGATTCAAATCTGGGGACTCTACATTTTCTTGTAAAGTGAGTTATTTCTTCAGCTGCCATTCAGTTTTGCATCAAACACAGAATAACTAGGAGAAAATGTTGTGAATATAAAGGTGAAATTCTGATTTATTCAGTCATTAACAAAAAAAGCCCCATGCCATTTCAGTGATAAGAGAATGAAAATCCAACTGTTTTTTTTCTTTTTCAAACTTGTTTTCCATAGAGACTGCTACTCTTTGGCAAACACCTATTTAAACCTTTGAAATGTATAATCTTAACTTCATACAGTTCTAGTAGCTTAGATTTGTTCATGTTTCACCCCTACTTGCAATAGTATTACAATTTAAGTTTCAGTAATATAAAAAGCATTTGTGGAGCAAACACTAGGAAAATACCTTTCTGGGAATGATGTTACAGGTATGAAATAAGGTTTAGGTGGGTTTTTTTATTATTATTATCATCAAAGCTTTTCTCTGCTGCTGCTTTTTAGCCTGTTAATAAAAGTGCTGGATATAAATCTTCTGAGATATAGCAGTAGGTGGTCAAAAATCATTCCAATGTGTTGCTTCTACATGCAATTAAGAAAAAAAGGAAATCAAACATTGAAGCTGCAGCCATGGACTAGTTAACCTTGAGAAAAAGCTCCTATTATTGAAAGCAAAAGCAATCAACATTTTAAGCTTAGTGTAATAATGAATGCTGACATACCTGTGAAACATTTCTAGTCCAAGGACTGTGTATGGTTTTGTTACTTGAGGATAGTGTAGATAGGATTGACCTGGATACAGTGTCGCATGCAAAGGCTCATTTTCTCTTTTTCCTGTTTCACATAGGACAAGCCTGCAATATGTGTCTAGTTGTTTGTGTTTTCCCCCAAGATTTCTCTTAGACCTGGTGGTTTTAATGAAGCTTTTATGCATTTAATTAGGCTAGTATGTCCCAACAGTGGCTCACAAAGAGTGTCAGAAGAGATGGAGAAAACCTCCTCTACAGATTGTAGAGCAAATGTGCAAGCACTTTTCTAGGGCAATAGTGTGGGCTGTTGTTCTGCCTCACCACTTGCAAGGTGGAGGACGGACAGGCCACTGCACAAATGACTCCTTGCTTCTATGTGTCTGGGTAATGCCTGCTGCTTTCTGTCCTGCTGTGTGTGGGAGTTGCACACATGACTCTTGCCAGCAGCTGAGTTGTTTGGTCCAGGATAAGCAGGCTGTTGGAAAATTCCATTTTCTGTATGCTGAGATCTTTCAGATCTTACGTTTTGTGCAGGTCTCTTGCTCTGTTAGCTTTACCACAGTTCGCGATCACATACCTCACCCCTTAGGAAGCAACAGACCAACTTTTTCCCCAGGATGGTAGCCCCATGCACATCATACATTTGACCAGCCTGTCAAGTAGCTCCATCTGGCATGAGGTGGCGTTGAGCAGGAGAGAGCCACCATGCTACAATATGAGCTGGCAAGGGCTGAGAAACCTCCCTAGCTGGCAAAGTCCCCCTCTGAGCTATGACCCACAGGCATACAACTTGTGAGCCCTTCATAAGGCTATCTTGATGCTAAAAAAAAAATAACCAACCCCCCAAAAAAGGAGGACCACTTGTTTGCGAAGACTGAGGCAAGTAAGAAGGCAGCATCATGTGCCCCAGTTGAAGTTTTATGTGACAGTGCATCCTCTTTAGTATAGAAGGAATATAACTATCTACTAAAAAAAAATCCCAAACCCCACCAAACAACAAAAAAAAAAACCAAAAGAAATATCCAGCCCCCAACCCTTATGTAGACAGGCTTAACTATGGGTTTATTTTATTTGGCTTTTTTTGTGACTGTGTTTGTACCGTGATGTTTTTACACCAGCAGTATATTATTATAAAAGTCCCATATTCTGAATAAACGTTGGCCTAAAATAACACTACAATTTTGATTTATTTCTGTGTGATTCTCTTTCAAGTGCTGTAAATCATTTTTTGGTGTTCATTTACCTTTGCATTCTTTTTTGAGCCACTGGCACTGAAGCTGACGGATGGGAATCAAATGAAGTGTGCTAAGTGTTGCTGCTGTAGGCTTTCATCTCCCTACATTTTGTGGTGTGATTTATCCTGGTAATACATCATGTGCCTCATTTTCTTTTGCTTATTTTATTTAGTGTTGTCACAAATAATATCATTTGACCATTTACCATGAACACTAAGCAGTTGTAAATTAATGAAATAAACTGAATCTACGGAACTCATCTGTCCCAAATTTGATTAGAGATGCCAGTGTTGTACCAAGCCATTTACTACAGATGAACCTCATTTATTAAGGACACAGATTTGCAGGATCTTAACTAGCTACAGTATCTTGTTGTGCACAGTATTTGCAATGATTTTAATGAAACAGTTGAAAGTGACTTTTTGTATCTTAATCGTGATTAGTGTTTCATGTTTCTAAACCTGGCTTTTTTGGTTACTTTGTTGCTTTGTTCTGAGTCACTGGCACAGGGCTGCACAAATGCATCTTCTCCTTCTCTCCCCAAAAAGAGGTGCCTTGTGAGTAGGAGGTGTTGAAAGGGAATCTTAAACTGGCTTAATAACTAGGATTCAGTGTCCCCCATCATGGCTTTGGAGATTCCCTTAATTTATATTTACTACTAACTGTAGCGCATAAGGTTTTTAATTATTTTTTTCCCCCTCTTGTTATGACACCTGCATTACAGTGTAATGTGATAATGTAATATTGAAGTGCATGCTTGAGTAAAACCCCAAGATGCATTTATCTGAGGACAGTGGGGGAAATTCTTACTTGCAGAGTTAGTGAGAAGATGGCAAAAAGTACCATTCATGTGGAATGTAGTTTGAAAAACTTGTGCACTCAGATAAGGAAAGTTAATAGGATAGTATGGTATTTTAATGGTATAAAACATCTGATATATATTGAGACTTATGTCCTGGCAGTAAAAGCTGAACAAAGGTTAAAAATGACTCAGAGAAATTCTGAAACGTGTATGCCGGGAAGTGGCTGAGTTAGATATAAAACACCCAAATATTCTGGACTAGCAATCACACTTAAAAAGAGTAGTTGAAAGAATATATTGCTGAAACACACAAGACAAAGCAGGGAAAAGTTTAGGAAACAGTGATAATTGAGAGGAGGAAAATAACGTAGAGGAAGATAGAAGATTAGGTAGGTAGAAATAATGTTCCTTGAAAATATGAATAATATGAACACAAAAGGAATCAATAACATCTAAAACAATCTTTTTTTTTGTGGTATGGCTTGGCAAAGTATGATGATGACTATCCAGTATTCTGCATCAGTGGTTCATAAGCCCAGTTCATTATTTCATTATGACCAGACTGCTAGGGTGAAGGTGATGCATGATGGAAATCATTGTATCAGAGGTAAAATGAAAATACAATATTTCAGCTGAACAAATTTATCATCAATATCTAAAGCAATTCTATAGTTTGGGGTTTTTTTTGTTTGATTTGGTTGTTTTGGGTTTTTTTCCTTCTTTCTCCTGAGTCTTTTTCCTTCTGTAAAATTCTCATCTTAAACCATATTGGAGTAGACTTCTAGGCTGGCAGCTGGAGTATGTTGTCCAAATACAGTGTCCTGTTGTACTTGTAATGTTTTATCTCCTATCTAAATGTGTGTTAAATGAACTAGAGAGAACATTGCTACAAGTAGGTTGTAAATAGCACATGCAAATAAAACTGGATTCAGCACAGTTGCCTAATGGAATATTAAGAGGATTTATATGTGCAACTCATTTCAGTAACGTTTTATCTAAAAAAAAAAAAAAAAGCATGAAAATTTGTGAATGGCAGAAAGCTCTAAATTTGGCTTCCAAAAGAAATAGAAGAAGGACTATTCTTTATTTCTTTTCTTGAACTTGCTTAATGTTACATTCTTCAGTTCCAGTGAAAAAAAAAAAAATGTTTTTCTCATAGCTGGGTAAGAAAGATAATCTTTGGTAAGCAAACTGAGTTTTTCCTGGTCTGCATTTCACCATTAAAAATTTGGGAATTGGAAGCAGCTAAAAAATGCGTGAATACCATAGCAAGCAGAGCAGAGGCACTTGCGCTTTGATGGAACATTAGCATCTCTGCTGTATGGATGGTGTATATGAAATTTTTAGCTTTCATCAATACATTAACAGCTAGGAACTAAAAGACACAAAGAGACACTAAACTGTAGTTTATGAAAAGTGTCTTGACAAATTTGAAATCCTACTTATGACAGTTCACGATGAATCATGATTTTGGATTGCTGTTTGGTGGAATTCCTGCTCACGGGTGTACTTCTGACATGTGTGTGTGCATGTATAGAAATCTTTATGTGGAAGGACTACGTGACTGGAGATTGTATAAGTATATATAGACAGATCTAGAAAGAATCTGTATCATACACATCAGAATATCATAAAATATCTCAACCTGAACCATTGGTTCCATGGTTCTAAGTTCACTACTGGTACATCCCCAGACAGTCTCTGCCCCAAAGACCTCACGCTTTGGTTTGAGATGTAATGACAGACTGAAGTTAAATGACTAGAAGGAAAGGGCTGGATTTTTTCCCCTGTGTAAGGCTAAGAGAAGGAGTTATGATGAGGTAACATTGGGCATGATGAATTCTGTCTCACAAGACAAGTTTCAGCTCTCAAGAAGGGTTTCTCTTTTATGAAAAGTAACTCCAGCCCTACAATCCATTATGTTAAATTTAGTTCTTTGATTGCTGTATAAGGGTCTGGAACAATACCATCAGATTGATCTTGAGTAAAACAGAAATGATTTTAGCAGATTTTATTGGGTTTATGCAGTCTGTATGATTATAAGAGGCAATATTTTCCTCTGTGATATATTTTTTCCAGCACATCTATATTGAATTGCACTGTTTAGACAATTTCTTTAAAAAAAAAGAAAAGTAAAAAACACAGAATATTTTAGTTGCAGGGTCTGAGATTTAGATTTTCTGTCAGCCACTTGGCATACTTCTGTATAAAGCACAAGAAAAAGATTAATTTAACAGGTAGACGTAGCTAATGAACCTTACATGAAAAATTTTATACCGCCTCCTACCAAATATAAAGCATCTGAAAGCACTGAATCCCATAAAACACCTTGCTGAAAATAGTTAGAGAATTATAATGCATACTCAGCGGGCTAGCACTAAAGCACCATTTTCTTTACTAAATAAGCACTAAAGTCTTTTGCATAACACCCCAGAGACAACTCTAATACAGTCTCTGCCACCTATGGTTCACATCAAGATGGAGGTCAAGGTGTACAACCATTTAACTTAAATTCCTACTCCAAGTTATTAGCTAGGAAGAGTAAAGGAGGAAATGTGCAATGGAGATGTGTTCTACATGACCAGCATAGAATAACTTTTTAGTTATAAGTGTTGATAGGTAAAACAGAAAATGACAGTATCTTACAAGCCATTAGAATATTTTAGCAGAGCTTCAGCTCTTTTCCTTACAGCCTGGATGAAATGACATAATTTAAGGAGGAAAAAAAAAAGTTAGACATATTGCAAAAGAGGATGTGTGTGTAAAGATAGTCTGCTAAGGTTTTTACATTAAGCTTTAATTCCATAGATTTCCTTGTGTGAATATTAAATTCACATCTATGAGTTTAATACATTGTCTTGGTGCAATACCTGCCCCTAAATTCTTTACATTTTGTAACTAACTTAATTGCTGTTTTGTGATTGTGTTGTATAACTTTTCCTTACTTTTCTCTATAACTAATAAAAAGCAGCAAATCAAAAGGGTAGCATGGATAATGGTGGATGATGGTGTAGTGAAGGGAAACAGGAGCAATTATCCTTTTCTCACGCACTTATAAATCAAGCAGTTATAAGATATGTATTCCAAATTAGCAAAATAAGTAATTTACTTGCAGAGGCGAAGCATCAAAAATTTCATGGCCCTCCCTGTCTCTGCCCCATATAATCTTCCCCAGCAAATTATGAGTGAAAACAGAACTTTTAAATGGAACTCTACTTGTGACCATAATGATAGCTCTGCCTACTATGAAAGCTAGAATAATACTTCCAATTTCGCTGCACTGCTATATATCAATACGGCATTGGACATGATAAGCAGCCCAGCTGCAACTTAAGTACCACAACTAGGCAATTTCCATTTCAAAACTGGCATATTTTTGAAAAGTTCAGAGCCTCTAAAGAATCAATTAAAAAGAACTTGTATACATCAGACTGCTTGTACGTTCACCAGTGAAATGTTTG
The DNA here is from genome assembly GCA_028020825.1 of Podargus strigoides. Taxonomy (NCBI): domain Eukaryota; kingdom Metazoa; phylum Chordata; class Aves; order Caprimulgiformes; family Podargidae; genus Podargus; species Podargus strigoides. Next base: position 14,666,178 of record CM051627.1, on the reverse strand, counting down.
ATGAGTAGCATATTCTCATGTGTGGCTACGATGTTATGTTTGAGTTCTTTCAATGGCAGGCTCACTTACAAAACAGAGTTTTCAGTGTAAGGCTTGGGCAGTACATACTAGAGACATCTATGTCTGAAGGCAGAAGTCAGCTGCTGACTTGGGGAAACTCTCAAATTTCCTTAGGAGAAAGTTTTCCCAGAATTTCTTCCTGTTTCCTCCAGAGTTCATAGTATTGGCATAGAGGAATCCAGGCCACTGGCCACTCTTCTTCAAACAACAAGAAAGCTCCTAACACCTAGGGATGAAACTCCATTTCATTGCAGAAAGATGGTGTAGCTTGCCTTCATGGGAAGGCTGAAGGTTCTGCTTGTGCATTCTGTTTGTGCAGATGTGCAGCGTGTGTGCAAGGAAAGGCCTAGGCAGAAGTCCAGCAGTGAGAATCATAGTGATTGGCAGGATGATGTGATTCTACCTGAAATATGAGCATTTTTCTGAGTCTGTGGAGGTGTCATAAGCTATAGGGTCATAAGCACCATACTGCAGTTTTTAACTTCTTTCAAAAAATGTTTTGCTGCCCGAGATTCTCCCATTGCTCTCCATGCATGGGGGCCTCCCAGGTACTTGCCACTGCACAATTTGTCTAAAGGAAAAGGAAGGAGAATGGGTGATTCGGGATCAAGAACCTATTTGGGGTAAAGGAGGAAACCTGGAGAGATGGGTTTGCAATAGCCCCTGATGGGTAAAGGAAGGGGCTGATGTTCTTCTTTTAGACTCATGAATGTTACTGTTTCTCCTAGTGTCACAGCAGTGGCAGGGCTCTGGCACAGACAAAATAGGAGAACTGTTGCTGGTTTGCTGCCCTGATAACCTCCTATCTTAAAAATCTGCTGTTTTGCTTTAAAGATGGACTGATTTGACCCATTAGTGGATCAGTCTCATCCACCAAATTGGTCTAGGAATAATGAGTCCTATATGACTTAAAATTGCATGTCCCTTTATGCAGCCCACTTCTCTGCTCCTTCTGTCATTCAGTGCAGGTCTCACAGACTGGTTACAGCTCCAGTGTGAGCTCCTGGTAACAGCTGATATTATTGTACCTCAATGCCAATAAATACTGTGCACTAGGCCTTTCTCTGGCCATCTGTGTCAATGTGAATATTACTTTATTGATCTGTCTTTTGAGTGGTATGAAAACTGTCATTCTGGGCTAGAATTATCGTTGGGACAAGAACAGTGAGGGGTTCATAGCATTAGTCTTAGCCAGGGGTGACAACAATTTTTCATTTTTACTGGACTGATAAAATTTGATCAAACTTGGCAAATTTGCACGGTTAAATGACTGAAATAAATTTCCAACCCGCACTCTAGTCCAGCAAGGCGTTATGCATATATTTGCATACACAGGGATTAGTGTATTCATGGAGATGAATAGGTTTTCTTACAGTGCAGAAAGCTAAGCACACGTCTAAGTCTTGCAGAATCTGGGCTTCAGTGTCTTTCTACTCCTGAGATGTAATTATAACCTTGCACTGCAGTTACTGTTGAAAGCTCACTTACAGAAATCAAACTAAATGAAGACATGCTGCTAGTGCCTAAAGGAACCCAGTTGTGTAGGTAGAGATGCTTTTGTCTGTCCTTAGGCAGCAACAACCATAGGTATGAACTGTGCACACCACTGACTTCCCTGCTCTATGATTTTATAAGCAGATGTGCAAAGGGATGGATTGTTTGCAGTCTTACGCTGGACACTACAAAGGTCACTTGAACTTTACCTGTTCAAGCTATATATATGTATATGTATATATGAGGCATATTGCATAAATTGCCTGAAAAAACTGACTAAAATCACATTTAATGGCTGAAAATATTACTAGGAATTAATTTTTTCATAGCTGTGATTTACTGAAAATGATGGGTTTCCTTTAAAATATTTTGAATGATGCATCAGGTCAGTTGCCTTGATCATATCATTACTCATGATTGATACTCTGATATGATCTGTCAGTATCATAAATTTACTGATTATATCACTGTTTCACTTATTAAATTTTAACCTCACTCTATTTTTTTGTCTTGCTTAAAAATAATAGTGTGAAGAAACATCATAAAAGACTTTTTTGTTGTTGTTCAAATCTTCCTTTTGATTCTGCCTTCAGCCTTGGACAGAACTGTGCCCGTATCAGCAGTGTGCCAGGCAGATACTGTCTCAAAGATCCAAATGAACATGGAGTTTGTTTAAATTGGAAGAAAGCAGCTTTCCAAAAGACATGATACTTCTTGTTGCACATAGAAGTTTCTTTTCAGTTAAGAAAAGTGTGAACCACTCCCATTGTACAGTCAATAGATGACTGCAAACTTGGAAAACAATAGAAGTGTAGAGGAGAAGCAAAAAATGAATGAGCTGCATCCCATCTGTTTGTCCTTTTGCTACATGTGGTAATGGTCACTTATCTGACTACCTGTGGATATGAAAATGAATTTGAAATGATGAAGAGCTCTCCGTTCCATGGTAATGACAACAGCCCATGACACTTCTAACCTTACCAGCAGGTTGGAAACTATTTGTGTTCTTTTCCATTAAGAATTTTACCCCTTCTGACACATCTATTTAGTTCTGTTTGAAAGAGAAAATCACATTAGTATGACCTAAAACCACAAATGAAGACTATCTTCTCCCTACTATGCTGTGTATGTTTAAGTATTTATGAGCCACCTGCTGGGGATATGAGTTGGTTATCAATCTAATAACACCCAATGTTCCTTGGAACTCTCTTTGTAAGCACCAAAGCATATATGCATTAACACTAAATGAAACCAAGCTGCCGATAGTAAAATATTGAGTACTTGATGTTCATCTCTTTCTTGATGTTTAAAAATTTTAATTTTTTTTTTTTTCCCCCTCTTTTAATTTGAGTTCTCAAAAGTATCTGAACAAAATAAAGAATAAACAGTCCTTATGGATCTCCAACCTGGAACAAGTGTGTAATATATTTCATTCAGCATGGTCTAATATTTTGCATCAGAAATGTCATTCTTCTTTTGTAAGTAAGGCTACAGTCTAGCAATATTTTTAAGGCTTACAGTGTTTTTCATTTAAGTATTTCAATAGACTCTCAAACACTTATCCATATCCTCTGGATTTGCAGAGTTAATTTTCGTCATGTTGTTCTTTCTTTTTTTTTTTTCCTATTATTTTCAATTCAAAGAGTAAGAGGTATTGCTTGATAACAAAGGCAGAAGTTAATACTGTTGCATTTAATATCCCGTCAGTGCCTACAATGTAAAGACTGCAATCTAGATGAAATTACTGTCGATGCTAGTGAATAAGTTATTCATAGTTTTGCAGAAGGAGTTGTGCTTCCAACTTGAATGCCTCATGAGTTGTTTATTTTACATCTTTGGATGTAAATTACCAGCTATTTTAATCTAGGAATATATCAGAAACAGAGCTGTAGAGCAGTCGGTTTTAGTGCAGCTTTGTCAAACTTACCAGTGTTCAGCCTATTTTCTGAAATTACATGGGTCAAATAGCGAGAAGATTGTTTAGAAAATATACAGAAAAATATATTGGGAGATCTAATTTAGTTTCTGACCACTAATGACAAGTGGGGTCTGTAGTTCACCAAAATACTGTTACAGTTGTCCTTAGCAATCAGCCTTTACTTTTTTGTAGGAAAAGTATAATGGATTTAGGGATTTATTTCAGAATCCTATAAATTCTGTTATATCCAGAAAGGCACTGATCGTGGTAACAATAAGACATTTTTCAGTGCATCATTAAAGTTGAATTTACATTACTGTGCATCAGATTTCTTGTGCTCTGTATTTAGTAATAAACGACCTGGGATTGAAATAGGAGGAGAAAGGGAAAAATAGACGTTTCAAACTGTTTTGTTGAAGTTCTTGTTGTTGGATTTTTTTTTTTTTCCACATTTTTCATAGCTGCAGCCCTGACATGAGATTGCTCAAGTAAGTTCTCATAAGCTATCCATGGACTAGATTCTAGTCTTCTATGCTCCTAGCTTTGAAAACAAATAACTGCAGATGGCAAATAACCACAGATGGCGAATAACTGAGAAGTTTATATTGGAGTAACTGCTTCGTTTTTCCTACTTGACCCATTGTCCTTCAACAGATAAAAATGTCCTGGAAAAAAACATGGATGATCACAGATTCTAAACCCTTATGGAACAGATTTGCACGTGCAGTACTATATCATATCACAGCTTTGCAAATCTTGCTAATAGAATGATGTTATCTAATTTCGGAAAGAAATATTTGTCTTAAAAACTGCAGAAGCATGACTTGAAAATAATGCAAATTTTCATTTCTTCTATATTTAGTGAATGTCTGGCAAAAGGCAACCAGAAATAATAATAGACATACAGATAGACGATAGAAATTATTTGCAATTTACAACTGGTAGTAACCCAGTAGGGCTTGCTGTCTGACACAGCATCATACAGAAAATCTCTAGGTGGTTTGATATGCAACATTGCTTTAAAGGTTAAATTGTATTTATAGTCCTCAAAATATCCTACTTAGAAGGTGAAAGAAGCATTAAAAAATGGTCGGTTTTTTTTTTGTAGTGTATATTTGTGTTAATTTTTAGTGTTTTCTATATCCTTGAGAAATGGTATTAAAATAAAAATAGCTGAGCAAGTAAAAGAACAAACACTAGGTGTTATATTTTATGTCCGTGTTAATTCTTAAATATCTATATATTTCTGTATGTATTTATATACTTTTATTTATGTATGTATGAAGAAAAGTAAAAATAGTTATCATTCACTGGAGTAGGATGTACATACAATTTATTTTGGCCTTTCAGAGGACTACTGTGCTTTTGGAGACAAAATGGAAATTTAGGTTTTTAGAAGTCATGATATTTAGCTATGCCTTAGTCCAGCAAAGCATTTACACAAGTACTTTACTGATTGCTGCAGAACCAAGTTTAAGTAGTTAAGTGTTTTGCAGAGTAGAGCCACAGTTTTTTTGAATGCCAACATACCAGACAAACGTTGCAAAGAAATGCTATTAGTAGAAGGAAGCTACCAGTAACAACAAACAACAAACAGTAGATAAATCAATGTTTTTCTTTATGAAAAATATCGTGGAGCATTACATGGGAAAAGAGGAGAATAATAATCGGTGTAGTACTTCCATAGGAAAGGATACCAAGAAGGCTAAGATGCTATTTAGGTGTCCAGTTAGGTATGTTCAAAATTGTGAGTCCTATAAAGTGAAGTTTTCTTCAGGTCTTGTACTGACTCCATAAAAAAAGAATAAGTCTTAATTGTAAATAACCTCTCCTGTGTTACAAGCCACTGCCTGTTGTTAATAAGCAGAGAGGCTTTGTGGTGCCTCGAGCTGCTTACCCGTCAGAGTCCAGAATGCAAACACATTGCTGAGTTACTGTGGGGTAACTTTGTGAGCAATTAGCAGCATGCCAGCTGCTCTGACCTCAGTGCATAAACTGTGAGTAATTTTGCCCACCTGTATTTGTAGGGTAACTCACTTCCCTTTCATTAACAAGTAAGCAAGCTCACATCAATTTTACTGGCGAGTAATATGGCATACATGGGCAAATCCATTCTCTGAGCTGCTCATTCAGACTGTAACTTGCCTCATGTTGACATTTTTGTGTATTGATCATCTGGAGTCACTCACTGTTTTGTGTTCTTTTATGACAAACATAAATTGGTTGATATTTTGTTCTATTTATTTAAAAAAAATCATCATAAATGCATGTATTTAGGTGTTTAGAGATGTTTTTGTACAGAAGAAGGTGCATATAGCTAGTGAAAACTTTTACTACTTTACCACCATGCTGGTTTGTAGAGCATGGGGCTGGCTATGAAGATGTAAATAAAATTAATATTCATAAGCAATAAATATTAATTATGCAAAGCTTATGTTCCAATGTGCTGTTGCTCCTAACAGGTCCCACCCGCTTGGCAGAGTGCACTTGTTAAATGAGCATTGCTATTGGAAGTACACCTAGTGGGATTTCACGAGAGAAAACGCTTTCATCTGCAGTAGATGTGTACAGCTTTTTGGCTCCAACTTGAAACAAACAGAATTTTTAAGTCTGAATTTCTTCCTCAAAGTCTGGTATGACTTATTTCTTCAGTGCAAGGTATTCAGCATGCAAGCGCACGGACAAATTACCTGCTGGTTCGTATTTAAAACACACTTGTAAAAGAAAGCTAATATGAGAATAGGTCATCCACAGGTATTTCTTTTAATGTGTGTTCATGTCCTCCCATGTATCTATAGCCAGGTCTTTCCTTTTGCTTCTGTGGCTCTAACAGCAGGTGTGCTATGGGATAGCTGGGACCGTGTGTGGTTTGGTTTTACGGGGAGTGGTAAGGCAGTTAAAGGGCTGCAGTACCCCGTTAGCACGTTTCAGGGCATCATGGCTAGACCTAGGTTGTATGTGGGTGTACTCCATCATATATCTGTTTGTCTCAGAGCTTCTATTATATTACAGAAAATAGTCCTTTGGCAATTAAAAAAAAAAAAAAGATAATTGTTAAAAGTAACTCGTTCAGATTTCCAGAGCTGTAGAGTATTAAGGGATTCAAACTCTAACACACGCTTTTGGTTTACTGGCTTACCTGGTAGCTCACATCTCCTCCTCGGCGGGGACAAATTGCAGGATGTTTCTGGATCTACACTGAGCATGTGAGTGCAGGTTTACTGCGGTGTCCCATCTCCAACCTGCAGTGCAAAGACTGTGACTGCTCTCAGAGACACGAGTGTTGATTTTGTCCTTTCGCCAAAACAAATTGCAGAAGCATGAATTTATGATGACAAAAAGCCAGAGAGACCACAAGAAGAGGCAAAAGAAGTTTCAAAATAACCCCCAAACCAAACCAAGACACAAAACCCCCCACAATCGAGTAAGGGGCCCAAGGACAACCATATGTAATCGAAAAGTTTTGGTGAGGTAACTAAAATTAAAACAAAATTGATTAAAATCTAAAAAATTATTCTTTCACCCAGAAAAGCAGCCATGTTAGGCACATAGACATGGCAAAGAACAAAAGGCAGAATACTTTGAAAATCTGTAGAGTCTGAAAGATGCCTCATCCAACCCTGCTTGGTATCTGGCAACTTTTCTAACTCCTGTAATGTTTTTTTAATTTTAATTTTTGTCAAAAAATTTCTGCCAAGCTGTTTTCTTCCCAAAGCTCTCATGGCTCTACCTTTTTCAAACCTTTGATTAATACTTGCTTATTTCTGGTAAAGTACTAAGGATCATAATTCAATAAAGATGGCATTTACTGCCATCTGTCTTGACAGTCTTTGAACAGAAAATGTGAAAGGTGAAAGGTTTACTGGTAGGGCTTATTGCCTCGAGCATACAGATGGAATAAGAAGCATTAGATATGGTACGCAGTAATCCTAAGAAAAAATGATCTTCTTATATTCCCCATCTTCTCCATCACAGCTGTACCTTCTCTAGGCAGTTCTTGTACCAAAACAGCTTTCTCTAAAGAGCAAAAGGTAGCAACATCAGGTTGTAGTCACTGCTTGTCAAAACAAGTGCCATAATCAGGACTTACAGAGCACTCGAAGACTCCACCGTGATTCCAGACTGTTCAACCGCTGTTACTCGTTAGAAGGAAAACAAGAAAATATTCTATATTGCTTTAATGCTTGTTCTGAAAGGACGGCAGTTTTAATTGAACACCTCACTATAATACATAATTGTCTTTTTTTGCAATTCATTGCAAGTATTTTTCTTTAAACCATAGCATGTTTATGTTTTTATTTAAAGTATACTTAACACAGCTTCTTATACCATTGGTAAAATTAATTGGAACTGAACTTTAGGATTCTTACTGTAACTGAGTATGATCATAGATTGTCCTAATAATTCTTTTGCTATAATGTATATGGAAATAGCATTAGGGTTTAAAAGAGACAGGGGAGATTTTTGGTAGTTTTAAAACTTAAAAAAAATATACAACTGAGACTTGATTTTTGCCCACTTGATTTTTTTTTTATACTACCACCTGTTTTAAGTATTAGTCTGAAATGAGTCAAGTCTGGTTTTAAACTGCCTGGAGTTTTTATCATAAAACATGACACACTGTTCTCAGAAGATGCTCTATAAAAGCTTATGTCATTACTTTGCTAAAAATAGAGAAATCAAAAAAATCGAATTGTTGTCACTTTCAAAAGCCAAAATACAAAGCATACAGCAATATTTTCACAACAGCATAAAAGAGATGACTGCAAGTGTCTTGTTCTTAATTGTTGATGGACATGGCTAATAGAAGCTGGAAAATAACACCATTCCCTTTTTAGTGGGCTTCCATTTCCCACAATGGGAAAAATGTTGATTCCACTCCCCCATGGTTTTCATAGAGGTCAAGGCAGCATTAGTATGATTTACTCATTAGAATCCCTGATGATGCTGTCAGTGATACCAGCTTGGTTCTAGGAATAGGGCCTCTGCTTTCCAGAGTAGATCAGTAGCTTTCCAGTAGCAAATCCATCAGATCAAAGGTCAGAGAGTGAATCTTGAGTTGAGTTTTTTTTCCAAGCTATCTATGAACCCCCCCTGGATATCCTGCATTTTATTGTCAATTTTAATTAATCATCAGTCTAAACTGAGTGGCCTTTTACTTGATATGAATTGGTGCCTCTCCTGAGACTCAACGCTATGGGAATGCTTAGAAAATCTCATTCTGAAATCAGATCCCTTTTTGGACCATACTTACCCATACAGTCCCACTGACCCTAAGGAGGACATGCGCTTGCACAGTGATCTGCCTGTGCAAAATGAGCTGAAGAATTAGGTTCTTAGATGATAGCATGTTGCGTATATTCTGGAATTGCCTTCTCTTCTTTCACCAATTTAATGCAGTTTAATCTATTGCAGGAATGCAACTGAAGTATTGACAGATGCTGTTTATTAAATATGCTGCATGATGCAGCTCAGTCATACAGCCTATAACTAGTTAAAAGGGGATAACACAAAGGACAGGGATACATATGTGTCACAGAGGCTGTGGTGTAGTGTGTTGTGTTATATGGAAAGGTGGAATGCTTCAAGCCCTTTATCAGCTCTCCTTAGTATTTCACTGCTTTTTATGGTTTTGTGATCTTTAAAGGTTAGATTTCTAAGGCTCCAAACCAAGCTGCTTTAGGACTGGGTGAATCGAAGATGGATGTTTGCTTTGCATTAGTCATCTTTTCTGAGTGACTTGGGTATCTTGAGCTCTGGATCAGATCTAGACAATTATTAAATTACAAAGTCTTCTCTGGTAAGAATAGGCAGTGTATAAACCATAGGCAGGAGTGTTTAGGCCATGTTGAGGCCTGATGTAAGTAAGTGCAGCCCTGCTGATGTCAGTGGAGTTACATCTGCTTGCACTAGGTCTTAATATAGTCTTCAGACTGCAGGAAGCCTTATGGATGTGCTGAATGCTGCGTGGCAGCAATAAATAATGGAATTCACTCGTTCAAAGTGTCTTCCATCTGAGGATCCTAAAGCACTTGACAAGCCTGATTTTTTTTCGTGGGAAGAGGAAGAATCTAAATGACTACCCAGATATGTATTCTTTATCCATTTGAGAACAGGAAAGATTATGTATTGGGGGTGGGGGTGGGGGATATTTTCTTTTTAAAAGTAATGATATATTTAGACGTTAATGGTATAATTTTTATATCATCAAGAGCTGAAAATTTTCTGTCCTGCCCAAATGTATTTTGGAAAGATGATCTGTGGTATACATCAGTTTGCAAACAGCATGAATATGTTAGCCTTTGCTGCTTTATCCTCTGCCAAAAATGTAGAGACGATAGCATCTGTTTCCACTACCCACGCTATCCAAATCATTAAAAACTCACAAGAGCTGGAAAAGAAGTTCTGAAAGCTTTCACATGTCTTTCTTTGCTAGGAAAATTACTCTCTTGTAGCCATGTGTTCAGACAGTCTTCCTTGCTTGGGGTCCTGAATTTCAGGTGATAATGAGTGATGCCTGGAAAGGTAGGATTAAAATTCAGGAAATGGCAGATTTCAAACACAAATAAGTCTTGAGTGCATAATTTAATAAGTGTTACTTCAGCAAATTTTGAAATCATAGCTACACTTTTCTTTCTTTGATGCAATGAAATATGGAAAACACTTCAGAAACATGGGTCGCTGAGGCTGGGTGACAGAATTCCTGCTTAGGTCTTGGTTGTGTGGATCTTGGATGCCTAAATGAGTGACTAGTTCTCTCCAGTTCTGAAAACCTATTACAAGTTGGCTTTAGAACATAGGAAGGCTTGGAACTGGTTCACTTTTTTCCAGATAGTTTACTAGCAGCTTTTAAGAGCCTTTTAAAATAACCAATGTACATTTCCCTTTCCTGTCTCTTTCCCACACTCCCTCTATTTGTCCCTTACGCCACTGGTGTGTTATAGGTAGAAAGAACTCTGTCTACTGAATTGACCAAACTACAGGAAGTAGTGGTCTCTTACTTGTCTTTTCTTCTTATTTTTTTAAACAATATTGCTCCTGCACAACACAGAACTATTTAAAAATGTAAAGAAACCAAATCCAAAGTGACGTCCAATTGTTTCACTTTCTTCCACCTCTGCCACAATTCTGTGTTCTGCTGTTGCAGAATCTGGTCCTTTATTACTAGTATCAATGACAGTGCAGATAATGATTTCTGAGCGAGCAGAACTGGCTTGATTTTTGTGGTCTAAAGCATAGAATTTAAATGTATTAAACAGCAAAGAAATGCATCACTTGTGGTTGTGCAATTAAATGTACGATAACCTTTTTATAGTTGTCTCAGTAGTTCAGTAGAATGGGAAGTAGGAGGTTAGTGAAGAAAGCTATAAGGGGGATCAAAGTATAAGGATATTTAAGAATATGAGGAGCACAAAGCCAAATCAGAAATAATGAAATTACACAAAAGTTTGAAATAATCAGCCAAACTTGGGGAGGTCAGAGGACTATAAAACTTAAAGCCTCCAAATTCTACTAATGTAGTATCTACATATTTTTAAATGTTAAAGATTTTGGGTTTATTATTCTTGACTACTGTGCCCACAGGAAGATTTGAACCCCTTTATAATCCTTAATATTATTTCATCCTGTCCTTTTCCAATATTGGCAAAATTTGCAGTTACTTTTTTACATGGCTTTCTTCTGTGTCTGAAACTTGGAATAGAAATAGGTTATGTGGGCACATTAACTTTGTTATATTAAACTCTTTCACGGCCTCTATCTTTTGATTGAATAACAGACCATCAAGTGACTTTCTGATATAATTAACAAGAGGTTCCTTCCAATCTGGACAGAAAAAAAAATCAACAACCACAACAACCCAGTTTTGCACAGCGGTGTGTAGAATGTGCAGACATGCTGACTTCTGCCATTAGAGCCTATGCTTAATATTATAAACAAGTAAATTTTGTAAGGTCTGAAATAACTTCTGGCGTGAGGATTTAAAGTACCCCAGTATCTGTCTTGGGGCTGAGCTCATTTCCGTACAGTGTGAGAAATTCATTGTTTGTTCAGTTCCAGTTTCATGAGTAAGAGGAAAATACTGCAAGGCTGCTCCTGATTCTTAGTGGGAAAGCAGAAACAGTCTTGTGCAATGTGCATACGTGACCCCAGGGCTTCCAGACTTTCTAGTCAATTAAAAAGTTTTAAGTTGAGCAAATTCTGTCCCTATCAGTGTCAATGCAGGATATCCCTGAATATTCAAAGAAAAATATCTCTCCAGATGAGTCACATTTTTAATATATTAGTTAGATATGTTTTCTGTCACAGTGAAAACTGCTGGTTACTAGTCTGATTTTAAGTTACACAATCAAAAATACATTTTTCTTGCTGATCCTGTGTTGTGAGGCAGAGCCATAGGAAGGATGTGGTGCTGACCTAAGTACAGTTCTCCAACAGTGGTACTTCTCCTCTGTCCTCTGTATAGCTGTCTTCTAGGTAATTTCCTGGTCTATATAGTCAACTTGCCTTGACTTTCATCTGCCCACAAATTAGGAGCCTTTTGGGGCTTTTAAAGTTGGTAAGAAGTTGGCTTGAATTTTGGTGTCCTTGTTTTCTTGTGAGGGAGCTTTTTCTTGCAGCGAAGAATGGTTGTGTCTCTTTATCACTCATATGTTGTACAGCAGAGCAAGAGCCTTAAGTCTAGCAATGATGGTTCCTACTCTTCCTCCCTGACTCAAGAAATATTTAAGCAATGTCCCACTGCAGTATCATCTACTAAGCTTAACAAAATTGTAATGAGATAAGTTTAACAGCTTGTTGTTTCTGCTAATTGTGTCGTAACTCTCCTCAAAAATGCTGATGTTTTATTTGTCACAGGTAGGCTCCAGGAAAAAAAAGAAAAAGTTATTATGTGATAATGCATTCAAAATGAATAAACTTGCCTGTTTAAAGTGAACAAAATATCTGAACATGTTATAGCGATGGAATTAGAAACAGCAGACTGTTTACTTGTGTTTTCTTCAGCTATACCACTGAATGGATGTTAGTTCACAGGTTTCAGAGCTGTTATTGTGTGCAGCGTGCAGACACTCTTGCATAGTTTATTCTGAATTTCTACCTGTGGAGAGTATGCACAGACAATCAACATTTCCTTTGGCTCGTGGCAGAACATTTTTATAGTGCCCATTCCCAAAGGGAAATTCAGTCAACTGTTTGTGTAGTTTTAAATCTTTAAGATAGTTATGACTGACAAAGAATACAGCATTGGATGGAAATATGGATGCAACTGGGGCAGCATGCATTACTTGTTCAATGGCTTAAGTAAGATGTACAATATCTTACAATATGTAAATGATGGAGTGAAGTATGGAGTTGGACCTCTCCCTGCACCTCACAGGGAGAGTCTTTGCAGGGAGTTCCTGTTGCAAACAAGCCTTACTCCCTGCAAAGTGTCCTGAAAAATCTGTGTTACAGAAATGCCAAAAGGGATTAAATAGGCACTTTTAACTGAGATGGAACTATTCAACAATTTTTTTTCAACTTGTAAATACCTTGTGGATGCTTGGAGAGGTAAAATAATAATTTAAAATAAAGCTTTTCCTGTTATTGTGAGTTGCCGTTATGAGCACATGTTGCCATCTGCCAAAACAAGAAAAGAAATGACAAGAACACAATTTTCCTTTTTTGTATTGAGAAATTCACATCAATACTGTGTTTGCAGAATAATGGGTTAAGGTAGAGAAAATATGTACATGTCGTTCTGTAAAATACCAGACATGCCCGTGACTTATTGGTGTGAAACGCTGTGTGTGTCTAGTATGATGATGTAGTAGTCTCAGAGATAGCATGCAATGTGGCAGTTACTATGGTAACAAGATGTTTTTCATTGAAGAGCCATTAAAATGGTGGCATATAAATAACATATGTACTGTACATTGTCTCTGAGAACAGTTTTTGTCCAGGGATTGTAAGCACATGCTTTCATTCCCCTTTCCTTTTTAACACTTTGCCTCTTTGAAGCTGTAGTGCTTGCAGACCTGATATGGTGCAACAAGAGCTGACTGAATAATGTGCTTGTTAGGGCCTTAAGACAAAAGAAAGTAAAGTGGGTGAGATTCTCATTCCACAACTCCTAAGAGTGACACTCAGTTAAGACTTATTCAGCTAAGAGTACGAGTTTCAAAAGTGCAGAACAGTTTGTCCCAGTGCATATTTAACTGCTTTATTGTGCTTAACTTTAGGTACCAAAGTAGTTTCATGGACTTCAGTTAGGTAATTTAATTAATTAAAGTTAAACAAGGGTTGAAATGTTTTCCTGATCTGGGTCTTGGCAGTTCAGATCCGTGTACGATCAAGTCACTATATATTTGTAGAGACAAAACATTTCAGAGACTCTGATCCCACTTTTCCACCTGTTTGGAGAAGTCGGCATGGCTAAGGCAGCAAAGAAAGTAGGTGATTCCACTGCAGTGCAATCACTAGTGAAGGCAAATGTCTCTCTTTTCTGACTGTCCTGCTCTCCAGAGTTGTGTCGTGCAGGAGATGCAGTTTGTATACTGAAAAGTGAAGAATTGTAATTTATGTGGGAAATTTGTGGAGCTGTACAGCTTACAACATTGAATAAAAATTTCCTGAGATTACCATTACATGCATTAGCTAAAACATCGCTCACTTAGGTGAGGTAGCTGGTACTGTGAAAGGGGGGGATAGACCTTTCAACACTGCTTACTACCCTGAAAAAGGAATTAAATACACTGAGGGAGGAGGAGCATTTCAGCATGAATACACAATTGCGAAGGAAATGCTAAAACCCTCTCTAACTGTTGAAAGTGAACTGTTGTAACAAGAATGATATCCTAATTCTTCATCAAGTCATCGCTGTATAAGGGGAAGAATAGTGTAATTGAAGCATCTATTTCCTGAGATTGGTATCCCATGGATTAGAAGGCCAGTAGCAGGATTTTTTGCATACTGTGACATATGTTCGGGCAAGTGCCGTACACCATGGAGATGTATTCATAGAGGTAGATATAGTGATCCTACTTGGTAAAGCCATACACTGTAGTAACTCCTCTAGAATCTAGTGGCTAATTTACCCTTTCTTTCCAAAAGGAAACCCAGCTGCAATTTCCTGTGAAGGTTCAGCAGAAACTGAAATTTAATACAGAGTAACAGCACAATCCTTGAACTCAGTAGTGTGTGTAGCCAAATTCCAACCTACTGCTTCCTCTGATTCTCTTACTACCACAAGAATTCTTGTGTTTACTCTTTATTGTTTTTTCCCTTGTTTTGTCTTCTTTCCAAACACTCATTTTCAGAGGAAAAAACCTCAGTTGCATTTCTGAAGAATAAATACTTGCACGGGCAGTCAACAATGTGCAGTAGGAACATTCACTAATCTAAAACAATTCAGTCCTAAAGGTCATGTTAGCAGAATTCCACCATCAATTATCTCAAATCACTTCAGTGCAGCAGAGAAAATAAATTAAATGAAAGAGCTATTGCAGAATCTCGTATGGGTGAGCCGTGGCACCCAGGAAGACAGCATCTGCGTTGTCTGCTCATTGCTTTTTCATATAAGACACTGAGGAATAAATGGTTGTCTTGCAGCTTCAAAGAGGATTTAGCCACTGCTAGTGAGAAGTACCTAATTCCCAGAGGACAGCCCTCACTGGAGATGGGAACCTGCTGTTGTGTTTTCCTGTCTTGCATTAGAAATTAAAGCCAAGCTGAATAATAATCAGATAGTTGGATAGTAGGAGTTGACTTGAAATGACTGCTCAGTTTCATTGATTCAAGGGCAGAAATGACAATATTTACTCTAAGGAATGATCAGTCTTAGTATTTCTGTAGGAAATAGTTTCTATTGAAAATGGTATTCTTAGCAATAGTTTTATTTCCAATTCTAAGAACAGAAGAGAAGGCTGAGAAACTTCTGTGACAGCGTATGGTAAATATGGGCAAATGCTGAATTTCTATGATGGTTCTATGTATATGCAGTCAAAACAAAGCTATACATTGAAAATCTCAGGCATTATTAAGGTTGTAAATTCAAAAATTTAAGAACTGGAATTCAAGGTTTGGAGGACAACCTTAACTTGATACCAGTCTTGTATCAGAATCCATGTAATCTAATAGTGTTTTTAATAACTTGATGAGTATTTTTCCTAAGATTCCTCCTTTGGATATATAGATATATCTCCATAAATTTAGCCCTACTAATATTGCATTCCTGGACTATTGAAGAAACTAAAACTCAACAACCCTTTATTCATTTTTTCACAGGGAGGTGGATAATTTTCGTCAGCCTCTGTTTCAGAAAAATCTGGATGATTGATACATACGTAAGGTATGTCTCCATCCCTCCTACATGAATAAATGTATGTCAACGTCTGTGACAGAATAGTGAGTCAGTAGGATTCTAGTGAACTGGGTTAACTCTTGAATCTGCCACAGCATCACTCTGTGAAAACGGGTAATTCAGTCAGCTTGTGTCACTCTGTCAGATGGATGGTGGGGAATTAGAAATATTGGGAGAGCAGTCTCCCTATGCAAAAGGTGCTTCAGGATGATGACAGCAGAAATCATTAAATGGTGAAGTTACTCTGTGACAAAGTTTTTGCTTTGCTGTAATGACATACTATAGAAAATAAAATAAACAAAATATTCATTAGACTAATTAGTACAGTCTTCATAATCCCCTATGAAACCTAGTAGTGATTTAAAAAATAATTCAATTTTTTTTATTTTTGAGAAATGAATATTTTTCTATTCACAATGTTGCACAAATGTCTTTGACTGTAGAATCTGTGTAAGTCAAATTCAGGTTACTCAACCTGCAGCTGAGATCAGCAGCTACGAGATCCCTACCTACTCATTTCTGTGAGTTTTATGTTTTAAAGTAAAAATAAACAAGTAATAGGGAACAGAAATAGATGTAGAAGATTCAAATAAACAAAACCAAACCAAATAACTAGTTATGAGTAGGCGGTGTGTCAGTTAGCTAGGACGGCACATGGTATTGTGCAGCTGCAGACAGCTCTTGTTTCGTACTAAACCAGTCCTCTCTCTGCTGGCTGGCACCTGGTCCTGCACTGGTGATTGAAGTTGATGGGGCTCAGCTTATGTGCCTTAGGTACAAATAGATGGGCTCTATTGCGGGCTCAATACTGAATTTGAAGCGCCACAAGAGCAACAGTTATAGAATCACAGAATGTTAGGGATTGGAAGGGACCTCAAAAGATCATCTAGTCCAATCCCCCTGCCAGAGCAGGAACACCTAGGTCAGGTCACACAGGAACGCATCCAGGCAGGTTTTGAATGTCTCCAGAGAAGGAGACTCCACGACCTCTCTGGGCAGCCTGTTCCAGTGTGAAAGGCCGTTTAGAGAAAGCAGCCAAGTGGTGGTGCTTTGCCAGAGAGGGTCCTTCTCCCGCATCGCTCCTTGGCTCTGTTGTGCCTGTGGCTACTGTTTCTGCATGTGGCTTTTTTTCTACTTCCACTGTACTTCGGTGTTGATGCTTCTCGATCCAGGCATAGTGTTTAAATAAGTAGGGGATAATGGAGCACCAGTCACCTATGGGAGTTGGTTGATGAGTGGTACTGCTCTGTGTTACATGGTGTGATGTGGTTGAACTGCTCACTCTCTTTGGAAGTATCCTCTAGACTAGATTCTCCTTTGTGGATGCCTTTCATTGATATCAACAGCAGTAATATCTCTGTATGGGACATTATAACATGGAGCTTGATACCAGTCCTTTCTTGATTGCTGCTACGCACCCCTGCTACTATTACAATGACAAAACTATCCCAGGATTCTGCTGCTGGTTTCATATTTCTGCTCTCAGGCTTTCTTTTTCTAAAGTCACATTTGTATTGGCCCTTCCAACTTATTTATAAGAATACTGTATAAATAATTTCTTTTCTTTCCACAAACTTTTTCTCATAAACAACTTCAAGAAGAAAGCTAAAAAAGAAGTATTGTATTTTCCAGATGAGGGAAATCTGTCATTTATTTTGAAGTGTGCACGTCATACTTTCCATACTTCTGCAATAACTAGCATTAAAAATTTCAGCTTGAAGGAGACTCTTTAGGCTCCCCAGAAAATGCATAGACTTTGTAGAAGGTGCTTGTCTTCAGAACTGACACAGTTTTTGTGCAGAGAGCTTTCATTTGCCTATCATCTAAACATATTATGTCCATTTATAGTTGCACAAAGCAATGAAGAATGAAAAGAATGTTTTTTCATTTCTGACAGATTGAATTCAATTTTAGCACACATGACTTACTTTGTATAACGAATACAAAGCAAGCTAATTAAAAGTTGTACTTGCTGACACACTTATGCTTTATATGTCCATGGTGACTGAAGAAATGGGAAAGCTACCTTGGAGGAAGGATAAATAATTACATATATATATATATATATATATATATATATATATATATATATATATATATATACTTAAAAAACCCACTGCGTACACTTTTGGCATCCTCTGAATAGGAAAGCACAAGTAAGATGTTTGAATGGAGTACAATCCTTGAACCTGATATACATAGAAAAAAGAAGAACTTCAAGTTACGTCTGTAGAGCAGGGCAGAAAAGATGTTTCTCTGTGGCATGGCTCTGCTTAATGAAGTAATTTAAATTTAGCTTCATATATTCCAGTTATTTCAGAGATTGATGAGAGAAATTCATCTTTTTATATAAGTTTGCTGATGATGATTATGGAAAAAATAATAAGCTGTTTATACAAATAGATAGTATTTAACTTTACTTTCTTCAGTCCTTTTCCTTCTTTGTTGCCAGCAGAAATATATGGTGTGCTAAGCTTCTTCTGGTCTAAATTGGACTTTTTTCTTTAGCTGCATGCACCTTGTAATGCAAAACAGTAGGCAGTGATCCATGCAGGCTTCCATTTATAATATTAATACAAGCCATGTTCCATGTTAATACATCTCATTAATATTAAAGCAAGAAGTGTAAGACTGGTGAGTGCTTAATCATTTGCAATTAGCACCTAACAGCTTATTCAGTGGAGGGCTTTTAGAAGGAAAAAAGTGTGTATGTGGAAGGGGGAAGAAGGGGGAGCAGCAGTTTGCTAAATGCTGGTTGATTTACCCTAAAGTATTTAATACTGTGAAAACTTAGCAATTAGAAGAGTTCTTCTCACCAGACAACTTTCCCTTAATTGGTCATTTAAAAATAAAATAAAATAAAACCTTATTCTCTTTAGAAAAGAGAGTAATGGCAATGTAAACCATAAAGTTCCTTTACTAATTTAGTTGGAGATTGTTCTTACTGATAATTCAATCATTTAGGATTATCTGAAGTTTAATCTGCTCAAGGCAGAAATCTTTACAGAAATGTAGAGCACCGTGCTCAACGTGTTGGGCTATTTATGTACATAGAAAGGGAATCTAACCATCCTGCAGCTGAAGTCTTCAGTCTGGGTTGTTAAAACACTGATCTACAAAGTCTAGTGAGAAAAAGGGGTGGCTGGATATTAAGTAAAGCAACTTCCTGATATTCTTCACATGAGTCTGTGTAGTGTCCTGTTGCATGGCTCCTGTTCTGGTATCTCATCATCCTGAGATCACTTGTCAATTAGGGCTTGTCTCTGCAAAACTTAAGATTCAAAGTGCCTATACCTTTAGTATTGAGAAAAATTACATCCAATAATTATGAAGTGAATATCAACGAATCGTCTCTTTGTCTTGTCTCCCATCCTAATTGCATTTCAGGACTTGTCTGATGCTCCTTGTCCAGTGTGTTAGTGTCTGCTACAGCTTGAGCCTTTTCTTCAAAATGTCTTTTTTGAAAAAGGGTAAATGGTGCTCAAGAACCACCCTTTAAAAACAAGACTCATTATCTCTGTTCCTGGCTTTGCTTTTGATTTTTTGTGCTGCTTTGTCAAAGACTTAACACTTTCAGCTGAAAGAACCCATATATGTAATTAGAGAAAAAAAATGTGTTGCCTCTAACTGGCTATTTGAGTGTTTGTTCTTAGTTTTTTTGGATAAGGTTGCTGTATACATATATATGCTACACTGATTTTATGAATCATAGAAAAAAACTCTTGCTACATGGTGGTGTCTGTAAAGAGCAAACCACATTGTAGATGTAGCTTTACTGTCAAAAACTTTGAAGAGAATTATGTATAATTTCACATATTATGAGTAATCTGAGGAGATTTACTCTGTGGATAGGAGCTAAAATGTCTTACCTCCCACCTCTCCTCTCTTTTTCTCTTCATCCCTTGTGATTGCCTGGCTTGGTACTCTGCATATTGCTCTTATTTTATGTTTTCTACTCTTTTCCTTTTGTCATGGCAGTTTGCATTTCATTCCTTTTTCCAATTGTTTATACCTCATCTGTATAATAACCTTGAACTCTCTAACATTTTTTTTTCATGCACTGCTCCCCATACACCCAAGTCTTCCTGACCTGAGAAGAAACAACCTGTCGCAGCTCATTGATTCTGGCAGGTATGAAGCAGAGGCTATGTGGGAACAAACCTTACTGTACAGAATGGAACCCATTCCCTCTCTGAACCTACTTATGCTGGCTGTTTCCAAACAGTTCTTATGTATTGGCCAACTTTCACCCATATCGTAATGGCTGAAGAAACCTAATGACTCTCAGTCATTCCACATGCTGCTTGTCAGGGAACAGGAGCACTTTCAAGACAGTCTGTATTTCCTTTTGTCTCACAGGTCTTCAAGTGTAGAGACGCTGAGTAGTATTTTTCAAATACAATGTCCTAAGTTTTGACACTTAAAAAGTTAAATAACACTTAAAGAAACTGAAAGAGATGGGGAGAGAAAAGATTACAAATAATACTATGCAGAATGTATTTCCAGAGTATTACTATAAAAAAAGACTAGAGAGCCATAAAATGATAGAGAACAGTGAAAGGCTGTAATCTGACTCATGAGGAGGCTTAAAGGAGAAGGCTCGTGTAATAGCAGCAACAGTGGAATAGATAATAGGTATAAAAATTAGCAAATGGCTCTGGCAAGCATCATGAGAGCCTCAGAAGAGTGTGCTCATGATCTTTTCCTCTCTCTCTGACCTTGACCAGCACAAGTTGTCTATCCCTGATGAAGAAAAGCAGGAGGGAGCAGGATGGTCAAGAAAAGAACAAAACTGAAGAAGTGTTAGATTAACTTCAAAAAATGCTATGATTTTCTTGTGTTGCTGTGCTTTAGAGAAAGATTGGAAAAGCTCTTTAGGGGGAGGGGGAAAAAAAAAAAAAAAGAAAGAAGGCGTTTTCCAAGAATGGTTTAAAGATTTGGGAAAAGACAGTAAGCTGAGTCAGCAGCACGCAGAAAGAGCAACTATATAGAAGGAAACAAGCAAGAAAGATGAAACAAATAATAGGAGACCTGACTAGAGAGAAGATTAAACAAAAGAAAGCAAAAGAGAATCAAAGAAGAAGGAAGTATAGAAGAAGGACATGCAAGCAAAGAGATATAAATATGTTGTTGGGAATACCTCAGTAACATGAAGGGAGGAATGAACACGGGCTTTTACTGGAGGGGAAATAGAGGAGGGAAGAACAGATGGATGGATGTGTGCGGTAAAAAGATGACAAGTATTAAAATTCATCTGTGTATGTAATCTCTTTGCACCTTTGCAAACCTTTGCCTAGGCAGTCTCCTGTGCCAACCTCTTTCTGTCAGCAGAGAAGGCAGTAATGACACCCAGTGCCTGGCCACGCTGATAGGCGATGTGAAAAAAATCACTTTGGAAAGGAAAGGACAAACCTCTCAAAAAGAAGTCATTCACTTGTCAAATTAGTGGCTTTAATGAAAGTGGATAGAGACTAATGAAAGGTTAAACCTGTAAATTGCAATCTAACAAATGGGTTCACAGAAGACAGACCTCTTTTTATAGTAAGAAAAGAAATAATACTGACAAAATATTATTACCTTGGAGAGACCATGACTAAGCTGCAATTCCCTCAGACAGCAGCGTGCTCTCCTGCTGCTCTGCTGAGTTGGGCACTCTTGCTTCTCTTGAAGGATTGGCAGACAAACATCTCTTCATTGATCGCTGTACTTTAAGAGTGCTTTGATCATTACACTGAGTCTTCAGGAATACATACTATAATGATATCTCTGCCAGAACCCAGGCAGTTCAACATAGAATCATTAAGTTCATTCAAAAGTCTTATGTTCATATATTGTGAAGGGTTTGGGAATTATATAGCAGGTAAACTTCTACATCAGAGTGTTTATGAGAAAATTACAATAAATCATAAAAACTAGATTGAGATTTGGATTCTTTCATCTCTTCTGTCCTGTTTTTCTCTTTCTGGCATTTTTTGGCTTTGGTTGTTGTTAGGGAGGGGCAGGAGAGGGGCTACTCAGTCTGAGCCTGAGAGTTTTGAGTATGTAAATGCATTGGAGTGTTAACAGGGTATGTAACACATTTTGGTTTAGCTGAACTTTTCTTTTGCAATTTACCCTTAATCTTCTTGAGAGACTTATTTCTTATGTGTTTTGTTTTTCCCTTGTTCATCCAGGCCTCTTTCTTACAAATTCTTCCTATCTTGCATGTTGCTTATTACAAGGACTACTTCCTCCAACACTGGTCTTGTCTCAATGAGGATCTAGTAAGATTTTCATTTTCAAGTTCTTTGGGGCAGTGAGTTTTTGCTCTTACTCACTGTTGGTGAAGGGCACTTTAAATAATTAGGAATAATAAAAATTACATTGTTCAGGTGGGAAAGACTGGCTTCAAGATGTTACACTCTGCTATGTAATTATTTAATTTCACCATATGCCACCAACTGCTTGCTCATGATGTGCCTTCCTTAAGGTTAGCTGATGTTGCTGTTCAAAAGTTTCAGGCAAATCAAGAAACTTCCTTTCTAATCTGTAGAAGAGCGATCATGAATATTCTTTTCCTCCAAATAAGATACAGTTTTAAGTAGGATGTGAATATAATAAATATGTTGTGCAAGGGTTATACTTCTAATTTTTCAGCAGTTCAGATATTTAGTAATATGGTGTCATACCAGGAAGTTTTAATTTGAGTGTTTTATTGTGCCATACATTTAGTAGCAATCTGATACCGGAGAGAGGAAATTGCTGCAGTCCTTATTTTTCATGGTTTGTTTGAATGAATAATTAACTATCACACATGATTAATTTAAAATATTTAATAATAAAGCATTTCTGTACACCTCATGTAACTCCTGCATCGCGTTCACAGTGTGCTGCATATAAGAAATACAGTAGTAAAAAGCAGATGCAGAAGAGCACAAGTGCTAGAAGCATGGAACACGGCAGTCAAGGCATGGAGGGCAGCACACTGCCCTTTTCATATCTGACTGAGGGGCTGCTAGGTCAAATGGTGGGGGGAAGAAGGGAAGGGGGTGAGAACAACTTCCAATAGTTGCAAATAAAGAAAATCTTTAAAAAGGAAGATATACAACAATTTTAAACTGAACCATAAAGAATGAGATGATTAATCAGCTTTTATGAGGAAGGAAAGATTGATCTGGTTACTTCAGGGATGTCAGATGATTCAGTGGATTGCTAGCTGGGTGACCAGTGTGTAACTGTCGCTGACTGGGTGTATACTCTAAGTCATTTCATGTACTTGTTACCCAGGTTTTCTGTGTGTAGAAGAAATATTAATACTTCTAAGCATTTTGAGATCACAGGAAAAAAGCTTTAAGAATTCAGTACATTGCCAGTTTGCACCTGAGGGACTGCAGCTTGCAGAGTTCTGTGCATTTTAGGAAATGGGGTTGGAAACTCATGCCAGACACAGAACAACAATATTAAGAGGTGGAGGGTGGTTTAGCAGACATGAATGGTGTGGTGCTTTCCATTTGTGATGGAACGGTCACAAACTCCACTTGTGATGGAATAGTCGCAAAGAGAGCACCACTTCTTAGAAACAAAATTCTCTTACATGGTATCTTGAAAACAAAAAGGAGAAAACAATTTAGAATGAAAAAGAGGAGTAGGAAGAAGCAGAAGAGAGGAATAAAAAATACACTTCTGCAGAAACTGCCTGGAAGACTCAGTGGCATTTTCTGTGTGGTCCCTGGGAGGAGCCCAGGAGGAGCTCTCAGGGAGCCAGTCAGGCCCCCCTTTCCCAGGAGCTCTCAGCCATGCAGGGACTCTCACCTCCTTTCTCAAATGTAGGTTGCAGCAGGCAGGGGAAGTATCATCTCAAAACATTTGGTAAAAGTTGATATAATAACGTGTGCTTCCACTAATGATGAGTGCTTCCTGAAAACTTTCTGAAGACCAAATTAATCACAGGATTTCTGGGCAAGAAAAAAGACTTTAAAAACATAATCCACATTAATATCCAAAAATCTAGTGCTGTAACAGTCTGAGTCACTGAAACTCCCACTGATTTCTGTGTAGAGCTGAGTGTTTCTCAAGAGGTTCACAGCATCTTGCAGCAGTGAACCAAAGCTGGGCTCTATTTCAGTCTGGTTCCCTGTGTGGAATATGTCTTCTTGGCACTTACTGCTGGCTAGCTGGTGACTTTTAAGCAGAGGTGGAAAAAAACAGTTGCAATTTTCTTTTCTCATAATAGTTTTCTCATTAAACATTTTCCTCTTTGTATCACCGAAATGTGTTTTTAATTGGTCATCTTAAAACAGGCATTAAATTCAGTTTTCTTATTTACAAGAGGATTCTGTGTTCTAGCCAGTGTGATTTCTCCCAGACCCTTTCTTGCTCCTGGCTTGTAAGCAGCAAGTTAGTATGTCCAAAAAAACTTACTCCATTGTTTGGGCAGCAGTTCTTGAATGTTATTTTAAAATACCTCTGACACTTCTAATTAGACCAACAAGAAGCATAAACAAAGTTTGCCAAGGTAGAGGCATTTATCCAGTTACATGCAGTTTGTCTTTACTTTCCTGCTGAATTCAAATTTGAGTCTCCCTTCCTACTCCGTGTGGGCAGGATAGAGTCCAATGTTGAGTTTAGCCTGTAAATGATCTTTGGTTTATGAGAAGATCGTGCAAAATGTGAAGCTGATCCAAAGCTCATGAGGTCTTGGGGAGTCTTTCCAATTACTTCGGTCAACTTTGGAGAAGGCACTGTAAGGCAGAGGGAGAATGTATAGGAGCTGGTACTGGTAGAAAGTCCCTCAAGGACAAGTAGTCCATAAAAACTTAGTTTTGCTATCAGACAGGCAGAGTGTGACCAGAATTGCTGGGAAATCTGCTGAACAAGAGTTCAACAGTCTCTGTTAATGGAGTGTCCATAGATTTCTGCTCATATCTGAAAGTTTTCCTTGGTGTCTTGTAAATACAAACTGTCTATTTGAGGACTGGAAAACAAGCCTTATGAAGACTGGCTGAGGGAACTGGGATTGTTTAGTCTGGGGAAGAGGAGACTGAGAGGAGACCTTATTGCTCTCTACAACTACCTAAAAGGAGGTTGTAGTGAGGCTGGTGTTGGTCTCTTGTCTCAAGTTACTAATGATAGGATGAGAGGAAATGGCCTCAAGTTGAGTCAGGGAAAGTTTAGATTAAGAAAAAGTTCTTTACTGAGAGGGTGGTTAGGCACTGGAACAGGCTGCCCAGGGAGGTGGTGGAGTCACCATCCCTGGAGGTGTTCAAAAAACGAGTAGATGAAGCACTTGAGGCCGTGTTCTAATGGTCTAGTGGTTAGGCAGATGATGGGATAAAGGTTGGACTTGATGATCCTGGAGTCCTTTCCAACCATAGTGATTCTATGATTCTATCCACCCTTAACTCTCTGTTAATGTAATGAGTACAACTGTCACTTTGTCACAGAGGAGCCTAGGTTGAAATACTTGCAGTAAGATTTTGTGGGGATCAGATGTGATAATGATAGTTACAAGGTCAGAAAGAAGGAGTCTTGCCACTGATGAGCAAGAACATGGATGGACCCCAAATGAAACATCAACTTTTTTAATGAAAAGATTTCACATTGGGTAAAGCTAATACACATAGTATTGTAATTAAGGTGCAATTTTCTTTTCTTTTTTTTTTTTTTTTTTTGGCAAGTTTTCTGTTTCTTGGTGCATGCTAAGAATAACATGCAGTGCTCCTTATTGTATGGAGTACACTCTGTTTCCCAAATGTATAGCAAAGTCTTGATGAATCTACAGAAAAAAGATCTCTAAAAGGCAACGCACAATTTCTGTCATGGAACTTGTTGTTTTCCCATGTAATCTATTTATACAGTGTGGAATTTTTTTTAAAAAATAAATTATATAAATATTTATGTAAATGATGATTTATTATTCAGTAATCAATCTTTGTTGGATACATTATAACCTAATCAGTTGTATGTTAAAAAGCATTTAATTTCATGCCTAATTAACATATTATAAATTGAGGAGAGAAAATTAAATTATTATGGACAGTTTGCAAATGTAATACATAGAGTGTTCTTCAATAATTGCATGAATATTGGATGTAATGTGATGTGTTACTTCCACTCTCTTTTGTGCTTATTCTGTACTGATAGAGGGGAATGAATGGGCTCCAAGGGACGTGTACTGTACTGCCCCGAAGCAGCATCAGATTCCCATTAACATCAAAGAGAAGTGTGTGCTGAGGCAGAGATCAGTATATGGCCCAGTGTGTGTAAATTAGATCAGCTCCATGCAGGCATCTGGAATTTTGAAACACGTCTACCTTTTGAAGAGCAATTTCCTGTAACTTGATTATTTTGGCAAATAACTGCATAGTTTGGGCCCAATCCTCTTCTTTGTTTAGTCAGTGGCAAAATTCCCACTGACTTCAATGAGAGCAGGACAAGATGCCAAAATCATGTATGTAGCTTGTGGAGTTTGGCTATGCCTAGTTTCACAGCGCTGTGAATTTTGCAAAAATTCCTGCCACAGAATACTCTGGCCTTGTTTTGTGCTATCTTTGCACTTCACATAACAAATTTCTGCTTTCTGTAAAGGGAGTAATGATTTCTTGAGCAACTGCAGAGACAGTACGTATTGGTTCATAATATTTTCTTTGGGATCCCTGACTCCCTGGGAATTTGAAGCCAGCTGTTTGCATTGCATTTACAGTGCTAGGACCTTGGATTTCTGAAGATGGCAGAAGCTTGACTTTGGCCTGATTAAATGTACTTTGTAATGGAAAATTCGGTACAATATACAGAGCTGGGGTCAAAAAAATGCAGGGCAGAATGGGACTGCTTAGCTTTATTCAGCTGATCCATGCAAATTGGCTCCCAACTGAATTGTTACTGTTAGCTGAATAACTGAGTAATCTTTGTTGTTTAGAGATAAATAATAATACATATTACTGAATTCCACTGACAAATAAATCATTTAGTGATTGAGATTATATAAACATGCATATCAAAAAAAACCCTTGGAAAGTAAAGCTCCCTTCAGTCGATAACAGGGCAGTTTTGTAAACCACTTAAAGCTGTGATAAAATCCTACTTGACTGGCCCACGAGCAGATGTGACAAGTTGAATTTATTTCCTCCCTTACCAGGAAGCTTTGCAGGAAACTCTTAACATATGGTGCTTTTCACTTCCATCTAGAGCTATAAATGTTATTGGAAAAGGATGTTCCCAGGAGCAGCAAGTTTCTGACGTTTCTGCCAAATGGACTCCAAATGATCCTTCTGCGGTTCTGAATTCCCCGAGTTCTTAGGAGCTGGCAGCCAAGAATCTCTGATCTAAACACAACTCACTAATTTAATTATTTTATTATAGATCTGTGGAAGGCTCTTGCAGACCAGTGACTTTGCATCTGTATTGGATCTAGCTAGGCAGGAAGCACAAGTTAGAAGAGTATAAATATTTTGTTTCTTAACTGCTTTTTGCTTGAAAACTTGGAAACCATTTCACACACAAATCAGTCACACAAGTGTGAATGCAGAGGAATGAGTAATAGAGATAAAAGTAACATCGGCTTGTATTTGTGTTATATTTTGAATGTCTGTATTTCTTAGGGAGACTGAGTAGCGTGTTTCCAGTAGGTAAGAGTAGTAATGAAAATCACAACATAACATTGTACAGCTGCACTTGAGCTCTCCCCTTACCCCCTTCCCAAAAAGGTAAATTAAGTACTTGTATGAAGAGTAAGTCATTGAATCCCTTCTGTCTGGTTTATAATAGCACAAGAAGTTCTTCTGGAGCATCAAAGTATATGTTTTTGTTTAATGTGGTTTCAAAATATTTCATTTTAAGAAACTAAGTGGCTAAATGTTGCATCTTTTGTTTTGGAAGATTAGCTACTGGCTACAAAATAACATTTATTCTAAGATTATGAACATATGTTGCAAGAGAGTTTCACTTGTAGGTTTAGGCGGAGGATTGAAAGGGAAGGGAGAGGGTTGTGTTTCATGCAGGACCTGCTTTGGAATGGCATCAAAAAGAGGAGGAATATAAATTGGGAAACCATGAACAAACCCCTCACCATTATCAAAGGCATGCCTGGTGGTGGTGTTTGGTGTGACCCTGAGCAATTCCTCAGGCCCTGGGAGGAGACCAGGGTTTTTTTTTGTCAGTCAACTCAGCTGTGATGCAGACAGGAAATTTTGAATTCATTGATCATGGGTACTGTGCCATGAAAGAGAAAGGATAAAGGTATGTCTGTCTGACACAGATACCGTATTTGATGCAAGAAAGAATCTTGACTTAAAATCCAGCTTTGGCTTAGGTATAACAGTGTGATTTAGCTTATTACTCCCCTCCTCTATAATGCAGGTTTGGACTAGATGAGCTGGGGGAGGGGAGATGACATCCAGAGAATTACTCTGTGACTCTGCTTATCCATGAGCTTATGGTTGTGAACATGTAGGGAAAAAAAAATAGTGGATCTAAGGTCCAAACACCGATAACTGCATTTTCATACAAAATGAGAAATAGAAGACCTAGCAGCAAGGAAAATGTGATTTACCTGATATCACAAGACTTGGGATAGGTCTGAGGGTTGGAAGAATACGCTGTGGAAGAATATTTCTGGTTCATGAAGGATAGAAAGCAGAAACAGCAATGAGCAGTGTTGCTGAAACTTGTGATGGAGCTTTATAGACCAGGAAGACTTGGAACTGCTAAAAGGCAGCAAATAAAACAAGGGGTGAACAGGTGTGATAAGAACACTGAGATCAGGTATAAAAAGCTGAATGTGACTGTTAGAATAACATTTAAAAAAAAAAAAAAAAAGTCAAAGGAATCATAATGAGAAAGGGAAATTTTATCCACATGCACACCGGAAAAAATCAGTATATTTTGTTGTTGCTTCAAGAGAAGATCTATCTTAAGAGGGAAGAATTGTGTGAGAATCTAAGTCTGGGTAAAAGTGATTAAAAAAAATCACAGTTACGCTCGTCACTGTGCGGCTAGGTAAGGCTTTAAAACGTTTGGTTTTCTCCTTGAAGGTGCCAACAATGATGGAAACAATGACGGAAAATGATGGAAAAATGCAGAAAAACATCTACCCGTACAAGATTAGATTCTGACAAGGCACACTGCTAATGCCACTTTAGTGGTTTATCCTGCCTTTCTAATTTCACAAAGATCTCCATTAATTGTGTTAATTGGTAGTGAATATTCTGCAAGCAAATTATGGCATCCCCCTTTGGGCTCCCTCAGCTGCAGAGGGGGAACCAGACTATGCTCATGCACGTCCTGAGCCCAGCTTTCAGCATCAAGTGGAAAAAAGGTTGGTCACAGCATCTACTTAGTGTTGTGTGCCCAGACACCATGCAACAACATGAGAGAGTTCTTACTTCTTCACATTTTGCTGATGAGTAACTCAGTCGACTTCAGTCCTTTCTTTCCCGTTCAGATTCCCACATTGCTGTTAACCTAAGTGTATTATGGCCATAATAACCTATACAGCACATTAATTTATACATTAAATATCTGATGCCAGACTCATGTACAGAGACAGCAACAGTCTTTGATATCATTCTTAACTAAAGATTATTTTGGCGATTAATAAATGCTGTTAGACATTTACTATCGTGCTTTACAGCTTCAAAACATATGACATAATCAGTAGTATTCCTTAACACTGTAACTATCCTAAAAATGTTTAGCTAAGCACTTAATTTAGACTCAGTGAATTACTGTATGTTGAATAAACACTAACTCAAGAGAAAAGAACTATTTAGTCAAATTTTGTTTTCATTTGCATCTGTGTAACCTCACTGAATTCACTGCAGTACATCTAAAGACACAATTTGGACAGTAATTTAGCAAATCTTCTTATGTAGTGGAGCTGTTAAACCTCAATAAAAATATTTTAATAATCAATTGCTATTTAATTAACATGCAATTGCTGTCTTAGTAAATCTAAATTAAATCCTCATTTTAGCCACTTAATTCAAAGTGTAAATTAACATTCTGTATTGATAAGTAGTATTATAATAGGCTTTCAATCCTGAATTGAAGAAAAAAATCAATTGTAACATTAAGTTTGATTCAGAATAAAATTAATCACATATTTCTAGTGCAGTATAAATTTAATCTTGCACCTTCTCTTGGTGCAGTATATCTGTTCTTGGTCAGAACATCATGGTAAGGGGACAGACTGCATTTCCCCTTCCTAGCTTTCAACAGGACTGAACTGCTTCTTCATACCCTTCAAATTTGAGGCATACTGTAGAAAAGATGGAGTAATAGTGTGGACAGATCCTTTTGGCAGAGTCTGGACTTTGGGGCTGTTTTGGGCAGACCTTTTTGGCGAGCTCTCCCTCCTCAGCCCTCCTACTGTGCAGGCAGTAATGGAGATCTGATGAAGGTTGGTGAAGGGAGAAAGAGGCTAAGATATGAGGCAAGGATAAGAAAGAAAATGAGGTGTATTAGGCAGACAGGAAAGAAAGATGTGTGAAAGGCCCAACAGTAATTAAGGAGATGGGAGATGCTAGAGGATTTTTTGAGAATAAAGGGCTAGGATAAAGTTGCACAGAAGGAGACCTGAGATTGGTGTATGCAGTGGGAAGGGAGAAATGCCATGTGCTTTACCTCACCAATGGAACTCATGATGTGAACTAGTCATTGACTCTAAGGAATGCATTGACCACATTTACTGCGTCCTATTCACCTCCATGGATTTCAACCAAAGCCTGAGTAATGTTAAAGAGTCACATATTTCAGCTGTAGCCAATACTTTCTACTAAATCTGTCTCTCATTATGATGTCTCAGCAGGACTGGGCCTCGTTCTTCTGTCACTGATCGGAGCAAATCCAATCGAAGCAAATTGGAGCCAATTGGTGTTTCCATTATGCAGTGGCAGGAGAATTGAACTCATTGTCACTAAGGATATATCAGTACTTCCTATTAATGTCAGTTTTCAGTTTTATAACATTTTGTTAGAAGTTCCCTTGGGCTGTATTTGCTACACAGATTTTCAGAGAAGGAAGACATATTTTATATTGAGAGCTCATTTGGTTTATTCTTAGAGGATGCTTGTGTTCAGAACTTAAATGGATATTACTTTCAAGAAGTGTAGATGTCTCCTTTATTGTAGCTACTTTTCTGCAAATGGACAATTCGCCCAATTTTTCATTGGATAGATTTATTGAGTCTTGGACCAATTTAAGCAGAATTAATATTTCTTTGCTATGCTTCATACTTGGCAATATAGTCATGCCTTAGATTTTATAATAGATGACTTTTTAAATATTACATACTCTGTATTAATACCAAGCTTCCATGTTTTGCTAGAAAGGGACTATATTTTGCCATTGGGTATGAACATGCAACTTTTACTAATTTAAATAAAGGTTAAAAGGACAATTTCAAGCATTATAATAGATTTTAGTTTGCCATTTTTCCTCTTTATTATTCTATGTGGATCTTTAAGTATGTTAGCTAGTTTTATTTTGTAAGTTTGAAGATGTATTACTTTGCCACAGTTGTATTTTGGTTTTGTTTTTTTATATCTGTCTTGTTTGCTGCCATTATTACTGTTTCTTGCACTATTTATTTATGATGTCATTTTAGCTTAAGGCTAGTGTGGTGTAATCATTCTGCCTTAAGCATCGTTTTTCCCTATGGCATGAAGATGAACATAGTGAATTGTACAAACTACAGATTGGAAATGTTGTTGCTGACATTCTCTTTAGCAACAATAGAAATAAGCTTATGGCTCTTCTCAATGGTGTGCTCTTCCAGATGTATTTCTTCTCTCAGATTTGCTGATGTAAATCAGGAGTAATACAGTTTATTCCAGTTAAGTGTGGTGTTTCTCAGTGAGGAAAATCTGCTGTCTAAAACAACAGTCTGTCCAGACTTTCACAGGGCTTGTGCCATATTGTTAGTGGCACAGAAATATAATTGCTGGAAGTGCTCCCCCTTGCCTATGATTTTGCCACCATTCAAGTTTTTTTGGCATGTTGCAGAGTCTGTTGTTCCCAGGGAAGGAGGAGCCCAGCCAAGAGTGTAGAATACAAGGGAAACAAAGCACTGTTGTTTATTGTCTTTGCAACCTTCTTTTTTGTCTGCCTTTAAAGGCTGAGACCATAAGCCATGTCCTTGTTATTAAAATAGGGGTGGAATTTGAGTCTGTTTCATGTGCAAACACATGAAAGGCCATCAGCTCAGCTCTGTAGTTATTCCCACATAGTTCTTGTTTCCTGCTTGCAGCAAAAGTGACTCAGCTTTCAGAAGCTGATTCTCCATTTTCTGTGACTAGTTTCACCCTGTTTTGATTGCATTCTTTTGGAAATTGGGAGATCTGTTGCAGAGAATCCAAAGTTGCATTGCAGATGATACAAAATTGAGAGGAGCAGCTGATACACCAGGAAGCTGTGCTCTCATTTAGAGAGACCTCAGCAGCCTGGAGAAATGGACCAAGAGAAACCTCACAAAATTCATAAAACATAAATGCTAAGTCCTGCACCTATGAAGGAATCACTCCATGGTCCAGTATAGGCTGGGTCTGACCAGCTGGAAAGGCCTGGGGGTCCTGATGGACACCAAGCTGACAGTTAGCTAGTAACATGCTCTTGTGGCAAAATAGGTCGACAGCCTCCTGGTTTGCATTAGGCAGCACACTGCCAGCAAGTTGAGGCAGGTCATCCTTCGCCTCTATTCAGTCTTGGTGAAACACCTTTGGTGTTGTGTCCAGTTCTGGCCTCCCCAGTAGAAGAGAGATATGGACACACTGGAGAGAGCTCAGCAAAGGGCTAGGAAGATGATTTACAGTCTGGAACACGTGTCATATGAGGAGGGGCTGGGAAAGCTGGGGTTGCTCAGCTGGAGAAGAGAAGGCCTGGAGGGTCTTATGAATGTGTATAAGTAGCTGATGGGAGCCAGTGAAGTAGATGAAGCCAAGCTCTTCCCAGTGGTACCCAGAGAAAAAAAGCAAGGGGCAGTGGGCACATACTGAAATACAAGAAATTCCATGCAAACATAAGAAAATACTTTTTTACTGTGTGGTTGTTTAAACATTGGAGCAGATTTCCGAGAAAGATTTAGGAGCCTCCATCCTTGTAAATATTCAAAATTTGAATGGACATGGCCCGGAGCAACCTGCTCAAGTTGAGTCTGCTTTGAGCAGCAGAGTTGGACAGGATGATGTCCAGAGGTCCCTGCCAACCTCAATGATTCTGTGAATCTGTGAATGTCCTATCCATACCTCTGCTTGCCAGATCCCAATATACGTTCAGATCTTGCTTTCTCAAAATATTCCAACATAAGAGTAAGTTGCCTACATGCAGTGCAGCCTTCAATGCTCTGTCCTAATCAGGCAAAGAGATACCCATGTATGACGGAGATGCTTAGACATTGTAAAGGCATATGGTAAGTGTCAGTATGAAATGATATAGTCCTTCCTCCTCATAGTCCCACTGAGAGTTTTTTAGCTTTGCAGATTTATTTTTGTTTAGATCAGCCTTTTACCAAACTATTACTGTGCGCTTATTTATTTTGCTAACATACACCAGGTGCTTTCACTGGAGATACTTTTGCAAGATATCCATATTTATTCATACACCCTTTTTTGGGAACACCAGCCCAGTAACTGCTTTGCTAGATTTTGTAGTCTCTCATACACCTGTCTGTGATTTTTATCCCCCAGCCACATTGCCAGAATGACTTCACACACCAGTCTTTGTTTCACTTCTGCAAAGACTTAAATTCTCCATTCTCACTTCGAACAGGCCTCAGTTTATCCCAAATATTAAGTTAATAAAATGTTACATATTTTTATGGAGTCTCTTTTTCTGTTTAATTCTGTTTAACTTGTGAAGTGGTTTTCTTTGTTGAGTATTTTTTGTAAATAGCTGATTCTTTAGCTTTCTTGAAAACACTTTGTTTGTTAGCATCTGATTCACAAAATAGGTGTTTGTTAGTTTTGACCAGACATAGAGACCACACAGAACACATTTTAATGTAATTAGTTGAATAAGCAAAATCCTAGAAAATAGATCTTTTTTTTTTTTTTTTTTTCCCAGTGCAAATACTTGTCTTCATAAATTCAGGATTTGCTTTCCATAAGAATTTGCAGATACATCTTTTAAATTTACAAACATCCCTTCTTCTAGACTTGTTTGTTAAAATATTAAGAAGGAAATAAACCCAAAGAAGTTTAAACATACTAATTTAAAAATATGAACTAAATTTTGCAGAGACATTTCTTCATTATTTGCTCAGTTTTAGTTTGGGCTCCTTACCACCAAGTCATGAGCCGGACCCCTAACTCATTTTAAATAAATTACTGAACAAATGATAATGACTTTTGGTTTTTATCAGCATGGGCTAAATTCATGCTGGTTTTCATTAGATGAAAGGCTGTGTCACACTATGATTCCCTTGAGCCATCCAGTCCCTCAGCTATCAGCAGCACTTTAATTTTCTCTTAGAGACAGTATAATGTGAGCACTCAGCCTAGTTCACTCAGAAAATGTGGTAATTTTTCATACTTTCAAACACAGATGTTCTACCAAGTTTCATCCAGAGAGGCTAAATCTACATTTTAAAGCAAGGACACCCTGGATGTTACTTTTGAAATAACATACAACATGGCACAAAGAAATAAATGAATATAATTGTGTAACAAAAGTTATAAATCAGACCCAGGAGACAAGAATAACAAAATAAAAGTGAAAAATTCACCTTTTAATTACAGTGGTAAAGCCGCTGAGATTCTGAAAACATTCATTCGTATAATTCTGATTTATACAGTCCTTACAGGAGAATTTGCTAAACATCTCTCTTGAATATAATCTTGCAGATGGGAAAAAGTTTGTGGTTTTTTTTTTAATTCTCACAAATTATGTGATATAATGCTAAGACAACACTTACTGTCATGAACATGTTTTATCTGCAGAAATCAGATGCCAGACCTTTAAAGAAAGATATTTAGCAAAATATATTTTCTCTAAAAGGTCAATCTTAAATCTTTCTATTCTACGTTTTTCATTATCAGAACATAGTATTTTTTCCTTTTTTAGATTTAACTTATTGTCATTACGCCACAAACCTTCAAAATGTTTGTTCGTAGTCTCCAGGAAAATTTGAAAATTTCCTGAGGGTTTGTGTACTGCTAATATTGTTGTGCATTTTGAGTTCGGTAGATAAAGAAATGTCAAGCTGTTTGTATGATAGTTGTCAACAAAGCCAAGCAGGGACATGTTCCCAGGGCCCGTTTCACCATTGCCCTACAACCTGTGTGGGCAAACAGTAGGCACAGCAATTGCAGAGAGAGAGCTGGAGGTTTTTTCCCTGAAGAAAGCGATGAATTAAATAAAACCATAGGGGACAAACCTGAACTAAGGGTATTTGGGTCTCCTACTTCAGACTTGCAGGAATAGTCCTACAGATAATGAACATGCCTACCAGCTTAGGGGGTTGTGTTGAAACATCACACAGTTTGCCAATTGATGTAGACAGAGACTTAATGGGGAAGTTTGGCTCTTTAAGTTCATGTTTAGTCTCCTCAGTATTCTCCATAATGTCACTGTTAAACTTGTCACAGTTCTTTGTAGATACTTCTCTGAAATGTTGCCAGCACTTGCAAAGAGATTAGTCTCTCCTTACTCTCTGCATGAGTTTTCTTGAGAAAAACAGTTAACATATTTGCTCTTCTTTCAAGTCGATTTTATCTTGCCCTATATAGAAATATCATGAGACGTCAACAAAGGATATCTATATGCTTTATAACAAACACATATCAGTTTAATATTGTGCTTGTGAAGATATGACACTTTAGAAGTAGCAGAACTGATTCAGTTTCTCAGAAGAAAATGATTCAAGGTAGCAGGCCCTAATACATTCTTCTGTGAAGAAATACCTGCAGGCAAGGCTAATATACGGATTCCCACGTAAATCCTGACATCCTTAGGTTGGTGAGTTTGGTTTGCATGCTCTACTTAGAAGCTGGGGAATGCAGAGGAAGCTAAATTTTGATGCAATCTGGAAAACCCAGTGGGCTTCCCATTGCAGCCTTTCATTTCTCCTACACGTCCCTTGTGACATTGTGGACACCATCTTCTTCAGAAACAGTGTGCCTATCTCTGGAAGACCTGGTTACCAGAACATCCCTGGGTGTCTAATCTAAATCAGAGACTGGCCTACGGCGATCCCTTAACAGTACACATACGATGTTTAAAGCCTTACCAAGCTTGCTCTGACTATTTTCTATAAGTACAGCAGATGCAGCTAATGGCTGGTAGAATATATAGGGAAGCAGCTGATGCAATAAGATGCTTAACAGTGTTAAAGCTAGAATTACAAGTTCCTGTGCTACTTTGGTCCTACAAAACCCATATGGAAGGTTCTGTGTGGTTTTTTGGTAGGGTGGGATGGAAGAACCTTCAAATTAAGAGAAATCTAGAGGTCAAAATTACTTACGATGGATGCCATGCCAAACGTAAATGTAGAAAATATATCTAGTAACTATTTTCTCACTTTGTACATAACTTCACTTTTTATACTGAACTTTGCTGAAGCCTGTTATCATGGGTGAAAATATGTTTTATATCTTTTGAAATATGAAGATGATGGAATGTTAAGACTTTTATTGTTTATAGCAACAATTATTGCTAGTGGTTTTTCAGAGTCCTTTTAGAATATTTATTTGGCTGTGAGTAGAGGTAATAACTGAGGGAAAAAATGTCAGAGTATTCAGTTAGTCACACGAAGTGTATTTATTTTTTTCATTGAACTTAAATTGGGAAGTAAAAGAGATTAAACATCTCTGGTAAGATTTTGACTCCAACAAAGTCACTGATGTAACTTCATTACCTTCAAGACAGTACCCTGAATCTACAATGTTTGCCTGTTTACCTGTAAAGTTGATCAGTCAGAAAGAGTGGGCTGCTAATTAAAAAAACCCAAACCCACAAAAACATGAATGGGTTTTATACCTCCTTTAAGAACATGAAAACTGGAAATATGTTATGGAGTAATCTCACTTTGCAGAAGCACCATGATTTTCAGTTTTAGCTTTAGATTTTTTCAGTTTGCTTTTAAAAATGTGGGGAAAAAATGACATTTTGTAATTAGTTTAGTGTTCCCTTCATAGTTAAAACTATTGAGCTACCTGGCAGTGTACCTTGAATATAGGAAGTAAGATTATATTTTCTTTAGTATCTGTTATAATTGTTTTATTATTAGCATTCTTTTCTTGTCTGAAAATGCAGAAAATTCTAGGTGTGTTTTGGTGTGGGTTTTGTTTTTATTTTTTACTAAACTATGTTATTTAAATGCATAATTTCGCTTAAGCCTCAATGGGTTACGCTGACTTGTAAGGCTATTACTTTTCCAGTTGCAAGCAATAATGATACTGCAAAGATATTCCATTCGAGAAAATATTTAAATAAACTTTCTTCATCCAAAAATGAGATGCAGCATATTTACATTTTTATTTGATGAAGCCCTTTCCTGCTATCTTTGTTCTTAATTTGGTCTCAAAAGAATTAGTAGTAAGAGGAAAAATAGTCTGTAAATATGTATGAAATCAAATTCAGAGGGTAGGCTAAAAGGTATTGACTGCCAGCAGCGCTAAACGGCAGGAGGCAAAATTTCCTCCATAGTTTTCTTCTTGGCTGGAAACACATTGCCTTCCATCTAGATTATTTAATCCTCAAAATGCACATCAAAGCCTCTCATCGGGTGGTGTATGTCTTTATAGGCAGTTGAATGTCAAAGATCTAGCTTAAAGATTTTTGAAAAATGTAAAACATAATAGATCCCAGATAATAACACAGCAGTGAAGCTCCTGTACTATTCCTTCCAGCAAAGTACTGGTATCACAGGTTGTAGCTAATCTTTGAGGCAAAAGGAAGAGCAAATTTCCTACACGAGAATTTGTGACATCCATCCAAAGGATAGATAGAAATAAAATGATCGAGTCATGTTACTGGACTTGTATTAGCTTGTTAACAATTCCCTTCTCTCTTTACACTTGTGGCTTGCCAGAACAATACATTATGAGTTATCTCACTCCTCCAGCCCAATTAGACAGTGGAAAAATGTATGCAAAATATGTATGAAACATTTTCCTCTTGTATATTCTTAACAGGATACAGGCTTCAACACTGTCCTTCTAATTTAATTCAGTCTTTTGCAAGAGCTGATTACTGGTAAGGATTGTATCAATCCTCATGAATGATTATCTCATTCTTAGGGAGTATGTTAAAAGCATTTTAAACAATTTTGTTTTGTATTTCTGAGCTTGAATTTTACCCTGACATGAGTACATAAAATTGCCAGGCATTTGTAAGGAGCCCCACAAGGAGACTGCAGAAATGTGAAAGCTGAAGAGTGTTTTGCTTTTTTGTGTTATCCCTGTCACAGGAGCAGGGCTTACCCCACAGCAGCTGCCAAAATAGAAGGGAAAGAAATAAAGGGGAGTAAGAATTAAAAAGATCCCCTTTATTCTGCAGCGAAGCTTTCCTGTTCTTTCTCTTTACATTAGACTCTCCTTCCTTTTTATTTGTTTAAATACCAGTGATACAATATTTCCTATAGATGGCTCAGCTGTGACACAAAAAATAAGGTAGCTGTGCTGAATTCTCAGGGGTTTCATTTCCATCTGTTTAAGACAACCTTATTTTTTAAATCCTGATTAGTCTTGTTCCCATCTCTATCCATGACCTTCGCTTTCTTTTTTCTAGTTATCCTCTTCTTGAAGCACCTTTTTCTTTTCAGCGATCTTATCTCTAGTGGTGTAAAAACACTCATTTTCTGCTACCTGTAATTTCTACTTTATCACCTTTCCGTCTTTCTATTTCACATTACTGTTTTCCATAACTTTTAATTTCCAGTATATTTTAATTTCCGAGTATATTTTCATCTCTGAATTCACCATGCCCTTAGTTTCTCCCTCCTTCTATTATGTTTTAAGTAATACTCTTCTGTTAACTGCCATACTCAAACACTATTTCTATTTCTATTAAAGCAACAAAGACTTTGCCTACCTTTATATCGCATCAAAATTTGGCTGGCCTTTTGGTGGCTGTAGGGCTTTAGTGATATTTCTGAGGGAAGGTCAAAACACTTCAGAGGGAAGTATTTGACAGAGTCAAACCCCCTCTCCCTTCCTTGCCTCAATCTTAATTGCTTTCACTGTGCTGTGAGATTGTAGAAGAGCCACGTAGCCCTCCCATCGCTAGAATAGCTGCTTCTTGCCTAAGTTTTGTTACTGTTTTTTAATCCTACTTTTCCATCTGAGAAATAGTAATTTAGGAGTTAAAGAGGACTTCAAACATATCCTCACTCTGTTTCATTTTTGCATTTGTCTTCCTCTTCATTTTTACCTGTGGTTTTCAGCAGCATCTATCAGCATGCCATGTGGTGTTTCAAGAATGTCCAAGTGTATTCCAACAGTTAATGTCTGTTGGCTTCCTCTGCATAGCTTATGGGATTCGGATTGATCACCCGTTAGCCTTCCTTAACTGGATTGCTCGCTGTCTCATCTGTTCGGGCTCAGCGAATTATCCTGTTTCAATTGACTGGAGAGGTAAGACATCGTTGATGTATAGCCAAAAGTGTGGATGACTGAAATGGCAGGGCTGCAGAGGCAGCTTGGCTGCGTCCTGAGGCTCAGTGCTTGGGGCCACCTTGGGAATCTGTGCCCAACAGGTGTAACATTGTCAAGGTATGTCTTTGCTACTGCCTCTGCCTTTGCTTCTCATTTGGTAGGCAAATGAATCAGCATTCGTTCTGCTTTCAGAGTACAGACTAGTCAAACTTCATCCTCAATACACAACCTTTGACTTGAATGTGAGAGGTGCTCATTAAAGTCAAAGAATGATTTAGTGCAATATGTGGCCTTTCGCTTCTAATTGAAAACTGATCTTACGAGATGCAAAGAAGCCATAAGTTCTGTTTAACTCACTGGCTTATTTAAGATCTCAGTGCATCTTAAGAGGTGCTCAGTGCTACTCTGGGTAAGACTCTAATAGCAATATTACTTTATTGTCAAGCCAGTGCAGTTAGTGTATAAAATCAACAGCAGTGCCCAATGAACTCAACAGTTATCAAATAGTAATCCGTCTTGCAAGTAATCCTACCCTAATTATTTACAATAAAAGGAAGATATAACATCAAAGAAATGCATCACAGAAGGCAATAAGTAATTAACTAAAGATGTACTTATTTTGCATCCAAGCAATGGGGAATGTGCATTTATCACCTTGAAGCATTGCTTTTCTTTTTTTCAGTGTTCTCTTAAATATTTTTAATGGTTCCAACATATTTTTGGTTTGGTTTGGTTTTGGGTTTGTTGGGTTTTTTTCTCATTTGACTTAAAACCCCCATAGTATCATCACTGTTGGTTTGGTTTTTTTTAATGACTTTAGGAAACTCAGCAAAGCTTCCAAGAGAAAGTATAACTGACTACAAAAGTAATGTGTAAGTGTCATGGTTTAAGTTTACATTTGTTATTATTTATGCATACTGAAAAAAAGACTTTATAGTGCAAAACACATTTGTTTGACAATCTCAAGGCTATATTTATATGAATCATATTTTGATTAAATAATTTTGTGCTTTGGTTTCTTCTCTGAACACAATATCTCAGATTCATTTTAAGGACAAATAAGTTGCAAGTGGATGTATCTTTTTTATTCTTCAATGATTTTAACATGTACCAATCAAACAACCCATTGTTTATAGTAATAGCACATATATGCTCTACTGAAAACATAGTAAACAAGCTGTGTAAGAGAGTTGCTTATACTAAGCACAGTAAGCACACAGTAGGCAACTTTTTCCTACACAGCCTGGGGCTTCTTCAGAGCTCATTTTAAGTGCGTGTTTCTTGTTTCTGTACTGCTATATGGTGCTTGAGTGCCATATTATTATACTTATTTTAGATTTCAGTGAAGTTTGGAGAAAAAAAAAAGTAAAGTAATGTTGTTTTTTTTCAGGTTAAATGTTCTTAACAAGGGGAGGGGAAGAGAGAATAAGGGCGCATTGTAGAAGAAAAGAGTCCAACTAACAATTGCTTTGCTGAAATAGTTTTCTGGAGAAAAATCTGATCCAAATCAATGGCTGCACCTGCCAAGTTTGGAACATTACTTATTTAATTAAATTTATTTGATTGTAGAAGGATGCACTTGCAAGTATCTGTCTACAGTTCAGATCAGAAATCTTGGTTCTTAAATTCACATTCGCTGTTTCTTTGGATAATTGTGATTGCTTAGTCATAAAAGTAATTTTTTTAGAAAAGCCTATTTTATCCTGTTCACTAAGTGCTACATGACTAAATACAGAATAAATTTTGTAGAAGTTCATGGAAGTTTTCCCTATGAAAAGTAATTACAAAGTTGAAAGTGTAAAGCCTTAAAATACAAGAGAAAGGAAGAAAGTTTTCTATTCAATAACAAAGTGGTGTTGATTTCAGTGGGAAAATACAGCCCCTGAATCTTTTTTGTTGCATCCTCTGTGAGCAGATTTTGTAACAATTCTGTATATTCTGAAAACAGAGACTTCATGTCAGGGCGTTGTAATCTCTGGTCAGCAGAATAGTTTGTCAGGAGAGTTTTCAACTATAAAAGCATCAGTAACTCATCAGAATATTTGTTGAGCTTTTCTGACAAAAGAGGCAAGTGTCTGTCAAGAAAAATCTGGAGTTTTCCTTGACTCCCCTTAGGAACATGCAACCTAGTTCCCATAGACCAGTTCCCAAAACATTCTGTGCAAAACAGATAGACTGTTGTTCCTCTAGACTCTGGTTATTTGTAGCACACAGCAACATGACATTGCCTGTTTCTTCCCATGTGTGGAACCAAATGAGTGGCATCCACTACTGAGGCTGGAACAGACATCTCACTGAGTGTGACAAAAAGAAATTTCTAAAATAAAAATTCACAAATGGTGTCTCTGATTTGAAATCTAGCTTTATAAGCCACTAAATGCCAATAGGCTGTGAACCCATACTGGGAGGTGAGGAATAACACCTAGATACCTAGTAGATCATAACTATGCATATAAACAAACAATCCAGTTGCTTAAGTGTTATAGAAATTTAAATGCAAATAGCACTTGGTAATGATACCCTGGAGACTGATGTTGTAGTCAATTTCTGGAGGATGCAGCATTGTAAACTTAGTTTTTGCTGCTGGTTTCCTTAGAAACTGGAACAAGATATTGTTCAGGATACAAAATAATATCCTGTTTCATTGACTGAGAATCTTCAACTAAAAAGTAATTGATTTTGTGTGAGACACTGGATTGTCATGTACTCTTTCTAGGAAATATTACGGCACAAAATGTATATATGTTGAAGTGGTTTCAAATCTGCCATTTTAGTTCTAGTGATCTCACTGTGTAAGTACTAAAACTGTTGAAAAATTAACTTTTAAACCATTCAAGGGGCCAGTTGACAGTGCTTGAGAATTTTAAATAGTTTACTGATAACCTAATCACTGCCCAAGCACATCCAGTATTCTACTTCTTATCAAGAAATAAATCTTCATGTATACTTTGGCCCTGAAAGGATGCATTTAACGTGTCTAGCAAGTGAATGTGTATAAGGGACACCATAGATTAATGAATAATCCTACTTGGAATACATGATAAATACAGATTAAGAGCTACAGAGAAGTGCAAATAGTTATGCCTACAGGGAGGCATTAAGGTCACTTCAAGATTTTGTTCATGAGGAAAAGCTACAGCATTCCTGAATGAAGAGTTTCTTAAGATTGTTTGGCAAAGTTGTATTGCAAGTGGACACTGTTGCTCTCATTTATGCATATATTTGAATAGTCAAGTATATATATGAATGCTTAAAACATGTCCAAATTTGATTGCCCAAATCAAATGGGCACTGGGTTATATTTGCATGACCTTAATGTGAAAAGGTGTAAAGGTATAATGTGAATGATAATTGCATTGGTTACTTTAAGAGAAAAAGTTTCCTTGTGGATGGACAATATAGACAGAGGATACAAAGAATAAAAATTTAAAAAGAGAGAAAAGGAAATAAATTAGTATGAGCATTATTTTTATATCTCACATTTTTCTCAGTTTTGTGGAAACACTAGCATTTTGAGTTGAAGTGCTCTAATTTTTAACTTCTAACTGAACCTAGTTCTTCAAAGGTGTGAACTCTCACTTTCTGAAAATTGAGTCCATGGTAGCCTAGACTGGGCACCCAGAAAATAAGTTGAGGTTTTTTTAAATAAAGGTCTGTGTTGTAAAACAGATTCTATGGAATACATGTTTCTTTTTCCCACTTCAGACTTTCAAAAATGTTTTAATAATACCCTATGCATTCATTATATATTTTTACAAATCCTTTCAGTGATATTGCTAGTGACCACATATAGCTTTCTAGTCAAATTTCTAAAGAGTTCTTTGTTAAAAGAATGTTCTTGATTTTTTATATACTTAATAAGTGATACATTTCTGTTTTGTCTGTTCTCAATAAAAGAGATACAAGACAGTTATTGTTGGCAAAATGAAATTCCATGCTTCATATAAATGTTTTTATCACTGTGTTT
The DNA here is from genome assembly GCA_028020825.1 of Podargus strigoides. Taxonomy (NCBI): domain Eukaryota; kingdom Metazoa; phylum Chordata; class Aves; order Caprimulgiformes; family Podargidae; genus Podargus; species Podargus strigoides. Next base: position 14,622,832 of record CM051627.1, on the reverse strand, counting down.
TTGTGGAAATCATTATTTTATGGATGTTAAATACAGATGAAAGATTATTCACAATTCATTCGGCAAAATAGGATTTTATAAAAGACACTTCAAATTTTCTTTTAATATATTACAGTTTATCTTTTGTTTATGTGAACACACTTTCATGTCAGCTCAGAACAGTGTATCTTTCCCCTTTCTCTCTCTAAGCATATGTCGCTGTTATCAAAGAATATTCCTTTTTTTTAGCTCAAATGTTCTCTACACCCGGAAGTTCATTGTCCAACAGTTTTCTTACAAGGACATTGCAAAGGAATCAATAAGCTACAAATACACTAATATACATTCAGATGCTGTTCAAGTATTAATGTTATGGCAAGGAAAAGTTGGAGCATTCATGAATTTAAATATTTTTCATATAAACTATGTAAATATAATGATTAACAATCAGCTACATTCACTATTCAGGACATGCAATGTAGCATTTTCCTAATTACACTTACCAGTGTGGGAGGATATGACTGCAGAGGAAGATTAAACTATTTGTATTTATTCAGTGTTGCTTTATAGCATTAACCAGGAAACTCACTTTTGCAGTATTGAATGCAAGAATCTAGAATAACCTGAAGAATTTTATTAGGGTGGCAGCAGCTTAGTTAGGGATGGTAGGCTCAACTCAGTCTGCATCAGCAGTCATTTTAGCTACCTCTCCCATCTATTGATAGGGTGATTTAAAACACAGGCAAAATTACTGCTTAATATTATGGCTTTACCTAAAGCTCTTCAAGTAAACCAAGCAAACAAAAACAACCCCACCTGGCAGGCAGGCTTCTATTCATGTTTTATTAAAATAAACAAGTAGTTTGCAGGCAGTGGAACTAATGAAACCTGGTGTGCTGTAGCTCTGCATCTAATGATAAGATTCTGTGAAGACTAATAAAACGCAACTCAAACCGAAGATTTCCCTGAAATAAGGACATGTGTAATGTCCCTTCTGTCCTGTGGAATCTCTGGTGCCTATGGAAAGATGAGGTCATTTTGCAGTCTTTCCCAGAGCAGATGGCCTAATTGTGGGGGTTTTTTTTCTTATTCTTCTAACAGCAGCCTATTCACACAGCTTAGTATCTTTATAGCTATGTCAGATTTTGTGGAAATAGGAAAAAAGGTTGACAAGTTACTGGGAACAGGAAGATTATGTAAACAGAGGAGTGTTCCTTTACCCTGCCTGCTTATAAAACAAGGTCACAAATTTGGGATGATGGTTCTGGTAGGACTTGGTGAGAATACCTGTTTGACTTTTTAGTAAGGACTACTAAATATTTATCTAGTAGTTTATTCTAGTCTTGAGTTTGGTTGTATGTGTTGACTCAAACCTTCTTGAAGGTAATGTACTAGAGAGCTCATGTATCAAAACCTTAACTGTGGCTTTAAAGACATTTTCTGTCTGTTAATTTTGGTTAGTCGCAAGTTGGACTGGAGAGAAGAAGGATAGGGGATTTCTCGTTTTTTTTTTTATTATTCTGCTTTACTTCCACTTGTTATGCAAGGAAAAAAATATACATCCTGCCCTGTGACTTGTTCTCAAAGCTACTTCTGTAGCTCATCGGACACCATTCAGCATTTCATCACTTGAAGCTGGACAAAGAAGATGTCACAAGTGGAATTAATCACTTCTGGCCTAAATGAGTTTTAACTCCATGTCTATGCCAAGTCACAGTGAGAGAAGCCTGTCAAGGTACAGAGCATCAATTCTTTACCTTCAAGAGTATTATCGTGTGAAAATCTGGCAGTCTGTTAAGGAAAAGCCTGTTTTTACATCTCTATCTGAAGTTTCAAAGCAAAAGGACTGCTACAGACTGAACCGTACCACCAGAGACATTTCTTTTCTCTGTCTTTCCAGTCTGGTGAACTACCTCTTTTTTATATATATTTTTTTTCCCCCCTCTTTTTCTTTTTTTTTCGTGAGACTGGGTTCCTGTGCAGATGAATTACAGGAGGTTTACCTGATGAGAAGTCGCTGCAAGAAAAAAGCTTGTAGCTGAGCTCTTTGCACCAGAAATACTTACAGATACCTGTCAAAATGTGGATTTGTGGGGGAACGAAAAAAGGGAGAGCTAACAGCTCCCACTGCACTACTGCAATTCGCTTTATTGCTTAACAGCTCTCTTGCAGCTCTGTGCTGTCTACCTGGCTCAGGGCTGGCCCTACTGTCAGCCAAAACTTAATGGGCCATTGAAATAATTTGTAGGAATCACTTAAATAATAAGATTATATCCTCACATATGTATTTGGAGAGTGCATTTAAAAATATTCCTTGCAGTAGTCTCCAAAACAGTCTTACTTTGAGGAATATGAATCCCAGATTTCCTGCCAGGACAGAACATTGCAATAACAGGCCAACTGAGCTGTTGGTAAACTTATGCTAAGGCCTCCACCTGAGTGCTAGGTGTTTGACTGAGGCTGCAGAAAAGAATCTGCTTTCTTTGCTGTATCCTGGAATATTTTTCTCTTTAGGCCTGCATGGCTCTTTTCCTGGAGGAGAGGAGGGTAGAGGGAAGTTTGAGGGAGTTTGTAAACATGTGACATATTTGATTCTGAATTTCCTATTTATTTTAGATATTTTAACACCTCCTGTAGTATTTTAATGTAGGGTCTTTTCCCCTGAAGTTACAGACTGGTTTTGATATGGCTCTTTATTAACTGCTTTCATAGATCTCTTCTGCATAAATAAAAAGAGAAATACCTTCAAATGTACCTCTCACTCCATCTACCTTACTTTATCTCCTGATATAGTGATGGCATGTTGATTTCTTTTTTTGGCCTCAGGGTTCTGCAGCTCTTCTCAACTCCTGTTTTTTCCTAATCATGTCTATGTAATGCTATACTTTGCAGGTCAACTGTCTACCAGGCCTGTGCTATATAATGTGCATCTACCTCTACTGAAGTTTCATGCTCAATTTGCTGAACAGTCTGTTCTTGCATTTCTCACTGCATATCTCGAGTCCTCCCTAATCTTTCAAAGTCATTCACCAATGTAACTCTTCTGGGCAGGCTGTCTGAACATGAAAATACACACTTGTTACCCTGAAAGTCTTCTTTAGCTTTCTGATAGCCACTGACTTTAAAGGACTGTTCTTCCCAATTTCACTGAATTTTCTTGGTTTCTGTCCTTGCTCTTAATGCTGCACCCTCTCCCCTCCATCCTCGTTTCTCTGTAACATCTGCTGATCCTGGAAAAAGTAAACATCATTCCCATTTGACAATGCTTCTTCTTACTCTTCTTTAAAAATATATTAAAGTTTTGCCCATTTTCCAGTCAGATAAGTTATCCTTATCTATAAGCAGACAGTGAGCCTTATATCCCGTATTTTTTCTTATTCAAGACCCTTGTTGAAGCAAACCATTCTACAGCAAATTAAATCATCCTCCAAAGTCTGCTAAGACATGGTTAATGTGCATCACTTGAGTTTTCTCAGACAGCAGGGAGTAGTCAGACCACAAAGTAAAATCCTCCATATACTCTGTAATAAATCAAGTTAATGTAACACCTCAGACCTACAAAACCTGAATTTCCTGTTCCACTTCTAGGAGAAAAGCTCACCTGAGAGCAAGCTAGGTAGCCCCTTACTAACTAGCAGGAAGACCACTGCAAACCCAAACCTAACAGAGGTGAGGGCTGTTCAACAAAGGACAAGCTAAGCCCCCTATCTCAACCCTGCCACATCACTTGCCTTAAATAGACAGCAGTATTCTTTATACTTCAGCTGCAAGTTCTGTATTACAACTATTTTGGATGTCCTCTTCTTTTTCTCAAAACAAACTCCAGATTCCTAGATAGTTTTGTTTTCTTATATTTAATGATGAGGAAGGGGAAAACACTTGGTTATTACAGTTGCAGTTGCTATATATGTGTAGCTATTTTTAGTGCAGCTGATTCACTTGTGTGTAGCACCCAAGATTAAATTCCATGGGGAATTGTGGATTTTCAGTCACGTACAACATTTTTTATTTAGAGTTGATACCAAAAAGAATTGTCATTTTCTTTGTGCCTTTTAATTCTGTGCAGCTAAAATTTACATAGGTGCAACCTTCTAAGAAGGCTGACATAAAAGGGTGAAGTCTCAATGAGGTGAACAGGGAATTGCATTAATGAATCCTATTACTAATAATGGGAGTTGTATTCCTTTTCCCTACATAGTCTGTTGAAAATTGTATCCCTAAAGAAGTTGACAACAAATATGCTTTCCCTGTTTAAGTTGCAAAGCACACTAACATCAAGGTCACTTGCTCCATTTGACGGAAGAAAAAAAAAGCACTATATAAAATATGGATAGAGTGTCAATCAAAACTAGTTTTACAGTATACACTATGGTAATGTGAGTCATATTGCTTTTTTATTTTTAAACACAACTAGATATGGTAGTTTGGCAGCAATGTTTTTACAAAGACAGCGCCTTCAAACTCTTTCATAGCAAGACTGGAAATCCTGCCAGGTAAAAAAAAAAAAAAAAAGTTATTGAAAACCTTTCTTCCCTTATAGGCCCATTTTGACAGGAAATCTTTGAGAGGCAGCAGCAATGAAGTGCCCAGAGATTTCATCTGTCTTCTTTTGCTTCAGGAAATGCTGAGCACAGGCTCCCCTATTAGGCAAAATACACGAAGTACCAAATCCCCTTAACAATCATCTTCAGTCTGCTCCTAGGTTGACAGCTTTCTGTGTCCTAGTCTGTCAAACAGGGCCTGTTACTGAGACTCATAGTGCTGGGACCAATGTGAAAGTTTTTGACAGTGCTTTGAGGGAAAAAACACATTGTCAATGCTTACAAGTTACCTTGTCCAATCAGTTTTGGAGGGACTTAATCAGAATAAAATATATCTTACTGGAAGTACATTCATTCACAGTGATTTTTCTTCTACTCCATAGCACTGACATAAAGATTCAGTTTGAAGGTACTGTCTATCATTCTGTATGATTTGGTAAAATTTGGCAAATATTATCTGCTGCATTACAATATCCAATAGTATTTTTTGTTTGTTTTTGACAGATGCCAAATTTGAAATTTAAATAATGTTTTAAGAATGAAAATGACAGCTTGCAGTAATTGTGCAGGTGTCCAAGCAGATGTACTTCCAAAAATAATTAGACAAAATATGTATGGATTGCAGGAAATATGAAAAAAATGACATCAAATTTTCATGAGTAGACTCTGTATATCTTTCAGCATTTTAGCTACTTTAAAACTATTAATTATTAGGAAACTTTCATACACTTATGAATGCACATCAAATGTAAACCTGTTTAAACCAAAAAAGCCAATCTTGTCTTTGAACATGGAGTGGGGAGTGGGGGGTGGAAAGTAGAGATGTCTTAAACTAGTATACTCTTAAGGAGTTTTCTTGAGGAATTTTGTCAACCAGGCAAGTAATAAAGAGAGGTATGTAAGAAACAGTCCAAAACATGGATTTTGCCCTCAAACTATTATTTAGCACAGTGATTTCAGTGACTTTGCTCGGTGTATTCATGATTTATACTAGAGGTGGTGAAAACAGAAAGGGAAATGGAGTATGTGTATTTATTTCCAATCAGCTGTATGCATTTCACTGAGTGTAGAGGTTAATGTAGGTGGGAAAGCTGATTTTTGAAGTTTTTCTTGCTTGAAATGGGGATTGTGTGTGTCTTTACTGCCTCACAAGAAAATTCATTCCAGGAGTAACCCTAGATATTAAACATTCTGCCTCTCTTTTGATCTAATGCTTCACTTCAGAGTCAGCACAACAAAAGCTGGATGCTGCAGACGCTGAAAAACTGGCAAGTGACTTAGTAAAGGCAGAAAACAAAAATGCTAAAAATAGCACCCTAAATTCTCTTTTCTTATCTCAGTGGTTAAATCGTTATTGAATAAAATAAACAAGCAATCTTAAATATAAAGTTTGGAAATCAGGACTCTCACTCATCACATGAATATAACTACCTGTCTTTACCTGTTTGAATTTAAAATCTTGTTCTTTCCATTCTGTGTCTATGGCCCAAATAATCTCAGTTTCTTTTCCCAATACAGTGATGCAGCTTTAACAGAAGTTATTGCTGATATCTCATGATCAAGCAGGCTGTGGCATAATGTGTGTCACTTGGGAAATAGAAGATATGATCCTGAGTATGCTAAAGCAGAAGAAGGAATTTAATCTGTGTTTCTAATTTGCTGGCCAGCATCTCTAATCACCAAGCTATCACATCAAGTAGTAGGCAGACCCTCTTCCTACATAAGTTATCTAAAAAGAAAGTTGTTCTCTCACCCTCTCTCCTTATGGAGCATATAAGTAATTTTAACAACTAATCAAGGAACACAAAAGTAAGTAAAAAAGACCCAATCCACACCGTAGATTCCTTCTCCCTTCTCTTCCCTCTCTCCCGTCAGTTGTTTAAAAGCAAAACCATTCTGGAGAGAGTTCTGCTATATTTGAGTTGAACAAAGACACACCCGTGCAGTAAGGCATAGAGGATAAGATTTGTTCTCCAGCTTTTTCCCTTAGGACTGAATCCCACTCAGCTGAAGTAAATGAGAAGTTTGCTATTGTCCATGGAGGTCACTGGAGCACTCGCGTAGAACAGTAACAGGGTGGGAGGAGGAAAGATGTGGTGATTGCAGCATTGCTGGGGTATACTGCTGGCCATTCAAGTGAGAGAAGGAAGGGAGCCCACTGTTTATTCTCCTTTATCTTCCTTTTCCTTCCTTACTTGGATTAGTAGTAGTAAAGATTTGTTAGTCATTTTGGCCATCCTCCAGCCCATTTCCTACAGCAGTTCCGTCAGATTTTTTTTCAAGTCTGTTATCTTAAGCTATGGGACATCTGACATACTGCTTGGCAAAGGATTCCACAGTTAATCAGCACCAGGTTCAGCACTGCGTTTTGGTGTTGGGTTGGGGACCTGTGGGGTTTTTTTTCAATTTTACTTATTTAAGTCTCAAAACCAGAAGCAATTAATCTTCTTACTTTTGGTACTAGTGGTATGTGAATTCCTTGTTAATCTTCCAGGCATATTTTTAATAAATTCTTTCACAAATGCACCTCTGATTTGTTTGACTTCAACCTGGAACAAAACTGTGTGTAAAACTGCCACAATGGCAGTATTTATATCCTTACTTCTTCCTACATCTCAGCGGGGCAAACTGCCATCCAGATTGTTCTGTGGAGGAAGTTTCCTGTTTCCTCATTGTTTAAATATACAAAGTTAAATAGTATAGAAAACTTTAAATGTAAAACTTCACATTCTCTTCCATCACAGTATATTTGTTTGTGTAAGAGTCTTGGCTTGAGCATTTTAGTTTTTACTTTCTGCGCCTTTTATCTCTTTCCATATGCATCATAATTCCTTTTTCTCCAGTCTATTGGTTTTCAAGGAAACTCTTTAATGTGATGTGTTTATATGTGTTTCCATTGTATCTTCTATTTTATTTACACATTTTAGATCAAATGTTTTAATTAACTTAAAAAGAATGATAATGCAACTGTACTAATGCAGACTGCACATTGCAAAAACAATATTTGTGCTTCCTTTTTCATTGTGTCTGTAATGGGATGGGTCATTTTTTACCACCACAAAAGAATCTATGGGAAAGCTTTCAAAGAGTGGAAAAGCTAAACAAAGATTTGGGGGCATTTGGACATGTCCCTCCTCCCTCTTCAGTTCTAGGAGATATGCTTTTGAAACTGTGAAGATGTGAAACAAATCTTATGACAGATGCTATCATTCCTAGTTGAGCTGAGTCATTTTCAGTCCACTAACTTAAATGGTTTTTGGATTAGGCCCTAAAGAAAAGGATGTCATCTCTGAGATGTGAAATGGTTCTTCACAACATCCAAGGATAAGTATTGCAAACAGAATTGATTTCATACAGAATCTTTCTTTTCTCATTACAATGGATTTAGCTAAACTGTCAGAAAATGTCAGATCTTCTATTTGTGCCCTACAGGACTTTTTTTTTTTTTTGCAGTATGTTATTCCTTTTTTAACAATTTCTCCTTGCTGCAACACCTAGCATTTTGCTAAAATTTTAGGTACTTTCACTAATATCTTTGACCTCTGCAAACACCAGCTGCCTTCTCATTATTTCCAAATAATACACTACTTCCAGAAAACTCCTTTCTATGTTCTGAAATAGACTTGCAAGTGCATGTTAAAGGGACAGTTTTACTGTAATCCTCAACAATTCTAACCGATGAGGTATTCCATCAAATTGATCTGGTATCCAGGTAAATAAAGTTCACAGATACCAACTGTTCCTCGCTCATGTTAAAAGGACTTTAGTGCCACAAGAGGACTCTGAGCATCGCTGTTATTCATTCAGCTGCAGACTTCTCCGCAAACAAAGGTAGGAACCTTTGTCACTGCTCCCTCTACACCAGTCAGCTATTTATTCTTTCTTCCTTCTATCCTACACCTCTCTTGCCACAATATACAGGATGTCCTTGTTGCAGAAACCTAAATAATGAAATGCTTTTTGAAACCTGTACTAAAATAGTGCTGGTGGCACAGTATCAACTTTGAAGTGGGTGAGCATGGCTTGAAAAAGCAAGAGACTTCAGTCAGTGGTATGCATATATAATAGTGTTTTCTGTGCAGAAGCAGCTGGCAGCAGGATAATCCAGGAGGATAATGCAGCTGCAGAAATAGGAGAAAGAATCAGTCCAGACAGAATCTCTCTCTGCTTCTCAATCTTATGAAAAATTATTTAGGTTCTCTGGGGTTTTGAAGATGAAAATGTCGCCTTGTTTGCTAAGGAGAGATGAGATTTTCCCGCTGTTGATTAAAAGTTGGAGCAAAAGAATATTAAATGAATGGATACATGCAGAATGAATCAATAAGTTTTTCAGTTCTCTACCAATGACTGGGAAAGGAGGAGGGAAACTACACTGTGAAATAATGCTTTAATTGAAATACTAATTTATGTTTTTCTTGAAATGACAAATTCTGCCAGAAAATTGTGAAACTTACTTTTTATATGCACAGAAAAAATTAATCATTTGGGTAATACAGATGGGTTCCTTATAAAGCACCTCCACTGAATTCTTGATGGTTTTATTTTCTGTGATAAGTTGGTGTTAAAAAATAGTAAGTAACAAAGAAATACTGGTAATTTTTTTTCTTCTGTTGGGTGGGTTCTCCTATTCTGGTGCAAGTTCCCTTCTTTCACTTTTTCTGCTGTTTCAGCTCGCTTAATGCAAGATCTGATTAGCTATCCCCAAGAGTCTTGCCACTGATTTCAGTGAGACAGGATTTAATTCTTATTTCTGTTACTCATGGGTTCATGAGTCTTTGCCTTCTGCCTATTTTCCCTTATTTTGGTGGCAGGCCTGCTGTGATCTAGAATCATTAAGCCTTTTTCTCTTCCTGCTATGTTTTGTAGATGATTGATTGTATCTTGTTGGTGTTAAAGCTGAGGATTACTGACATTGTCATTTGTACCCTTCCATTACTACTGTTCAGTATTTCATCTGTGGGAAACTGACTTGAACTTAAATGTTTAATGTGTCAGCTGCTTCTTAATTAAAATAGGTGTTCAAAGCCATCAGGTAACATAAAAATATCAGGTAAAGATATTTTAGTATATTGATATATTAAGATTGTTAGTTCAGCATTGAAAGAAAGAATGACAAGATTTCTCATCCTTATGGGACAGCTTCCAGATGGGATACGTCACCCATAAGAAAACAAACATAGCTATGCTAAAGAAATACTCATTAGTTGCATATCAGTCTGGCATTTAACTAGCTTGGGGCACCACTGTATGCAATGTAGGAAGGCTCTCTATCCAGCACTGTGTTTAGTACCATGCTCAAGTTTTTATAACTGTTAATCTTGTGCTTTGTGACATTTGAAACTTGTAGTCTGGAGAGAAACAAGCTCTGGGTCTGGCTTTTGAGTAGAAGCTCTTAGGATGAGGTATTGCCTCACTAGGAACTTGCCCCCAGCAACTCTTTTTTCTCGTTTTTCTGCCAAAAAAAAATTTATTTTTTTTTTTTTTAAGTACAAGTGAGTAAATCTTTGTGCTACTCTATAGACACTATACAAAGGTACAGGAGTATAAAAGAGGAGAATTGGGGTGAACTGTGTAGTCTACACAGATTTTCAGTCTGATGGAGCTCAAAGATTTCATGAAAGCATTGTGTTTTCTTGAACCTGCAGTAGGCACCCTTAATGCTTTTGAATCAGTTAAAATCTGGAATGTGGAATATTTGTCAGTCAACTACATAGCAAAACATAATCATATTTTTCACTTTCTATTTTACATTATCATAGCTATTTACAAATTTCCTGAGAAGAAACTGAATTAATTTATATGCAGATGTTTTTGTTTATTATCTTCTGATTGTGTCTTCATGCCAAACTCCACAACTGACTTGTGGCAAATGCTTCATGGTGTTTGGAGATCCATCCTCTTCTCAAGTTCTCTTGGAGGCCAGATTCACTCTTAACAACGGTGAGCTCAGGCCTTGTCTGTGGGAAAGAGAATATTGAATTGAAATCTCAATAACTGTAGATTTGGCAAGTCCAATAGTAAATTTTCTTTGCGTATCTGGAAAGAAAATAGGAAAAAGATATATATCTAAAGCCCCATCTCCAATGTCTTTATCTTGTATAGATGTAGTTTTTCTTGTCCCGGTAAAGAAACCATTGGAAGATTGCCATTTTAATTAGGTTCAGTCTACCCAAAAATTTAAAAAAAAAAAGAAAAAAGGAGAAATAAAAGAACTGCAATCTGCCGTTGAGACAGAGACTTGCCAATATCATTAAAGAATGCTATGATATTTAGCTTATACAAACTATGCAATGACAGAAATACATATAAAGATGTAAGATACTTTGAATTAATAAAAATAAAGGTTATTAGTCTGGACATAGAGGCGAAAAGCAGCACAGGCAGTCAGAAGTTTTGCTTTTATATGATTATATAGCTAGAAAAAATACTAAAGTCATAATAACCCCACAGAGAAGTGCAGCCAATGTATCTACAAAAATCAGATCTTCTTTAGAAACTGTGGTGGGTTGATCTTGGCTGGGTGTCAGATGCCCGCCCAGCCACTCCCTCACTGCTCCTCCTCAACAGAACGGGGGAGAAAATCAGATGGAAAACCTCAGGCTATGCTGGTGTGACCAAGGATGCAGAGAAATACCTGCTCCCCTGTGGTGTCTCCATGGGCTGCAGGGAGGTCTCTGCTGTGGCGCCCGGAGCTCTTCCCCTTCCTCCTGCTCTGACCTGGGTGCTTGCAGGGCTCTTTCTCACACCTTTTTCCTCATTCTCCTGTGCAGCATTTTGCCCTTTCTTAATTATATATTCACAGAGGTGCCACCAGCTCTGCTGATGGGCTCAGCCGTGTGCTGTGGTGGGTGCGTTGCAGAGCCGGCTGGAACCAGCTGGGACCGGTTGGAACTAGCCCTGTATGGCACAGAGCAGCCTCAAACTCTCCTCACAGAGACTTCTGCAGCCCCCACTGCTGCCAGCTGCACACAAACACCTGATACACGAGCCCAAACCAAAAAAAAAAGAGTTTAATGAAAGCTTGAGAAAGCTCAAAGGTGATTCTAAACCTTCCAACTCTACTTTCATAAATAGTTTGCTTCCTTTTTACAAGTGGGTTAAGAGTTCCTCTTTCAAATTTCCCAGATGTTTGAAGGAATTCAAGGCAGCCTATTACTGTCATACCACGTGGGGTCTGGCGTCCCTCAGAACTGCACAGGTTATGTTTTAAGAGGTGCAGCATATGGGTGTTCAAACCTTAGATCTCAAAAGCTATTTTGAAGGTATTGATTTTTTTCATTTCTATATATTGATTTCTAGAAATTGAGACTGCTTTAAAAAGAAGGGAGTTTTCGACTCGGTGGTGGATCTTTACCTGTAATCTCTGAATCTTAAAAATACCACTACTCTCACTATTTTTAAGGGCTAAATCCAAAGATATTCACACATCTCAGTTTTGCTTAAATTCATCGTATCAGTGCCCCTTCCACCCTAAAGCTGCAGCTCACCATGGTGACTGCGTTTCTGCTGGTGGCAGTAACTCCTGGCTTGCTAGATGGCCAGGCGTTGCTGAGAGGATGCATTCCCTTGCCTGTTCTGCCCCTGGGGTTTGATTTATTGAAAGCTTGAAGAACACAACATTCCCAGAGGATTGGCTTCCTTCCTTTTCTGTATCTTTTGAAAGTTGTAGTAGCCTCACCTGCGACATGCAGGACTCCAGGACATCCATGTTCAAAACCCTGCTTTGCCTGAACTGGACAAGGGCTTTTATTAGTTACAAATTACCTGAAAGTCCTTTATATTTAGCTGTTGAGGATGCTCATTGTGAAGCTGCAGTCCTGAATTCAAATACTTCCTTCAAGTGTGGTGTGGAAGAGTTTTTATTCGAGATCTCCCAGGAAATGGTCTACTCATTACATTTCAGAGTTTAAAAAGAGAGACAGTAGGGTTTGGTTCTTTTTTTTTTTTATTCCCTTTGGTTCCCAACCCCCCTCTGTATTTGTGAGAAGAAAAAAACCACATCCTAGCTTCAACCTATGTCACTCATGTATTCATTACTTCAAATGGTGAGTTGAGTCATCATTGCTAATTTGGAGTTAATGGTTTAATTCCTTGAGAAGGACTAAGCTCACTTTTCCGTATTTTCTGTCATCTCATATAAGTGTCTCTATGAGTTTTGTCATGCTTTCTAGGTTCTCTGTGATATTTTCTGGATATTGAGTCCATTTTTAATGCTTAGTTGTCAAGTTACCAACAATATTTAGAGTTATGATGCCTAAATCCCTTTTGTGGATTGAATCCTTCCTGGATGCTTTTTAAGAAGAATAGTGTACAATTATTTGCTAGAGTGAAAGAATGATCACATAGAAACTCATTAGTTAGATGCTGACTATGAAATGAACATATTCTGAATCCATTTTTTCTGGGCCAAAGGTTGTGAACATAAATAGAAAATTCTCTATATCATCTGACTCAGAACCTACTAAATCAATAAAAGCTGCAAATGCAGAGTAGCAAAGAAAACTCCAGAATTAGCTTCTCAAAAACTTTTCCTCACGCTGCAAGATTAGAAAAGGGGTAATGGTAAAAATTAGAAAGTTCAGCTTTTGTGCCTAAGTGTCACCTGGAACCCCAGGTTAAATATTAAGTCTGCAATTCCAGCATAAAGAAGTAGCTTCTCATGAATAAGCAGGAAAGCTATGATTCTATAGCACTTTGACTGCTTCTTTGATAGATTAATGAACTGCTTTCCTGTAAGCAGATATTCAGTGTCCCTGCCTGGCAATAACATCTGTCTAGCATGTAGATGGTGGTATGGCATATTAAAGGCTAAGGATTAAGCATTCATTAAAGGATGAATCATATTCATTATGGTCTCTTTCCGTAGAACAGCCCTGTCTGCTACAAACGCAAATAATCTCTATGATGAATAAACAGAAGATGTCTTACTGAAGTAATACCCTACTTGGTTATTTCCATAGGAATTCATTTGCTTTATTGTTCTATGTTCTTCTCCCAGTCAGATATTGTTTTGCAGTATTCTCGTTCTTGCAGTAACATCTCTTTAAGCGATACTTCCACAGTCAAGACTTCCCTAGCACTCCTCTTTTCAAAAGCTGTGTGTAATCCTCTTCCATAATATGACTTTTCTTAGTTGACTTCAGTTTCTATGTTATCATCTACCTATCAAACTTCACTTTCCTTAGCTTATTTTTGATATAACAATGTCACAATTTATGAGAGATAACGGTGTAAAAACATTCAAGTTATCTTGATCTCTGTATTAATTCCTGCTTTCAATTTCTAACTAAAACTTTTATTAGATCAGTTGGAAAGTTGTGACAGTATAGAAACATTTACAGATAGTATGAACCACAGAACACACCTGTAACCATCCTTTTTGCAGAGGACTCCACAGAGTAGAATAGTTCCTTGGAAATCCTTGGAAACTTACTAAATGGAATCAAGAAATTTATAATTTTTGTATTTGACTTTTTTCTTGCAAAACCAAAACTATTGGTACCAGCTGAAAAATTCAGTTAGAAACATACGTAAATCGAGTCCCTAAATGCTTTTTTCTCCCCCACTCATTTTCTACTGTCAGTTTTGAAACAGACACAAGGAATTTTATTTATTAATTTGATTGATTGATCAAGGTGTTGGCATGGTTGAAGTTTTTGATCTATCATAAATTCTTGCTTCCAAATAGTAAACTATTTTATATGGAGCTTTTAATAGAAACTCTAGTAGAGTATTATAGATTGAAGGACTGCCTATTATTTCAAAAGTTGCCCTGTAACTAAACCCCTTTTATTTTTGACTGCAGAGGATGACACAGTAAACATTCTTATTGAGTCATAGAATTGAGGTTCTAAAGTGAACAGTGAGAACACAGTGCATATATCCTCAGCTAGTCTCTGTGCTTAATAGAAATGGGTCAGGAAACAAACCGTTAGGAAAGCAGATGCCCTAGGCAGCCAGGGCAATATGTACTGTCATTTAGAATAAGTCACTTCTGCTGTAGATAAAAGGTGTGAAGGACCATCAGTAGATAACGCCCATTATTCTCTCAGAAGTGTTGCTTGCATTTAAGAAGTCTGTCAAATCCTTTAGATTTCTTATAGTATAGCAGACAATACACAGTTATAAATACGGTATTTGGAAGGAAAGTTCTTCCAAAGGGAAAACTTGCTTATTAGATTATGATGTGACCAGGCAGAAAAAGAACTTCAGATTTTAATGTATTCAGAGTATGGAATGGATTTGATTGCTGAAAATATTTAAGAGAAGAAAAAAATAGAATAGAATAGAATGTTTAAAAATGAGAAAAATTATTATATAGCTTTTAATCAGATTTGTTTGGTTCTAGAGTGGCTAAAAAATTAAATTGGCTGTAGTTTTGTGGAAAAAAGTTCCCATATAAACTGAAATGTGCATGTCCTACATAAGGAGGCACAGGGAGTCAAGAAGTGCCAAAAAAAATCTGGTTTTGGCACTTCAAAAGGTATGGAAAATTAAACATGTATGTAGACAGTGGACAGTGTGGAATAGTTCACAAGTTTCTGATGTCTCTTAGTTGTGTCTTAATTAAGCACTAGTGTGTCCTTTTAAGCATTAATAAATGAAAAATGAGCATCAAGCACTAACTTTATTTTCCTTTGGTGGGTGTTGCAAGCATGAGATGGACCTGCACAATGAAAGGAAGTGTATAAGCTGCAGAAACCTACTGCTGAGAGCAATGACTGTGGGAGAAACAGACCTCCAGTAGAGGTCAGAGAAGGAGTTGCAATAATTTCAGAGCTACATTTTCATTTTTCCCAGATTCAACAGTGTTGAGATCTAGGATTCTACTTTGGGACCAACTCTAAGATAAAAAGGCTGTCAGTTTTGTAGTACCATCCATGGAGGTATTTAAAAGATGTGTAGGGACATGGTTTAGCGGTGAATAGGCAATACAAGTTTAAAGGTTGGAATTGATGATCTTGGAGATCTTCTCCAACCAAGGCTATTCTATGATTCTGTGACACACACAGAAAAGACAGGAGTCTGCTGCTGCATCATTAGCATTTAAAATATTTAATTTCCCAAGCTTCCTTTCTCCCATCCCTTCCGTATCTTGTATCCTTTGGAGCCCTCTCTAAATGCATGTATTCACAACACCATCACAACAGCGTCTGACTGCCTTGATGTCTTCCCTCCAGCCGTAGGAGTGCACAAGTGTTTTCTTCATTTGGCTGATGTGGTGCTTGGCAGGAGATGCTGCAGTTACAAGGCCTGTAGTTTGTAATAGGAATGAATGAGGAGATGAAATCAGCTGAGCAGTCATCTGTCACACATCTAGTAGACTATGAAGTACTCTGTTTATTTTCCTTCCTATGAAAATGATAGGCAACGATACTTCATTTTACTAATATGACTAATTTTTTTAAGTACAGGGTACTTGAGGTGAAAGGAACACTGTCATGACATCACTAAAATTGGCAGCTGCCAACAGGCCTTGTTGTTGCTCTAAGAATTGCAGTTCTGCTCTGATGGGTACAGATTCTTTCTCTTCTCCCACTGAGATGAATACTGTAGCAATTTCACAGTTTTTCACTATATGCCAGTGTGTGGTTAGTGTTTCCATTTTCTTTGCTCTTCATTCTCTTCTTAATTGTATTTTTCTGTTTCCTTTTCTTTCATTTTTATTATAGGCAGACCTAGTATCATCATCCATAGTTAAGATTGCCTAATAGTTTCTATTATAAGATTTAGTTTTCAATTGCATGTAAATTTGCTAACATTTAAGAGTTTAGGCATAAGTGTTTCACAGAGGTCTCTGTCTCAGAGTGCTGGTGGCTGAAAGATGCAGCTAAGACAATCTCAGCAGCAGTGTTAGCAGTGTTAGGGGAAGAGGTTTTTTTTAAGTGGTCCTAAGATTCAACTGGGAAGGTATGGTATCACCATACTTCAGAGAAAACATGCAAAAATACTGCTACCTTTGTGTCAAGAAGCACTTTCTTCATCTCCACAATTAGTATTCATTGAAACTCGGCTCTGTAAAAAATTTCAGTTCTTACATGTTATGTAGAGAATTTTGAGGAATTTAGCTGTTAATTCACTGAAGATTTCCTCTAGATTGTGAGTGCTTATCATCTTAAAAATCATCTATGCAGACTATATGTCAAACGTGTCGTTCCCCCTACTGAGAATGGACACAACCCAGGAATGAGGAGGATGAAGGCCATGCAAGTCACTCTAGTAGTGGGTTTTTTTCTGATTTTAAGGAAATGTTTAATTTTTCAAGTTTCTTCACCTTTTACAATGTTTTTGCATTTTGATACATAAAAGGAGTAAGATAAACTAAGCTCTGAATTTGAGTACTGGGTTTGTGGACAGTGTTTTTCATTGCAAAATATCTACAGAAAAATTTCCATTCATCCATACATGCCCCAGTTCCCTGGAAAGCAAAATATGTGTTTAGAGTTTGCTCATAGCAGTATCTTTGATTCATCCTGGACTAAAGGAACTGATCTCTATAGGCCTTCAAAGCTGAACCAGGCAAGTTCTGGGATCTCAGTTCATGTGGGTGCTGTAGGTCCTGGCTCAGGTGTTGGGATTGTGTGCTTTGTGTGTATGGCAGCATAGATACCAATTGAGAAGAAGGACTTCAACTGAGGACTCTGCTAACCTAACAGACATGGTCAAAATATTTGCCTTGAATGTCCTTTATAGAGCAAATTTTGTGGAGAATTGTATTTGTTTGCTCCCAGTCAATGTAACTTACTTTCTTCAGAGGAAGATGTGTGTGCTGAGAAAGAGAAGGTTTTGTTTTCCTTGGGTGGTTCCATTTCTTGTTTTAAATGGTTTCACATGGGGAATTAAGCTGTTTTCTCATTAGTGACTGATCCTGGTTTTGCATCTTGAAGATGATGCAGACCACATATGCTTTCTTGTATTCTCTGGAACAGACAAGTAATTTATTTTTGTCATAAAAGATTTTACCTTTCTGCCTGCACTGCTGAAACAGGTTGAGGATACCCCATATCTTTTATCTAATTCTGAGGCAAAAATCCCAGTGACTTAAATTGCAAATGCACAGAGCACACGTTTACTTTTACATGATATATCACTTCAGTGACTTTACTGAAGATTTGCATCAGATCCCTGCTCTACTGTGTCTCCTACTGCAATTTTTCTTATGATTCTGTAAAATTAGCTATGTATTGGTGTCTAATCCAAACCTACTCACATCAGTGCAAAGACTCCCATTGGTTTCAGTGAGCTTGGGAATCAGGCCATGAAGAATAGGAAGTGTTTTTATCTTGCAGGAGTGTGCCACAGACTAAACACATTTTTCACTCTAGTGAGTCTTGAGAAAAATATTAAATAGGGGTTGTGCTCTGGGAGAGACTGTATATGGACCTGTAATAGGGCAGTCATTAACCACCTTGATCATTTAAAAGATATCACTCTAATTTGTCTATCTTTTTCTTACTTGTCTACCTTTTTCCTAAGTCTAATTATAGCAAAAATAATTTACTGTGTACAATCTTGTACAAAGGCATGTCTTTGAAACATGCCTTCTGAATACCTAAAAGTATTTTAACTGCTAAAGCTGCCATACAGATTCCCCTTTTCATGTTTTTATTGCATATATCGTAAAAGATCTACTGTTGCTCATGTTTGCGTACAAGTGTGGCCACTAACCTTGCCCCACTTTCATAGATTTGTTCATCTCATGAGACACTTTGCATACTGTAAACTGAAAAAAGATACACAATTAAAACTTGTTAAAGATAATTAAACTGAAGTGGAGGGAGAAAAAACCTGTCTCACTGCTTTGTTCATAATAATAGTCTCTGAACTATAATTAAATTCTTCCTTCCAATAATTGTATATATACAAAGGAATTTTCCAGATAGCAAAACAATACAATGATTAAAAATGATTAAGAAGCTGATTCCAAAAGCAAAGATGAGCCAGGGAGGGTTGGAAGGATTTTAGGTGCCTCTAAATATACTGTACCAGCTGGCTACCAGATGGTGTTTGGCTACTTGCACCCACTAACTGAAAATATCAGAGGAGCAACTACACTATTGCCAGAATCAGTTCCCCTCCCTTAAATAAAAGTGGCACTCTTGGGAACAACTTGGCAGTGCAGAAAAATTTCCTGACAGTGAGATCTATTAGATTGTGGAATAGTCTCCCAAAGGCAGAAGTAGATGCCAAATTGCTTGGCATGTTAGAGAGGCTGGACAAAAGCTAGAAAATGTACCATAGAGATGTGCTGCTCTAGTGAGGTGGTGACTTACTCTGTTATAAACATGGAATTAGGGGAATTAGATAAGAATGTCACTGCTTTCTTGAGAGTAACTTTAGAGTATTTTACCATAGCTTTCACTTTGTGCTTGTTTCTATAGGGCATCAAGGAAAGATTAGAGGATCAATGTTAGCTGAAGATAATTTTTGTCTCTAATGAAAAAATCAATCAGTCATTTCATGGATGTAGTTTGCTTCATGATCTTGGTAGTTGTATGCTCTTTTAAAAGTTATTTTGTACTAGGGTAACATACATACACACTTTTCTTCCAAAATGTTGTCAAGGCATCTTGCAGAAACAATAAGCATCACCAATATGTTATACTAGACATGCAGACATCATCAGCTTTTGTGGATAATAAAAATACTCTTGTAATTTGTTCCTCTTATCTGTGATCAAAAGATAATTAGAAAGAAAGGAAAGATAATTAAGAATAAATTAACTTAACTTCAAACTCCCATTTCTGTTGGCAGTTGGAGAGTCAAGCCAGAAATAGGAAGCACATCGCTGTATGTAGCAGTTTGCTAGCAAGAAATCATCTCCAAATTGTTAGAAGTGTGATTACATTAATTGTGTCCAAAATGAAAGGTTAAAGAAATCAGTAGAAGCACTGTATTATGCAATACAAAAAAAGGAATGATCTGATTAAGTAATGAAGTTTCCAGCCTGTACGGATGTTGCTGGAACTTGTTTGCTATTTTAGTCTAGCTGAATCATTATGTTCAAGGGAAGAGTAGCAGAAAAAAAAAAGTAAAATATTTTTCTTTTCTGTTTTGTTATTATTTATTTATTCATTTAAATGAGTAAAAAACCTTGGGGACTTAAAGCCTCCAGTGTAATTTGAAAGTAGCATTCTTGATTTGAGCCTCAGCTGTGGACTCTTTTGTCTTTGAACTAAATGCAGCTGGGGCTGAAAGCACCCTTGGCAGAGAAAAAACAGTTGTTTTCAGAGGCTAGGCTTTGATTCCGTGTATTTCCTCATGGCCGCTACAGACTAATTTTTGTCTCTAAGTAGAATTTAAGTCTAGTGTTTAATACCATAGATTTTCCTGTACTGAGTGGCATCCTTCTAGGCTGCACAGAAAGGGACTCAGACTCTCCTACCTTTTGAAAACTTTGAAGAATCCCCACAGGAGCTCTTCTCAGTATGAGGAAATCTGGACTTTCAAAAATTCAGTCAGCTTACAGTCCAGTGTTAGTTTGTAATGATGGACAGAAGTAGAAGTACAGTGGTGTCCTTTCCAAGTGTGTTGCTACTCCTTCTCACTTAGAGCTTGCTTCTCAGTCTCATTTAGTTCAGAGGCAGCAAGACAAAATCACACGACAGCTAAAGTCTTATTTTTCAATA
This sequence comes from Podargus strigoides, assembly GCA_028020825.1. Classification (NCBI taxonomy): domain Eukaryota; kingdom Metazoa; phylum Chordata; class Aves; order Caprimulgiformes; family Podargidae; genus Podargus; species Podargus strigoides. The sequence goes on along the minus strand of CM051627.1, from coordinate 14,602,683 downwards.
TTAATTTCTTTCAGAAATCTAGTTTTGTGGAAAGATCGCTTAAATCTTAGTAGCACACTGTTTCTTTGTTGGTTTGGGGTATTTGCCAATCAGCACTTAGCAGAAAAGCACTGCTCAGGACAGTTTGCATGTTCTAAGGGTCTACTGTGCTTCAGATGCTGCTAGGCTCAAATTTAATCGCTATGACCACGACAGAGTGAATGTTGATGATCAGAAAACCGTGCAGCCAGCATCCAAGCCTCATCAGCTTTTCCCAAAGCCAGATCACAGAGGGGTATCAGAAACTAATAATAATATATCACTGAGTTTATTTTGAAATGGCAATTTAAAAAAAAAATAATTCCTGTCCACAGCAGCAGCAAATGTTAGCTGGATTCCATTACCAGCATCCCACTGTTTTTACCTCCCCAAAATGCTAAATGAAGTTTTGGTAGGAGATTGTGAAACCACAGCAATATGAAAAATAAGCATTCAGCCAGACTCAGGTCCTCGTCCCACATTAACTTTACAGAGCAATGCAGAGAACAAAAACCAATTGCAAGTCCTGCCCAGCTGAGATTCTTTTTTTGTCTGAGGAGGGTGCCAGTGTAATAAGGAACTGACACAAAGCTTGCAGCGTACAAAATCCTTCCTCTTAAATCTCTGCAAGATGAGATGGGGGGAAAGCAGAGTGATAAAAATACTGTTCTTATTCTACAAGTCCTGGATTTGGAAAGGCCCTGAGGGTCCCAGTAAGACAACAGAAGTTAGGGCATCCTTGAAGATATTCGGAACAAAGACAACAGCCAAAAATGCATTTTGCATTCCCATGATTGGCAAGTTGAGAAAATGGCACTCAAAATAATTTCCTAATTCACCATTTATCTAGGTTAGTATGTATTTTCTATAAAATCCACATGAACATCCAAGTTTGTACAGACAGACCCTGTAGGGTGAACTCAGAGGTGAATACCTCTAAATCATTTCTGTCCAAAAACTGTGTGTGTATTTTGACACACATATATTTGAAAATGTGCCTGCCTTTGTTTACTCGTTCTTCAAAGTCGGACTGTCCTCTCATGTTACACAGGTCAGTAGGAAAAAAAGCTGCTTTGCTGTAACTCAGCTGACTTCTGTAAAGACTGAACTTGGCATTTGACTTTGGTCAAGTTGCATCAAGGAAGAACGTGTCCTTTACTATTCCACTTTGCCAACTTCTAAAAGATTTGTTATTTCAAAAGAGTATACTGAGTCCATATGTCCCAGTTTGTTTCCTGAAGGACTGCATAAGTTTTCTGAGTTTATTTTTTTTATTTCAACTTGTCTTTCTACTTGAGATAATTACTTTTTCTGCATATAATATTGATCAGCATCTTAGAAATCAAATAGCAGTGGAATATTTTTCATAAGACTGAAATAATCCCAGTGTATGTTTCTAAAAAGTGAACTTCAGCTCTCTCTTTAACCTAACCTGGTGATCTGTAAGCTGCTAAATGTCCAATAATTTCAATTCAGCAGCAATATTTTTTCATTTATTTGTTTATTTATTTATTTCTCCCCCGTAGCAAGCACATACAACATACACAAACTGGTGGAGAAGATTTGGGAGCTCATGAAACAGAGCTGACCCATCTCAATGAGCAGCTTTTCTCTTTTGTGCTCGTGTGTGCTGCACATCCTTTCGGAACACAGTCCCAAATCGTAATGATGTCCCAAATCACAGGATTAATGTGTCTATGAACAGACCTCTTATGCCTCTAGAATGAAGTACTCCTTGCTAATTTCTCTTCAAGACACCAGCTTAATTGCATTTTAAACAAATGGGCTGCTTTGCTGGCCAACTTTTAAATGAGATAACAGCAATGTTCACTCTCCAGCAGTGATGAGTGCCTTGCAGTAGATTCAAAACTCTGTTCAATAACAGGTTTAATCTCACACCAGCAGATTTACTGCAGAATAAACTGCCACTGAGCTCATAATTAGTAAAACAAAAAAACCCAACCTACTAAATATTATTTTCCAAAGCAGCAGGCTATGTTTTAGTGGAAATTTTTAGTCCTTTTCTTTGTGTGTTTTATTGATTTTATGTATGATATTGGGAATTCATGCTATGATTTAAGATAATGGTCTTTATCGATCACTTAAGCAGTTGTTTAGCTACATAGTAGCAAAATGATGCTCCCATTCACGGAATATGTGATACTGACAGCGGGGAGACCGCAGTACTTCCCTTCTTAATGTTTATTTCTTTTCTCCAAAAACATATTCACTGCTGGAGAACAGCAACTGCAAACATTTGTGCTTTAGAAACAATCTTCCCATAATTTTCTTTGTTACAGCTATTAGTAGCCAATTGTGTGATTCAGTGATACCCAGTTCAACAAACAGATGTTCCGAAGTATATTCTCTGTAGCATGAAAACAAATATTAATGAGGTAATTGAAACTATTGAGGAAAAGAAAATGGTGAGTATGTAGTTTCTAATGTTTGAAGTCCTGCCCTTTGGTGTTTCCTTGTATTTAGTGACAAAGTGAAGTTTCAGTATCTGACTGTGTTTAAACACCAGAGAGCAAATTTTAAAAAACCCTTCATCCTAGGTTCAGGTTAGTGTGTGCACACTCAGCCTGTACTCAGGAAGGTGAAAGTTAGACAGTGTAACTGAAAAACTTGGTCTCTGATAATTTTTTAAAAAAGCTCCCAAGTGACGTAAAGCAGTTGGGAGGAAAGGGAATGGAGTCTAGCTCACAATATGCTTTCTTCTTTTCAACTGTTTGTATATGTGGTTACTGATTCTTTCTATGAAAGAGCGTTTGTTTTTTCTTAATGAATCTGTGCATAATTAGTCCACCATCTAAACTAAAGGCTAACAATTCCTATTTCACATACATGTTGTACCTCTACTATTGTATTATATACAAGTAATAATCTGTTTAATTAATTTCAAGGATTCTTAAAAAAATTACAGAAGGCGCTGTAAAACCTTCTTTTCAACAGATCATTTTTCCCTGCTTAAGTTGTTATATACCAGATTACTGAAAGGCTAAATTTAGTGTACTGCTTTTATACTAGAAATAATCTATTTCAATAGGGTTGTGCTATTGCAATCAATGTAATGCAATATACATTATACACAGCAATTGTGTTAAGGAATAGAAGCTGTTTGGCTGTGCTAATATAAGTATAGAATTATTTCTTTGGTTGTTTCCACATTTTGGTGCACTTGTGCTCCAGTGGAGTGAGTGGTGTCCATACCACAGGAGCCCAGGTTTCCTTCCAAAGGAAATGCAAGTGTACAAGGATGTTGGGCACAAGGATGCCTCATCACACATCCAGCTTGCTGTGCATCTGATGATCAGCATTCAAGTAACTCCACAGAATTTGTTTGTCCCAGTTTAGACACAGATGGTGAAATTCATTTCATCCCATAGCCACCCAATGTGTCATCTCTTTGCTTGCTTTTCAGATTTTATAAAAGTCTATTATGTCTTTATAAAGTTAGGGTAGGTATTGTGCAAGGCTACAAAAATCCTGCCACTTCATTCTATCCATAATACTTTTCCTGTTTCTATATTTGCAAGTTTTTATAACCAAATACAAAGGTGCCAGGGGTACCATAAACAAATATGAAGAATTCTAGAAAAATTCTTCACAAAGGATCTGATTTTTGTCTCCTTGTTTGTTCAGCTCTGTAAAAACAATAATCGATGGCTGCAGAAGGTTGTCACAGCTTCAGTGTTTCTTGATATAATTTTTTTTTTTTTTTCAAAAGGAATCTGCATTTAGATATATGAGATAGTGTGAATACCCCTCTTTGAACAGTCTCTGCAGCTGTAGATCTGCTAACGTGCTTAAGTGCATTCATTAATTCTTGTGCTTCTAGCTTCCAAATTGTTTAAACAGTGGCTTCGACTTCCTTATTCTAACAAAATAGAAATATTTTTGGTCTTGTTTTCTATTGTCCTCTCTTGGCCAAACATGATAACATTTCTTTAAAGAAGCATTTGTAGCACAGAAACAAGAGCAGTGGAGATGAAGTTAATTTTAGGGAATGTGTTTACTAAAAAGTGGAGAATATTTAATGTCCCACTTCCATTCTGAATAGCATTCCAAATTTTCATACTATATCAATTAGTATAAAAAATGGCTTTTAAAATATATTTTAAAATCAAAGCATAGCCAATAGGTCATAATGGAAGAATGCCAATTAAAACACTTGGTTGTAGAACACAGCAGCTCAATAGTTCATCAAAATATCAGAAGTCTATCATAGGCATATAATATAAAATTTAACTTTTAACCTCATGAATAACCTGGGTTTTGACCTTTTACATATGTATTTTATGAAAGTACAGATTTAATTATTCTGCTCTTTATTTGATTCTGGTCTTTTGTGCTCTTCTGATGATAGCTGCTACAGTAGCAGACTGATTTATACCAATTTTACTTGTAATTTGGATGAGGCAAGGACTTGGGAATTCTGGTTTTATTTCTTGACTCCAGCATAGGCCTCCTTGATGCCTGTTATATTTTTATGCATCTGTAAAATAGAAGTTTCCCTGTCTGTAAGTTATGAAGATAGACTTTTTACTGATGGAGAGCCACAAAAATTCTGTAGTCATGATCATACTATCTAGATAGCCTTACTGATAGCGTTCTATATGTTCTTTTTTGTAACATTTGTAAATGCTGATTTTTTTATATCAGATCTAGCATATCATATCTAGCATAGCATATAATATTCAGACTCTCTCATTCTCCAACTGGGAAAAGTAACTGGTTTAAAATTGATTGTTTATTGTATTTTTCTGACCATCTTGATACTTTCAAGGTACAGTCCAAAGTATAAAAATGTTTTTTAATATCTGCGCCTTTTTTGTGCTTTGCCAGCATTATTGCCTGGATGTTCTGAGCCCACTGCAAAGAGCTTTGTAATCTAGAAAAAACAATTACATACAAGCTCAAGAGCAAAGAAATTGGTTAGTGCTATTTGGTATATTTATAGGACATTCCACAACTTTTGATGTTAAAAAGGAAAAATTAAGGATGATGTAAGAAAAGGTCTCTGAAAGATATAATATGTAAGACAATACAGGTGGAAGAGTAGTGTTAAGAAACTTGGAGAAAGATAAGGAGATTTGGGCAATATGATTGGGAAGGGTAGGGAAGGTGAATGACCTCTGTCAATGGTTTTAAACAGAAGGTCTGAACAGAATCTAGAGGTATGGAAAGTACTGATAAAAGCTAAATTGAACTGTTACATAGGCCACCACATTCCATCACAATATGATGCACAATATAAAGATGAACAATAGAAAGTGTGAGCATACAATTTTGGAGTACATGATAGGACAGTGCTACAACTTTTTGTATGGCATTGCCACATAGAATATGTGTTTGCCTTAAAAGGACTAAGTATGTCTTCCACTAATATCTTGTATTCAGACTTGTCTTCATGTATCAGGCTGCTAGCTGCAGCATGTTTGGAGTTTCGAAAAGTAAAATTGATTAAGTTCTTCTCATTTGCATCTAAACAGCGATTTAGTCTCCCTGCTAGTTATTAACTTGGCCTCAGGTCCATCTTGGACTTACAGGTCAGAAACCTTTACATTCCCTTTGTACCCTGGAGATGGGGTACCACAAATATTTTTTCCATTCACTCCAAGAAAACCTCAAAGAAAACCTGTATCATCACTCACATATTTTCTCTGTACAGGTTACTAAGGGTGTCATTTCACTAGACATGGTATTGTAAGCCTGTGCAAAAAAGCCCATTTAGTAGAAGCTGACTGTTGAACAAATTAATTGGTGGAAGAGATTAATAATTATTCTGTTTTCCCAGCACAGAAAAATGTTAAATATATTGTGTAAAATCCATTAAATATTAACAAACACTTAAGCTACAATAAACTTAGGCATTTTTAATATTGTCTTTTATATATATTACAAAAAAAAAATCCTTTTTTGTGTGTGTATTCAAAAATAAGTATTTTTAATTCATCCTTAGAGGAAACAGTCAAACAATCATCTGGAAATATTTCTTTCTATGGTAGAAAAAATGGTTTTGCCCAGTAAAAGTTAATTTTGTTGCTAATTTTACAAGATCTCTCTTGTTCTGTCACATAAAAAATGTCAGAGTAAAAGCAACTGCAAAGCTTCATGCTGTCATCTGAAATCTTTTGATAGTTCTTTGATGAAGATATTTGCTAAGGATTACAATGAACATTCTGCCTATTCTGTTACATGATTCTGTGGATTGAAACCTTCTCAGAGCTGCATTTTGCTTTGACCAAGAAATATATCTTACATATGAAATTTTCAGTAGCTGAATTGGAAATAAGGTTAAAAAGCATCGCAGATGGAATGTTAGGAGATAGGACTCAGCAGCAGGAGATATATTAATGGCTGGTGGATAATTAGCAACAACTTCATGTCTCAGTGTCACTTTTGCCATGGGATTGATGCAATGAGCCTGTTAATACTTGTTCACAGTTGGATTTTAGTAGGTATTTTGGTACAGCTGCAGCTGCAACTGCTACAGAGTGTGCGTGTGTGTGATACCATATATGCACTGTGTGTTTGGATTTGGCTGCAATGCTTTGGCTCTGCGTGAGTTTTATGTTTCTCTTATTGTTTGTTATTTGCCATCCTGGAGTCAGTTTATTTCCACCTGTTCTGCTCATTCTCAGATTTGCATGGAACAGCCTTGGCTGCTGGTATGAGAAGTTTCTAATTGTAGGGGAAAAAAGTGAGTTTCCCTGTAAAGAAAGCAGTAATTGAAGTGTCAGTGAATATGAATATGCTTATTGATTTTTTGCTATTATGTTCCTCTTTCTTCAGCATTTCTACTATTACAAAAACATTCAGAAGACAAAGTGTGACTGATAAGACAAAAAAGAGGTTTTGATAAATATATGGCAAAACTTTTGTAGATACACTAAGAATACTAAAACATTTTAAGGGATGAGTGAATTACTTAATCTTTGTGTTGTAACATACAAAATCTTCACACCATAAAGCGAGATTATTGTCCTATCCATTTACAGAATTGAGCTGAACTCTGGGGTGCATTGAAGAAGCCTATACTTCAATTTCTTATGTAGCAGAATCCGAACAAGAGTAGTGTGTTTTGCCATTCAGGCACGTTCTCTTTTTTGAAAAGAAACAATAGGTTAAAAATAAAAACTAAAATACTCTTTCAGAGAAGCTAAGATCTTCTTCCTTCTTCCCAAATATAAAGAAGAAAGGAGCAGCAAACTCCCATGAAACTGGAAAAAGAAAAGAAAAAAAAGGAAAGGAAAGGAAAGGAAAGGAAAGGAAAGGAAAGGAAAGGAAAGGAAAGGAAAGGAAAGGAAAGGAAAGGAAAGGAAAGGAAAGGAAAGGAAAGGAAAGGAAAGGAAAGGAAAGGAAAGGAAAGGGGAAAGGAAAGAGGAAAGGAAAGAGGAAAGGAAAGGAAAGAGGAAAGGAAAGAGGAAAGGAAAGGAAAGAGGAAAGGAAAGGAAAGGAAAGGAAAGGAAAGGAAAGGAAAGGAAAGGAAAGGAAAGGAAAGGAAAGGAAAGGAAAGGAAAGGAAAGGAAAGGAAAGGAAAGGAAAGGAAAGGAAAGGAAAGGAAAGGAAAGGAAAGGAAAGGAAAGGAAAGGAAAGGAAAGGAAAGGAAAGGAAGGAAAAGAAAAGGAAAGGAAGGAAAAGAAGAGGAAAGGAAAGGAAGGAAAAGAAAAGAAGAGAAAACAAAATCATATCTAATGATGTAGTAGATGTCATATTTAGGATATTTAGGAAAGACATTGTGATAGTAATTTCTCTGATTGGAACTGTGAAGAGTACAGTTTTAGTCTACAAAGTATCGAACATCTTAAATTTCTCCATCCTGAATTCTTTCTGTAATCTTAAAGCCAATGATATATCAATAATTATTTTTATTATTTGTTTTAATTTTACATAAGATAGAGAGGCAGTAACTCACTGATTTAATTAAAAAATGGGCAATAAAGCAAGAAAACACGGTATTCTAAATATCCACTAGGCTTATTGCTGATAGAAGCATCAGCTGCTTATGTTGAATATTTGTTCTCGTCAATTAATCAGATTAGATTAAATTTGTTCTAAAAAACTCTTTTTTTTAGAAAAAGTTCTACAGAATGAAGTACAAATGAAGGACAATCATGTAGTAGGTTCCATTGTACAGTAATATTAATGTTCTAGTGTCTACACATAAATCCCTTTTCACAAGAATTTCTAATTAAAAAATCCTTTGGGATTAAGTTTTGGGGGGGGTGTCAAAATTCTAGATTAATTTTTCCCCCTTAATTCCAACCATTTGAAAATATATTAAGTTATTCTTTAAAGCTACCTAGAAGTTTGGAGAGAGTTGTCTATTTTTTCATACATTTACTAGATACCAGACTTGTTTTCTACAATGAAAATTTCCTAAATCAAGATGGACTGAATGTACATTTTAATATATCAATGATCTTTTTGGATGGTAAGGAAAAAACATTTCACATATGTAAGAACACCTCTTTAGCCAAGATTTCTTAAGGACTTCTAGTATGTAAAGTTATTGAGCATGCAAGGCTCTGTGGATGAAGAGCTCCCCAGGTATACACTGATGGGGGGACTGGAGCTGTTTGTGTCAATGGTTTGCAAATAATGGGTCTCTGGGAGAATTTAAAATTGCAGTTTTCACTCCAGACTGTGGTGCTTTTTAGGATGAGCTGAGCTGCTATGAGGCTTGGCACTCTTCAGTGTACCTTAGGCAGCAGTTCTTACACTTCCATTGAGATTGTAACAGCTGGCCATTATAATCAATCAAGTGACATTTCAGGGGTATTTTTTCTTTAATATTAAGGAAAAAAAGGAAAAAGAAAATACATTAAATTGTAGCTTGTCCCAGAAAGAGCAAGCTATTTATAGATCTGCCTTTGACTATAAAAATCAGGCACTTACCAGTAAATTACAAACTGATCATGCATTCATTTTTATTTGGGACACTCTGGTATTTTCTATTAATATATAAACACTCTCAATATCTTTGTTATATTAATTCTGTTTAAGTGTTAGTTATATGTTGCACTAGTCTTGCACATATGAGTGCAGAGCACTCAACTATAGGATGTGTGTAAACTTGCGGGGCTCATCAGAACTTCACTAGCCAAACCATTAAATATCATGTAGATTTTCCTTGCTTTAAAGCAAGCCTTCAAAGCAAAAATAAGGCAATGCAGAAGATAGTGAAACGATGAGGATTCTAAAGAATAGATGGGACAGCCTTCAAAGGGAGTGAAAAAAGAGTCTTAGAAAAGTCTGGGACAGTAATACCATCTAAGTTAAAGCTTTTGAATTCCAGAAATGGAATAGGAAGTGAAAGAGATTTGATTTGCTCCCATGTATGATTCAACCAGCAAAACAGTTTGTGCATAAGTTGTTTCTACTTCTTCCAGAGTACAGTCTAATGAGTTAACTTATTTTTGCATACCATCTGTATCTTTGTTTTAATGTTCTACATTGACTGGAGTAGCTAATCCTATATGAACCATATATTCATTATATAAACTTGTGATTGTTGTATATGTAATAAAAGTTGTTAATGAAGCATTCCTACTAGATGTTGGCAATTTGTTTATCAGCAACAAAGAAGAAAAATCATGAATGTAAAGATTATAATCAGGGTGCTTAATGCAAAGCACATCCTTCCTGGGGACTACCTAGGTAACTATGTATTTAGCTATTTTGCTACTTAATGTCTTCAGGGACATTTAACAGTTAAAGCATCCCTACCTAAAAGATCAGAACAGGGAATATAGAGAAGCTATAGTATGATGCAACAACAGTGGTATACCAAATTTCTTCTCTCTTTTTGTTCCTGAAGTAATGCAGTTGGCACTAACTAATTTAAATAAGAATTAAAGGGGCAGTAGGTTCAGAAAGTAATGCTAACCACTTATACTTCCTACCATCAACAACTGCTGATGTTTAGGGTCAGTTCTCAGCATGTTGTTTCTCCTATAAACATAAACTGAAGGGATAAAAGAGCCTTCTCTTAAGTGAAAGATTAGTCACGATGATCAGTTAAAGCACAGTGGATCAAAGCACTTTAGAAGGGCTGCAGGCAGGGATTTCTCCTCCATCAGACAATTGTGGTTAGTGCTTTGGTAACACTGATATATTTTTAATTCCACTGTTAATGAAATGAATTCTATTCACCTCTTCCTTATTGTCTTTACAGGTCATCACAGAGGATCTCCAGGGAGAGCAATCTCATCAGAAATCGGTGAGATGTCTGACTTTGATTAAAAGCAGTGACAAAAGCGTTTTGGACATTTTGTGACATGTGATTGAAGCAAAGAAACATGGACAGAGGAGGGTTGTGTCCTGGATCAAATGCAGTCTGGGAGTTAACTCTCTTTTTTAGAGTTTTAAAACTGAATGAAGCTGAGAAAGTTATCATTGGGCGTACTTTTAGTAACAATTTTGTTACCTGAGAAGCTCCATGCAGAGCTTTACATCTCTATTTCTCACAAGAAATATCCCACCATAAGTGATGGAGAAGATCTTACCAATAATTCCAAATAAATCCCATCATAATAAATAATGAAGTAAAGCACAAAATATTTTATTTTGGCATATAGTAAATTGAAATATTTTCCCATGGCTTGAGAGTGAGCAATTCTTATTAACTTAGTTGTCTATCAGTCTGCCTAGTAAATTCATGGCTGATACATATAGTCAGCTTCTGTTTATATTTAACAAATGTAGAGTTGAGGGCTCATGGACATATTTTATGTAGCATCATCCTTTGCATCATCTTTTGCTCCCCTGATTTTAGGAAAACTTCTAAGCAATGGGGAAAGCTGGAAAAAGTATTCTCCACCTTCTACCTACCTTAGCACAAGAGTAAGTGCAGGCCATCTCTTAATTAATATATATATTTTTTTAAATGATTGATTAAAAAAGCACAGTAATTGTGTGTACAAACTGTTTCAGCTACCATCTCCAAATTATTGAGTCTCAGATCTAAACAAAGATGTCACTTTCTATCTTTTCTTAGTAAAATGTTTGTTTGTGATTACCATCAACTCCAAATTAATGGAATTGACTGATCCAGCTGTATATGACTAAATCAGAACACTTTATCAGACATTTCTTCCCTGCCTGAGGTCTTCCATTTTCTACCACCACCAGGTCCATCATGATCACCTCAGACGTCTTCCCAGCTAAGTTTCATCTTGTAGCTCCTTTTTCAGTAACATCTCTCAGATGACTGTTTGGATTGATAGGAAAACATTTAAAACTCTTGTCCAAGCTCTTAACATCTTATATCTCAATTGTCATAATAGTCTTTTTTTCTGGCCTTGACAAGTTCATCATGTCCAAGTGAATGTTGTGACAAAGCCTGTATCTCTGTTGTGTCACGTATGAGTACATTATAGTCTGTCCTCCCCTTGTGTTGAGATGTCATCTCCTGCCTTCCATTATACTCTTGTTTCCCGCTTGTTAGATTTTCAGACAAGCACTTTTGAGCTTTCTAATGTGTTGACTCTGTGCTTGAAACTTGCCATAAACATTTGAAAAATGACCTTATTTAATTCAAGTCCTTAAAACGCTCCCTTGTTGTTATACCTTTGAAAGAAATGAGAAGCAATGTCAAGCTGGGGATGTTCTGTGGTTGTTGCATTTCTTACTTTTGGACACCTATCTCTGCTTGCGTTTCTCTATTCTGTCCAGATTGATGTTTTGTATTGCAGTCCCTGGGAAGTGACTGTTTTTTGTCCTCTTCCTGCCTAGCACAGCAGAGTCCCACTCCATGATTTGGGGTCTCACAATGTGATTAAATAAAGTGCTGTTTCAAGAAGTAATACAGTTAGAAACTAAGCTATGAATATTCAGCTAGACTACTTTAAAATTTTAGGCTATTAAGCTTATCAGTCTTGTACAAAATTGACATATGTGATGGCATTTGACTTTTTGAACCAATCTTCATTATCTTTTTAAGTTTTTCTGCTTGTGTTGGACACGTGAAGTTAGGCTTCTGAGGTCAGAAACAGGAAGAACTTAAATTATGAGACTGACCTGACATAAAGGTACCTAATTTGTAAAGATAATCTGAAACATTTAACAGTGTTCAGATGATCTTTTAAGGTCCCTTCCAATCCCTAACATTCTGTGTGTGTGATTCTGTGATGTTACCTGAAGCAAGTATCTATGTTTTTTCCCATGAGACTTGCCTTTGTCTGGGTGTGAAGTTTTGGAGTTGTTCCCTTTAGCTGTCAGTCAAAGTGGACTCCCCTCTGAGATGTCTCACTGTCACTACACCTTGATCATACCCTTTAAGCATGGATTCTGCCCTGCAAACCAGACATATAAAAGGTGAATACTGTAACAATCTTATGCTGCTACAAAAGCTAGATTTTGGGGTTAGCCTGGAAATCACTGTACTTCTCTTTCAGTTTCTTTTCAGGAGTTGCCTACTGGTTTGATTTGATTTTTATTTTTTATTTCCCCTAATCTGGACAAAACTATCTTCAGGAACATAAAACTTCCCAGATAGCTGGCAATAACATTGCTGTTGTACAACACACAGGAGTTTTAGGCAGAAATTCACACTACTCTTGCATATTCTCTAAGCTGAATTCTCTATATTTGTTTTTTCTGTAGTATGAAAACTGGGGAGTGGGAGTGAGCCCTAGAACAGATAAGGAATGAGTTGAACAGCATTCTGTCAAACCTATGGATATCTAATGCATGCACATCCCTGAGATTTTTGCTAGCAAAAACTGTATTGCACTTAGGTATTAAGCCTGTGTCTCTTCAGCCTGATCTACTGATTAGTAGCTTTTTTGTTCTATCAGTAATATGCAAGCTTTCTCTTAACTCTGTTGTAATTTGCAAGGACACAAAGCATGCTTGAAATTACTTACCTGACTGCACTTTGTGTGAAGAACTCCATCCTCTCAGCTGTTTTAGATTAACAGTGAATTACAGTTCACTTCAATGCAATTAGGGCTAATGAGGTGCACATGGAGACTATTGGGCCACCTTGTAACCGCATTATGTGGGCTTGCTAGTTGCCATTTTAATCAATTAGTTTGACCTTTGAATGCAAAGTGCCACAAAGAATTTTGTGACCCAGATACTTATTTACCTGAATGGAGGGAGAGATGATAAAAAGTAGCCTCTGATCAGGAAAAGCTGTTTCTCTGGGGAATCTTTAGAAAACAAATGCTATTTGCAAAAGGATGGTTAAAAAGATTTGCCATATGGTAAGTACAGTTAAAATATAACCAGGAATATTTTACTTTCTCTTCTGATATGAGTTGAATTGAAATTTATGTCTTGCATCAGTGGCTATCTAGGAATCAAAGTTTAAACTTCATTAAAAAAAAATTAATTTTATCAGATTGCATTGTGGTAATGAAAGTCAACCACAGCTTTATGTAACCTTGTTGAAAGAAGGTGGACTTCCTACAAGACAGTTAGTTTTGCTTAACTGTATTCAATAACTTTTTGTTGTTGTGTGTTGCAGGGAAAATTTTCACTTAGTCTGGGATACACTCTTGAAGTCCTTATCAACTGCCATTAACAGCAAAGGAAGTACACCAGACAGTAATTTACTGAGTTGAACTTTCATTATAAGTGGCTATTCATTCGGGGTGTTAAACATGGAGTTAAAGCTATGAATGATGAGTGTTCTGTTTCCCAGAGAAACCTTCTGAGCACAGCAAAATGACAAGCAGTAGGACTATTTCTACAGTTCTTATATAGATGTAGATCTGTTGCTCCCTACATAATTGTTGCTCTTTCTTTAGCTTGTTCCCTGTTTTGCTTCTTGTGGTAGGTCCCCCAGAACAAATGTTCACTTAATATAGAGGGAAGTGAAGGAAAGATTTTCAGAGGACTGTAAGTTGTAGCTAGAAAGTATAATTCAGAAGATTCCATGGATAAAACACCCATTCAAGAGTTTAGCCTGCCTTATGGTACTCTCCCTCTTGTGTTGCTGTTAGACTTTCTTCCTTTCTATGTCTTTGCTGTATCTCCGTGCTAGAAGGCTATATGCTCTTTAGGGCAGAGAATATCTTTTTCATTTCCAGGAGTTTACAGCACATAGCTCGGAAGCCTGATTGCTGAGTAGGACTTCAAGCCCACTTCTCATTTTGAGTTCCATTGAGAAACAGCGTTTGTATCAGACAGGTAGCCTGTGAGACCAAAATTGCCTGCTTTACCTGCTTACTTGAAACAAGTAACAATGAGATGTGGAAAAGGGAAGAAGGAGTTACCAAGCATGCATTTGACTGAAATGGCAGGACAACCTGTCCTGCACAAGGGCACATACATACAGAGGCAAGGAAACATGAGAAGAAATGATAAGTGCAGTTTTCAGGAGATGGAAAGGAGATGTTTGTGAAGCTCTGTCTGTCATATGTCAAAAGTATTCACAGGCAGGCTGTAAAGGGAGAGTCTCTCTAGTTCCCTTTATGCACGAGTTCAATTTCTATTCTACCTTCCAGAATAACATTTGTGTTTGTCTTAATGAAAAATTTTAAAAAGAAAAAAGAAGTTAAAAAAATGTAGTAGTTTGGTCCTTCTTAGAAATTCAAAGTGATTTTTAAGTTAACTAAAATATATTAAATATATATCTATGCATACAGGAAGCAGTGGCAGCATGCCTTTATGTTACATAATATAGATCATCTGAAAATGTTTGGGGAGTGTACCTATCCAGTATTTCTGCTTTCCGCCTTGGAGAGTAAATATTTTCAAGTAATGGCTGAAATAGTTCTCATTAATCATTTCCAGGAGACTGAAATGGCTCATTTTTATGTCTCCTTGATATGTTTCAAAATTATTGTCTTACATCTTTCAGAATAGCTTCTGCACCACACCTTGTGAGAGGACATGAGTCAGATGTGCAACCTAACAGGAATCTAGATACAAATTCCTGGTTATGAGTCACACTAAGGAACAATGTCTTGATCCTTGCTTGAAATCGCAAGCATATAAACTTCCTTCTTCCTATAGTGATTAGCTTCTAAAAGAGTAAAGTCCTTTTGTACTTTAATTAAAAGAAACATCATAGGAAATCATGCTTTATTCTAACTGCACGTAAGTTGACAAGGAAAGATAAGTTTTGTGGAAATTACATGAAATACCAAGCATTTTATAGAAGGTGCCAAATTAGACAAAAGTGTCTTTATCTCCATATATATATACACACATATATATATATATATATATAATTTTGTTAAATGCTGTTTCTGTTACTGATACATACTCATTTAAATGCATTCAAACTCATCTTCTGTTTCTAAGATATGTTAATGATTTTGTATTTTCAACATAAATACCTGGATACATTGAAAATCATAGAATCATAGAATGTATTGGGTTGGAAGGGACCCTCAAGGGTCATCTAGTCCAGCCCCCTGTAGTGAGCCGGGACATCTTTACTAGATCAGGTTGCTCAGAGCCCCATCAAGCCTGACCTTGAATGACTCCAGGTATGGGGCCTCTATTACTTCCCTGGGCAACCTGTTCCAGTGATCTACCACCCTCATATTGAAAAACTTTTTCCTTACATCTAACCTAAATCTATCCTTTCTAGTTTAAAGCCATTACCCCTCGTCCTATTGCTACATGCCCTTGTGAATCTTGTCAGTTGATAACAGATGTAATTATCAGTGGAATGTATAACCCATTGATAATTGATTAATGCATGAAGCGTGTTGCCTTGCTTGTAGACCTTTTATATTGGTACCTTCTTATCATACGATCTGTCCACTACTATATATGGTTACTATAATATGAACAAATGTTATAGTTTAAACATTTCTCTGTACCTTATGAAGTCTGTCTGATGTTAAAATGGAAATGAGAGAATCCTGAATTATATTAACTGGGTGATAAATACTGGTACCCTACGGAATAAGCATCTTCAGGATCTATGCTAGCCACTACATAATGAGTTGAAATGCTGTTCCTGTAAGATATAACCTATTTAAAATGTTTTTAATTGCTTATTCCATGGGTTGTCTAACTGTACTGTGAAGTAACTGGTATGGATGTCTTCACCAAAATTGGTCCTCTCTAATGTAGCCTTTTCTATACAGTTGAAGTACTTTACTGTTTTTCTATAACTGGTACTTGACGTTAGAATCACCATGGTTGGAAAGGACCTCCAGGATCATCAAGTCCAACCTCTATCCCATCATCTCCCTAACCATTAGACCGTGTCCTCAAGTGCTTCATCCACTCGTTTTTTGAACACCTCCAGGGACAGCGACTCCACCACCTCCATGGGCAGCCTGTTCCAATGTCTAACCACCCTCTCAGTAAAGAACTTCTTCCTAATATCCGACCTAAACCTCCCCTGATGCAACTTGAGGCCATTTCCTCTCATCCTGTCATTAGTAATTTGGGAGAAGAGACCAACACCAGCCTCATTACAACCTCCTTTTAGGTAGTTGTAGAGGGCAATGAGGTCTCCTCTCAGTCTCTTCTTCTCCAAACAACCCCAGTTCCCTCAGCCGGTCTCCATAAGGCCTGTTTTCCAGACCTCTCACCAGCCTCACTGCCCTTCTCTGGACTCGCTCCAGCACCTCAATGTCCTTCTTATCCTGTGGTGCCCAGAACTGGACACAGTACTCAAGGTGTGGTCTCACAAGTGCTGAGTACAGGGACACAATTACCTCTCTACTCCTGCTGGTCACGCCATTTCTGATACAGGCCAGGATGCCGTTGGCCTTCTTGGCCACCCGGGCACACTGCTGGCTGTCAACCAACACCCCCAGGTCCTTTTCCATCAGGCAGCTTTCCAGCCACTCTTCCCCAAGCCTGTAGCACTGCATGGGGTTGTTGTGACCAAAGTGCATGACCCAGCACTTACCTTTGTTGAACCGCATACAATTGGCCTCAGCCCATCACTCCAGCCTGTCCAAATCCCTCTGCAGAGCCTTCCTACCTTCAAGCAGATCAACACTCCCACTTAATTTTGTGTCATCTGCAAATTTACTGAGGGTGCATTCAATCCCCTCATCCAGGTCATTGATAAAGATATTAAACAAGACTGGCCCCAAGACCGAGCCCTCGAGGACACCGCTTGTGACCAGTCTCCATATGGATTTAACTCCATTCACCACAACTCTCTGGGCTCAGCCATCCAGCCAGTTTTTAACCCAGCAAAGAGTCCACCTGCCTAAGCCATGAGCCACCAGCTTCTGCAGCAGAATGCTGTGGGCAACAGTGTCAAATGCCTTACTGAAATCCAGGTAGACAACATCCACCGCTTTTCCCTCATCCACTAGGTGGGTCACCTGATCATAGAAGGAGATCAGGTTGGTTAAACAGGACTTGACCTTCATGAACCCATGCTTGGTGGACCTGATCCCACTGTTGTCCTGCACTTGCTGCATGATCTCCCCCAAGATGAACAGTTCCATAACCTTCCCCGGCACAGAGGTCAGGCTGACAGGCCTGTAGTTCCCTGGATCCTCCTTCCTGCCCTTCTTGTAGATGGGCATCACATTGGCAAGTCTCCAGTCATCCAGGACCTCACCCGATAACCAGGACTGCTGATAGATGATGGAGAGCAGCTTGGCAAGTTCCTCCTGCAGCTCTCTCAGCACTCTCGGGTGGATCTCATCCGGCCCCATAGACTTGTGGGTGTCCAATTGGCTTAGCAGGTCCTTCACTACTGTTTCCTGGATTATGAGGGGTTTATTCTGATCTCCATCCCAATCTTCCAGCTCAGGGGACTGGGTACCATGAGGATAACTGGTCTGACTGTTAAAGACTGAGGCAAAGAAGGCATTAAGTACCTCAGCCTTTTCCTCATCCTTGGTAACAATGTTCCCCCTCGTATGCAATAAAGGATGGAGATTCTCCCTGTATCTTTTTTTATTGTTAATATATTTGTAAAAACTCTTCTTATTATCTATTGCAGTAGTAGCTAGGCTGATTTCAAGCTGATCTTTTGCCCCCCTAATGTTCTTCCTACACGACCTAACTAAATCCCTATACTCTTCCTGAGTAGCCTGCCCCTTCTTCCAGAGGTGGTAGACTCTCTTCTTTCTCCTAAGATCCAGCAGAAGCTCCCTGTTCAGCCAGGCCAGTCGTTTTCCCCACCAGTTTGTCTTACAACACACGGGGACAGTCTGCTCCTGTGTCTCTAAGAGTTTCTTCTTGAAAAAAGTCCATCCTTCCTGAACCCCTTTGTCCTCTAGGACTGTACCCCAAGGGACTTTCTCAACCAGTGTTCTAAACATGTTGAAGTCTGCCCTTCAGAAGTACGTGGTGATAGTTTTGCTGCCCCCCCTCCTAACTTGGCTAAGGATTGAGAGCTGTATCATTTCATGGTCACTTAGCCCAAGATGGCCTCCAACCACCACATCACCTATCAGTCAACTCTGTTCATGAACAATAGGTCTAGCAAGGCACCTTCCCTGGTGGGCTCACTTACCAGCTGAGTCAGGAAGTTATCTTCCATGCACTCCAGAAACTTCTTGGACTGTTTTCTCTCTGCTGTGTTATATTTCCAGCAGATGTCTGGTAAGTCAAAGTCCCCCACAAGAACAAGGGCTTGTGATTTTGCAGCTTCTGCCAGCTGTCTACAGAACAGTTCATCAACTTCTTCATCCTGCTTGGGTGGTCTGTAATAGACTCCCAGCAGGATATCTGCCTCGTTGGCCTTCCTCAACTTTACCCATAAACATTCAGCTGGTCCATCACACTTACTGACCTCCATGCAGTCAAAACACTCCCTAATATAGAGAGCCACCCCACCGCCCTTTCTACCTTGCCTATTCCACTCATAGAGCTTATAGCCATCCATTGCAGCACTCCACTCAGGACAGTCATCCCACCATGTTTCCATGATGGTGACTACGTCATAGCTGTCGTGCTGCACAATGGCTTCCAGCTCCTCCTGTTTGTTGCCCATGCTGCGTGCATTAGAGTAGATGCACTTGAGCCGGGCTAATGATTTCATTTCCAACCGTGGCCTGCCATCCTTAGGTTCAACTCTAGCAGGGTCAGTTGTACCCCCTTCCCCCTTTGAACCTAGTTTAAAGCCCTTTGAACCTTCTTAAGTTATTTTTCAGCTGAGAATTAAAATGCAATATATACTATATGAATATAGATTAGGCATTCCTTCTGCATGGACTGCGTTGAGATGTAAGCTTGTAAAGGATTTATGTGTAAACAGGCAACCTGAAACACACATTGACTTGACTTGTATATGAACTCCCTTCCTTATTCGTTCCAAAGGCTGACTATGTCAAAGGCCATCTGTTTCCTGTAGTGCAGAAACATGTAGACATTCAGAGAATAGAATTTTAATCTGTTCAGTAAACTACAATTTCAGTGTTTGTTTCAAGAATCTGAATAGTTTCAACATGGGAATTTTGAGTGTAGTGATTTTCTGCTTGTTTGTATATTTAAGGTCTGAGTGTTATGAGATATCTCAGAGTAATGAAGCATGGCATAGTCTCACTTTGCCTGTATTGGCACCATTTCAGGCCTATTGAGGGTACTCTAATCTCGAATATCATTTGAGTGAAGGAGCTGAGTCTGATGAACCGTATTTCACTCAGTAGGAGGACTGTAGAAAACCTGTTGAGCTATTAAGTATATCTTATGTGTATATCAGTCTGACAAGCTATTGCTTTAGTAACTTTTACAACACAGAAGACCATTTTACAACAGAGTAGGACAATTTGAAAGTATTGATACTGTAAAAGATGGAGGATTGTTGTGGGTTTGTTTGGTGGGATTTTCTTTTTGATGGGTTTGGGGAAGTTGCCAATACCTGTCTGAGTTTCATTTACATATATAGACATATATAGAGTATACGATAAATGGTAACCAGCCATAATTTTTAAAGGAAAAAGTTTTAACAAAGATATAAAGTAATTGCTAGATCATCTTTCTGTCTCAAAATATTAAATCTCAAAGCTGAAAGAGTTTCTATTATTACAGAAATCTGTTGCACAATACTTTCATTACTCATATTGTGGTTCTATTTAGAATATGCAGCAGCCTCATACTCTGTTACATCAAAAAATGTAACCCTGAATTTGTAACTCTAGGTTTATATTTGAATTGAATATACATTTAGGTCCCATACACAGGAAAAAAGTATTTAAATTGTAGTCTGTATTTAAGAAAATTTAAATGTCCACAAAGGAAATATCAGTTCTCAAGAAATTTCTATGATTAAAGAAACAATGCTTTCAGACTTCTTGTATCTTGGCTGCTTTCACTGTTTGGACTAGCATTAAATAAGAGTATTTGAATATTGCTGGAGTGCAAAGTAGTGGTACAAAATTGCTGATTATTATATATCCTTTATTGGCAGATACGATTTACTTTTTCAAATTCTTTATCTAATTCTTGAGGCGAAGCTAAAACTTTCAAAATAAAATATTGTCCTCATAGACACTCATTTAATTATACTTCATTTGTATGAAATGTAACCTGTCACTATGCTTCAACTGAAGTATTAAAACATCTTACTCATATGCGACATAAAACTATATAATTAAATAATATGGATAATGGATGGAAAATTTGCCAGAATTGCTATTGTTCTGGTGCTATTATTTGTTATGCTGTTTGGTTGGTTTTCTATATGGAAATAATAATAACAGAATAATACTTCAGGAACATTTGCAAAACAACAGCATTTTGGCTTCAAACCCAATTAGAACAAAAAACACAATAACGCATTATAATATAAAACTGACATGCAGTTTTCCTTCAGGAGACATTCAGTTTTTAGTTTTAAACAAGTCCCTTAGAAGCTTTAGGGTTCTTAGGATGCCTAGAGACAATTTTGAACAATTTTGCAACTTACTACAGGGAATCTTAATTCAAATTCAACAAAACACTGAAAGAGGTAGTGCTTTGGGGTACTTAACTTTCTCAGAGGACCATCAGTGTGAAACCTCAGATGGGGAGAAACAACATGTAAATAAACTATGTCAACCTTAAAACATGGTAAATAGCAACAATAGCACTCTCTTCTTAGGGAAGAAAAATTGTATTTCACATTATCCGGACATATAACTAGTCATTGTGATAGAAAGGAAAATTACTAAAATGCATTGTTTCACTGTTAGAGTGTGGGATAAAATTTTTTGTATTAGAAGAGGTTGAATTATTAGCTACGAATACAGGATGCAATTCCCTGATTCTTATTTGAGAGAGATTCTGCTAAACTTAGCCTTCAAGTCTTCATTCCCCAAGGAAGTGGTTCCTTGAGTACTTCCAGAGAAAGTACTTAATGATATGAGTGAATAATTTTCATTTTGTGGGTTTCAAGCATTGGATGCTAATGTTGACACGTGACTCATTGCTTAAGTTACATTGTGGTGTTTCTGATCTGTGACAAACTGTATGACAGCTTTTAAGCTAGAAAACCACAAATGATGTGTTGAGTGCTCTCATGATTAATTTAGGCAGAAAAAAAAAACAAAATTAAAAATAAATTCCTGTCACTTGCAGACTCTGGTAATACTGAGTGTTTGGCTGTATGTTCATGATTAACAAATTATTTCACACTGAAATTAACAGTAGAACCACCTCAGTATATATATCAAGAAAACTAGCACCATATTTTTATTAATATTCAACAGTCTTGCTCTTCTATGAATGCTGCTCTTCCAATATCATTCTACAAAAGATATGTAAATATCACAGACTCTTCTTCTTTCGTTAGTAGATTCAGGCTTCTGAACATATCACATTAATTATGGTTATGTAGTTACATAATAGAATAACATTTGATATAGGAAGAGTTTCAAAGAGAACATATTTCATCAGGAGGTACAAGAAAACAACTAATCTGTTCCAAAATTCCTAAACCACTTTTTTTTTTTTTTTTTTTTAAGATTTTCTATGCCATGGTACAATTGTGATGGTAAGACACTTATGCCATACATACATGCAAGTATTTAGACTAGCTTAGTATTGTTATTTTTTTAACTGTGTACTCCAGTTACTATTGTGCATATTGTAATTGTTTTATATTAATGCTAGTTAAAAAGCTTTTAGATTCTTACTGAGATTTGTAAAATCCCTTTTCTTATTATGGACTGTATTGATATGTGTAGACATTAACAAAGGCATTACAATATAAACTAAAAAATGGGTTTTTAGTTCTGTTCAGAATATTTTCCTTGCAAGAGCCTGAAGAAACCTGTAGTCACACCTCCTGGATTTAATTAATGCCTTCTAGACCTAATAAACCTTTTCTTTCTGGTTTATTTAATTTGCTGAACTGGAAATTGCAATGAAAATAGATATGATAGATATGTGATAGATAGGTAGATTTAGACTAGATTTAAGGAAGAAATTTTTGATGCTGAGGATGGTGAAGCATTAGTATAGGTTGCCCAGAGAGGTGGCAGATGCCCCATCTCTGGAAACATTCAAGGTTGGGTTGGACAGTGCTCTGAGCAACCTGATCTAGTAAAAGATGTCCCCACTCACTGCAGGGGGATTGGACTAGATGGCCCTTAAAGGTCCCTTCCAACCCAAAGTATTCTATGATTCTATATGGGATTTTGACTTCCTCTGTTCTGGAAGAACAGGAATAAAAGAAGCCTCTGTATCACTCACATACACTATTTCACTAACTTTGTATTTCACTGTACAGCAGGCCTGTGTCATTGCTAACAATACAAGAACAAGGAGAATAACTTAAAAAATATGAACCTTCTGTCTGACTCTTGAAGACATGCATTATCAGATAGATTTGTATTGCATATTAAGGAAACTGTGTTTTGATTTTCATTTGCGAACAATACACTGGAGTTGTTCTTTTCTTTGGTAATTATTATATCTCAAGGACTTTACAAAATTATTTTTGACTATTTAAAATAAATTATTTAAGTTTACATATCGTTATCTGACTGAGAAAGATATTTCTGTTGATTAAAGTATTTGTACATTTCTGAACAGAATAGGCAGAATTTTTAGAATTAAACTATTAAATTGATTACTTTCTCTGCCAATGTATAGCAGAATACGTACATAAACAAGACCCTTCTTAAGTACAGCAGAAGGTATTGCTCCTGGCAAGTGTTAGGAGGGAAAATGATAACACTTGTAGTATCTCATCACCACAGCACAGTGTTGTAAGGTCAAAACATTTGTCCCATGTTGCTTTCCCTGTTTTCTTCAGTTTGACACACTGCACTAAAAAGATACAGACCTGCTGTCACAATCCCAGTAGATCAAGTTGTTGATGTCAAATATTTTCAGCCCCTTCAGGGCAAAAGCACTATGCTGGCAGTCTTGCCAGAGAGCCAGAGGAGCCCTCAGTACATCGTATAGTCACTTTATTACCTCTGTCTAGTGCTGACTGAATAACAGCAAGAGTAGAATAGATGGTTGCGCATAGTCCCTTCACTTTTTTCTCTTCCCTAAGGCAGTATGGTACAGTGGATAGGGTTGCGTATTGAGAGTAGTCACTGTCCTGGTTTGCCAGTTGTTTTCTGTATTGCTTTTTGTCCTTTGCTTTCACATATCTTTCTGTAAACACCAAGAAAAACGGTAAACCCCCCACCATTTTAAGGATTCATTCATAAATAATACTGTATACTAAATAATACGAATGAAAATAAGTTTTCTTGAGTATTTTGTCGCATCTGCAGTTTAATTCTAGCATTTCGTATGATAATTGATGCCAGGTAGCCTGTACACTCTTATCTTAATCTCTTGCCTACTTTCTTGGGAATGATCTTTTGTTTTTCTTTCTGTGCCAGGAGTTGGCAAGGATATCTGTCACTTTTCTTCTAGTGGGCTGGTGGTCATCATTTGGGAGGTTTTTCTACCTCTCTGTCCTTTGATATTGTACAATCTCAGATATCAAATTGCCTTTCATTCCAATTATAATCTAGCTTTAACTGCTCTGAAAATATACCGATACTTCCTTGTCTTGATTAAGAGTGTTCTGCAACATCTCTTACAATGAGAAAAATATTGCTTTAATGTAGAAGAAAACATTGACCAGCACAATACATGACTACCATAAAACAGGTTAGATAGATAGAGTTTCAGTATCTCACTTAAGAAAAAGAAATTTTTTTTTAGAAATCAATGGCTAGGATTAACCTGAAATACACGTCTGGCTCATACTCACCAAGACACTAAGATTCAGTTTTTATTTTGAGCTTTATTCACTTTAAGGTTAACATAGATCTCTAGAGCAATATAATCTTTCAAAATCTAATTTAATAGTAACAATCTTTAAAAGTTTAAAAACAAAACAAAAATCAATACTGAACCAAAACTCAGAAGTCTCTTCAGTCACTTACTGGATAGTGCCTTTAGTTTGTAAAAGATAGCATCACAGTGAGAATTTTATGGAAACAAGATACTTTTGGTAGTGTTACCATTTGTTAGGTACAAAAGCTTCTAATGATCATGAAGCTGTATTAATTTGCACTGAAATGGTCAAATTTGACCAAAATGTATACTTACAATTTGATGCTCTGAAACTGATTCCTTAAGAGGCCCTTATTGTGTACTTTTTTTTTTTTTAACAGTTAAGTGGGTTTTTAAAACAAACAAAAAAAACCACACCAAAAATCCCAACTGATCCTTTTGCCCTCTTGGCAGTACAAATATAAACTAGATGTGAACTGACTAGAAACTAGCAGAGGTGTCTTTGTACTGTGGTTGTGGATAAGTAAGCGTTAGGGAGAGTGGTGTCGATGCACTAAAATTGATTATAAGATATCCAATCCCATCCAGAAGGTGTTAATTAAGTACTGGTAGAGCCTTTTTTTCTTCTTTTCCTCCTGCCATTCTATGTATCTCAACCATTCATTATTCTAGATAATGGAGTTGATGGGACTTACTTCAGAGAGACAATTTTATAAAAACAAATGTGCATCTTTCAAAGCCAAAGAGAAAACAACTTTCCTGACACAAGTCAACACCTCATCCCACTATCAGAACTGGGACAGGGTGTGGCAAGGGAACTTTGTTTTTTGTTTTGTTTAAAAGGGAAGTAATATCAATAATAATCAATAATATCTAAATTTTAAAACCAAAAAAAGTTACACTTCTCTTGCTTTAACAACTCTTCTGTTATGCTCATGACAGGTAATGATGGCTTAGTTTAAAAGAAAGGAATTCAGGTTTTGTTGATAGATGCTTTCTTATTAGAATTGATTTTTCTTTTAGTTTCGTTGAACTTGGGACTTTGGTATCTAAGAAAATCTCTTGATAATGAATGAGACTAGGAGGTCGAAACCTAAGTACTCCTAAGTATAAGACTTGTGCTTCCACTGAAGGTGATTTTACATTATTTGGAGTTCACTGAAATAATGAACTGGTTTTGTTGGAGTAATTGAAAGCCAAATCAAGCCTGTGAATAATAGGTGTAAGAGTTTTATAGTAGTGATCATTTATTTGTTATTTGAAAATTTTGCTTATTATTAGAACTAATGAGCAGTAAAAACTGCGTTACTTGCTTATGTAAACCAATATATACGTTTTAATTGAAAATAACCTGTTGTTTTGTAGGTGATGTCTACAAGAAGATCCCTGTATTAAATGCAATATTATCAATATTAATACACGAAGTTAGCAGGACTTCTAAAGAAATAGCCACTGTTAAATATTATTTCAATGGAATAGATTGTTATCAATAATCAACAAATTTAAAGCTTTACTATAAAGGCTTTAGTTCTTTATACTACTAATTCTTCATAAAGAACCTCCTAACTGTTTGAGGCATTAGGCTGTGGGATCAGATTGCCTGACATGTTCCCTTTATTTCTGGATCCTCATTCTGCTGGAGAAATGGAGAATGCTGTTCACTTGGAGTAGCTCAGGATTCATAGGGTTTGTGAACTCCATTGGGAAAACAAAGGTTTTCTATTTGAGCCCCTTACATTTCATGAAGGAAATGCATCCACACATTTGATGGGAGTTAGGCAGCTAACTACCTTGGTAACAAGATCATCGTGTAAAAGATGATCACCACATTAAAAATATGTATATATAGCTGGCAGTTTCTGAAGGGCAGATATAGATCTGAAGTAGACAGAGATACCTTTCTAGAGGCCACAATGTATAAAAGGATGGTATTTGAGATGGAGGTATCTGGATTCAACTTTAAGGATCAGGTATCTGAAATATATATGCTAACTTTTAGGTGCCTTTCAGGAGCAAATTATCAGATGTGGCACATGAATATTTAATTTAATTAATAATATTTCTGATCCCTCAGAGGTAGATGGAAAAGACAATGGTATACATAAGAGATCATGGGATGGATGGCCATATAAAGATCTTTGGTTTTTAAACTTCATGCTAGTAGATTAATATTTATATTAATATTGGCAACACCTTTGCTTTGTCTGAACACACTGGAAAAAAAAATTTTAATCCTGCACTCTTTATTCAAAAAGAATAAATGGGGAGATGATCACGATGAAACAAAGAATGATAGAAGCCTAGTGGGCTTAGTTTTATAGAAACAGGGAGCATGAAATACTATGGCAAATATAAGCATGAAGAAGGACAAATGCCTTGTTCCTTACATCCCATTGAATTTTGAATTACACCAAATCTTGATATTGATCCTGCATTCCCCCCAAAACACCAAAAGGCAAAGCAGTATGGTTTTGTGCACTGTCCACTTACTTCCAGTCACATTCAACCTTCAAGAAAGCTGCTGCAGTGCAGTAAATAGCTGCAAAAAAAGAAAATAAATAACCCTGCGAATTGTGATCAGAACTTGTGGTACAAACTAGCTAGAATAAAAATATTATTCATATAGTAACCTCATTTTTGTTGCAAGTGGCCATGGAAGTTTCTTAATGTCCTCTGTAAGGATATTTCCTTTTCTGGCACAGTATCCATCCTGGTGGAGTTGTTGAGTAAGTCAGTGTAGCTTAACCAAGTAGAGAAGTGGATAAGAAAACAATGAAAGTTACAAGGTTGGATTCATACAAATATGTATTTACTTATTTATTGAGGGACCAGACTGTATGAAATAAGTATGGCCAACTTAAAGTTAGAGAAGGTTTTGGTATTTTTCTGTGAAAAGCAACTGTTCTGTACAGACAAATGGTATAACTTAAAGCTAACAACATTACCTCTGCAGGTTCTTTTGGTCTGGAAGCAACATAGTATGCGGAACATTTAATTTGTCAAGACATTCTGGCAGCTCTCATCAAAAGTCCAGTATAGGCTTAACCAGTTTGGCTCATTAAATTGAAAATGTGCTTGGAAAAGGTCATGGGGAATTAGAGGTTACAGAACCAATAATCAAAGCAATTAGCTATAACTTGAGTCTTCTAAGCTGCCTAAAAGAGAAAGCAGACCTGACCTTGTCAAATAGAGAAGGATATTAAAATTGCATACCAAGAAGTAATCAAGAAAGGTTTTTACAACTATGTAGAGCATTGCAGAAGTCTGAGGTGTTTTTCTGTGTGAAGTGTTTTGGGGTTTTTTTTGTGTGTGTGGTTTTGTTTTTTAAAGAACAAAACCACTAAACCCTCCCAAACTCTGAAGACTTAACTTTATACTGTTCCTGGACTAAACTGTCTATCTGTTTTAAATGTTTCTGATTCACAGTGAGGATTCATATGCTTATTTATATTGTGATGGTAGATACTTTAAAGTCACAGAGTCTGATCCTTCTCAGACACTGTATTGTAAATCAGAGATAACTTCATTGAACTTAATTGAGTTATGTCAGTGTCAAAGTGGTGTGAGAGGAGAAGCAGGCAGTTAACATCCAGATGAATTTTGATGAAAATAATCCATTCTGTGAAACCTGAAAACATATACTAAGTTTTAAAATGTTTTTTCTCTTAATGTATGCTCACATAAAATTCTTCTTTGTTCTTGTAGCAGTTAACCATTTATCTGAATTTTATGTTTTATGGCAGTACAAAATTGTCTTGAAGCAACTTGCAAAATGTAAGTAGGAGTTTGGAAGCTATCCATGTTGCATCATTTATTTTACCTTACTTTTTACCTTACTTTTTACCTTACTTTTACTTCACTTTTTTCCTGCGGAAAAAGGCTCTTTATTAAGAGTTTCCTAAAAGAATTTGAATTATTCTATTTTTTTAAAAGTTGCAGGCACGTATCTGGTAAAAGTGTGGTCAAAATCTGAAGAAGAATCAGACTAACAAAATGAGTATAGGTTGTATTTCTTTTTTAATTCATTAAAGGGTTTTCATAGGAACATTTGGTTCTCATAAGCACCCTGAAGATTATTGCTGGAGCTCCCAAGTTAGCCCACTTGACACGATATTGACCGTCCTGACTTCTCTGCTTCTCACATTGGCCGATATTTTCAGAGCTGTTCTATAGCTCCTTCAGTAAATTTAAAAGTTCCTTTCAGGACCGCTGTGTTAATCACAGTGACTACTATTTACATTTTCACATATGGACATGCTTTAAATCATATTTTGTTTTACTTCTTAGGGAACACTTTAGTCTGAGCAAGATGGATACCAAAAATTTAAACTACTCTCTCAGCTGAGATTATTGGGCTGCATTGGCCTCACCAAAGAGGCTATATAATTGATAACAGCTCAGGATTTGGCCCCATTACCTTAAAGTTGTTGGGGAACCAGAATGTAGTGTGTGAAAATGTTCACTGCTGAGAAAGGGATTCTGCTGGACTGGAAAGCAAAGAAGTCTCAAGTTTGGAAGCTTTCCTAAAAATCCAAGAACTGGTATGTTTCACTTAAAAGAAAATCACAGATAAACTATTTAAGAAATGTAATACTTTTATCAGCACAAAAGTGGAGAAATAGCGGAAACTGGCAACTGAAATTACTATAAAGCTTTTTAAATTAAATGCAAGCCAGCAGTCACAAGTGGAAACTTAATTTGAAAATGACCATCACATTGCGAGTTGATGAACTAAGTAGGAAAATGGAAGGCAAATGCTGCGCTACGAATGTGCAGCACTTGTTTAGAATTAGACTCTATTGAACAGAGCTGCTCAGAAAGCTGGAAATAAAATTGAATACTGGCAGGCAAAGACAAAAGGCTTACCATAAGGCAACATTTGTGATATGTGCTTTCGAAATGCTAAACTCTCTTTTTGGATGTCAAAGGAGAGAGCAAGTCTACAAAGGGCTAGAGACAAGAACTGTCTTGCCTCAGGTCAGATGTAGTACGTTGATAGAACCTGAGTGGAACCCAAAATTCTTGCCTTGCAGTACCCTTTCTGAAAACAATACTTCACTTTTTAACAAGAAATAATATAGCTTATCTATTAAAAAAAAAAAGGGAACTCATGAACTATTTCTCATGAACTAGTTGCTCGTGTGATTCTTCAGATAAAGCACAAGCTAGTGTTGGTGTATTTGCTGAAAGCTCTACTGATAGGACAGCTATCATCTCTCAGATTAAGGGAAATGGCAGAATCACATCACAGCTGGTTGAGAAGGTTTGGCTCCCCCTTACAGATTCTGCAAATGTCCTTTGTTATCAGTTGTGCAGAAAATGAGGCTTCAGGATTTTTCCCAGGTTTTGGGATATCTGGAGGAATCCTATTTCCTGTTTACTGATATTGGTCTAGAGATGAACTCATATCCAAGATGATGTAATAGATCATAAAGTATTATTTAGGAAGCTGGTAAAACAAAATTCAAAGATGATGAGATCTTTCTATGTTATTGTTGTCTGCGTCCCACCCACCCCGCTTCCCTCGCCCCAAGAGTAAAAAGGAAAAAAAATAAGAATGTGAAGAGTCCTTAGCTCTGTATAAAATGTCAGTGCCATTGTAAAGTGCCTGGCACTGTTGATTACAGTAATAGCAGAAAATTAAAATTCCAAGTAAAAAACACCTGGCAATTCTTAGAAGAACAAACAATATTACATTAAATTAAAAAGTAGTGAAACCTCAAGATTTAAAATAGAGTATATGAATATTTTCCTTTTCAGTGACCTTTTTAAGTAACATTGCATCTTATCAACAAATCTGTAAAGTGGTGGCCATATTATCTTGTTCTGAGTAGGAAACTAGTCAGTGTTTTGCATCAGCATTAAGTCCTGCTCAAAAGGCTGAAAAATCACTGAACAGTTTCTAGGACTAAACCTACACCTCAACAAATTAAAATAGAGCTAAAATGTGAAACAGTTGGGATATCGTTCAATGAGCAAAGTGGGTATTGGCATGCTTAAGTGGGTGAAGGGAATGTATAGTTACACACCTGCCATGGGTCATTGTGTGATGTTGCTTGTAAAATGTTGTTAGGGATCAGCTTTGTTCTGGACTTCCATAAGGAGGGAAAGAAGTGCTAAAACCATTCAGTGAAACAAAGGGTACACTAGTCATTTTCAATTATCAGAATTATAAGTAGTTACAAAAGATTTAGTTGGAAATTATTTACTCTTGAGGAAGGGGCAAATACATGCAGTGCAACAGTAGCTAGATTTTAATAAAGGTAAAATGAAGTTCAAAGTATAAATGTGATGCAGTGTAGTATGCTTGGATTTGATAGCTACCAAAATAAGGACAGATGAAGAGAAAACATACACAATGCATAGAAGGCCAAATCTTCAGACCTGACAAAACATAAAACTTTTATTTGGAATGGAACGGTCTTGTTACAGTAAATATAATACCTAACATGTTCAGTTTCATATGAAGCAATGTTGCAGAGAGGAATTTGGTGAGAAATGTTAGTCAAGTTGCAAGCATTTGCACTGGAATGTAAACTGATTATTTACATCCCTTATGAGAAATGTTGTATTACGACATTTTATCTCTAATTTCTGTGTAACTTTATGTAATTATAAAATAATTATCTGGTAACTATATTTGCTGCTAAAGCTTGGGTTAGGATATCAAAATTCCAGAGAGGGAGAGTAAGCTTAAAGGAGTGATCTTGCAAAAATTGCATCTTGCTGAAGTTGAAAAGCTACTAAGCTCATGCTCAGTTTTACACTAATGTGACTTCATCATTAGAGAGGCAAATCCATTTTTAAACTGAATAATTTGTTGGTAAATAAAACCAATTCACACTTTAATGGGATTGCATAATTATAATTTGTTGTATAGGACACACTGCACTGAAATCATTCTAGCAAAATATCAAAAATGTTAAAAACAAAGTTCCAAATCACTTTTTGAACTAGTCTAGTTACTTTGTATTTAGCAGATTCCATGAGCCATGAGGTAAAAAGGAAGATGAAATGTTGTCCAGCTCTACCCAGTGATGGATTATGACAGATGGGGTTTATGAATCTCATGACTTGTTCTTTATTGATCAGAAGCTGATAATAGAAATTAAATTAATAAAAATACAGTTAAAGCCATTCACAAGTGATGCTTGGATGTGAGAGTAGACTTTAATGATTTGTAGTGTCAACTGTGCTTGAGAAAGATATACCATATGTTCAACATATGAAAACAGCAGAAACGAAAATCAAAAGAAATATCTCCTCCCCTATCAGCCAATAAAGTTTTAAATGTGTTTGTAAAGAATCGAGTAGGCTCAGTGCAGCACATCCATGTGTGTTTCATAATATTCCATCATTTAAATGAACAGCATAAATAATCAGTTAACATCTATTAAGTATGTTTTTTCTTAATATCTTATTTAAAACAGTTTTTACCATTTTACCAATATTTTTCTGTCTACTGAGTTCTTTTAATTGTGTTTTCAATAGAAAAAAGCAATGAGAATTATTTTAATATCTATGCCTCTCCTATGTAATGTACCTGCCATGGACACATAACATTCCAGTGGGAAAATAATTGTAACCAGATTTGGTATGCCTTCATCTTCTGAAAGTATTTTCTAAGCATTTTATGCGGCTCTTAAAAGTCTTCTGCATCATGTCATGTCAAGTTCTGGTCATAGGCCAAAGAACCTTTGGTTTCTTACACTACAAGGTAGCATGCCAAAAATGCATCTCTGAGAAATCAAATTGTGGATATACAATGTGGAAAGTAAGGCCTGATAGTGTTACACAGGATTCTAATGTGGGACCTGCAGTCGTTAGGAGAGTGTTTAATTAAAAAGATGTTTATGTTTGTTTAATACTTAATCCTTTGGAATTAGAAAGATATGGACATTGTTTCATTGATTTTACAGGGTTAGAAGTGGTTGTCTTCTATAGTACTTATTCATGTTAACTCATATCCCACTGCTAGTAGGTGAAACAGCTTTTGCCATTTGGCTTTTGTTCCAATGTGGAAGCTCACAGTTCTCAGACCTTTTCCCTAGTATATTCATATACACATTGATCATAATTACTCCACTAGTCAATTCAATATAAGCTTTGAGAATTTCTAAATAGTTTTTTTAAGTGATTGAGAATTTTCTGAATCACAAAACTGCTTAATCTTAACAGGGTGATACAACCTAATGTAAGGAAGAGGGTAAACTAGAAAATACATTACCTGAAATTGTTGTGGTTTAACCCCACCAGCAACTAAGCATCACACAGCCACTTGTTCACTCCCTCTCCCCAACAGGATGTGGGGAAGAGAATTAGAAGTGTAAAAGTGAGAAAACTCATGGGCTGAGATAAGAACAGTTGAATAACTGAAATAAAATAATAATAATAATGAACAATTGTAATGAAAAGGAAAATAAAAAATAGAAAAAATAACCCCCAAAGAAGGACAAGTGATACAAATGAAAACAATGAATGAAACCAACTAATTGATGCCCAGCTAGCCCCTGAGCAGTGGTCCCCCCGCCAACCCTAGATTTTGCTGAGCATGATGTCATATGGTGTGGAACTTCCCCGTGGTCGGTTTGCATCAGCTGTCCCAGCTGTGTCCCCTCCAATCTCTTACCCACCCCCAGCTTACTTGCTGGGAGTGGGGAGAACGAGAAAAAGCTCAGAATATTCCATACTTAAAAATACAGAGTTTGTAATATCCATGCAAATCTGAGACGTGTATGTTGATCTAAAGACTACATATGTCTAAGAGACCTTTCAGTAGTGTACACCATAGAATACTGCTGATTCATTTAATAAAGTTGTGGAACTGTAACTGCACAATCAAGATTTGAAATTGGGGTCTTACGGAATGCAGACGTTCTTCTTGTGGTGAGTTAGTGATTCAAACCACTAATCCAAGGACCCGAGCAAATATCACATTAAGTAAATGAGAAACCAGTCTGGCCTGCCCATCTGGATAGTCTTTCTTGTTCTGCGTTGTATGGGCATGCCCTGCTTTTCAGGAAATGCTGTACTAGTCTAGTTAAGCCAATATTCTTCAGAAATAGTTATGTGATCTGTTTCCAATTTTAGAGTATTCAGGCAAATAAAGGGTGCTTGGCAAGTGTTTATAAATTGGGTCAAATGTGTATTTTTGCTCTTTCTATTAATAGAATAAACTTTTTCAGATACAGAGGTCTTGATTTCTAGATCCTACACAAAATAATGAATTTGTCTCAAAAGGCAATAATAAAACTTTTCAAAGAATTTTATCAAATTGTAAAGAAAAAACAAACAAACAAATCCTTGCAACAGGGCTTGATCACCAAAACTGAAAAATGTAATTGCCTGACAATTTTCAGAATTTCAGTTCATTAGAGACTACAGTTTTCAGTGGAAATCAGCTAACTTGAAACATACTGTAATTGTCAACTTAAACCAAAACAATGTCATCATAAATTCCAAGCAGGCTGTAGAAAAACATATGGTTCAGTAAATACAATAAACCTTCACTGCAGAAATCATACGTATAAACCAGATCTCCATCTGAAGTAGTTAACAATGATTATAAAGGCAGCCGTTGAACAGGCATCCCCAACTTTAATGAAACAAGTTTCAGTTGAAAACTAAAAGATTAAAGAACCACAACAAAAAAGTTTTTCAAAGTCATATCATTTATAACTACAACCAGTTTCCAGATGCAGAAATGCTCAGCTGTTTCTACTATGAGCTTGCAATTCAAACCATATCTTTCACTGATCTGCAGAACCCCTTCAGTTTGACTTTTGTGTATGGTTCTGCCTAAGTATTAGAAGTCCAGTCATCTTCATTGGGTCTGGTCATATGTAGAGGAAGTCAATACACAACAATTTAGAGCATCAAGACCTTATCTTCTGAAATTTATGTCTTTCAAATCTGTTCTCATCTTTTGTATTTGATATGCATGAAGATTAATAAAATATGGTAAACAGCATTATAAACCTCTTAGTTTTATCGTAAAATCGTAAAATAAGACATTTGACCTGCATTTGAAATTCTGCTAGATAAAGTGAACAAATGAACAAAAAGAAAAATACTAACTGAATTGAGAGTTTTGTGTTATTTATTTTGAAATCAAAGAGAACTTGATGCTGACTGCAACAACAGTGTAACAACTATTCTTAATATCCAG
Source organism: Podargus strigoides (assembly GCA_028020825.1). Taxonomy (NCBI): domain Eukaryota; kingdom Metazoa; phylum Chordata; class Aves; order Caprimulgiformes; family Podargidae; genus Podargus; species Podargus strigoides. The sequence continues at coordinate 14,568,377 of CM051627.1, read as the reverse complement.
AAATAAGGGGAAAAGAACACATGATTAGTTGTGTACAGTAAGTTAACTAGACCTTTCTGGACAAACAAGTTGAGGAATACCTCTGCCAAACATTCTGTTCTCTTGTTATTTTTATTTGGAATATTTGCTCACTCACTGCCCTCTAATTAATAACAGTCACTTAAAAACAACAGATGCAATTGCATAGTTTAGTAAAACCTTATGCTCCTTGGATTAGGAAATGCAAAGGAAAGGGGTACAGGAGAAGGGAGTGAGATGAAGAAAGGGAAGGAAAGCTCTAAGTTATAGTTACAACACTTTGAGTGTTGCTAGGCATGACTAAAATGTGGTCAAGTATAAATTTAGTTTGAAAATTATAGGAACCATCAGAGTAGTGAACTTCTGAGAGAACCTCCTAAAAAGATTACTAACATCCAAAATATCCAGAAAGATTTTATGATACCTTAACTGCCGTGATTAGGCACTGGACTCAGAGATACAAACAGCCTGTTTAATCTTCTGTTCTGCTGTTGCAGTATACAGCATAAAGAATGCCATTCTTCAAGGTCAGGCATAATGTAAGAAAATATGAAGTTTGTTATGTTCTGTCATTTCATGTTACTGAAGATATAAGGCAAAACATACAAACAGGATCTGATGAAGGCTGAAGAATGAGTATTTAACTTAAAATTATTAGTCATTGCCACTTAATGGTAGACAGCACTACTTAGAATGTATGTGCACCTGTATGTCTAAGAATATCTATGCATCCTTTGATATGTCACTAAATAGTTGCTGTTTACTTTGCTAAAGATGATTATCTGCTTACATAGTTTTTGGTTTCCGTCTGCTTCATTTCCATAAGGCATTATCCAATAGATTACTGCTAGTCTCCAAAATGTTAGCATCTCTACTAGCAATTTTACTGTCTCCTTGCCAACCTCCCAAAATAAAAAATAAAATTCATATACTAATTCATTAGTCATGATAATGCAGTTTGACAAATCTTCATGTCAGCCTCAACTGTGACTGTCCAAAGGTCAAGTGTTTATCAGATGGATTTTGGCAGTGGATTAACAATTAAATCTATTTCTGTTACTTTTTTTTTTAATATCAAACACACAATTTTTCACTACTTTTTGACTTTAAACTGCTAAGTGGCATTTTGTAGGACTGCAGAATTCCATGAAAGATATCTTAAAAGTGCTTTGGCAACCATAAAAATAAAAAAGTAAAAATCTTGCTGAATTGAAAACATTGAGTTGATTTTAATTCTTAGCTCCTATTTCTCACTTTATTGTCATGTTAGTAAGTGGTACTTTTGTATTTGGATTTAGGCATTCTCAAATGATGCTGCAGGATTGTAAAAGATGGCTGTGGTTTTATTTTTTTAATTATTTTATTCTATTTTATTTATTTTATAATATTAAAATAAGGAAAAAAAAAGTTACTTCTTTTTCAGGATACTCATTCTTACTTTGTTGCAAACTCCTTGATGATTCAAAGAGGAAGTATGCTGCCTCAAGCACAGGAGATTTTTCAGTTTTGCATCAATTCCATATTTCAGATGATGGGGGAAACATTTTATGAAGTTTCACAAATATATAATTTTACTGCGTGATGACAGGGAAGGAAAAGGAGTTTGACTGTCAGGATCATTATCTACTTTAAAGAAAATAGACAACTCATAACTGCCTAAAAATTGGTCAATTAAAGTTGAATGGCCAGTGAACAGTTATGGAGGAATATATCTCATTTTAGGACAAAGTTTAAATATACAGGAACATTGTCAGTCGAGAGATTTATTTACTATTGTAGTAGAGATAACTGGAAATTAAATCTGTCACTACAGTTGCTAAGCCATACAATACAAAAGCTCTCCTCACCTAATAAATTGTACAAAATGGAACTAGAATGAAGTTTGAATCTCTAAAGGGTTATTTGCTTTAGCAAAATGATATGACACTTGTGCTATATAGCTAGTTGGCCAATATCCACTCAAAGTGTGAAGGACCAGAGCTAGCAGTACTAAAAGCTGTCCTTACTTCCGGTAGTATCTTTCAAGCACATATTCTTAAGAGTGAAACAAAGCATATGATTTACACTGGGCACTCTAAGCTCTCATGATTAAATGTTAAGAACACAACTAGAGATACTGTTTTGTTTTTAAATGGGGAAAATATAAATGAATCACAGAACCACAGAGTCCTGGCGGTTGGAAGGGACCTCGAAAGATCATCTAGTCCAACCCCCCTGCCAGAGCAAGGTCATCTAGAGTACATTACACAGGAATGCATCCAGGCGGGTTTTGAATGTCTCCAGAGAAGGAGACTCCACAACCTCTCTGGGCAGCCTGTTCCAGTGTTCTGTTACCCTCACTGTGAAGAAATTCTTCCTCACATTTATGTGGAACCTCCTATGTTCCAGCTTGCACCCATTGCCCCTTGTCCTATCATTGGATGTCACTGAGAAGAACCTGGCTCCATCCTCATGACACTCACCCTTTACATATTTATAAACATTAATGAGGTCACCCCTCAGTCTTCTCTTCTCCAAGCTAAAGAGACCCAGCTCCCTCAGCCTTTCCTCATAAGGGAGATGTTCCACTCCCTTAATCATCTTTGTGGCTCTGCGCTGGACTCTTTCAAGCAGTTAATGAAGACACAACATCTTTGAGAGTGGCGTATGACTTATTTTAAAAATTGTAGCAATTACTTTCCTGAAATTGCATAATTTCAATTGCTTTATGAAATTATTTGTCCTAGTGATAAAACAGAATTTCTTTCCCATGTCAAATATTAAGAATTTTGAGGTCATTTTAGAGCTTTTCTAGTTTCTTCTGAAAGTTTCATCAGTTCAATTCTATTCCCCAGAAGTGTTTTGGTTGTAATAAGTAACATTTTCTAATGGAGATATGTTTAGTTGTATGTTTTATTTCCAGGTCTACATTTTGCTTCACGCATAGTGATTGAGTCAGCAGTAGGGGACATAAGAATTAGATTAACCTTTTTAGTCAGTTTATAAGTTTGTTTCGTTTTTTTTTCTTGGTTTATTCGAATGTCCATTGAAGTCAGCTGGGAATCTCTCCATTTAGTTTTGGATCAGGTTCCTAGTTCTTTCTCAAAAGTGGAAATTTTTCTGTATGGTAGTTTAAAAAAAGGTCATTGAAGGTGATGAAGATGTACTAGGAAATTCATGAGATAATTCTTTGCCACATAATTTCTGGACTTTAAAAAAAAAAAACAACAAACAAAACCAAACAAACTAAAAACCCTAGGATTTAGACTTTCACATGAGGCTGGGTAACTGGATATAACAGTATGTCTGGAGTATTTGAAGTCTATAGGGAAGAAAAAGGAACTTCTATTACGTAATAATAAAATAAGTGGTACTTCAAAATTTTTCTTGAACTCGAAGTATTACTACAATAGCTTGAGAGGTTTCCCTTCTGTCATATGGCATCTGCAACTTGAAGACTCATATTAATGCTGCCTAAAGAGGCCTGCTTATTCTTGGCTTAGGCTTTTGGAGTGGAAGGAGTTCAATGGAAGGTAACTAGATGAGAAAGCCCTTTGCTGCAAAGTTCAGTCTTAAAAATATGAACATTAAATTCAGAGCTTTGTGATTCCTTAGACCTGTCATTTTAAAAATGCTCTTATTTCCACACTGTTTCTAGGTGGCTCTGGAGAGGTAGCCTCTCAGAGAACCATCTAAGTGGAAGCAGCGAAGCAAACAAATTTTGTAATGACAGATCAGTCCAGAATGTCTGTGGTCTAATGAAATCTGTGTGTCAAGATACTCTGCTTCATTCAGTCTTCTCCAAAAAAAATATCCACAAATCAGCTTTCAGTTAATGTATGTGCCTCTCAAGGGAGCTCATAAATGGGAACATCAGCTGAATTCAGGAGTAGAATAGAAACAGGTATTTGTAAACAAAATGTAGTATCAAATAGTACCTTTAACTAACTTCCTTTTAGGCAGGAAATTTCATAAGATTTAAAAAAAAATAAATAAATTTAAGAAGACAGTAAAAGAGCTGGCTTGCCAAATGGTATTTTAGTGACTCTCATAGCTTTAACCATTACTATAGCACAAATAATATTTTACATGTTGAAAGTACATCACTGTGCCCAGTGGATATTTGTTCAGATCACTCAGTTTCACTCAGTTCAACAGACTTGGCAGTCTCTAGTCAAGAAAGGCCAAACACTGGAATAGCAGAAGGGTTGCAGGTCAAGACTGTTTCTCACCAGCAAAGTTGTGTGGGGAAGTTTGCACAGTGCCTGTCTGCATTATGCTTGGGTGTTGTCAGTCATTTATTTTCATGAACAAAAAACTCATCCCAAATGTAAAATGTATATTATGTGTGAATGTCTATATTATATTTGATGGACTTTTCCTAGTAGAGTGCCAGATACTAAAATTCTCATATAGCCCCAGAGAGGGGATCACTTACAATGCAAGGTGCCAGTTATTAAAGCTGTTTTTCATGGCATTTCATGGGACTTCTTTGTCGATGTAGCTCAAGTAGCTTATGTAGTCTTTTACATGTCTAGCTGGAGACATGGAAATTTTTATTAGAATTAGGTAAAATTCAGTACATAAGAGCAATGTAGATTTCTACTTTGTAGATATCTGATGTACCTGAAAGAAATAGTTTTCTCATACTGCTTAAAAAAGAATGCTTTAAAAAGAGCTTCCCTAAAATGATGTATCTAATATTACCTCATTTTGGGGGGGAAGATTTTCTACAAAACTAATAATTTTGCAAGGTAAATACTAGGCTGTTAGGGTGACTGACCAGATACATGTGCCATCAGCTATGTCATGATTACTATATGTCCTGGTTCCCCAGGCACAGACCCATGCAGGCAGGCCATGAGTAGCCCGGAGTCAGCTGGGAGATCCAATCAAGGCAGCTGACTCACAGGTGTATCCCATACCACCTCATCTGCTCATTATAAAAGGAGAGAATTCACTGAGGGTGGAGTTGTTCCTCTCCCTAGGGCTCATCCCTTGTGGGCTTCTGTTCCTGCTGTCAGTGTCAAGGACTGGGCTGAGTAGAATCTTCTATACTTAATGTTGATTGTTGTATCAGTTTTGTTATTCTATTAAATCTGTTTCTCCTTCAACTCAGGGGCCTTCTGCCTTTTTTCCCAATTCTCCCTCTCAACTGGGGAAGGAGTATCAGGTGGTAGAATAACTGTTACTTCTTAGCCCTAAGTACTGGCTAAATATAGATACTATAGCTTGAAGAGATAATACTTTTTGCCAAATATACGAAAATAAGTAGTCAATGCACCACAAGGAACTGTTTGGTCCTTGTTGTTTTAAGTAATTGTCCCATGCCTGTCTAAAAATAGAATTGCGGGTTTTGTGTGTTTATCAGTAAGAGACAATGTTTATGTTGACACTGACTGACAGTATGTCTATTTAAGGTAAAATTCCTATTGAGCTTCCCTGAAAAGTTCACTGTGGCATTTATTCACACCTAATTAGCACGTCTTGGGATTAATACATCATTTTATCAAACTAGTGCAACCTTAGGATAAAAAGATGTAAATTCATTATGATAACAATACCTACCTGGATATTTTAATTAATCTGTCTAAACTGAACATGTCACTCCAAATTTATAATGATCAAGCTTTAAACTCCCTCTGGAATTCTCAGAATATTAATTGGCTATTTTGCTAGTGGATGCTCTCCTTATTGTTCAGGGTAGTTTCTAGAAACCCTGTTGAACCTGATGGTAAGTAATGTAGGAGAAAAATCTGGTTTTGAAGACATTTATGGAGTAAATAACACACCAGAGTTAAGTATAAATAATATTCTAAATATGACCAGTAATTTAACTGAGCTATGTAAGTTGAATCAAAAGCAAATAGATGCTTGTGATATATTTCATCAATTGCTTGTTCATTTAAGGTTCTTTTTTTACATCAGAACTTTTTCTGTAGGTGAGAAAACTGCAGAGAACATTGTTAACAGTTGTGTTACAGAAATTTAGAATTTTCAGAACTATTGAAGACATACTTCAAGTACTCCTCCAAAGAGCTTTTCAGACTTACCCTGTTGTACCTTTACATTTTATAAAAAGCACTCTTTTTATAAGAGATTGTTCTCACTATCTGCTCCATTGTTGCCTGTCCTTTTTACTTGTATCCCTGGCTTCTTATTCTGATTATATCAATAGATTAAATAGCTATGTAGATACTAGTCTTTCTTCTTAACGTATGTATTATTTCTTAGCATCTGTTTTCCTTTTCATCTTTATTTCTTACCTGTTTTCGAATCTCTAGAATCCCTGAATCCTACTATGAATGTAGATGTTACTCATATACAGCTTGTCTACTTTTATAAGTAGACTTCTTCCTGATCAGGCATCCTCTAACAGATACCCAACACAACATCATCCACATTGCCACATTGGTCTGCCTTCTAATCTTTACCCATAAGCTTTCAGCAGGCTCATCGTGCTTCCTGAGGCAGAGCTCCATGGATCTCACTGCTTTGTCACACTAAGGGAAGCTTTCTCTCTTCACTTTTCTGACTTATCCTTCTTGAAAAACATCTACTGCAGCACTCCAGTTGTGCGAGCTATCCAACAACCTCTCTGTGATCCCAAAGAGATCACAGCCCTGCAACTGCACATGGACCTCTAATTCCTCCTGTTTGTTCCCCAGGGTATGTGCATTAGTGAACAAGCATTTCAGAGAGGCACCTAGTTATGTGGATTTTCCACAAAAGGTATGAGAGCTTTCCCCATAATGCTGTCCTGTTGGCACTTCCTTATTTTCATAACTTTGCTTGAGGTGGGCTCCCTTCAAGCCTGTTTTGTTGGCTGTGAGATCTTTATAATTATGAATGTCTGCTAATTTTAGACTATAAGTAAAATAGTGTTGATCTAGCTTTGAGGACCAAAATCACTCAAGTTCCAACAGCATAGAGCTTTTCTAATTTCGAATTAGACTACCTGGTCTTAGAATCAGTAATGATATGGCTTAAAGATAATTGGATGTATAAATTTTCCTCCCTCACTAGAAAGGTCAGTGTGGGTTTCTAGAAAGAGCCAACGGAAAAAAAAGAACATTCCATTAAAATAATAATTTTAAAAAATCAATCAAAATAATAAAAATTGATGTACAGTAAAACACAAACTGATTTTTCAATATTTGAAGCTGATACCTCAAAAATATGATTAAGACTGCCTGAAATGGAAAAGAAGCTTATTTCAAAGGTGATACTTCAGTACAGTGGAGCAAGGAGGAGAAAGATTTAAGAAAAGCAGGCTTTTTCATATAAAACAATGAAATGTTTTCCTTTTTTAGCGTCTTTAGTTCTTGCAAGAAAAGGCATTACCATTTGTAGGAGGTGGTTTCTTGGCAGATGAGACGTCCAAAGTTTAGGCGTATTTGGGAGGACTGTGACTTATTACATAAGATATTCTGTGAGCTGCTTTACTTTGAACTCCTGTGCTTGATAAGGTAGAGCTGAAAATAATATGGCATTTGAGAAGTATCAGGCTACACAAGGGATATATGATGATGCACATAGAAAAGCAAACATGTTCCTTCAGCAGTATTTCAGTGCATGACCAGCGCAACTTTTTAAATTTACCTACTCTGCTTTTCAGACGAGAGCAACTGCTTTCTGAATATATTCTAGGGTCCTCTAGGCACCTGAAATATCTTTATTAACCTACAATATACTAGCATTTTCAACGTATGAGAGCAACAAAAATAGATACACATTTTACCGTGTTTTCTAGACAGCTATTTGTTTGTGCAGAATATCAGCTCTCATTAGCAAAGGATGTCTCTCTCATTCTGGTTTGGAAGTTCAAACCCTAATATTTCTTCAGACATCTTATTATAAGAAAAGACCTCTTGTTCCTTATTCATACTCAATTGCTTGTTATTAGTGTGTGAGGTTTGCATGCTCCGAAAAGTAATTTTTCTAATTGTTCAGTCTGTGAAAAAACTTCTTTAACACCCTTCAGCTATAATTTCAGTGACCTTTTCTATAATTTAAACAGATTTTATTTAATTTGTGGGTTTTGGAGTGCATATAAAACAGAGATGTGTAGTTAGGGTAAGTGTGTCATGAAGTCCATTCAGTTAGCCTATGTATTTTCGAATATCAGATGATGGTAAAAGATCTATGGCAAAAGAGAACATTTCTTCTGGATACGATTTTCTTTTTGTTTAATGGAAAGAGGTAACAGTAGCTATGTAGGGAACAAATGCTGATAGAAAGAGTAGGAAGGGACCAAATTTTGGTTACATTGTTATGGTAAGTTCATTTTAAAGCTTTTCTGTTCAATAGACTTTGAATTTGCCAAGATGTAACTGAAATCAAAATTTATCCCTGGAAATCTGTCTATTCTCTGATGCTTTAAGTTGTGGTCTAGAGATGCTTGTCTTTTAACTGAAACACAAGAAGCACAATTTAATTGCAATTTTATGCACAAAGAGCAATAATTTTCTTCCTGACTGACAGATTCTAAATGGTTGTCACTTTTAAAGTATGTAACTATCACTTTCAGGTAGTTTTGTTTGAGTTATGTGAGCATTGCAGTTTCTTGTGAAAGTTCCACAAAAAAATGTTATTTGCCTTAAAAAAGAAAGCACATGTAGCTCTGTCATGCAGGGGAAAGAAACATCAAACATTGTCAATTTATTAAGTGAACCATGGGAGGGATAGGTGATGCCAGGAAAGCTTTTCCCATCACGTACACACATGCATGCGCACACTTACCATCACCTGACGTTCACCCAAATTATTGATCCCAAGGGTCAGGACAATCAAGCCTGGAGAAGACGATAGTCCCTTCGACAAGTTTCAGAACTAGGCTCTAGGGTGGTGGCTTGGTTTCACTTTAAGCAGAGTGCTCTGGTCCTATATGGAGCTGGATATCAGTGTTACAATGTTCCCTGCAATCTGCTTCTCTAATGCAAAGAGTCTTTATAGCCAAATGTTTGATATCATTATATACCTTTCCAGCCATTTTAGGTGTTGTTCTCCTTTCCATTGCTCATCCATGGCCTATGAGAAGTCCCACTACAAGTCAGTTTTGTTTGCACTGTCACGTGGATGATGGGTTTTCACATTCAGCCCTTTTTTGCATTGTATCCAGCTCTTGGCCAAGGCAAGACTGTGCTACTCCTCTGTCAAAACTCAAATACTGTATCAGTGAATTAGGAAGTCATAGGACTGAGCAACGCAAAAGGATATATGAATCAAGCCCAATACAAGAGAACCTGACAATATCGTTACCTTACATATACTTCCTTTCACATCAAAGACGTCAAGATGACAGTCGTACCTTGCCACACATTGGCAAGTATAGATAACAATGATGTGGATGACAAGGAGGAACAACAGACATTGTATTGTACACTTCCTCAATAAACAGATAAAACTGTATTTAAAGCTGAATTTCTTGGTCTGCGATGCAAAATTTCAGTATGCTTCATGATCATGTCTGTATTTGTCATGGGACACCACAACTGGTCCATTATAAAAAAACCTATGTGCAGTAAGTTAGATAACTGAATGAAAACATGTCATTACGACACAAATTCTCCTTTGATAATTTATGCTAGAAAAAATTCCTCATTTTCTCATGGACAACCATAAACTTAATGCCTGACTGGCCTAATAAAACTGCAAGAGAAAGAGAAAAGTTGATGAAATCTTCATTAGCTTCAAGACAGTAAGTTTTATTCCTGAAAATGGCTATGAAAAAGTGATGTCACCAGGTTAATTATATGACAAATTTAACACTGTGATGGAGTGACCTTTGCCTTGGAATTATTATATAATACCTGGAGACACTGACATATTCTGGTATTTTTCTGAACAATGTGCTGTTTTCTGGGTGCTGCGTAGGTGTGAAGTATAAAAACCCAAGTATATTTTTCAAATTTTTCTGGACCCAATAGTCCTAGCTTTCAGAAGAAAGCTTTTTTAATCTTAATGGGAGAGCCAGCCAAACATGTTAGCCAGATATAGTCATAGAATCATAGAATCATTATGGTTAGAAGGGACCTCCAGGGTCATCAAGTCCAACCTTTATCCCATCATATTCCTAACCATTAAACCACTAGACCATGGCCTCAAGTGCCTCATCAACCCGTTTTTTTGAACACCCCCAGGGACGGTGACTCCACCACCTCCCCGGGCAGCCTGTTAGTCAACACATAGTAATAACAGAAAGTATGCAAAGAAACTTAATTTCCAGTACTGTTTCATCAGCAAAACCTCATTTGGTACTTTCAAACGTAAGAGCACAAATTATTTTAGAATATTGTGAATAGAGGAGGATCGTGTAATTTTATCACTTTTTTCCCTTCTTTTGCTTTATTTCTTCAAGCTTCTCATAGCATTTCTGACAAATTGAACTCTGTTTGCATAAAAAATGAAGTAAATACTGGGTAATAAGTGGTTCAGGCAAAATTCAAAGAAGCTCCTTCAGGTTTTCCAAATATAATTGATGCCAATTAATTTATTAATATTCTTGGAAATAATAATTAATGTAAAGAAGACAAGATTGTTAGGATCCTGACATTATTTGGCCATATTCTCGGGTAAGTAAATGATCATATATTAAATGACATAATTTGAAATTAATTCTTTGGTTGTAATTTGAAGGCAGCAAAAAACCACATTGTACCAGCACATTTTATTGAAGCCTGTACTCCCCAACACCAGTCAGACACATTGGTTAATAGGCAGCTGTAATACTTGCTGTAATTCTGCAAAATGGAAGTATATAAAAAATTTATAGTGAGCTGATTATTTTAAAGAATGAATTTTTTTGTTGATATTGTGTGAAGAATTATGATTAGACCCTTCAACTCCTTTCTAGGGTTGTTAGCTGAAAAATAGAGAGGAATGCAGGAATTCCTTGATGCTCTCCAACTTCAAATTTTAACACAGACAACGTTTTTCTTTTTTTTTTTTTTTCTTTTTCATTTTCCTTCTCCGAAGTCTCTGAAAGAAGTGTAGAAAGAGAGACAAAGTACAAGTCATACAGTAATTACAGGGAAATTAAAAGTAGTGGAAGACGACTTGTAAGATTTTTGTGCCCATTCTATTGTTCTTTGTTCAGGTGAACACAGTTGTAAAATAGCAGGGTAAATTAAGGTCCTCGAACAGTGAATTAAAACCTGTGCAATTCTCCTGATGTGACCAATCACTTTGACTTTATTCAGTCAAATAATGAGCCTATTTTGAAATGCACTGAAGGAAATGGGGATCTTAGGACTTCCAGGATTACGCTAAAAAGAATTGTTGGTGTAAAAAGGCAAATCAAGAAAAATTGCTTTTCTGTATTACAAACGTGAGACTTTTTTGTAAGTAAGAGTTTGTAGTACATTTCTTATATTCATGCTCTGCAGTGTCCTGAACGTTTTAGTTCTCTGAGATTATATTTATATGTCAGCCAGGATGGGATCTGGTTATTATTATTTATTTTATTATGTAGGTCATCTACAGATAATCCAGAGAGGAGAAACTCATTTTTAGGTGGTGTAGACGTATGTGACACAGCCACTGTTTTGAAAAGGTCTGTAATAGGAGTAGACAGATAGAAGAAGGTGTTATGTCCATTTGACACAGGCACAAAAAAGGCAAGTTGAAGCCAAAATTTCAACCCTAATGCCAAACTGACATATTTTTCTAATTTCCTGGTATCGAGTGTGGTGAGTAAAAATATTTATAGTATGGTGATTGGCTCTCTTAAACCTTTTTTTTCACTTGAAATTAGATGTCTTCTCTCTGGAAACATATTTTCAAAAGATCATTTTATAATGTGAGTTCAGGAATCTCTTTTAATTCTTTGTAAAGCAGAGGTCAGATTCAGCAGTTAGGTGTATCATCAATATTCAGATTATTTGGCATATAATTGTCACATTAATTTTTTAATTGTCATCCAGTTCTGTCTTAAATGAAAAAATATGTACATCTTTATTGTTCTGTTTTTCCAGATATTAAAATCCTTTCCTGAATGCTTAACTTTTCAAAGTTGCTAACTTGAATGGATCTGTCATTCCCAAATCCAAACATTTTGGGGTTATTGATTTTATATTGAATTTTTAAGGGACATTAATATTGTTTCATGTCCTCTGGGATTAATATCTGCACAGCTGGCCTCTCTGTTTCATCTGGTATGGATGGTCACAGAACCAGAGTTCAAGTTTATCAGAATTTCTGAATCTGTGAGGAAAGAAATTCCATCTGTCTATGAAACGGTGTAACTAGACTATTTTGTTCAAAATGGTTGGGATAAAAACCTGCCTTCCTTTGTGTTAAGAAACTTGGACTGAATTTCCAAAAATGACTCAAGTTTTCTCAAGCCTAAGAATAGAAGTATGTTGTGTAGCTGTGCTTGAAAAACACTGCTGTGGCGAGAAAAAAGCCTACATTTTGTTTCTAAATATCCTAGTTGGTAAGTTTTCAATTTTCTTCTGGATATGCATCTTCCATTGCCTGTGCTTTTTGCTCATTTCAGAGACTGGTCACTGGTAACAATTTATAAGAAATATCTCTAACCCTAAAGGTTTAGGGATCAGTTTTAGGTTTGGGTTTTGTTTTTTTTTCAGTTCATGAATGACCCTGTCACTGCCCTGAAGTTTGAAGAGGAATTGACTAAAAGCATGTAAGTAGTGTCATGGTAGTGAGTTTGTTCTTGTCTACTGTGACAACCCTTGAATGGTTTATCCTAGGAACCTGGTTATGAGATTTACTGTATTATTGTGCATTTGGTTTTGATGGAGTTCTGGACCAGGCTATGTAATATAGTATGCAGTCAGTATACTTTGTTCTGGTTTGGTGGTTGTTTTTGTTGTTTGTTGTTCGCAGTTTTTTTAATATTAAGAAGAGATAATATTATATTAATATTATCCACTGCCAAATTTAAACTATTACACATGTGACATAGTATGATATCATGAGTGAATGTCAAGTTAAAAAATAACAGAAGCAGAATAAATATTACAATTCCATTCTTGTTTCCCTAGGCATTTTTGTGTACTCCTTCTATCTATAATGCTAAGATATTAGTGGATGTAATTTGATTTTTATATTTTTTTCCTTTATATTTTCATTCAAATTTTAGAAGAAAGGTAAGATAAATAGGATGGGGACAAGAAGTTTGTATGTTTAACTATACCTGCTGAAAACACTTGAGGTGATGAAGGTTAATGACAGAATTTTAAGAACTTTTTATCTTCTGACCAATATAACAATAGGAAATGTAAGGTATGAATATGTACCAAATATAGCCATGATGAAACAGTGAAAGAAAAAGGTAGAGAGAATATAATGCAAGCTTTCATATTCATCATGATAATTTTTGGTCATTTCAGCATTAAATATTAACATACCTCACCATTTATCAGATTGCTTTTTGAAGATGTTTGGTCATTTTTGGCCTTATGTGTTTTTAATAAGTATGTAATAAAATATGTATGTACATTTCTTTTGCAGACCGTGAATTGACATTTTTAACGTAATCTGTATGTTAAACACATAATCTGTGTTTGCTTGAAAAGATGAATGGCCTTGAAGCTGTTCAACAGTTTGAATTAAAATCTTGGAGAATATTGACTTTGTAATTTTAAGTGTTAAACTTTAAAATGGCTCATTTTAAAATATAATAACTCAAAGATCCTGGGACAGTCTTAGTCAACACACTTGGGTCTCTCTTCCACAGTAGAAGTACATGCTTTAAAAGCTGCTGGCTGTGGATTTGCTCCTTCCTTCTGGTGGTCCAGTGAGGGTTATAACAACATGAGAGTTATAATCCCATAGTGAATTGCTGTATAAAAGTACCACAAAGGGTTGCTTATCTGTTACTTCTCAAACACAAAGCATGCAAAATTCACTCTACCTCTGTAAGGAAAATATAGTCCTCTTGCTTTTAAGATTCTTGCAAAGTTACTGCCTTTGTGACATCCTGTTTGAGAAGGCATCAAAAGAAAAAGAAGCAATTATTACAATACACAGCAAAACCTGTCATCAAATCCTGTAGCCATTAAGTATGTTGTCTTCTCGTAAGGATACGATGATGCCATTGACACTACAGATAAGTATAGAAAAGCTAGGGTATAAAGAAACTTAAATGGCTTCCTTGAAAAATGAGCCTGGAACTGTTTCTTCTTCTAATCTGTATCTCCTGCTGAGGAACAGCAACTTCTTTCATATGTCAGGCCAGTAGACAGTAATATTTCTGGTCACAAGAGTTTTAAAAGCCCTGTTTTTCCTTGATTGTAAGGAAGCTGCTTGTGAGTTGATACTTTGTATTTGTTTTTACATCAAGTAAATAACATGTTCAGACTTAGATAAGCAGAGTAAACTTGAGTTATCCCTCAGCTCTGAAGGCTTCATATTAACTGACCAAACTTAGATTACAGAAATTTCATCATCATATTTTTCCCATTGTTAGTGGTCTTCTGACAAAACGAAAGCAAGTCAATCTTGCAGTACCACATAGACTGGAGCAGCATTTCCCAAAAATAAATGTAAATGTTATTGTTGCAGCCGTTGTTTTCTGGTTTTATAGTATGTTATCAGAAAGACAACATGATATTTACCTAACAGACACATAAGTCACTATTCAGCAACAGCATATTATAGAACAGCTTGCAGATCCCAAAGCTGCTTTGTATGGAAAGTTCTTGCCCTTTTGTACTGTTTGTTTTGGATAGAGTTCTTTGCTTTCACCCAAGGATGGGATAAATCTTCTACTTTTTTTCATTATGAATAAGAGATGCTCATGTAAGACAGAATTAATGATTTAGGTTTGCATGAAATATAAGCAGGAAGGGGAGCGTGGAAAAGAACTTCCTCTTCTGCTGTAGCATTCCAGGATGACATCAGGTAAAGCAGCAATATAGCTGTGCCACATTCCCTTATTAGGATTTAAAGCCTCTGCCCTCCACTTTCTTGTCTAATGCCCCTTTGAGCTCAAAACAAACAAACAAACCCCCTTAGACAGTTAACAGAAATAGCATCTGAGTCAGTAGGCCTGCTAAGCTTCTGCTTTACTGCAGCTTTGACACAGAAAAAAGACAAGAAGGTGTTCCGTGAAAGATTATATTCTTTCAGCCACTCTAGTCAGAGAATAAAAGAAACCTGCTTTTAGTCTAATACAGACTGAAGAAAGAGACAATGTCACTGTTAGAATTCTTTCACTAATTATCTGGAAAGAAAGAAAAAAATCAAGATAGTTACAGGGGAAAAAAAAAATCTCAGGAAACTAATGAGGAGATAGAGAAATATTTTGTAATCATGCTCACTGAAGAAATCTGGCCCTCTGACATCTCCCAATGTCTCCTGCATTATAAGGGAGAGTTGAGGGAGAGCTTCATAGAAGGAAAACTGTTGTGTAATTGTATTTATTGAAAAAATAAATACATTCCTGCACAGCAGAGGGTGTTAGACAGGACAACATTTATCATGCCATGATACTTTGTCTTTTCTACTGTAATTTTAGTTCCCGCCTTATATTTGGAGGGGAAAATTCCACCAATATTACAATATATTACAACTTCCACCATTCTTGCAATGACACTTTCTGAATGCACTGGAAGAGAATTTCTGAATAAATAAGAACTCCTAAATGAGTTATATCAACATTTTGCTTTGGGGAAACGAATATAATAAGAGCAATAAAATAACCTCAGATACACTTTGGGAGGTTTATATCAGTTGTATTCAGTTTTTATACAGCAGTGAAAAACAGTCTTCTGTCCAACAACTTCCCCTATTGTCAGTCTGTAGTGATGACAGCTACTGCCAGTTGTAATCCTTTCTCTTCTTAGTGTCCTGATCTGGCTGTAGTTCCAATTCAGTCAGTTTATGTAGTCTTCTGGTTTTATGTAAAGAAAAAGAAGGTAGAAAAACAGACAAGAATTTCATCAATCTCAGTCTCAAGATTTCTCTTGAAGATAGTGGAGGTCATACAGAATATTAGGCAAAGATGATACCTGCAGGACAACCAGATGATCAGGCCCACTCAGCATGGGTTTATGAAAGGCAGGTCCTGCTTGACAAACCTGATCTTCTTCTTCAACAGGGTGACCCACTTATTGGATGAGGAAAAAGCTGTACATGTCATCTACCTTGACTGTAGTAAGGCCTTCGACACTGTTTCCTACAGCATTCTCCTGGCAAAACTGGCTGCTCATGGACTGAATGGGCATATGCTTTGCTAGGTCAAAAAATGGTTGGGCCCAAAGAGTTTCGGTGAATGGAGTTAAATCCAGTTGACCGCTGGTCACGAGTGGTGTTCCCCAGGGCTCGGTACTGGGGCCACTCCTGTTCAACATCTTTATCAATGACCTAGATGAGGGGATTGAGTGTACCTTGAGTAAGTTGGGTGGATCTGCCTGAGGGTAGGAAGGCTCTGCAGAAGGATCTGGACAGGCAGGATCGATGGACTGAGGCCAATTTTATGAAGTTCAACAAGGCCAAGTGCCAGATCCTGCACTTCGGCCACAACAACCCCCTGCAGCACTATAGGCTTGGGGAGGAGTGGCTGGAAAGCTGCCCAGCAGAGAGGGACCTGGGGGTGTTGATATCAATCAGCCAGTTGAACATGAGCCAGCAGTGTGCCCAGGTAGCCAAGAAGGCCAATGGAATCCTGGCTTGTACCAGAAATAGCATGGCCAGCAGGGGCAGGGAAGTGATCTTACGCCTGTACTCTGCACTGATGAGGCCGCACCTTGAGTACTGTGTTCAGTTTTGGGCACCTCACTACAAGAAGGACATTGAAATACTTAAATGCGTCCAAAGAAGGGCAACAAAGCTGTTGAAGGGTCTTGAGCGTAAGTCTGATGAGGAGCAGCTGAGGGAACTGGGGGTGTTCAGTCTGGAGAAGAGGAGGCTGAGGGGAGACCTCATCGCCCTCTACAACTACCTGAAAGGAGGTTGTGGAGAGGTGGGGATGAGTCTCTTCAGCCAAGTAACAAGTGATAGGACAAGGGGTAATGGCCTCAATTTGCATCAGGGGAGGTTTAGACTGGATATTAGAAAATATTTCTTTACAGAACGGGTTGTCAGACATTGGAACAGGCTGCCCAGGGCAGTGGTGGAGTCATCATCCCTGCAGGGGTTTAAGAGTCAGGTTGACATAGTGATAAGGGATATTCAGTGTTAGGCTGATGGTTGGACTCAATGATCTTCAAGGTCTTTTCCAACCTAGATGATTCTGTGACTGGAAGGGGCACATTTTGCATAGCTAGCATGAGCAAAGAGCTCTCCAGGTTTACATCATGAAGGACCGATTCATTATCTAATCAAGGAGTCAATATTTGTTTATTTAATGTATCAAACACCTCTAAGGTTTATCAAAATTATTGCTTATGTTACAGCCCTTTGATCTTCCTTCTCTAGGGAAATACTGTCTTCCACATTCAATGTTTTAAATGATTGCACAGTCTTTTTACTTTTACACCAACAAACATATCTTCAAAACTACAAACTGATTTCTCAGCAGTTGCATAACAAATTACCACACTAATGCAGAGAAAACTTTGTTAGGTAGGTGGATATAAAAATCTACATGTTAGCCCAGCAACTTCAGTCAGTACTTTGTGGCATCCCTAAAACACAGTCTGTACAGAGATGGGAAAAACAACGGAAAATTGATCAGTAGATCATTCGTCATTTCTTGCCTTTCTTTAACTTCAGCATAGTATAAATGGATTAATTTTATTTTATTATAAAATACTGACTTTTACCATAGTGATTATTCAGGTTTAATATCTGAGCCTGACTGTTTGATGAAGCCAAAGTGAACAAATTTTTTACTGCTGTTTATTCTGAATGCCTTGAAACCTTTTAAAACATTTTTTAATGAGAAACCTGAAGTTTAATCTATGCAATTTCTCACAAATTTTGGTGATCACAGCATTGGGCCACAGTGTGTGTGACCACGGGCATTACATAGGTACATACAAGCACATATGCAGTGGTGATAAATGTGATGAAATCGAGAGCTGTGTGATGAATTGTGCAACCATGTGATTTGCTAATTTATTACACACCTTTGACTGCTTCACCTGCCCTCTGCCCATTAATCCTCCTCTCCCAGGGCTTCCTCTGACACTT
The DNA here is from genome assembly GCA_028020825.1 of Podargus strigoides. Taxonomy (NCBI): domain Eukaryota; kingdom Metazoa; phylum Chordata; class Aves; order Caprimulgiformes; family Podargidae; genus Podargus; species Podargus strigoides. Next base: position 14,550,278 of record CM051627.1, on the reverse strand, counting down.
CAAACCTTGGAGCAGATTCATACAGCTGCCATTACAATAAAAAAAATAAACTCCTTTTAGAGTGTTCCTTTCCTCTTTCACTGTGGGTAGGATTTCACATCAAGTTACACCCAGACAGTGTAGGGAAGGGAAGAATCAGTCTACTGACAGCTTGCTTAGATGTAAAAATCTCATGTCTCTAAACGTGTGTAACACATGAGTCCATGAGGTTACAGCCTGAAGTTTCAACCACAAGTAGGGGACAATTCCCAGCTTCCTAATGTATCCATGAACATTCTTCTAACAGATGGCACTAGTGAAACATATGCTTTTCAAGGGTAAGGTACTTATGGATAAAAAATATTTCTAAAAAGTACTAAAAATAATCTTCCTAGAAAATGTGACATCTTGTAAGAACAATGTCTGTTTACTTTCCATTCTCATGTACATGCCTTTAACTGTATCCCCAGAAACAGATACTGTCTAAAAATAAGCCAAGTTAAAAATACTGACAGATACTTATTTTTTGCTTTGCCTAATTTTTTGTGAGTTTAATATTTAAATATTAATTTGTCTTAACATAATGTTTTGTATGTAGTACATGCACTACAGGGGATGCCTGCAGTGCAAAAGTTACTTCTGCCTCTTCCGATAGAAATGCCATATGTTTAAAAATAAGACAATCAAATGTTGTGGCTTTCCTTCCAGTATCAAGGACTCTTTGTTGCACTCCATGGCAAATCTCACATAAAGAAGAAAAAAATAGCAACTGCAGCTGGACTGAGCTTCCAGATAACTTATCCAGCTGCAGATTCATGACTTCATCTGGTTTCCAGGTTCTTGTGTGTGACTGGTTCTTGCCTGTAGAATGTTTTCTAATCCTTTAAACCACTAAAAATAATCAAACCACAAACCCCACCAGTATATCAGCACTGGATGAAAACCTTGGTTATTATGTAAAGTAGTTGTTTTGCAGTATGTCTTAAATAAAAAGAAAATTCCCTTTGACATGAATAGGAAACTTGCAGACCTGATGTAAAAAGAATTTAGAGCAATAACAGTATTAAGCATGCCATATGCAGATAGAATTGCAGTGGATAAATTCTAATGTATCCTGAAATTTGTCTGGTGAATAATTAAAAAGAGAAGATATCGTAACAATTAGCTGAAAAATCAGAAGTTATAATCTAGCTCCATGAACCCAACTGTACAGTGACTTTCATGATTCTAACAAAAATCAAAGAGTAGTCTGGTCGTCTTGTTGTATCCATGTGCAGTGACTTGTAGTAATGATGTAGACACACTTGTATATATTCTAAATAAAGAAATACATGAAGAATATATTTAGCTGGCTTTGTCAGAGAAACTCAGAGTTGAGGCCACCAGTAAATGCTTAAATCATGAGTCTATTTGTTATACTCTTGTTTAAATAGGACACAGCAATAAAGCTTATGGGCTGCAGGATAATACTCATAGGCTAAGGCTGCATTTCTTTTTGAGTCCACCAGTCAGGAAAGTATGTATATTGTAAGTGAACTAAAAAAAATTTCTCAGCATTTAATTTGATGGGTTTAAAATTCATGATTTTCTTGTCATTTCAAGTGGATCACTTATTAGTGTTCAATCTGAGAGAAATAGAGGATAAAGTACAATCCACAATATATTGAAAAAAAATGGATTTCCTCAGCTTGCCATTATGCAGAATCCATTATCAGCAGAAACTGTGCACCACTGAAGAAGTCAAGAGCATTCACAATCCAAAGCTGTGGTTTTGAGTGTCTCTATAGTATTTTGTGTTGTTCAGACACACTTAACCCACTCTATTCTATTACAGAGAGGGAGGGTGTACCATATGGTATCCCAAAGGATATATAACTCCAGAATCTAAATAATTATTTAAAAGCTTTTATTTTAGTATAAGCTACCCAATTAGTTTATGATGTCTGTACACGGAGTTCTGAATAAGTACTTTGTAGAGCTGTAAACTCTGGCAATAAGTTTAATATCATTTGGGGTATCATGAAACACTTTAATCAAGATTATTTTAGGAAAGATGGAAAATGAGAATGCTGGAATTGTAGAATCAAAAGAAGGTCACTTATCATTTCAATTTCTTAAGCTTTGAGTTAGGCTTAGAACTCCCATTATTATTAGCAGGTCTGTGAAGTTGAATCCCGTCTCATCTCATTTCAGTGCACAGTACTGGAAAAATGCTCTGATACCCTTGCTTCTTTAGTCTCTACTGTATTATTTTTATTTTAATCTTATAAAGGTAGAAAGAAATCAAGATGAGACAGTAAGCTTTCTTAACAATGTTGATATTGCTGATTAATTTTCTATTCCAAGCATTTCAGGAATACTACTGTAAAAATGCAAGTTACGTTTAATAAAGATTAATGCAAAGTTATGTATCCTTGTGCTAAAGTATTAAATACAGCAAAACTGAAGGGCACAACATCTAGCAAATGGACTCTGAATTGCACGTTAAGTTAATGATAGTTCTTGTCTCAAGTGCACTTTGCAGTATCAAACAGCAACGATGGTGCATTAACTTTGAAGGGAGTAAGATGAAGGTTCTGAAACAGTGTGAAATGTTTAATTGCACGTGTATCAAAAGCAAACTTAACCATAAAGCTACGGGCCCTGCAGAAATGATTGACAGTTTGAACTGTCACTTTGCAAACTCCTTGTCAAAGGACTATAACCATACATGCTTAAAGGCAAGAAACAGAGTTTAACCTCTTCTTAAAATCAAGAAACATCTGTGAAAAAAGCACAGGTTTTATTGTTGAAAACTGAAGTAATTTGGGGTTTTTGCCTTTCTTCTTAGATTCATCTCTCTAAACGGAAAAAAAAATCTTATGTGTATGGGTGCAGATAAAATTTTAGTTGAAATAACTTGAAACCTAGGTGCATCTATCAAAGGAATGTATGTTGTTTAGTACAATAAAAATAAACAAAATGTCAATTTGTAAATGTAACAACCTAAATGTAACAGAGTCAAATTTTTAAATAGGCCTCAAAAATTGTTGGTACTGCTTTTATATACAGGCTGTCTTTGTATGTGACTTAGAGGTATGAACTGTTTTTGAAAACTTACATATGGAAAAAGTGGCATGCATGGATATTACAAAATATTTTTAAAAAATTCTATTACCTTTTAGTATATTTCAGCTTTCTGGGAGGCTTAGAGCCACAGATAAACATTCCCAGTGTGAGAAGTGATCTCTGCTAAGATAAAGCTACTGAAAGAGAACTAAGCCTCTGTCTGTGTTGCAACTACTTCATCGTAATCTGTTCAGACCAACTCAAGTTTTACATTTTACGGAAATAATCAAGAAGCCGAATGTTGGCATTCAGTGGTGAGGCAAGTGGATGATGAAGAAGCAATAGTTTCCAGTGTGAAATTCAAAAAACCCGTAATGTCTCCCAATGACTGGCAGAATTCCATTGCTCTGTTGAGCCTACATTTAAAACTTTTAAAAACAGATTTTTCACAGTGGAAGAGTCCAACTCTCAATTTAGAAACTTTTATATCATTGATACATATTTAATTAGGGATTAGAATGCCATAGTGGCAACAGGTAGGAAACAATCTAAAGTCTCTTTCCAAAATGTAGGAGTTGTAAGGACATCAGAATTAAGTGAAATATTTAGTTTTATTTTTAATCTTTACATGATTTTGTTTGTCATCAATAACTGTCATGTGCCAGATACCTACATCTGCCTAAATTCTCTTACTGATACATTCAATGTATCTACGACAAATGTAAAGAATGACTAGACAAGGGGTGAGATTGTAGCAAAAACCTCTGAATTCAGGAGACATTGAGAAAAAAGCTGTGGAATTGAGGTAATCATTGCTTTGCTTTCCTATATGAAAAGGAAAGTTGGTAATCATATCCTGAAAAAAACAACACAGCCTCTCACCCACCTCAAAGACTGTTGGCATTTAAGGGTCCTCTGGAACGAATATTCTAAGAAATGTATTTTGTCTACAGTACTCCTTTTTCTTCTCATGCTTTTTTAAAGCCTCCATCTGTTTGAGTACCCTGTATTTGTGTTGGCTTTGCATGGTGTTGAATGCATGGTAACTCTCAACTCCCAATCATGCTTTGAGCAAGGTACATTTTATACTCACGTCTCAGTGTTGCATATGACAACAGGAAAATTCAAAATATTCTTTTCTTGCACATCTGCTCAGAAATCAAGCAGACACATGAAGCAGTGGTAGCTCTTGCTAATAGGCCAGCTGTAGCATAGATACAGTGAGATTCAAAGTAACGTCTGGCTATCTAATTAACCTCCCTTCACCAGCCAAATTTGAGGCAAAAAGTAAAATTAACAAATGATTTAGGTCAGGTGTGTCCTATTAGTCTCTGTTAGTATAGGTCAGGTACAACTGGCTAATTGTGATAAATACACTTTAATTGCTGTCTATCTAGTTAGCTTTTTTTATTAGACTTCCATGTTTTAATACCAGCTATTCTAGCGTCAGCTGCCATCATCAGCCCTTTCTGTAATCAGGCATTTCTGTTTCTAGCTGAATTTAAGACTTAACAAAGCACAGTAGCAGTAACCAATTCTACTGGTAACAATCATGATATCAACAGAGAAAATTATATTTCTGGTCAATATATGCAGTAAAGTACAGCCCTACAACCCCTCCTTGCTCTTGCAGGCAGGCTCCTGTTTCAGATAGGAGGGGCAGCTGCTGATCTAAGATGCAAACAGTGCTAAAGAGATACTTCAAACAAGGTAGACATGGGAATGATGGTCTTTCACTCCACAGGGCTGCTAGAAAAACAATGGAATAGCTGCAAGTAACAGTGGAGCCAATATGAGAAACAGGCTGTAGGGATGCAAGAGCTGCCCAGCACTGCAGGTAACACCCATTATAGTTTCACGCAAAACCTATCAGGGAATGGAAGTATATAAAGATGTGGGTAAAGAAGGAAGAGATTAAACAGGCACGTGTAGTAATAGATTTGATCTGATAAGGGAGACCAATGGCAGCAACAGAACTCAGGGAACTGGTATGGGCTGAGAGACTGTTGTGGCCAGTAAGTCTCATTTCTTATGTGTTGCAGCTGTTTACTGTTAGCTTTCACACTATGTTCGGCATTTTTTTGTGATTTTCCTTTAAGTAGGAGCCTCATCCTCTCTTTATAGTTACAAACAAGGATAGAAATTAGATAATCAGTTTTTAAATGCAGTTCCTTTTTGAGAGGAACCTTGATGTGTCACTTTCACAGCTAAAGGTGCTGTCAAGCTCTCCCACTGCATGCACAAGCAGGTACAGCTAATGTAAGAGCAATATGGTTTTATGTATGTATATACACAAGTATATGTGCCTGGATGGCTAAACTGTCAGGGCTCAGGCAAAGATATTAACATTTTTTATTTTTTCCTTGGTATCTTTGTTGATGGCAACAGGATCTCTAGCTAAAGCCAGTTTTAGTAAGTATCTCTTTTAATCTTTCCGTAATACGAAAGGGATAAAGACTGACAAAAAAATTCAATGGTATGTGTGAAATTAATTGTTAATTCTGTGGTTTGGATACAAGTTAGCCAACTGGTTAATACCTCTGACACTCTTTACTTTCCTGATATGTATCTATGTGCCTGTAGAGTGACCATTTTCCAAAGCTGTCATCTTAACCTGCTCTGAATTTGCTTTCTGTGCAAAGCTACAGCCATTTTGTGTTCAACTCAGGTGCAGCCTGTTATTGCCAAAGACAGGTTCTTATTCCTTTTTCTGCTTTGTCTTGCTTTGTCCCCTCAATCTTAAATATGGAAATCTGAACTATATGTCTTCCTTTGTAAAGGACAAGCATAATACTTTACTGGTTTAGTAGTTATGTCATAATTTTATTGCTAACAAAATGGCCTTCATATTTCTACAGAAGGTAAGATGCTAAACGTGAAAGCAGAGCTATTGTTCCTTTTCATGCATGTATTTTACTGAGAAAACTCCTCCTCTTTTGTTACTGCTTTGACTGCAGTATGTATAAGAATGCCCTACAGCAAATAAGATGATTGTGATTTATAGTTCATCTCAGCAAAGAGAACAAAAATCTACTTGTTTTGTTGGGGAATTTTTTTTTGTTGTTTAGAATCAATTAGAAGTATCTTATGGTTTTTACCTTTCCTATGAAATAATCATGTATTTTTGGTAACTTGCATTATCAGGTTTTGACATAACCTGGTATAGTTACTAGTCACCTATACATAAATGTTTGGATTGCTGTTAAAAAAAGCTTTTGGCACCTCAAAATCTGATAAGCAAGTAGAGTTATAAAGTGAAGACACTTTACTCTTATTCTAACATCATACAAGTAATACTGTTCTTGGTAAATATTTCAAAGTGAAGCTTAAACTTCTGACAAGAAAGGTAAGTTAAGCATGTGCTTTGAAGGATATTGAAGTCTTATTTTGTTTAAGACTTATGCAATTCTAAAGTAGAACACATTTCATATAATTAGAGAAGAATGGTAAAGAACAAAACTTTCTTCCAACTGGTATTTTGTCCCTTATTACCTACAGCATCACATAAATTTATTTTTCTTAAAAGATATGTTAGATATAAATTGGGGATTTTTACTTACTTACAGTTCTATTACTCCCAAGTGAGCGTAATACTCTGCAGGACTGGGTTTATTGTCACTGTCAGGTTCTAATTTAATCACATAATAAATTAATTTATCCCTAGAGTTGTTAAAACAAACTTAAAAAGACATTTTTGCCTTGAATATTCTATTAAACTTGTCTTCTGGCTTTATTTCTTAAAAATGTCTTTGAAGCAAACAGTTTGCCTATCCTTTTAATTTAGAATTAAAAATACATATTTTGCCTCTGAATGGAGTCTTACTTCAGCAGCTCACAGTGATAGACTAATACTCTGGAACAGATCACGTACTTGAAAATGTCAACAAAAGTGAAAAAAAAAAGAAAACTCAAAAAAGAGCAAGTTGACCAGAAGTGCTATGAGGGGTCTTATGCTCTCTGAGTACTTCTGCAGCAGCCAGACTTGAGGTAGGAGCATCATGCTGCTTTCAGGAGTCTGTTCTGTGTCACTTACCTGCCATTCATCAGTCATAAACCTCCAGATAAACAGCATAATGTCAGTTCTTTTTGCCAGCCTCAGATAACAGTTTTTTTATTACTGGAACTCTGCTGGAATGCCTTTCCTTCTTTCTTCCTTAGCAGTCTAAAATGTTAGAGGATCTAGTCTAAAACTTATTACAGTTTTGCAGCAGGGGATATACCACCTGTGTGTCCCTGCTTCTTCTACCAATGTCTTTCTCATTCAGTTGTTCAAAAATACACGTTATTTTTTTTCCTCTCTCATTGCTTGTCAGTCAGAGACAAAAGGGATTAGTAAACAGTAACTTCTGCCATTGAAATTGTAATTTAAATCTCACATTGGTTGCTAAAACAAGTTTTCAAATCTGTTTTTTGAGTAGTAGTAGTGAGTTTCGTGATAATTAAATCTACAGTAATACATGAAAATACTTTAAACTGTTAAAAGCTCATCTAAGTTTACAGTAAATTGCTTTATTATCTGGTATTAGAAGAAAGTCAGAGTTTGCATTATGGTAAACAACTGTGATTCCTTGGTCGAGCTGGACTCTGTTGTGTGTCTGAAAATATAGTTTGCCAGACAATTTGAGCAGTGGGAAGCCTTGGGGAAGCTGTCCTTTCTTGTGCGTGACTGTATTTACATAATAGTATACTGTGTCACCCCCTTTGAAACAAAACCACTCTGCTTTGCAAAAGGAACTGTAAGAGCTGGTTTTTCTCAAAGACCAAATCCATTTATAGTCTAAATGTGTACTTAATACAGGTCAAAGGGTCTAAAATCTTGGCCACAACTTGACACTTCAGCCTTATATCTCTTGAGGACAGATGGTCAGTGAACTGACCTGAACTGAAACCACAATTTTGGGGTCAGAAAGGAAGGAAGTTAATCACTGAGAGTTGTTTTGGAGAAACAAGGGTAATATCTGCCTTGCTTAGTAATAATCAGGAGACTTAAGTAAAAATTGACATTACAGGGGTATGTTCTTCATCCATTAAAGTATCGAAACGTAGAAATGTTTAGTTAGCAAGCAAAACTTCCTCATCTTATTATTAGTACAACTGAGTAGTATTAATCAAATATTGCTTTAAAAAATCTTATATCTTTTGCAAAGTCTGTAAAGCAAGCATTATGAAATGAAAATGATATTGCACAAGTGCCTTACTGTTCATCAGTGTAATTTATGTGACTTTGTATTTATTTCAGAAAGCATCATGCTTTGCTTTCAACAACCTTGTGTATGAGGCCTTTCACGTTTTGGTGTGTCTTTTTAAGCCTAACTGTTCTCATTTGTCCAACTTCAGAAAAATAGCTTCACTATTATCTTCATTGATCACCTAAATCTATGTTTAAGAGTTACATTTAAATTAGATAGTCTTTCCTCGATAAGACAATTCTTGTTTCTGGTACTGAATGAATATATGAACATGTAGAGAAGATTTACAATGGTTTCACTGGTGTAGGCATTAACATAATGTAAGTTTTGTTTTCTTTCAAGTTCTTGTTATCTGTAATTTGTGAGACTACAAAAAGTTGTTCTAAATGACCTCAGTAGTGTATAGTGCAAAGTGCAACAGCATCACGCTTCCCTGACTCAAAATTCAGCCTGGATTGGGCATAGGGTATAATATCAATTTGCAGAGAGGGGTTTTAAAATGTTGCATGGTTAACCTTACTGAACTTTGTTCTTGCAACTATAAAATCTTTCCCTACCTTCAACACACGCACTCCCCCAAAAATAGAATGGACAGATGGACAAGAATTGAACACAATGATCAGATGTGCTATATCCCTTTCAAGCCAAAGCTTTGAATTGGCTTGCCAAACAACTTAATGTTTGGGTTGCATTCAGAAAATTGAAATTTTTTGGTCTGCAAAAGGATTTCTCCTTTGAATAGTGTATTCTTTTCAACCTCTTCTTTTTGGGAAAGCAATTGCACTAAACTGAAGACATGTTAGAAGCTGAAACTTTGTAACTGCTGTAAAAATTGCAGAAAACTGTGGATAATCTTGTTTATATTAAGAACCAAAGTGCATATATGAAATAGTTAAAATTCTGTGTGGATACAGTAACTTGTGTAATTAGTAATTCTTGCATACAGATATGATTTGAATACATGTGTGGTAGTGTAGACAGAGCAGCATGTTCAGTAGATTTTCTCATCTATCTCTTCTATTTTTTTTTTCTAGTGGAGCAAAAGGTTCCTACACTCAGGTGTAACACAGGTAACATTCAGTAGGCTAACCACTTCTATCAAGTTAGGGAAACAAGATGCTTTTAGTGGTTTTACAGTATGTGCACATAACCTGATTTTTCTGTTAATTGGGGATGGGAAAGGTAATCGGAATTCAAATTTGCCGAAACTCACTGTTGGGACTTGCACTTAAAAGCCTTAAAACTTCCATACACATATATTGTTCTGCCTTTAAAATGGTTCACAAGTTTAATCACCAACTAGAATTGATTTTGCAGCTCAAATGGGACCAACACATAGCTGCAAGTTCTTGTCAGATTTCCCTGTGAACAAAGTCACTGTAGCTGTAAGTTTTAACAGAGTGGAAAATAGCTGAATGTGTGTGAAGTAAAAGTCTCCAAGTTGTTTCTGTCCTAAGGACACTGACTTATCCATAAGTGTACATAATTCAAACAGTTAAATTATAAATAAACTTATTGTGGTTAGCTCAGTTCCTCAGACTTCGTGATATGTGGCAATAACAAAATTGTCAAATGTGTTGATCTGATTATAGCAACAAAGTAGATTTCCTGTAACATCTTGTCCTGTGCTTGTTTACTATACTTATCATTTTCTTTAAGAGGATGAACCTAATTGAAAATGGTACAGCCTTTCAGGAAAGTACATATTACTCGAGATATAATAAACTGTTGGCTAAAGCCAATGAGATTTAGTCTATTTGAGGTCATTATTATTTGTTCCTTCGGTAGTTTACAGAAACAGTTGGAAGCAAAAGCAGAATCATTTTTCAGTAAACTGTTTGCAGTTGGCTTGTCTAACATTCTTTTTGCATCCTTTTCCCCCAAAAGAACAAAAGAGAATACGATTTGGTCAAGCCCTGATAAATCAATAACTTAATGCATTTAGTTACACTTATTTAGTACAGTTAATATTAAGAGCTTGTAGGAGTTTCTTTGTATTTACTTCTTTATTCCCCCATCAGCCATTAAAGAACATTCTCATTTTCCACATGAAGGCCTCAGGAGCAATTTCACAGCACAGACCCAACAAACTGAACACCACAAGATTAACTGACTATACTACCTTGCATTGCTAGTTTTGCTCTGCCTGTAGGTTTTAAATTTGCGCTACCCTTCTGAACAACCAAAACCAATTTAACTACATCCCAAATGCTTCATAGAGAAAATCTGTTCAATTTTTTCCTTTCCTAGATTGCGCATTCAAGGTAATTTCTCCTAAATTAAATGTTGTTTGGTTGTATTAGAATAATCAGGACAAAGTCAGGTTTTAATAAGCAGAGTTATTTCAGACTAAAACTATTGAGATGGGTTTAAAAAAAAAAAAACCAAAACCAACTGCAAAGTCTCAAGGCACAGGGAATGGAGTTAGTAGCATTATAAATGCATAATCATATCCAAACATCCTAAATTTTTCAGTCCTGCTAAAATATAAACTGGGTTGGAAATTTTGAAATTGGTAATTTAAATGGGAAATAAAATCCTGAATTATGTTTCATGTCAAACTGTGGTTCTTTTTTTAGGCCTCCACAAGAAGAAATTTAGTTTTAACAAACCTTATTTTTAATGTAATCAAATACTATAAATCTAAAAAATGTGTGAAAGCATTGAAAAAACATGGGCAGGCTTCGTGTGTTACTGAATGTGTGGCAACTTTCATTAGATGGTCCAGATAATTAGAAAATATTTTCTTCTTCTGGAGAATCCTTTTATATTTAGTACCACTGATCAAAGATAGAGCAATTACTCTACCTTCCTAACTTCATTTTGTGGAAAAAAGTCTGATTCATAATGACCTTTTTAAAGCAGTTGTCCTCATGTTGTCATTTCATAGAATCAGAGAATTGTTTGGGTTGGAAAGGACCTTAAAGATCCAACCCCCCCCCTGCCAAGGACAGGGGCACCTTCCACTAGACCAGGCTGATCCATCCAACCTGGCCTTGAACCTTTCCAGGAATGGGACATCCACAACATCTCTGGGCAACCTGTTCCAATGCCTCATCACCCTCACAGTAAATAATTTCTTTCTCATATCTAATCTAAATCTGCCATATTTCAGTTTAAAACTGTTACCCCTCTTCCTATTACTGCATGCCCCACGTCTAAAAAGTCCCTCTCCAGCTTTCTTGTAGGCCCCTTCAGGTTCTATAAGGTCTCCCCTGAGCCTTCTTTTCTCCAGGCTGAACAACCCCAACTCTGCCTCCATAGGAGAGGTGACCCTCTGATCATCTTAGTAGCTTTGCTTTCTTAGGCCCTAATTTCTTAGTCTTACTCTTTATGTGAAACAAATGGTTTTAAATACAACAGTATTTCACTCATTATTTAAAATCACATTTTATTATTTGAGTAGAACGGAAAAGTCATGTCCTTTAATGGCCATTTTATTTGTTTCCAGATTTTCCATGAATTTATCTATCTCTTTTCTGAACTACATGTTTAGAAAAAAACCCTTTTTAAGTTAACAATTGTCACACTAATGTCACACTAGTATTTTTATTTCTGCTGTCCTGCTTTGATATTGGCAGGAATTAGTTCAAAAAAACACTATGAAGTCTTCATTAGAGGATTGTCATATTCAGACTCTAGGAATTCAGCCAGAGGGAATCAATTGGTGAAATATTCAAAGAGGAAAAGTGTACTGCCTCATTTAAATTCTCATACACCAGACAAGACTGCTGAGGCATACAACTGGAGAGACTGGTCCTAGACTTTGTAGTTGTGTTCAGTAAATTCTCTGTATCATATATCCTTAAAAATTGAATGCTGTTTGTATTAGGTTATACTCCAAAGGTGACAAATCATGATGTATTGTGGTTTCAAGGCAAGACTTTCAAAATTTTGTTGTATATTTATGTGTCTGGTATAATGGAAGTATTGCACGGGTGAGACCAGGGAACAACTCGTGTGCGTATGACGGGTATAAGCAGAGAATGCTTCAGGTCACTCAGCTGGTAGAAGCACTATGTGCTGAAAGAGTCAAATGCATACCTTGCAGGGCATTCCCAGTATAGTGAAATATAATGAAAGTTCAGTTCTTTATAAAGCATGTTGCCACAATCTTAATGGTTATCCTATATAACTCAGAATCTGCTTTTCAATGAATTGTGCCTAAATGACATCTTAGAAAGGATATAGTAGTAATCAAAGGATCAAGAAGTAATAATCCTAAGGCAATGTTTTAACTGACTAAACAGCTTGTTGTAGCTGAACTTAGTGATCTGATATACATGCAGGTAACTAACTAATTGTAGGTATTTAATTATGAAATGTAAACATTAGAATTTGTCTCATAGTTATCTTTTAAACTGAGGGGATTTCTCTCATCAACCTGGGACTAAGTGGAAGGAAAAAAAAACACCCTATAATCCACTATCTGTATTTGTGTATAATTTTATCTGATTTCATCTTGTACTAAACACTGGTACTGCATATGTTTAAACCTAGTTACTTAGAAACACTTTTGAAGATAGCTTTAGCAAATACACATCAAAGTTGGCCACTTACCCTAGGCACTCACTCGTCTGGTTTTGCAGTCCACTCATATCTGGGATGCTCCTGGTTGTGCCTTCTCTTTAAAACAGGAAATAGCCATAGCTGGCTGCAGGTTAAGATAAGGGTTTTGGTTTTTCAATTTTATTTCATCTGTGATTTCTTCTCTTATCTATCAAAAGTCTCTGGGCACATGCAGAAATAATAATGAAAGCCTGTACATTATCAGTTTGATTCTCTTAAATGTGACTGCCCCTGACAGTGTTGTGTTCTTCTGTCATTTTCCATGGTACTCAGTGTCTCCAAATGTCTCTCAGTCCCTGTCCATGGGCATTCCAGGACTTGCAGGTTCTAGTTTGGTTTTTGAAAAAACAAACACAAATCTTAAAGGAAAGGCCCGAAAGAGCCAAGTTGCTTGACACGTACTTTTTCTGTTACATGTTGTGTTTTCTGCTCTGGTTGGCTCAGTTGCATCTCTGAACTTCACCCTGCTATCTGGATTGCTGTTCTGGCATCTGGAGAGAACCATGACATAATGGCATTTGAGTCATGGCTGTCTATCTCTCTTTATCAAAGACTGGTAACATTGGTCTTCTGGCCATTTAGCCTTTTTGTATGCTTGGCAAAATAGCTTCTCTTCATAGCCTAAGTAGATTTGCAGGCAACGGTAAAACAAAAAAAAATGAAGAACAGAAGCAGTGTTTCTGTTCAGCAGACAGATTTGGGACTGAAGATACTAGATTGTGCTCTCTTTCTGTATGTGTCTGCTTATGTGGCAAGAATGTATTTCTAAACTGTCCTATGCTTTTGTTCTGTGGGGTTTGAGTTTTTTTACTTGCTTGTTTTTTTCTGAATGAGATGGCAAGGGAAAGGGAGCAAGATTTACCTAATCCAAAATGAAAGTGTGCTAGTCAAATATTTCAGATCACTTAAAATCAAGTCCTGTGTCTGTCTGTCCTTCCCCGCCTCGAATTTTCTTACATCTTTAATCACTGTTATAGAACAAACTTGTTTGACACTAAATCATTAAGTCCATTGCCATTTCTTCGCAACAGAAGACTTAAGTTTGAGTGTCAATATGTTAAAGGGCCAATGCTTTCTCATCTGGTAGAAAGGTAAGAGTACCCTTTTTAGTACTTGCGGAGTTTGAGTGCCATCTTAGTCTTGTCTGATTATTGTTGGATAACATTTGATTATGTTATTATATTGTCTTGATAACATTTGGTTTGCTTTGCTATGAATTGCCATTTCAAACAATATTCTGAGAGATCTGTAAGCAAAGTATATCTGGAGAACATAGGCAGCTGAAGAGAAAAGCATTAATATTGCTTTGGAAACCAATAAAATCAGCTTATCAATTATATCTGACTTCTGTGAACTGTGAAACCTATACTTGGTCAGTAACTTGCTGCAGGAAGCAATGAGTATTATCCATTGTTTAAATTTCAATAATATTGTTCCATTTAACTGCTCAAGTTTGAACATACTGACAGTACTCACCAATCTTTTTATAAGCTAGTGTTTGCAAACAATTACACTGGGATATTTGAGGTGCTGATCTATTACCACCTCTGTAAATATCTGTTAGTTTAATTGTTTGGCAATTGTTGTATAATGCTGATTCTTTAAAGGCCTAAAATAGTGCCTAATTACATGTTACAAAAGCTGATTCTGTGGGGTGTAGATCTAGTTTATGTGCTTTCCATTATCAGTGCTATGTAACAGTATGCATAATTCCGTGCCATAGTGAAAATGTGGAATATCAAGGGGCAAGGGGAATGTGATGGACAGCTGAATCAGGTTCATAATTTTTGGTTTGAGAAATCATGGGCTTTGTTTATGAAGAAATGCCTGTAAATTTCTGTAGGCTTACATACTGCAAGTTAATGGCATCTTTAATGAAACATTTGATTTTGATTTGTTTCAAAATGTTGAAATTTTGTGACATGTGCAGGGGGTCTATAGAAGGTCTATATATTGTATTCTGGAGAGGCTTCCTATACCCACACCTCATCTAGAACTCATCTACTACAGCCATATATAAACCACATAAATAGATGCAGCAGTGTTTGAGTTCCAGTGATATATCAGTTAGCAGGGAGGCAAATCTACTTTTCAGGGAGACCCAGTGACATGTGAATGTTCAATTCTACTGTAGTTTGCCAAGAACATAAATATTTTTATATGGTGATATACAATATTAGATCATTCCCTGGATTCTTCCCCCAAGCAGTTTGCACAAAGAATACACAGTTTTCAAGCACTCATAGCACATACCGAGATCAACTTTAGTTTCTATGTTTCAAGTACCAGCACTGAAGTGAGATATAACCAAGTATTTTACACTGAGAATTGTCATATGTAGGTGTTGAAGATTAGACCATTGACATGTGAGACATCCAATTCCTTTACTTTTTTTGTCCTAAAACATACCCATGTGTTCCCTCTTCCTGAGATGTGAAGTGTTCAAATTCTGATGCATTGTCATATTCCTCTCCAAGTGTTTTATGACTTTCAAGGATGGATTGTAAAACACTGAAACATGGGTGTAGCGCCTGCTAATCAAGAGGATGAGAAAGTAATGGTGTTGCTATACTTATACCATTGTAAATGCAGTGTAAAAAGCACATTCTGAATAAAGAGGTTGAAGACAACTGAATTTAGAGCAAGATAAGCGTATAATCAGTTTCATAAATCATTTCATTGTCTGATGATTTGCTTTATAGTAGTGCAAAATAATCACATCATGTAGGAGTCATGGCCCCCTTTGACCTGGTAGTGTCTCGACTTCTGCAAATATATGACCCACTGATGTCGGGAATGATACGAACCTAAGCGGCTGTACAAAAGCTACACAGGAAAATGGGCCTCAGTGTGACTGGAGGGGCAGAGCTATTAGGTGCTTATTTCATGTAGAAGACCCAACAAGTGCTGGAATATGCAGTGACTTAGGCTTAGAGGGCAAAGGTGTATTGGATGGAAGAGAGGCCACTTCAGGAGTGCATAGGCAATTCCCAGACTTCTGAATCTGTGCCTGGAGGTCCTTCTCACCATTGCTGTTTCCACATCATTCTGATTATGTTATAATGAGCAATTATTTAATGAGGCACATTTGTCCTTCTCTTTCCTCCATGTTCCTGAAAGGGATGGGGATGATAGTGGAAGCCAATACTGTCCATTTAGTACTGATTTATATCCTCTGTCCTTGCAGAAGTAGCAGATATTTATCTACCCAGAAAGCCAGGACTTACTAGAGATCCATGGATGATGAATTAGTTATGTGATGTGATCTCATCTCATTATTTGTACTTCTTCAGTTGTATCAGAAGAAACTAAAAAACTATATTAAGTAAAATAGGTGTTCCATGTAAGAAATTGCTGTGCTTGCCCAGGGGACACTGAGGGCCTGAATGAAAAAGGAGATCATGTCTCTGATACAGATGAGAGGAGAAATATGCATCTCTTTATTAAGATGACATACCTAATATGGAAAAAGTTTGGGGACTACTGCACTATAATGAACTTGCTTTCAAAAATTTACTGAAAACAACTATTTACTGAGGATATCAGTTGCAGCCCTCTGGAGTTGAGAGTCAAGCAGAGCTGATTATTGCCAGCCCGGAATTAGGATTCTCAATAATTTTGCAGCATTGCTGAGCACCTACTGTTTAACCCTAAATGACATTTATTAAGTTTGCGCAGCCAGTGGACTGACGGAGTCACTTCCTCATTATTAAATGTGTGTTTTTCTAATCTTGCATCATCTCAGTGCTTTATTTAAAAAACTCCAATAAGTTCAATATTCATGGTGCAGAGGGCTTTTTTTTCCCCCAACTCTTTCATAAATCTCGAGTACTATTTAGTTTTCAAGTACATTCAGTGCAGAAAGTATAATACCTCTACAACAAGACAGTCTCAGAGAAATTGCTTTAAGTTCTTTAAAATCTAAGAAATAGCCAAGGTTGTCATACTCTTTTTGCATCTTCCCAAAAAGACATTTCTGTCTTGTATATGAAAATAAAGTAACTGGAAGATTTTGCTATGCTACAATGTATGATATAATATTAAAAGAACAAATAAGTGATGCTTATTCTTGACCACTAATGTAACAACTTACTAGTCATTATACACAATGCTGCTATCAAGTAATTACAGAGTTAATTCCTGGAGTAATATCTTAAAAATAGTGTAATGGAGATTTCAGAAGTCAAGTGAGAATAAACAAAAGATTAAACACAACTTATTTCAATTGTGTGTGCTGTCCAAAGAATGCTCCATATTAGATGCATCAATTTAAACCCTGCACAAAATAGTGAAATAAAGTCTTCTTGTAAAAAGTTGATCAGTGAAATACTCTGTAATATACTTTACATTTGCATTATCCTAAAATTGTAATGCAGAAGAACTCAGTTTTCATTGTTTTGGTGGATTCTTTTTTGTGGGTGTTTGTTGTTTTGTTGTTTTTTTTTTTTAAATCCTTTCTTTGCCCCCTTTTTTATTTTATTTTTTTTTAAAAAAAAGAAAGCCAGAAATATGTGAAACAATAAATTAAACCTGTCTGGGAATCTAAAAGTTAGGGGATGAAATAGCTATTATTTTAAAATGATACATTCAGATTAATCACTAAAAATAAAATGAAAAAGAAATAATGGCATTTCATATAGAGAAAATGAAGGCTCTTAGGCCTAGAAGTCTCTGTAATGAATCAATCAAAATGGAGTTAGTAGATAGAAGGATTAAAGGACTGTAATAAGAACTTACTACAGATGACCACAATAGGAAAGGCTGGAAAAGAAGAAATACTGTATGATAACAGCAGAAAGCTATGTATGGATAATAACACTGTGATGGTGGCTGATAACACCTCCATAATATTAATTTGAAAACCTTTGAGACACTATGGAAATAATAGCTGTTGCAAATTACTGCTTCCTGAATCGAATCAGGAACAGCTTAAGTACAAATCTGGCTTTATCAAAGCTAATGTAAATACCAACCTGAGTAAATAAGAAATAGTTGATACACAAACATCTCCCTAATCTTAGAATTGAATCAATTACTACCAAAAAGACAGAGATGATTTTAACAGCTTTTGTTGTAAAAAGAAACTGGTTGACATGGGGAAATGGATTCGATCAACCTTAGCACAGAGGATAAAAGATTAAAGCAAAGATGCTCATTAAATTAGAAATACCTTATTTTTATGCGCTTATTACAGTTCCACAAACTGGGACAGGGTGGAGCCTTTAAGAAGTATCAGGTTATAAATGATTTTATAGCATGATAGTTCTACAGTCAACTGTGATTAAGAAACTACAGTATTTGGGGTCTACTTCAGTGAAGACTTTCTGCTTGCTGATTTCCTTGACTGTAGCTGCTCATTTAGTAGCTTCCAGTGACATCTCCTACCTTTGCAAATAGTGTAAACTTTACAGAGCAATTAATAGAGTCTAATTGTATCTTAAAGCTGGTGCATGATTTTTATGGATTTGGTTGAGAATATGAAAGATGGCGAAGGGATTCATAAGCTGGAGAAAAAAATGCTGCTATTTCAGAAAAACAGTGACAGAAAGATGCCTGACCAGATGAAACAAAGGGAAACAGGGAGGAAAATGAGGGACAAATGAAAAGGTAGTGGAAGCAGCCCATTTGGTCACAGGCTGGAAGACAGAGTACTTTTGCCTTATGCTCTCCTGTAAAGCATTTGTAAGGGAATATTTGCAGAGGAGAGAATAGGAAAGTCCTTGCTAGGTCCCCTAGATTTTGTTGTTCAAGGAATTCGTGAAGGCTTTTGGCAAAAAAATTGGAGAAAGACAAGATAGAAATAAGCCATCTGATCAGAAGGGTGGAACACTTTTTCTGGTGTAAACAAACAGTACAGATCATATTTTCTAGTACTCTTCCCAAGACATCTGTTATTGAACACTGCTGGAAACAGACTATAAGATCTGGCCTATTACAACAGGCTTATATTATTGAAAAGCTCATCATAAAATGTGTTGTCAGGAGACAGGACATGTTACATTAACCCTGAATCTTAATGCACAACAGGAAAATATTGAAACAGTAGTGATGAGTTTACAGAAAAATACTTGAAGCACTGTGTACCCAGGAATGTCATTAATATACAACATTGTCAGCATCTTCCCAATACATTTTACTGGACAATTTTTTGTTATTTCTTTTTACTGCAGTAATTTACAGGTAGGCAGGTGGGTTTCTAGCAGTGATCTTTCTTCTTACTAGTCACAAAATCAGTATTACTTTTTTTTTTCCCCCCAAGTATGTTGGCTTTATTTCAACTTTCTTTTAAAGAAAGTACTTTACAAAAGCAAATAGCCATTTTTAATCCCATTTTTCCGATGGGAGAAAGTGAGTCATAGATTAATTCATTGAACTACAGAATATTCCTCGCAGTGAGGTATGGATAAAACTGGGAACAGGACACACACCTCCCTGAGCTCAGCTTCCCTTCCTCTTACCTACTTTGTGCAGTTATTCGACTTTGAACACAGCTTGTAACAAGCAGTCCTATTTGGAATATAATGGAGACTTATTTGGGGTATTTAATGATGCAACATGACATGGAAGGGATGTTCTTCAAAAAATATTCATGCCAGTGGCTTGTACCATGCGAGCACAGATGTTCAGCAGAGTGACAGTGAGATGTTCACCATAGTTCTGAGTTCTACCTTACGGATCCCCTCTAACCATGTAAGCTCCTGCAGCTGTCCGTTATGTTCCTGTTTGGCAGCAAGGCGATTGCTGCTGTGCTGACATACATCACTGAGCTTATTACTATGGGCCTGCCATTCTTATTCTGACACGCTTATCTGAAATCAGCATGGGGATGTATCTGACCTGGAGAGGGTGCCTTTTTGTTTGGCTTTTTTCCCCCTGAAATGCTTTTTTGTCTCCTGTAGTATTATATTTCTTTCTGTCCCTGAAAGTAGGTAAGAAGTAGGGATAATAGCAAAATATCACAAGTAAGGAAAAGGCTGCAAAGATATGAGGATGTGTGTGTGTTTATATATATGTATATAATGTAAATAAACTATATATAAAACTTTTATATTTTATATATATATATATAGTTTATTTATATTTTATATATATATAAACCCTATATATATATAGGGTTTGGTTTTGTTGTTTCTCCCACACACACTCCCTTATGTAATCAATTGAAATACAGATGTTAGCGTATGATACTGAAGGAAGTCTTGTAGCTCACTCCCACTTTCTTTAAGCAGTCAGTCATTTTATTTCAGTGGCATGTTTTGCTGTGTACCCACAGCAGCAGTCCTTTGGTCTGGTAGGGGGTGTTTTTGTTTGCTGGGGATGGGGTGGAGGTGGTGTGGCTTTTCTGAAAGGGGGAAGGATTTGAGTATTATGAAGATTTTGGTTTATGATTTTTATATCACCAATTGTCATGGGGCAGATTAGAAAATGCTAGAAAATAGGATAGCCAGTTTTGAATGTAGAACACAGATGCTGAAGGCATCTCTACTGATGAAAAGATTTTTGCATATCACTTGAATTTCCACACTTCTTTCAGTAGGAATGACATTTGAAAAAAGACTGGATCAAACTTTCAGACATGCTGAATATCTGACATCTGTTGACTTCAAGTTATCTCCGGGCTGTTAAAAAGTGCTGAATATTAGGACCAATGAAGTGTAGTCTATCTCTTTTCAGTAGCAGCTGAGACAAGCTGTCTTTAAATCTTTGTGTTGTCTCTACTTACATGTCATAAAGTCTGTAAATAAACCTATTTTAATACACTAATTACATGTACTAGTACTGTGTTTCACTACTTAAACATTTATAATTATTTTTTGTTTGTTTGTTTCCTTTACTGTGCTATTGTCAGATAACCAGTTTAATTCTTACATGAAATTCAACTCATGGCACAAGTAAACTACTTTGTAACCTCAGAAAGAGTGGCAGCATCTATACTTCAAGCATCTATAAGCTATTACAACTAATACCTTATAATATCTGTAATAGTAGGTGCAGAGACTGTAGATGTATTCTATGTATGCATAGTAAACAGAAAATCCATATAAAAGGAAACATGCAGGGACTCTTCTGTTCTGCATTTCATGCTCCCTAAATTTAATGCAGAATTATTGTCTTTTGAATCAAGCTGTAACATCTAACTCCTCATTTTAAGAAAAAAGCCCCTAAAATTTCTACCAATGAACAACTGAGTGTTAACTTGTCGCACAAAATGAAGTAATAACTGATGTATTATTGTCTGAGTCTGCAATAATTGTCTGATCTGAAAGTAGCAGCTCTGCAAGAGGTGTGAAGTATGGTTTTTTATCATGGTGTTTTCTCTTAGTCAAAGTAGTAAGCATAAATGTCTGAGTGTTTATACTAATTTTTGGTGCTGATCAGACATCCATTGCTCTTTCAAATCTGTTTTTAGGAACAGTTACAGGAATTGCTATTTTATTCTCCATGTATTGACATAAATCTTAATAATGTTTATGTAAATCAAATACAGAGTTGAAGTTTAATGTGACAGACTTCCTTCTTCCTGTTTTATAAAAGTTTTGAAACTCAATCAGGAAGAAGAAACAACACTGCTTTTGGTCATGAGTCATAAACAGTGTATTAAATATTACAAGAAATACTTAAGGGAGAAGGATTTGGAAACAATGTACATCAAAATATATTTAGACAAAATATAAATTTAGCAATATAAAATTCTAATTAATAACTTTTTTAAAGTGTTCTCAGGTATAAACCATTTGCTTTAATATACCTGTAGCTAGTACCCGTGGGTCACATTGTTCTGTTATTTCCTCCTGTTGAAATTCATATAACCACACCTAAATCTCTGCAGATGTTTCTTTTTGCTGTAACCGTTTAGTATTACTGATTTCTGTATCATACATATGGCAGACATGGAAACTTGCTTGTTTCTCTTACTGGACAAGGTTTTTGGTTTGTTTTGATGGTTTTTGGTGTTTTTTTGGTGCTTCTTGTTTGCTTGGTTGGTTTTTGTTGTGGTGGTTTGTTTTGCAGTTTTTTAAAAAAATATTATTATTTTAAGCCTTAGAAGTACAATCTGCATTTCTAAACATGTCCAGGTAGTTGTTCCATAGTTTTTGTGACTGCTTTTCTACAGGCAGCTATTGCATTCAGATAGTTGCAAAGGCTAATTTTTTTCCAGAAATGAGTCGCTTCCATGTAAATCAATATAATAAAAATCAAAACCCTGCTATTTATTAGAAATTATTTGACAATAAATAGTGTACCAGAGCCTAGAAATACAGTGCTACAGATGCCAGACCTGTTCGTTTTAACTTCTGACAATTCAAATTTGCATCTTCCTTTTGGGTATATACTCCATCCTGAGACAAGAATTTTCTGATTGAAATCCTATAATTCTTTGATAAAAACCAGAAAGGAATACAAAACAGAAACATAGCTGGAGAAAACACACTCCAACAAACCTTAACACAAATATATAATCTGTCTAAACTTAAATACATATTTAGGCACCCATGAAAGAGAACTCCAGCTTATGCTGAAATGAAATATCATATAGGCAGAAATATCTTCTATGAAGAACAGGATGTGTAGTCAGAGGATTTTGTTTTATGATGTTTGCTTGAAAATAAAATAAATCTCTCCATAAGAATAAGCCTGTGTCTCCCATCTACAGTGGTTCTGTGGTGAAGGCTTTCCAGCACGACTAAAGTCTGCTTCATCTGTGGGTATTGGAGTCAGCAGGCAGAGGGAGTTGTGATGATTATTATAACATTTTTTAATTGATGTATCAACTTGAAAGACAGTGAGAAATGTAGGTGAAGAAAATTAAGTTAGTGAAAAGCTGCTTATATATTATCTAAGACTGAAATATTTTGTGGGAAGGAGAAAGAGGCAGTGAAAAAGTGTCAAAAAATGGCAATCAAAGTGACTAAGGGCCTGGATTTACCTCTAGATAGGACACAATGAAAGAAAAAGGAAAAAAAGTCATAGTTTAGTTCAGGAAGAAAATGAATGAGAACATAGGTGGCAGAGGTTTGGGCAAAATAATAGTATGACTGGTGACTAGGTACACTGTGTGCTCAAGTTTCATGTTCTGATGTTAAAAGAACATGCTTTAAAAATAAATACAAGTGTTTAAAAATTTATGTGTTTTCTGCATGGTAGATAATGAGCTCATGAAACTTGCTGCCACGATGTATAATTAAATTCAAGAGTTTAATGGGCTTGGGTTTTGGTATGTTTGTCTATAATTTTTTTAAAACTTTGTTAATGTGTATTTTCACCTTAACATAGATGAGAAGGGGGGGGAAAATTAGAATGGAAATAAAACTTGATGCATTCTGCCTGATCAGTTTGAAAACAAGCTGGTTTTCTGATCAAGAGTGGGATAGTGTGTAGCAGTGGAAGGACTGCGAACTAATGTGTTTAGTTAGAAGGCTGAGCAGTAGACGTTATTTTTTTTATTTTTTTTTCCTCACCACCTGTAGTTACCCTTGTTTTTTCCACATTAAGGAATTGGAACAAGAAAAGACTCACGTCAACTTAGAGTCTGAGAGACATTAAACAGTCAGGACCTGGCATATGACCAGGACTCCCATTATTCCCGGGCTAACATCTGTAACCTTTGTTGCAGACTTCTCTGATGAGTTTTGCAGCCACTCTGTTAGTGGTCTTAACAGCTCATTCTATGCAGAGAGGGGCAGTATTGTTCAGCAGTGTACCAGTCCACATTGCATCATGGAACTGTTTTTGTTAGAGACCACTTGCCTGTGGCACTGAGTGTTTTGTTTTATTTCAAGAGCAGCACATATACTTTCATAGAGTTGGAAGTGGGGTAGGGGTTTAAAAAATAACGAAAATGGTGAGGGCTTGGTGAAACTGTGCAATCAGGTGGAAAAGGTTACATCTGCCTACCCCCATGGTGATCCTTGTGTAAGACAGGAGAAATCTCAATGCCAAAATTCTTGTATATACAGTGGCTACATCAATCTAGTGGTTTTACTTCTATATGGATACATATATATAAAATGTATGTGCAGTCTAGCAGCGCAGGAGGTGATATGTAGCAAGCAAGTAGAAAACTAGTGTCTTCATCCATAACTGGATTCCTCATGTGGGTAGGCAGAAGAGTCAGCCTTAACGATCAGTAGTGAGCAACAGCTGTTGGGCTTTGGGAAAAAGCTGCAGGCCTTCAACACTGTTACTCCACAGCTGTAAAATAAGTGCCATTTAATCCCAGCAGTTTTGGTGGCTGCGTTGTCAGAGTGGTTGTTAAAGGCAGTGGGTGAATGTGTTGATGTGACTACTATCGAGTCAAGCAATTACCAAGTGCTTAAACTGTTTTAAAGTGCTTGAACCCTTTCAGTTAATGTCATATTTGTGAGCTTCCTGTTGAAGGAAGTGGGGTATGAGCAGTGTGATTTTTTTCAAATTCAGTAGCATATTTACAAGTGTAAAAAAGAAAAACCTTGGGACTGGAGAAAGCAAGGTTGTTTATAGGTTTTGGACTATGAGTAAACAGCTTGAATTGGACTATACTTTACAGTTTCTATGCCAATGTAAATATTTTGAAATATTCAACTTGTTTGAGCTCAATACAATTTGAAGTGGGCTAGGTATTCAACTAAATATAGGCATCTGTAATGAGTTCTTTACACATAACTTCCTAGATTATGTTAAAAAAAATATTAAGGAACAAACCGTCAGCATATGGAATTGCTCATTCCAGCAATTACACTTTATGTTTATTAAAGAGCATGAGAAACACAACTATCTTCACTAAACAGTGGAAATGTTTACAGTGGTTTTTGTCTGCAAGCTAAATATCATAGAATGGTTTGGGTTGGAAGGGACCTCAAAGATCATCTAGTTCCAACTCCCCCTGCCATGGGCAGGGACACCCCACTAGACCATGTTGCTCAAAGCTCTGTCCAGTCTGGCCTGGGAAGGGGCAGCTACAACTTCTCTGAGCAGCCTGGTCCAGTGCCTCATTGTAAAGAATTTCTTGCTAATGTGTAGTCTAAATCTACCCTCTATCAGTTTAAAACCATTATCCCTTGTCCTCTCACTGCATGCCCTTGTAAAAAGTCCCTCTCCAGCTTTCTTGTAGGCCCCCTCAGGTACTGGAAGGTGCTCTAAGGTCTCCCTGCAGCATTCTTTTCTCCAGGCTGAACAACCCCAACTCTGTCAGCCTGTCTTCATAGGAGAGGTGCTCCAGCCCTCTGATCATCTTTGTAGCCTCCTCTGGACTTGCTCCAACTGGTCCATGTCCTTCTTATGTTGGGGTGCAGGTGGGGTCTCATGAGGGAGGAGGAGAGGGGCAGAATCACCTCCCTTGACCTGCTGGCCATGCTTCTTTTGATGCAGCCCAGGGTACAGTTCGCTTTCTGGGCTGCAAGTGCACATTGCTGTTTCATATTGAGCTTTTCATTAACCAACACCCCCAAGTCCATCCTTCTCCTCAGGGCTGCTCTCAATCCATTCTCTGCCCAGCCTGTATTTGTGCTTGAGATTGCCCTGAGCTGTGTACAGGACCTTGCACTTCAGTTTTATATTGTACATAAAACTTTGTATTATTAGTATTGAGCATTAATTTGCGCTGCATCAATTGTGTTTTCAGTGATTTGGACATAGTATTAAACTTCCCCTGTGCAGGACCAGGGAACAGAAAATTCTGACTACTTCACATGCATAACTGATGTGATGTATATGGTCAAAAGTACGACATTATAGGCATACGTTTCAGACAGTGCCAGTGTAGACGCAGCTTTCTCTGCCTTACCTGCTTATGACTATTGTGAAACCATGGTCATGCACAATGAAGGAACAACATTAGAGTAATTTACCAGGATGTGAGGTCAAAGCTTCACATTTTGCCTCCTCTATTTCCTTGGAACTTGGCAAAGTAATATCAGGCTTCTCCCCTTGGGAACAGTCTTTCCCCTCTTGGGAATGGACAGAAAAGCCAATTACTTCAAGCATTTCTTGGGACAAGAGCTGCTGGAGGCAAGTCAAAGTGACTGTCTAGGACACCAGACAGGATATGGCCAAACAGCTGCAGCCCATTGCCCACTCTGTCTGTGCTAGAGCTGGACTAATTACTGCTGCAGGAGAGAGGAGTGTGAGGAAGGGCAGGACGGGCCGCCTTTCCTTCCCACTCTGCTCCTCACTGCATCCACTTCTCCAATAAAAACAAGAAAGAGACTCTCTGTCTCACTTCCACCCCTTCCTTTTCTGGGCCACAGTAGTCCAGCCTCATTCAGTTTGCAGTGCAGAGAAGCCTTGAGCCAACTCTGTCCTGGAAGATTTATGGTTGTGTTTTTAGACTCCAGATTATCTCTTGATCTGCTGCAGTCTTGACTAGAGCTCAAGAATTTGGAGAAAGAAGTAATGCCTGTGCTGTGCTCCTGCATGGCATCTAGAATCCTTCTGTGTTGTCAATAATGTGTCTTTCTTTACTAGTGCATGTGATTTTCTTATGAAGTGCAGAGATTTCATTGATGAGGGAGAGATTCAGTTTGTTTAGCTCTTGTTCTTCTGGACAGTAAATTGGTACTTGGGAGCATGCTAATGAATTGCTGTCATCGTGCCAGGAAAGAGGTAATTCGTTTACTGCCAAGTACAAAGTCCAGAGATTGTACATACTCCATAGTATTCCATGGTCAGCTGTTCTCATTTTTTCTGTACACCGTGGAGATATTGATTTCTTGAATTAGTCATAGGGATTGCATGTCTTCCAGAGTGTGGTCAGTTTGTCCTGCTCAGGAAGGACAGGAGCAGGAGCAGCAGGACTACAGAGTAGCAAGAAGTTGTAACCAAGTTGGCTCACTTCTATGTCAACACAGACCAAAGAGGAAATCAAACTGGAGTTAGCACCCTGCACTCCATCACTTCCATGTCATGCTGCCCAAGGGACTCTTAAATATATGGGTTCAAATCTGGCTTGTTAATGCAAATGCATCTCAGATATATCAAAATAGGAACTGAGGTTATTTCTAATTTTTGACATATCTGCCTCAAGGAAGTACGAAGAGGATTTTTTCTGAAATAATTTGTACCTCGAAATCAGACCAGTATCTTTGTGCTGTAGTAGAATTTCTCTTCCTTTTTCACGTATAGCTAAGTTGTACCAATGGGATGAAGTAATGGAGATTCAGAAGTGATACTTTTTAACCAAGAGGTGGCCTTTTTTGTTTTTTTTTTATAACATGAGGGATTGCTCTCACCCTGCTGCTACCTGTACAAATTTTTTCTTCTGTCTTTCATCTTTGCTTCCCTCTGTGAACCCTCAGTCTCATTGACTAAATTTGCTTGAGTTCCAATCTTGCCCTTCTGATTCCCCTATAATTTACACTATATCCCTGTTGGCACTATGTTTGGAAGATTACTTCTTTGTGCTGGCATTCAGGAACATCTTTCTCTTACAAATCCAAAGCAGTACCGATTAGTTCTCCAGTGGAAAGAATAAGTGCATAATGGAATTCTCCCACAGATAGAAATTGTTACGTAGCTAGCTGTACTGTCCTTGTATTTGAGTGCTTCTCAAATATGTTCTTTCTCTTGAAACACTACCTAGAAAAATTCTCTTGTTTTGTGGCAAGACTGGTAAAGTTGTCCTCAGTGATAAAAGAGTTTAACAGAGGATTTCCTTTTTTCTTTCTCCTGTTATGATTACAGCTGTATTTGTCTTATAGTTTTTGGTTCCTAATAGGATGGCACAAAATGATCGATTCATGCTTTTATGTCATGCAGTGTTATGTGAAAACTCTTCTTGGAGTAGAAAGCTGCTTTCTCAGCAGCCAGTGAGCACCCAGTTCAAAGTTGAGCAAGTGCCTACATTCAGAGAGAGCACTTGGTAGCCCAAACAGAATGGAGTTTTTAACGTTATATTTAGTGGAAGCCATGAGAGAATATTTCTGCAGAGATTATCATTAACTAAATGAAAGACTGATAATTTAATTTTACTTCCAAAGAAAGATAATGAGAGTTGCATCCTTCCTCTCTGGCATTGGTTGGGAAATATACTCTTAATATAAATTATATTCTGGCACTGGAGAAGTGTGTCCCACAGTATGCCTTTCATTTCGTTGATTAAAGAGCACCAGTGTATAGAAGCGACAACTATATCATCAGGACATGTTCATGACTAAGATAAGATAAATAGATCTTCCTGTTAACACTGTCTCTTCTGTAATTTCACATAGAGTGCACTCAACAAAATCTCATGTCTCTTAGCTATACGGTGTACATCAGGAGGAGCCTCATAAGAGTATGATCAGAATTTTGTTACTGCTGACAGATTACAAAGAAGCATATTTAAAAGCAGGTGTCTGTGCAGTGTGTACACCTGTAATGATTTACTGTAGATGGTTGTGCGGCATTTATCACCTCAAAAACTAATCTGCTAGAGTAGTGAATGTCACTATACCCGTTTCACAGATAATGAATCTGGACTTTGATAAAGTAAAGTTCAGCTTCAGAAGTCAGTGTCTGATCAGTCACATGGCAGGTTTATGAAGAAGCTGAGACACTGAGCACAAAGATAATCTTTCCTTCCAAAATGAGAGCTTTGTAAGCAGTGGTTCTTAATATGTTCTTGTTATTAAGGTAGAACTTATTTCATTGTGGCCAAAAAGCCTTGAGTTGCCACATGGCAGGACACAAATGAAATTAAAACCATTTTTCCCCTCTTAGAAACAACATAGTATCCTCCTTGATACTGCAATAATAGGCACAATGTAGAGACAGAAAGTGCAGCCTGTGTTTAGAGAGGGAATCACAATCTGGTTTACTGCATGTTCTGTGTTTTTAGTAAAAAAACCCAACTCCCTGAGATGTATGGGTGTGAGAATTTAAGGGGTTTTGATTCATTTGCTGGGGTTCATGTCTGTAGAGAAAAAACTGGAAAACGTGAATTGCGAGTGCTGCAAAAATAGAAGGGAAATTTAGCCAGCATTTTAAAAAGAAACCTTGCAATTAACTTTGTGGCTTACTTACATATTTGAGTACTTGAGGTCAGCAAGAGTCTTGAAACTTTTTTTGGAGGATAAATGGTACAGGGAAGAGTTTCAGATATGGCTTGTATACCAAGATACAGTCACCTAGTCACATTTTGCAAGTACATGCCTGAAAAATCCTGGTGGGATGACGAACAGGGCAGTCCTGCCTTCTCTTGCGTCCTGTGTGACTTACAGCTTTATACACCAACCAAGCAAAATCTTTCAGTGCATTCACTGTAGGCAATCACAGCAAATCACAGTGTGGATGTTGTTGAAGAGCCTGGACAAAAGCCCTTGATCAGTTGTACTGCTTGTTCTACAGTAATTGCAGTGGCTGAGTGTTTTTCAGGGGTATACATAAATAAAGCACATTACTATAATCCACAGATAACATAGCCATTGTCACATGATGAACACTTAAACCCCACATTTTAAAAGTGTGCAATTTATAATGTTTGTTATTTTAACTCTTTTTAAAAAGCAAAAAAAAAAAAAAAAGAAAAGTCACTATCACATCAGTAAATCTGTTTTCAACAAATTTAATAACCAAAGCATACAGGACAGAATGAGAAAAGCAGATATATCAGTCATGGAAATGTATGTGACCAAATAAATATGTACTCAATAGCTGCTTTAAAATGCATGTGAGGGGAATGGCATCACTGTTGTATGTGTGCCTGGCTGCCCATGAGGCATATCTGGAAAGTATACTCAATGAAGATACAGCACAAAAGAGAACTGGGAGCAAATGAAGTCATATTGCTGGGGCAGGAGCCAAGGAAAGAAAAAGGTTTGCTGTTCCTCCTCCTCCTCCCCAGACCACTAGATAAAGAAGGTGGTTTGTAATCATGAGGGATGGCCACTCAGGGGCCTTTGGGATGGTGTGTTTTTTCTCTTTTTTTTTTTTGGTGATTAAAAGACAGAGTGAGAGTACAGAAAGTCATGTATTGTCAGTGAGTCAAAGTAGATTACAAAGGAGAGTGAACACAGAAGAAAAAGGCAGCTAAAAAAGATGTTGGTTGCACTTTTTTTTTTTTTTTTTTTTTTTCCCCTCTCACTAAAAAGCTTAAGAGGGAGAAAAAAAGTTCCTTTATCTAAAAAGAAAAGAAATGAAGACATTTTCAGTTTCTAGGTCAGCACAAAGGCTCAGCTGATAATTGTACATTCTCCCTTGCAGCAGATCAAGTTTGGGAGTGACCTCAAGAATTTTCCTCCCTTGACCTTCCAAGCAAAGGTACTGCAACCTGGAAGGAGGTGTTTTACATTGTGCAATCCCACACAATTTGTATGGGAATCCTACAGGTTTTGAGTTGAAGTTGTAGCCCTTTAAGGAGATTGTTTCCTTTGCTATTTGTAAATAACCCATATATGGCTGCTGAAATGGTAGTGCTGACTTTAAAAGCCGGGAAGGTGAGCAATTATTTGGCTTCTCGAGTAACTGCAACAAGAACAAAGTGGGAAATGGCTCGTAGCCTTGTTCCTCTGAATCTCTTGGGTTTTATGATTAGTGCTGGTCAAATTGGTTGATTAGTGTAGCATAGATTGCTCTGTCAACAGCAGCCTGCTCTAAGCATGCAAGCCTCGCCGGTAATCCCCCCTGTAGCTGTATAAGAGAGGGAAGATGTGATTTATCCTATACTGTGGATCCTGCACTGCAAGGAAGTTGTGACCCTCTGGTCTGCTATTTCCAGCTTCAGTTGGTCAGTAGATTAAAAGGCTAAATTTGGGCCATATGAAGGTCAGGAAAACAAGCTACAATCCTTGAGTTTAAACTGAGTGCTAAAATACGAAATACCTATTTGAGATCAAATTAATATATACTGAACAAAATAAAATTCTACTAATATAGATATGTCTGGGAAACCTCATCTTTTTAGCTATTCTGCTATACTCCTCAGACCCAAATATTGCAACAGTAGTGGAGTGAAATAATTATAACACCTGCTGGGGCTGGAAAACTAGTTTTAACAGACTATTTCTTTCAGCTTGCTAAGTTGGAGATGAACTACATCTTTCACCAGATCAGAAAGACATCCTAACCTCTGGTTTATGGGAATGTCTGGAAAACAAAATTAAAACACAACCAACCAATCCCTATGACTTCAGTCAATTCTTATATAAAGCAGAAAGTGGCCCAAAAAAGTCAGCAAGGAAATTATTTTTTCTATTGACTGCAAAGGCCAAGCAGAGTCTAGAGTCTCTGATTCTGTATGTGAAGCAGAGGTGGTTAATACCACTCACTGTGCTGAGCATCAAACATTTTGTCTTATGATACAGTTTGTGCTCAATATCAGATGACAAGTCTTTTTCCACACTTGCTTCTTGTCAGGCTCCTAACTGAAGGGCAGCACTTCACTTAGCATTTGAAACTAATCTATCCTAACTTGTTAAGCCTTCTCATCCAGATTCAGTGCCAGAACAGAATATTTTGACAACTCCTGAGTTTTGTTCTACTATATCAAGAGTAAAATAAACATTTCGGGCTTTCTGTAGCTGTTTTGAGTACTATAGTTGAAAGGTAAATTAGTTCAACATAACTGTTCTTACGCTATGTAATCTGATTCAGTTGCTTGGCTGGTAGGTTGGGGTTTCTTTCCACAGCAAATGTCAGAATATAGTTGGCTGAATGAGACTGTCTTTGCATGCTACAGATACATACCAGTCAGTGAGACCTACCAGGCAATAGCAAAGAATCCTCTACTAGATTTATGTCCTTAGGCACTGGCACCCACTTGGCAGCTATATTAAGTTCTAGAAAGTAGGAAACTTCATGTAAAACAGTTGGTTAGTTGGTTATTTTTTTTTCCAAAAAGCAGAATTATTTACTACCATTAGAGTTGCTGTCACAGAAGCTTTCCTAGTCTAGTTTCTGTCCAGACTTTTTAGAATTCTCAGTAGTATAGGGCTATGAAGTGCTGAGGTCTGAACCCCAAGCCCTGAATTAAGGTTGACATATGGGTGGTTCCCATGGTCCTTTAAAAGGAGGGGATGAGTTTGCCTTTTGGCTTTCCTCCAAGGTGTGGCTGGCCTTGTAAGGAAAGCCCTTGGGTAAACAAGCCCCAGGTGCTCTGCATTGGGTACATGAATGCCAGGTGTCCTGCTTTGGGCATAAAAGCTGGGACTACTTGCAAGAGGAGTTGGAGTGTCTGTCTGTGAAGTGGATGCACTTCACGAAGTTTCCTGTTGGGGAAGGACCTCCTGGCTCCTCATGGAACTGGATCCCAGTCAGGTCTGGCACTTACAAATGTGGGCTTTGTGGGGAGGCAACATGGGGTTACCTCTATCATATGTGATCACCCTATTGACTTGGTTGTCTCCCATTTTTTCTATGGGTTACCTTGTATCTTTGTTCCATCTATTACGGGTCATGCTGTGTCATTCCTGGGGTCGCTGGGGTTGATGTCTATTATTTGTGATCTTACTTGTTTGTACCCCCAGCGATCCCCTATATACTGACTCCTTTAGGCGTGATAGAATCTACTTACTGGATTGTTTTTCTGCTGCTGGTTGTGTCCTTTGTACTAGGCCTAGTAATTGGCAACACAGGCTAGCATTGCAAGCCTAATTGGACATGGTTAGCCTAGCTTTTATGTCCTCTCATATGGGAACATAAGGACCAGAATGTACAAGCATAGCAATGCTGGTGCTGCTAGAAAAAAGTGTTGTGTACATGTACCTCACAGATTCATACAATAGCATACACATGCAGTACAACATCTTGAAGTATCAGAGCTATTGTAGGATAAGTAATTGCTTCATCTTAAGCCACATCCAGATGTGCAGCCCGCAGTCTTGGCCAGGAGTTCACTCTTTCACCAGAGCCTGATGAGAAGAATAAAATCTTTGCAGCACAAATGTTGCCACATTTAGCCATATTTTTCTTGCTTGAAAGAAGATTGCTCTAATCTGTTTTGCATGTGGCCACAGTCTGCGACCATTTAGAAGTGGAAGTTAATACAGAATGTCGCAACTCACTCAGTATGTCATTCTGCAGCAAGATCTCATTACACTGGTGCTTGTGTTCTGCTGTGATTGCCAGTAACTTTTTGAATAAAGTTGTTCTTAACTTCCCTGTATCAAGCTGTTGCTATTAGGAGTACTGGATGTGGCAGCTCAGAGGTACTGCCCATGGAAGGGGCTGCAGTTCTGGAGTTCAGCCCAGGAAAAAGTGTGAAAACTGTTGTCATAAACGTGCCTACAGGCCTGTTTATTCCTATTTGATCCTCATAACCTCCTGTGAGGTATGGAGTCGTTCTGTTTTGTACCATCCTAACAGAGTGGTTGTTACCTATATATGACCAGTGATGACAGTGAAATTATCTGTATTACTTCCTATTGAGTGATCTTTGCCTAAGATGTGCTCTGTTGCTCTGATTTATGATGCTTTATGATCTTTGCCTAAGATGTGCTCTGTTGCTCTGCTTTATGATGTGTCCTTTTCCCTCTTTCCTCTATCTGTAGAAGTTCCAGGATGAGCTGCATTTAGCTCGCTCTTTTTCCAAAACTGCAAAATCTGTCCAAATTTAACAAAAACACAGACTTGTGTTTTTTTTTTAAAATATAAATGTGTAGTTTTTACAAAGGAGGAATATTATATAGCAGTGTGAGGGGGGATTATGAATACTGCTCTGAAACACTATAAGAAAGTGTGCATTTTTCTCTTCTGAAATTTGGACAAATGGCGGTCTGTCAGGGAATACAAGTGGGAGATGTTGGCTCTGCTCAAAAGTGAAAGAAATCTTTCAGTCTAGTGCCCAAAGAATGGGTATATAGCCTCACAGCAGAAGATTTAACTTCACAATACATTATCAGTACCATTCAATTGAGATTAAGCATTTTTCTTGAAACCATTGTATTGTCTTACAGAAAAAACAGTCCTTCAAACTTACGATCGATGTGATGACTTCTATATGTAGGAACACCAGAGCAGGTAAAGAGGAAGTAGAAATTTCCCTCCAGGTCTTCTGGGCACTGCAGATGCACATAGTGGGTATTCTTCCAAAGCTCCATAACGCTGACTGGAAAGGGGGAAGGAGTCAAGGTTCAGTCCTGATTGCTTTACTTCATTTTTTGATCCACATTAGGTTACATTCGTCATCATCAGATTTTGTAGTTTTTGATCCTTGTGGTCTTAGATAATCCATATATGCCTCATCACGTTTCTATTTCTGCCGTTTAATTTGAATAGAAGTCTATAACAAAGCAAAAGATACATGCCAACACTAGCTGTGCAAGGAAATGGATAATTTATCCTGATAAATGTATTTGTTTACTGGAAACCTGCTGCTTTATTGATATTTCCATAGTAGGGTCAATGCATCTTGTCCTCCTGATGGAGAATTAGGTAATATTTAATTGCCATTCACCTGAAATACTGTTTTGACATAAACCATATTTAATGCTAATTGAATTATAAAATGTGATATTATATTGAACATTTATGATCTGATATACATATCCTGTTTATACAGAATTAAGAATATGTTATTAAATGCTTGGTCAGCTTTGATAAGTGTCATTACCAATTATATCCTTAATTATTATTATCTGTCAAGATGTGTTTTATGAATAAGTATAAGGTAGAGTTGAGAGGTTATGTTTCCGAGTCATTAATTTAAACTTGCATATTTTCAGTAGCGTTTGGAAAATTGGTCTGTGATGGTGCATTTCTTCCAAAACAATTTATCCAAACAGATTAAGGAGAGGAGTAACAGTTTAATAATAAAAGGTGGAGTTCTTTTAAAATCTCTTAGTTGAGAATAAACATTTCCAAAGTATTTGCAATGAAAATGGTGAATATAAATGAGACGTCGTATGTACAGCTCAAGAGATATCTTCACATTTATGAATCTGAGGAAAACATTAAGAACAGATTCAGATCAAAAGCAACAGGCAGAAGCCCAGGGGTTTGACTTCCATATTTTCAAAAGATATGCAACTGACAATGTTTGTGCATGCTGTCTGATCATTTATGCTAGTGGAGAGTGCCAAGATCAAAAGCTGAAGGGTAGGGTCCACCTAAACTCTAAGATCACTTGTCTGAGAGCCAGGGTTC
The DNA here is from genome assembly GCA_028020825.1 of Podargus strigoides. Taxonomy (NCBI): domain Eukaryota; kingdom Metazoa; phylum Chordata; class Aves; order Caprimulgiformes; family Podargidae; genus Podargus; species Podargus strigoides. The sequence goes on along the minus strand of CM051627.1, from coordinate 14,515,458 downwards.
ACTGAGGACTGAAAGACAAGCAATTTCATCTTTCTGTCTTTATCTGAGGAAACTCCTCAGGAAGCTCAGATGATCCGTCAGTCTGGAATTCTCCCTTTTAAAATGAAAATTAAATCCTTATTGAAATTTGATCATAATGAAATTAAGAGATGGTTCCTGACCACTGCCTTATGCTGGTCTAATCAGAGAAAACAGGGAGATTATTTAATTCATTTTTCTGAGAGGCAAAATGTATTTGTTTGAATACTACCCCATGGCAAAAGCTCAGCAGGCAGGTGAGTTGCTGCATAGCTACAAAGTACTGCCACTTGTCAGTCATACTTCTTTCGCTAGGAGTTGGTCTTCAGACTGTCATTGTCTCAGTTGTATGTCAGTGAAGCAACATCCTTCCCCTAGGAGTATTAATAGTTTTATTCTGAATTTGGCCCGTTCTTTACACTGATCAGATGTCCACAGTTATGGACTGGAAAAAAAAAACCAAACACTGAAATAAACTGTAAAAACGCCTCTGGTTCACAGCGCCTTTGTAGCTGTTGCAAAATGTTAGTTTTGAAGCCATTGCATGGTATTGTCAATCCAGACAACTCATGCATATGAAGAATACCGACTTTATTAAATGGTTCACTAAAACTCTTGACACTGTAAGGCAAGGCAACACTATTGTTTCAATCCATGCTTAATGATAATTGAATTATTAATCTTGAACTTACCATACTGAACATTTTAAATCATTCTGTTTCTCTAGAATTAAAGCAAGTGAAAGAGAGAGAAACTATTAAATGCTTGGTCACTTTCAATAAGTAGTATTTTCAATTATATTCAACAATTATTATCATTATCTGTCAAGATCAGCTTTACGAATATGAAGTCTTCATGGTGTTAATATGCATATGCATATTAAAATATATGAAAAGTTGAAATGCATGAACAGTAGCTGATTTGCAATATCTGCAATTCAAATATTTCCATTAAAAATTGTAACTGTATGGTTCTGACAAGGAGTTAACTGTCAGAAGGAAAGTAATGTTTTGGAACCAGTAGGCCTTAGAAAGAACCTACTGCTAATAGTGTTTTAAAATGACCAGATGGACTCCTTTAAGTATGTTAAAATTAAAACACTCAATTCTTGCTGAAACATAATTTCTTCTGCCAGATGACATTAGCAGAGCCCAGCTAATATGGTGATGAAGATTATCTGTTTAAAACATCTAAAGTGATCAGTTGTGGTGCAGCTACCCAGTCATTTCCAAAAGTGTTCACTTTTGAACTTTTTATTTTTTTTGAGGGGGTTGTGTTTTCCAGTTTATCCTTTCATTATGAAAGATTACTTAGGAAATAGCCAAGAGAAAACATACCTTCCTTTTGACTGCTACAGCCACTGGATGAGAATTCTACAAATAATTAAACTTCCCACTCAAAGGAAAATAAAAATCGCAAAGAAAAACATACTTGCTGCCTCTTCATATATGTTGTGGGACATGTCATTTTAGCAAAGAAAAACCCCAATATCCAGGATGGGGCTTTTTGTAATAAAAAAATCCGTGGTCCAGGAGAGACCATCATCAATTTCAATACTGCATTATAAGTTATTAGTAAGCATAAGCTCTGTGTATGTGCATGTATTTTGAAAATATATTGTTTGGTTACATCAGTACAGGAGACCTAAGGTACACAAGTGTGCTGTTAGAACTCTGATTTTGTTCGTGCCTGTGATTTACCACATCAGTTGAAGTGCTGCACTGCATTGGGAAAGAGCTTTTAAGAATTTAGCAATCATTTTTGTCCAATTTTGTGATATGCTATTGGTGCTGCAGGAACTCATAGAAGCCAAATGGCACCTCTGTAACAGAAAGACACATAACCTATTTTCTTCTGTTTTGCTTGTGAGTCTGTGAACAACTCTCATTCTGAGTTTCCTTTTTGTCTTCCCTTGTACATTAAGGCAATGAGTTCTTTTTACCATAGGACTGAATTTTCAGACAGCTCTAACGTTTCGATAGCTTTCAATTTTTTAATTTTCTTTTTCCATTGATGTTTTCCACTATTGTCTCTCCTTATCATAGCTGTATCTCAGTTTCCAAAGAAGTTAAGGAAAGGAAAGCCATTCTGTTTTACTTTTTGCCCTGCTGGTAACTCCTTCAATACTTGCCATATATTGAGGAAAAAACAAATCTTGTTAAATGTGTACTTTGCAGGCCACCTTTCACTTTATGAACTGATCACCTGCTGGCTTCACAAGAGGAGCTCTTACTTCAGAAGCAACAGCCTCATTGGGAGATGCATTAAGTTCTTACATTCTGCCATACTCAAACTAGTCTAGTCTTGGTAACTGCACTTTATGATTACCTCATCTATCTCATGACATTTCATGTCAGATCTGAAAGTACAGCTATTGTAAGTTTCATGCTCACTGGCATTAACCTCAGAGCTGAAGATGACAGACTGTGTAACCTCTTACGTACTTTGGAGCTCTCATTACACTAGTTTTCTGTCCCTGCACAGAAGTAGTTTATTTTTCTTAGCAGCACAAGACACAGCTTTAATACTCCTGAGTGATTGCAGCTAGTGCAATAACACAAAAAAAGACTGTTTTAAGTGACATTGTCAAGTGCATTTTGGTACTTTAAAAATATATTCATGGAAGGACATGTACAGAAAAGAACAAAAAGATGAAGTCAGAAGCAATCAATTATAAAGATTATGAAAAATCTCAAGCACATGCTGTATTTTAAATAACTTATCAAGTATTTGAAAACTTAATTCATAGTCAACAATAATAGACCATGATGTGTAGAATATAAAAACCCCCTGCATATTATACAGGCAAATCAGGGGTTTGATAGTTATGGTAAAGAAAGATAGTGGTTAATATTTCCTGTGAAGCTGCCTAAAAATAATTCACTCCAATTGGAAAAGGAAGAGATACAGACATTAAAAAAAAAATATAAAATATTAGAAAGGATTATGCCTTTCTATAATCCTATTTAAATATTGCCTGAATAATCTGGACATTTACATATTTTTTAGCATGAAAAGTGCTTTGAAATTCATTTAACCTATGATCTATTTTAGAATTTGGTACTTCAAACCCAAAAGCATTTGTTATATCTGAGGAATTTGTGCTACTTATTAGAAGGCGGAATTTTTCTAACTAATTTTGAATTTGTTTGCTATCCATTATAGTTCTAAAACAGTTTTGTGAACATTGAATGTTAGGCAATGTTTATGAATTGTTTGCAGCAAGTAGATTATTGATTATTGTGCATTCTGAATTTGCTTTTGAACTGTTTGATGGTCAACCAAGAACACAGCGTGCTGTTTTCCCTCTCTAGCAGTGTAAGAAGTGTACTGCAGAAAATTGGTTGGTTATGCTTGCCTGCCTGTTAGCAAATACTCAAAGTTACTATTGACTTGTAAAACTTCCTGGAAATATTAATGAAAGTGCATATAAAAGTGACAGAAATATAAAATAATGCTGAATTTTCAGGCATGTATATGAATACTCACATTTCTACTATGTATCCATTCAGAAATTGTGTGCAGTCAGTAGGAGGTCTACAATGGACACTTGGACAAGGGCCTATTTGTCCAACTACATTATGGCAACCTTCGTAAAAGCTTAATCCAAAGACAGAAATTCAATAATATTTTAATATCTGTTCAATTCTGCTATTGATTAATTCCATTTTTTTTCAACACTCATTATTTTCCTTCAACTTGGATAGTGCCACAGAGAGGGTCTAACTATTTTAATCTACAGACAGAGGATAAAAATCTCTGGTAAACTTCTTGATTTATTGTCAGTATCTTTTTCCACTGGTGTAGTGGAAAATTTTGTCTTGATGAGCTTCCTGGGAATTTCAAAATAGTTTAAACAGGCTCAAGCAATATCCAGTTATAAAATGTGCATCTATATGAAACAAAAAATAAATTGAGAACCCAGTAAAGGTTTGTTCATTAGTCACTTTAGACAAAGGTGATCTCAATTTATGATATTGCTTATAATAATCTATATGGTTATATATGTCCTGAAGCTGTGTAAGTGTAAAAAGTGCATTGAATTGTCATTTAAACAGAAATTCCCGATCTAAAGTATGTGTCTGTCTCTTGAGGTTGTGGAGTTTTTTTTCCCAACAGTCTTTTTAAAAGATCTTCTGTCAATTAGCACTCTCAGGCCAGGCTTAATCTAAGGACTAGAGAGCTCTTGACTTATAAAATTTTTGATTTATTTATTTTTAATTTTGAAATATTAGTTTCTTGCTGTTCTACTATGGCACCAGTTACTGTGTATACTGGATTGTTTTTTTTTTCTCTTTGGCTGTATGGAAACAAGAATGTGGAAAGGTCACGGATGAATATTTTCTTTTTTTTTTTTTTTTTTTCCTTAACTTTAATTATCCCCTTTATGTAGTTAATTATCCTTGAGACCTCTCACAAGCTTTCTGGCATTGTCTGTGAATTGTACCTGGTGCCGAATAGAGGTAGTTTCTGGTGGGTCAGTTCTATCCAAGGAGCAAACTTAGAAACCCCTCAGTATGACAAAAACTAAGCAGCAGAATTGTAAAGCAACATATTAATCAAATGTTGGCATGTGTGACTCACAGGTAATTAACACTGCTATAAAATTCCTGCACTGAATATTTAAGGAAAACTTTAAATATTTTAAAGGTGACTAATGTAGCCCAGCAAACTTATGTAAGACTGCCAGCTGCTGTAGGAGTCTGGCAGAAGCTATGAGGACTGATATAATCCACTAACATTTGATATTTCATCTCATCAGATTATGAAAATTCTTGCAACTGTATTTCAGTACAGTAAAATACAACGAATTTACTTCCATAATCTGACTTGTCATTGCAATAATGTCATGAACTACAACACGTTCTCATCAGCTATTCATCTGATTGTTACTCTTATGTTGCTCTTATTTTGGCTGATTTAATGGGAAAGTTAGAAACATCAAATATAAAGATGAGGCATCTCATTCTTGCAATGACAAAACATTATACCAGACAAGGCAGTGCTGATCCAGAATGATGACAAGCAGGCCTTAATCATCGGCCTTCTCAGCACTATTATAGAGAGGGAAGAAAAGGATTTTGAGCGGGCTCTTCTGACCAGTATAGAAAGATGTAACAGTACTCAGTAGTAACTGATGAACCAAGCAAATTTGCGTTGAAAGCAGAACACACATTTAACATCACAGTGATGAAAGTACCAATATGTGATGGGTTGTAGATCACTGGAATCAAAATTGGATCTTTTCCTGCAAATGCTCTGGCTTGAACAGGAAGTCCTACATCTTGTGTTATTCTTTTGAAATCTTTTTAATTTGACCTAAGTTCCCTGTAAGAGATGGTTTGCTGCTTCATTTTGTTAAATTTTTTCCCTTTGTATCATTTCCTTGTGGGGCAGCCATGTTTATATATAAACACATAGGGCAATCACTGACCAGTTTCTAACCTTTAGTTCATAATATTTAACTACTAATTTTCCCTTCATTATTTAAGACTTTAAATATTTTTTAAAAAATGTTTTAATACATTATTTATAAGGTATTACATTCTCTGATGTTCCATCATTTTCATCCAACAACTTCTCTTACCACTGAGATGCAATCTTCAATGTTATGGGTAATTCTGACTATTTTAGATTTGATGAGCGAAATGCTATTTAAGTAAAATTATTCTCTTGTCTTTTCTCTAATGTGGTAAAGTTCAAGCCTCATGTTTGCCACGGTAGGCACTGTATAGGTCTTTCTGTCAATGCAGCTATCAGCTGTGTTCTATAAAGCTCATGGTGAAAATATGTTCATAAGAACTAAATACTGATATTTAATCCTCCTTGAAGACGCTGCATTTTTGTATTTTGTTGTCATACATTAAAGTTGCGTATTCTTCAAGCAAAGGGAGAATCTGATCAATGTTTCTTGAACAAAGTATTGCTGTTGATTCACTAAGATTCGTCATGATAAACACTTGCTAAGAAATTTCAGTGTAAAACAATAATGTAACAACAACTAGGCTTCCAGACTCCACTGTATTTGTGCTTGTGCATTGAAATTCAATTAAAATTTGGTAGCTACAGACTGGAAGAATTTTTGTATGGATTCAAAGTAACAAATCAGGGTTTTTTTGCTTGGTCTCAAACTACTGTCAGTGTATTTATTCAGGTGTACACAGATCATAATTTGTCAATCTGCAGTGGATAGAATAGAATGTGAGCTCTGCTAATGCTGTATTAAGGGAGAAACTAGGTAAATAGACAAGGTAATCTAGACAAATGTTTCGTGAACAGAGGTTTGGCCCTAAAACCAATGCTGAAAATATAACAAACAAGTGAAATACATGATGTCACAAAGTTATTCTTCTAATGCAGTATCCGATGGTACAAATAAGTGGGAGACAAAACTAATAACACCCTCTTTAAAATTTTCTAACACCTTTTTTCTTCTTAAATTAAAAAAAGAAATCCCCCCCCCCTTTTTTTTCTTTTCACTTGCCACCTCATGACTCATAACAGTCTGAATACATTTTAAACATACTGTATATGAAAAAAGAAATTGCTGGCCAGCTGAGAGCATGTAGACTGAATTTCAGCCTGAAGTGAATTTGACAGCTGAGTTATTGCAGACAGTGCTGTAATAACAACATTACCACCCTGACTGGATACATACATGGAATATTCTTTACACAGAAGCTTATTTGCAATTCAGAAAACTCAGCTTGAACTTTAAGCATCAGTGAAATGGATTATAGCTTCACAGTGATATGCTGGAACAGGTTTTCAGTGGTTCAGGCAACCTCTTGCTTAGCCTGCTTTAAGACTTAAAGGAGGCTGTTTCTGGAGAGGTCACCCCTCCCCTCCCTTTGATATTATAAAAATTTCTCTTGCCTGTGATTATGTGAAGAGATGCTTTTTGCCTTCAGAATGTAGCTCACAACTAAATGGAGCAAATGCACTGACTCTCATAAGTTCCTGGGTATGAAGACCAAATCATCTGACTTTTTAGTCATCTTTCTCGCACATATACTTGCACACTGGCCAATGCACTTCAAATTATACACATAGAAAAGAGTACTATACTACAGTAAAAGTACGTTTTCAGACAATGGACTGAGTTTGATAGTCATTCTTCTAATACTGCCATCTTGTCCCTTCACTTCCTTCCCAACCTCACTACCCTAGCTGTGAAAGCATATTTCTATGTGACTGAAAAACTCTTATGTCTTTTTTATTCTTCGCCTCATAGAATAAGGAGTTTTAGCACAGGCTAAGTGGATCATTGAACTGATGCAGGGAGCCTCTTGTAACATCCTTAATTGTAGGTACATTGAGAGAGAAGTTCCTGAATTCAGATTATGTAAAAATGTCTTACACTTTCCCTTCTCTAGAAATATAAAGCGTGTTTATCATGATGAAACATTGCCAGAGAGAGGAATTATGTGGGATTTGATCTCATAGATTGCATGGCAACATCTCTGTCTCTATTTTTAAGATCAATGCACACGATAGTACTTTGATGCAAAAATAAATGCACACTGATTTTTATTTATTTAAAATTTTTTTGTTTTGTTTTTGTTATCTGTCCTTATCTATTTACTGGATTCCATTCACAAAAATCCGTTCTTTATATCATTTGGTGGGGCGGTGTAGGTGTGAAAGTGCAACCTCTTTGAACAGTCTGTATGCTTTCTTGTAAGTAACTTCATTATCTTGGAATTTGTGTGAAACTCATGATGAAACCTTGAATAGACTCTTGGCATTGAAGCGTATGTTACTTTTGGTTTCATAACTTCGACTGTCATACTTGCTATGTGAATTACGAGATTCTTATGCTCAACTTTCATGAAAATACAAGCTGCTTCTCAATAGAGGAAATGTCACTCCTTCCAGAGAGGTTGGTACTACTAGATGTTTGAAAGTGAGACAAATGTTGGACCTTTATATATACAAAAAAGACTTGTGTGGAAATGACTAAAATTTTTAAGTTACACTAACTATATTCTTCATTATGGAAAATATGAGCAAATGTCCAGGGGCTGGCATTTAAGTCAGAACTGCCTCCAGGCAGATCTGACTTGCAAACTGAACTTGTACTACTGTCATAAACGCTACATTGCAGGAAACCACTAACACTAATGCTGACCAAAACATTTGTGTCTTTTCACTATATTCAGTATAATTACGTAAAAGAACTCATGCAGTATTAGAAGTTTCCAGTGTACAGTAATTCACTATTAAAAATCACTTGGCCCATACAATAGGGTTCTCTGTCTATTCACATGTTCTCAGGCGCTCTTTGCATAACTGTTTGGGTAGTAGCATTGCCTGAAGCAAGTAACAATGCTTTCCAGGAGAGAATTCTCTGTGGTTGACTATAAAATATGGCAGACTATTTGTTGAGAGAAATTAACACCAAATGAGCCAGAGGAAAGCAAAATCTCAGACCATTTTGGAATACTTTCTTCTGCTGCTGTGCAACAAACCCCTTCATACCTGAACCCATTGTCTAATGGCTTTTGAAATTCTAATGAAGTATCATGTGACATCACTACAATATTATCAGGCAATAGTGCCCTTCTTATGCCTTTTCCTTCTCATTGCTGAGAATGTTGGTTATGGCTAGAGTTGAGATCACCTTGTATTTTCATGCTAATATCCTATTTGCTAATTTAACTTAGAATTCTCTCTGTGGCTCTCATGATAACTCCTTTAACAAATATTTCAGCAAAAATAATTGTTTTTGAAAGAAGTCATTAAAGGGAAAATGTTCTCATGTTTTAAAAAACTGCAGCCTTTTCTGGAGGAATCTATGCATTTGCATGCTTTTGAAGACCATCTGGCAGAATGGTTCATGATATCAAACATATCTTTTGCTGCCCAACTGAAAGACCTTTCAAAGCTAATTGTGCTGAAAGCAAAAAAAAAAATAAGATGTATGGTTCACACTGGTCAGCAGTACCAGGCTTCGAGTGTGTGAAAATACTGCAAATTGCAGCAACTGGGTCCTTGGCTGTTGAGGCACTAGGAACAGTCTCTTCAGGTGATGTAGAGATGGCAGCAGATGATGGAGTTTCTTTGGTTTGATGAGTTACCCTTCATAAGCTGGACCACTTCAGTTCATTGTGTGTTTGTGCTCCTACCACTGCAAATGGAAGGTGACCAGTTACAGAAGTGAAAATCAGCTGGTGAATTGTTATTTAGTAAGGATTATAATTTAATCACTTATACAGCCAGTAGCTGACTGCCTTCCATGCTTTCCAGTTTCTTACTGATGGAAAGGAGACTGGGCTGCATACAGAGGAGTGGTAAGACTTTAAATAGGAAGGGGTGGAGAAAAGGTAGTAAGACATGATTGTTGCTGAGCTTGAGCTGTATGTCATGGTATTTTGAAGGAATGACATAGATCATTTATAGGTAAGATTATATGTGAGGAGTTCCGAACAGCTGGCATGAGATCCCACGCTGCAGCCTCTGAAAAGCATTGTGCATTTCGCATTGGTCATCGAAAATGGGGGGTTAAACTGAGTTTCTCTGTGCCGTGTTTTGCTAACTATAAAATGTCAGTACCTATTCTCCTTTTGTCAAGATGTTGAGTGAAGATGCAAAGAACTTGGATTCTAGACTGATGGAAAAAAACTAAAAAGTTGCTGATGAAAATAAGTTAGTGAGGTCTAGCTAGGCTACAGTCCTAACACGGAACTATAATGATATAAAAAAATATAGAATACCCACTTTTCTAAATGAATATCAGTTGTACTAAATGTGGACTCAGGAATTCTTAGAAAAACAGTATGTGCTTTGATAGTTAAAAGCAGGATTATAATGCACTTACACAGAATAGCTGAATCCAAATTGGTATCTCCTATTTGTGAACACTTGATTTCAAAATCAATGCATTGCTAACATAGAGTGTTTGTGAATACTGTATATAGAGAAGAACAGTGTGTACTGAAACATGCGAAAGTATGAGCTCCTTCAGGATTTACAAGAGTGATGTTTGTTGTGCCACTATAGATATTAATTTATTGTCAAAAGCACCCTGAGTTAAAGCCATTCTAAGTGACCTTGATGATATTCTGCAGCTTTTGAGCCACAAAGAATAAATTAAAGATGTGCAGGTGCTGGGTCAAAAGATTACAATATAATGTAATACTGTGCTTAATGGATGGGTCTTGGAGTGTGTTTTATACTACAGAAATTTAGGTAGAAGAACCTTTTTTTTTTTTTTTTTTTTTTTAAAAAAAAACAGTGACCTTAAGTTTGTATCTAACCCATTCTAGTAGCAAACGATTTTTCAGTTTTTGTGATTTTGTTGAACAAACAACTGCAACTAAAACATTATCTGGTGATGGTGGTTTTTTAAAAAATTTCAAATAGTGGTTTAATGTGGTCCAGTTCCCTCTAGAATAACCACAGAGGATTTCTCCTGTGGATAAATGTCTATCATCAACTTATGCAATATAGGACCCGTTTGTTTCTGAGGTAACACTAAATCATTATCTTATTCTACGCGCATACATGCCGAACCCAATTTGTATGATTATTCTCCCCCTTTTATCCCCTGTTATAGAACAGCTCTCCAAAGAAAGTCAGTGGTAAATCCCAGACAAAACACAACTTTCTGTCACTAACAAAAGGTGCACTTGGCAAGCTCTGAGCTCATTTCAAATTTTATTTAATTTATTGGAGTTATACTATGATCGTTGCAGACGTGATACGCTTGGAAGCGTTAGTATACAGACAAATTATAATCTCTTATGCATGTTTTTACTTCAGTTACATGTGACTAGAATTAAATAGCAAATTTTTCTACAAATCAATTACTACCCAATTGAATTTTGTAAGTGCTCTTCAGCCAAGAACTATTGATTTTCTTTCTAAGTTGTTCCTTTTTACTAAGTCATCCATGGAACACTATTCAGAGAAAAATAAATGCTAAAATTATACATATTGAAAGAAGCATTATTTTAAGACTCTACTGAAAAGTGGATTAAAATATTTATCTTGGGATTAGCAGTATAGTGTTCAGGACTCTCATGGGTTTAGTTAAAGACTTGATATAACTGATCCATAAATTTAAATTACCTACTACTTCTAATAAATCATAACCATAAAAATATACTTTTGAAAATAGTAACCTACTTTGTATCAAAATTATCTCTAATCAAATTGAAGCAAATTTAAATTTTCTTGGGGGACTGTTATGGCAAGAAATATTTGATAAGTCACAGGATCAGTAACAATATTGTGATTTAAATGATCAGCCATAATTAATGAAAACAGTTTTGGCAGACTCAGTATTCAGAATGCTTCTAGGAGACCCTATCCTCTTCTCAGGCCCCTAAGTACTAGTTTTCCTGTTTTCTGTATAATGTAGTATCAGTTTTGAAGGGGTACTGTGCACAAATAATTATTTTTTGAATGGCCGTATGTTTAAAACTTTTTAAGAAGTATTTTGCTTTGTTCTAAGTAGTACACTTGAGGAATTAATTCTATTTATAGATATTCTGTAGTCAGAGTTCTTTGTCAGAGAAATGATATATTTGAAGTTTTTAGTAGAGATGAGACAAATGAGTACAATCAAGTAAGGAGTGTTGCAAATGTTAATGCATGTGTTTAAATAATACAAAGGTTAAATAGTCACACTGGCTTTAGTAGTATTCACCTACTTGTGGTTAAGCACATGGGGCACTACCATAAAGACTACACCAAGTTTTTGTTAGGCAAGGGGACCAAGGTTCCGATTCAGTAACAACAAAATACAGAAATCTGTGCTACAAGATATTGCTCCCCATGTGGTAGGAGTTATGTAGGCACAGGATTCAGATTTCCATTCTTCGGTGCCATTTAAACTGGAAAGCAGGAACTTCTGTCTTTTTAGCCATCTCGGAGTAAAAGCACAGGAGGCGGGAAGGCAGAGAATTAAGAACTTCAAGCCTGAGCCAAAAAATTAGATGTTAAGGACTTTGTTTTGTCCCTGTCTTAATTAATTTAGTACAAAAATACATTGGAATGCATAAATACATCCTGTGCATAGCGTCATTATTGGATAATGTAACTGTAGTTATTCTTTGTGGTGAGTTGACACTGACTGGATGCCAGGTGCCGTCTGCTGCTGCTGTATCACTCCTCTCTCTGGCTGTAGTTGCTGTTGCACAACTTTTCCCCCTTCTTAAATACGTTCTCACAGAGACACTACTACTGTCGCTGATGGGCGCAGCCTTGGCTAGCAACGGGTCCATGTTGGAGCTGGTGGCATTGGCTCTATCTGACATGTGGGAAGCTTCCAGCAGCTTTTCACAGAAGCCACCCCTATAGCCCCCCCAAATACCAAAACCTTGCCATGCAAACCAAATACATTCCCATAGTGCAGTTTCATTTTGTGTAGAGATATGTAAATGTGCCTGTTAAAGGGACAGATGCTTCTCTAAATGATTATGGTTGAATTACGTCAATTATAGATGAGACTGGTAAATCCCATGATGCCATACTGGTAAGCCTATAGGGAGCACGTGGTCTGTGGCACTGCTGCAGTAATTAGAAACAGCTGACAAGGTTAGACTACACAGGCAGTCTGTCATTGTTGTGCAAGCACCAACAGAATAGCTAACTAGGCTGGGGGACAAAGCGTACCTGAAGGGTATTTAAGGGATTGCCAGAGGAGGAAGAATTATAACATCTGTTTGCTTCTTGTCTGTACAAAACAGTACTTTTCCTGTTAGACCACTAGTCCATGCAAGAGAGACACTTTAAAAGGTGGAGGTGGTAAGGATGATCATAGAAAAAAAAAAAATTGATCTTGAATGAAGTCATGAAAAATAGACTATTCTCAATGTAGCAGCAGTAGCAAGAAAGAGCATGAACATATTGCAAAAACATAAAACTACTCAAGACCTTGCCTGGAATTCTTGACATTCATATTTATTTATGCAAACTACTTTAATTTAAATTCTTTGCAGACAGGGCACATGAAATTTTTTGGAATTAAGTTTACTTTTGCAAGTGAATGAATTTACTGTTCAATATTGACATATAAATTTACTGGCCTTCACTGACGGCAAGGAGAGTAGGTATGTCATTATTATTGGAGAGAGCACAGAGAACTTGTATGTTGTTGAGCAACTAAAGATGGTTACATGATTTATTTTGCATAGGAGTATGCTGTTGATCTCTGGGACTGCTATGGTATCTGCTAAATTTTCCATTTCTCCTTTCCTTTTGTAAGCAAAAGTATAAAATATGCTGCCTTTGACATATACTAAATTTAAATTCAGCAGATAGAGGCGTGTAGACATATGATGAGTGGAACCGAATTCGGACAATGCTAACTCAGCCTTTGAGCATGGAGGTTTTTTCCCTTCCCCAAAATGCAGACGGATTATTAATTTCATTTTTGTCCAAAATGTCAGAAAGCCCACAAGAGGAATATCCTTTGCTTCTGCACTCCCTCTTTTTGTTGTAAATCAAGTTCTCATTGCTGGAAGTGAATGGAGGATTCAAGGACCCTCCACCTCTCTCCTATCTTTAATTCTTTAATTCAAATGGATTTGAGGACTTTAAAGGAAATTGGTTTGTATTAGGTGAAAAGAAATTAGCTAAAGAGGGATCTGGCTAAATCTAAGGCAGATTTTCAGGGTGAGAGACTGAGCTTCTTCCCCACTGGTTGTGCTGATTGTGGTCAATGTTACACTGTGTCAGATACTTCCTAAGAAAGAAGTTGCTGCCTTGGAAACTGATGAATTGTGTGGGAATTAGTGGGATCATGGCATAACTTCATCAAAAAGTGGAATTCAGAAGTTTTAGGTTCTTGGTTTGGCACATGAAGTATTTCTCTTCCCTCAGTCATGCAGTGTTGGGCCAGCCTTGAACAGCTCTTCAGACACCCATTTCTCTTCAGTGGAGTCAACACTTGAGGACCGGTACAAGGATCAAAAGTGTGTAATGCCATGATGAGCGAAGACTATAAAGATTAGCAGGGTGGTGCAGAAAGAGGGGAGGGATTAATGACTTACTTGTCCAAGTTTCTGAGTCTCTCGTTATAGAGAATCACATCCCACTGCTCTCAACACCTCTGTCTGTGGAAAAAATAGTAGTCTTCATACAAGTAGTAGAAAACAAGTATCAGCTTTTTCTTAGCAAGAGATACGATAATGCATGGATTCCTAAAAAAGTGCTAACCTACGAAAAAGGGCAGGCCTAAGGGTGAATTTTCTTCCTCATTTTTTGTCTGTTGCTGTAAAAATGCTTTCAACGTCCTTTGTGCTGAGTAAGTCTTACAGATAACAACACGTGTGTTCCCAGTCGTTTGCTGCTGCTCTGCTGTAGTTTGACAAATGAGGAGAAGTGACTCGTGTCATGGATATTGACAGTATCAATCACTGGGCTGTCATGAAATTAAGAAGGGCCATCATGAGGAGAAAGATCCATGAGTGTTTATGTTCATTTTCCTTCTCTATATTTCATTGTCAAGAAGTGGTTGGCTGGAATTATGCTGCTCAAAAAAACAGCTGCAAATTCTGTCTTTTACTTTGGGTATGACCAGAGAAAGTAAAAGTAATGCTTTCTGCTACAGATATTGATCAGAGGGGACATTAGTGCTCGTTAAAAGGATCTGTTCGAAATGAAAAACAGAGTTTGGGAAAAAAAATTGCCTAGAGGTATCTCTCTTAATGGACTAATTCCCACAGACTCATACCCATAGGCACTGCCTGTTTCACAGTGCTCATCCCAGCTTCGTTGCAGAAAGCCCACAGCAAGGATAGGAGAAGTCCTCTCTCCCCTATAGTGTTACTAAAGGAAGGGCACAATCTGAGAGCCACATTAGCTGAGTGAACCCTGCAAATGAGTATTGAGCATAGATCAGCAGTCACGGGGTTCCAGCAATGGCTGTTTAATGTAAGAATGGTGATCACTGGATCAATCCATGCATGTGTTGAATGTGACCTTACATATAACAATATTTTATGCATCAGTGCGCAGCCGGTGTAATTTGCGATTTGTGTGTACTTGAAAATCCCAGTATGTGTGAGGCTGTGCATTGTATATAACCATGTACACATGTGCAGTTACCTCTGTGAACGTGCTGAAATAAAAAGGGAAAATGCATTCTAGATAACTAGCAAAAATTATTTAATCTGTGTTCTGAAAGTCAAGAAGAGGCCTACTCAGTTCTAGGATTTTGAATATATCATTGAATTTCATCCACCTAAATAAAAGGGTTAATAAAACCTAGAAATTCCTGAGCTTGCCATGTTTTCATCCCTAAAACGTTTTTCTATCACTGGCATCCAGAGAGATTCAAAGATGTTTAGATGCAGCTTTTCTCATTCTTCCTGTTTATGGGTATTAGGATACCTAACAGGGAAATCAAAATCCTCCAGCTCCATTACTAAATGCAGACAAAACAGTCATCACTGTTTTTTTTACATTTCTTGATGGCACTCATTGCCACACTATTTAAATGCCTCATATATTAGCACTGAATCCTCAAAACTTGTCTGCACAGAAAGAGAATACTCTTACCAAGGCTTCACACACAAGTAAAATTAATGTATCCCTGAATAATGCTGAAAACCTGTGCTAGAGTTGGGGGGAAAAAAAAAAACAAACACCTGCCTCTTCTGAGAACTATCCTTTTATCTTGTATAAAATTCTATTTTTTCCTTTCCACAGTGTATGAGCGTAAATGTAAAGGAAGCCCGACACTGAAACTGACTCAGACATAGTATTAAATCCTAATTATAGGTTTGACCCACCCCAATATATCGTGTTGTTTGGGTTTTGGGGGGTTTTTTGGGGGGGTGGGGGGCAGGTTTATCATGACGCCAGATCTTTACTTAAATTCATTGATGATATACCTCCTTTTGTTTCTAATGAGCTTAATCGTTGTGGTTTTGTTGTTCACTAACCTCATATTAGCACTCTTCCTCTGCAGCCATGTACAGAATACATCACTTTTTTCAAACTCAGATTTGTAGAGCTATTTTGACTTTTGTCACTTTTAACAACTCTAGAAGGACATAAAATATTTTAAAAGGTATAATTCCAATGGTGGTACAGAGCAGCACAAGTCTGTAAGATGGCTCTTGAAAACCAAGGTATTGTTACAGTATATCATTATCTGGACATTTGTCACAGAACGAGTTTTCATAATAAGCTCAAAGAAGGTGGAAGCCCAGATCTAAGCTTCAGGTTTTTCAGAAGTACTTCTATAACGGGAGCTTTATATTCTCTGCACTTTGACCAGTAATCTCCACACGACCATTAAGGTTGAAATAAAGCTGGTTTCTCTATCTGACAATGTAAGGTGAAACTAAAAAGACTGAATTTTGAATCTTTTATTCTATTTTGTGTCATTTAAATCCCTATTGCTTCCCTGAATTTCCCTTAATCTATCTGTTACAATGTACTGAAATTAGAGGTGGGGCATAATTATCTGTGAAACACTGAATCCCTTTCAGTAGGTTTATTAAAGATAAAAGGATATCAAACCTGAAACAGGTTAAGGAGATCATGGAGAATGCTGGACCAGCAAACCACTTTTGTAGTTTGGGTTCCAAATGTAATGTCATTAAAATAACCTTTTTCACAGCATTACAAAATGAACCAGGTCCATGGTTGTTCCCAGAATGCAGGCTGAATGAAGGGTCTATTCATGATGCATTTAACTCTTACATTTCATGGGTTTGCAAGTTTTTGAGATTCGCCCATCGTGCCTCTATGAGCTGTAGCTCCAACTTTTGAATACCTTGTATTTCCAGACAGTCTGAGTAAATAAGAAACAGTATGTTTCACTTAATTGTTTTACAGTTGTGTATATAAACTGACATATTTTTAAACATTAAGACAGGCAAACAGATGAGAAACTTTTATATCTCACTCAATTTTTGTGGCTTAATTTTTTAGAGGTAACCAGAAAGAATTGTGCAAGTTTGATGTAAAATTCGTAACTATTTGTGATAAAATTTGTGCGTGTGTGTGTTTGTTGATGCAAGTAGGGAGGTGACTAAGTCTAAATGAGTATCTTCTCATTAATTTCTTCTCCAGCTATATTGGAGAAAACACCTTTAATAGGATAAAGTTCCTCAGTTTTTCAAGAAAGGGTACCTTTCCCTATTTATTATACAAGTACAGGGAAGTGACTTCGGGCCACAGACAAGTTCTATTGCAGGTGCTGGCTCTCTCATTCTTCTTTCTCTCTTTGGAGAGTATATTCCTCTTAGTTCTAATAATTTTAACCAAAATATATTACAGATAGGTCTAATCATTACATTTTTACCATCTACTATTAGATATTTCATCTGTCATGTTTATTCACAGTATTGGTTTTTCACTTGTTTTTTTCTAGAGAATACTGTAAGGAGTTTTAGAAATAAGCAACTATGGTATCAGGTGGTCTGGCAAACGAGGTCAGACGAGTGAACTGACATAGCATTTTTAAATGTGCTGCTTTGTCAAGACAGCTGACAGTTCTCCTGCTATGTACATAAAATCACATATTGCTATGAATGCTAACTTGGTTGTCAGGAGCAGTTTCGCCATTCGTTTTAGCCTGTGTCATGTAAGATTCCTTTAAGCAACTAAAAAACCAGCCATAATCCATTTGATTTTCTGTCTTCCCATGAGGAAAACTTTTGACAGATGATAAATAGCAACTGCTGACAATCATCAATGTGAAGCTATCATGCTTTTACATTAAATACAAAAACAGAGTTGTAATGTCACTAGGGATAAGACTTTTGACACATAAGAGACAAATATATAATCCTCAGAACTAAATCACTATTGGGATCTAAGGAAGTGCAACAAAGCACAGCTGCTTTTAGAATCTCACAAAGTCAAACTAAAGCTAACTTTGATATCTGAAATCATGTGCGTGTTTCAATCCAGAATATCTTGCTGTTGAGCCATAAGCTACTGTTATACATGCAAACATCAGTGGATACATGTGCACAAAGTAGAAAGACACTTTACAGCACTGTCTTTTTCAATTAGGGCCAAAGAGGGACCAACATCAGAATAAAGAA
Organism: Podargus strigoides; assembly: GCA_028020825.1. Taxonomy (NCBI): domain Eukaryota; kingdom Metazoa; phylum Chordata; class Aves; order Caprimulgiformes; family Podargidae; genus Podargus; species Podargus strigoides. The sequence goes on along the minus strand of CM051627.1, from coordinate 14,497,426 downwards.
TGGTGCATTCTGACCCAGTACTAAAGTAAAGTGCCAGTTCTTTGGATGGTAGAAAGCCAGTCACACTAGTCATATTTAGAAGTATTTTCTTCTGTGCAACTTATTTCATGCAAGTATTTTACCTGTATACTCATAAAAGAAGAATTGTTGAAAATATAAATAGTAACTTAAAGTACATTGTGCTGGCTGGAAGTTTTAGCAATAAAATATGAATTAGACTTCTATCTAATGAAATATTTTTCAAATTTTTCATCTTCAGATGAAAAAGTACCATCAAGGTAGGGATACTTTTAAACTAGTATCTCTCCTAATGAAAAGCATAATGTGATGTTTTGCAGCAATTTTGAAAACGGAAGTAATAATAAGTAAGTAATGTATAACCCTGTTCTTATAATTAGCATTTGAGTCTATGTTTATTTCTAGTATGTGCTGTACAGTTTCTGTTCCACTCTTCTTAATGTGGGAAGGGAAATTGGTTTGAAGAGAAATTGAAAAAGTGCGATGTTAAAAAGAGGTACAGTATGAGTTCTGTAGTATCAGCATAAAGCAAGGACTGGGCCAGTTGGTTCAAGTAGAATTCATACAGAAGTGCTAGTCTGGTTGAAATACATAGGCTAAGGAAATTCTGTGACAATCTGATTTTTTTTTTTTGTGGGGAGGGGGGAATATATGTTTATGCTACGCTTTTAATTATTCTGTTCCACTTCCACTAACACAACTTTTTGTTGTGATTTGACAATGCAGAAGGATTAGAAAGAGTACCATGTCTATACCAAAGCACCTTTACATGAAATACAAAATGATTTCAAATTATATTTTCATAATATAAAAGTTAATAGACAGGACTTTTATGCATGTGCCCTTTAATTCAATCTTTTCCCTCCTTTTTTATCATTCTTTGGATTGGATTACTACAAATATTTTGGGGTTTACTTAGCAGACAAGCTTTGTGGCTGAGCTGGGGATATCTTTGAGACTGAGATTTGGGATTGGAATGTTCTTTCACCAACATGAGATGCCTCAAAACTTCATAAGCTTCACTGCCTGTAGGGGGACATTATTCTATTAGCTGCAAGAGGAAATCCATCTTTACTCCCATCCACAGGTTTCTACGCCATAACTACTGTCCTATGCTGTGACAAAATTTATAATGTGGCATTTTTCACTTAGCCATCCAGTCTAACATGGAGCAATTTTTACTAACTGATCTACATCTGTTTACTGAGCATCACTATTGTCCTGCATTATGTGTAGAATGATCCCTGTTTCCCATTCAGGGACAGGAGTTGAGCTAGTTACACAAACCCTCAATGCAAGATTTTCTGCATTAAATTCAGTGACAGATTTTGTGTAGATATTAATATTGTGAGATTGCAATATCCTTTTTGCTTTTAATATCTGGGAATATAAATGGTCTGTGTATTCACTTCAGAAATGTATTTTATATCTATGACTTCCTACATGTTTTAACTGGAAATGTTTACATAAAGCCAATAGAAAAGGAAGTTTAGAGAGATAGCAGTCAATACCATTTGTATCTGTTACCTAAAAATTGCTTGCATTAGTGTTCCATCATGTCTTAATGTGACAAGCTTCAAGTTAAGACAAGAAGGAATCTATGGAATGGATAATTTAAGCAGAAGTACCGATGTGTAACAGACAGCGGAGAAACTGCATTTCCAGCTTGTGAAATCTCAGAGGAGAAGGAGTGTTTTTCATAAAATAAACAGAACATCCACCATCAAATGTACTCCTTCATCCTTCTGGGACACTGACCATTCACTCTTTAAGAGGCCTTGGGATCCTAATAGTGTGTTCTTCCTCAAAATATCCTTTTCCTGCCACAATGTCTGTCTTGCAGATCTAAAGTTAAACCTTGAGATCTAGAGTTTTAGAAGAAAGTGCATGGAGAATGACATATAGTGAAAATTCATTCTGCCATTTAGGAATTGCTCAAAATGTCTGGACCCATGGAGTGGTGTAATGAATAGCTTTAATGAAAAGATCAGATACAGATGACAAATTTACAGCTGAAATTGAGTCTTCCTTTGTGCTCCTAATTTTGGTGTATTTTTCTCTTGGGAGTGGACCAGTTAAGAAAAGCATGTCTAGCTTCTGAAGAACTAGAAGGAAAGTAAACTGAAGCAAAGGATATGGTCTCTGTATTATTTCATCCTATTTTAATATGGGCATTGAGTACATGATAACTCTGATTTAAGTTCTTACCAGCTCTACTAGATTCATGAGCTCCAGGTCTAAATAGTTATTTTTGTTTTTAAGTTTTACAGCCTGCCAAACATTTTCTTCCGTTCAACCTCCTAACTAGCTCTGCACCAGCCAAAAACTTAAATGGATCTGTCTTATGACGGACCGCTGATAAAGAGTTTTTCTTCCTTTCCTAAGAACATCATACCTCCGTGTGGTTAGTATCAGACAACTTAGTTGTGATACTGTTACAGGAAATACCTCTCCTTGTAGGGGAGAAATAAATCTTAGTGAAATCAATCAAGATAGCATGATACATATCAACAGAAATCCAATAAATTATTAATTTTTTAGTTTTCTAGGAAACAAATAGCACAGTGTAATGCCTGGAGAGAATAAGAGAATATCTAGGAAATGTATGGGACATTTGTGGGAATGTTAACAATTGATCTACTCAGCATAGTGTCACCACTTCCACTTCTTTCATCCAAGAGCTGATGTACATCGAACTGAATTATCATTTCTTTATATCTAATGTGGTCATTCTTTTAATCTGCATATCTGCTTTTCTTGCTTTCTATCTTTTGTGGCACATGGTTGCTAAAATACCTAGGAGGAGGTTAGTTGATGCATTCCCCAGAGGTGATAGAAATCTGGGAACTAAACAGGATCATAAAGGAGTACTGATTTGGGATTTATAGCTACAATATTTTTTTCATGAGAAAATATTGCCTTACTGCATGTGGCAGTTCTGTATATTGATTTGCTTGGTTGAAGTCTTGGCTGCTTGTTGAAGTCTTTTAGCTAACAGCCAAAAAGAGCACTCCAGACTATGTGATAGTTTGGTAGTTGAAATGTTTTTTGGGATGTAGGTAATTGGGTGTGAGTTCTTATTCAGAAACAGGACAGAGGAGTATCCAAACCTCTGTGTTAGTCTGCATTAGAGCTCTCCCTTGGTTTTTCATGGAGAGCTTTGGAAAGTCTTTCTTGTGGAAAAAACCCAAATTCTTGCTGAGCTCTAATGAGAAGTACTTAAAACTAATCTTTACACTTCCAGGACTGTATTTCCAAAAAGTCTTTTAAATACATAAATAAATGTTTTCTCTAGATTGTTTTCCTCACTTTAGTGCTCATAAACTGTCCATTGCTACATATATGTGTATGACTTGAAAGTCCAAACTATTAAGGAAGGAAAAAATGGGAAAAACTATTCTACTACCCACAACATTTTTATGATTGTAAGAGCAGTCAGAAGAGTGTGCCTTTCTGAGCAGGAGAGGGGGCAAACAATTTCATTCACGAAAACAGGTACCTCTGAAAAGTGAGATAATGTTTTCCACACTTGCAAAACTGTCCCCTTGCTGTCAAGGAGTTTTCTTTCATTTTGTTTCCAGCATGTTTTACAGTAGTACTGATAAGTCCTTTGCCAGATTGTGTTAGATATAGCACTGTCTGTGGTGTTCAGGAGAACTTTCATGCAGAACTCTTGTTAAATTAGTAGGATGTTTGCCTGTAAAATTGTGCCAAAACAGACTAAACTAATCCAGTCTGCTTTTGAGGACCTAAAATAAACAGAACTGCTGCAGTCTGTCTTGGCAAAGTATTTTATTGTCTAGCTGAATTACTGTTTCTACTTTCTAATATCTAATTTAATATTTTACTTGAATTCATTGTCAGCCTGTCATCCATCAATCCATGCCCTTCCTCTTAGGATGAGATAGAACACTATGACGATTTGTAAATAATTTCTGAAAACCTGCAAATGCTGAAGCTGACTAATCATTCTTCAGAATGAAAACCCCCATCCTCTTGAATTGTAAGACATTCTGATGTCCATCTAGTGCTTTACTTTATCCTAGTGATGTCCTTTCTTCAGTGTAATGTGGTGATCAGGATTGCACACAATAACCCACATATGGCCTCAGTATTCTTTCATGTGATGCCAGAATGCCTTCCATTGATAAACTGTGATTCCCTCTTTATTCTTTTCCCTCTACCTTATCCAATTTCCTGCTCTGAACTTTTGTTTGCCTTTTTATTGCTGCCAAATATTGTGTATGATCGTGGAAAACACTTTATCTTATTCCCACTTCCTTTTCCTGGTTTGTATTCTGTGTTGTGTTTTAATTTAGACTTCAGTCTCCATGATTATTTTTGGTCCCTAGCCTCATTACCTTTTACTCCTTTACATGGAATTGCATAAACTACTTAGCATCCCATAAGCCTAATTCTGTCCAAATCATTATGACTTTGTTTGCTCTGCTCCTCTGTATTTACTACTTCTTAGCTCTGTGTCATCAGCAGATTTAGCTACTTTTGAAAGGATGTCCTCCCACAAGGTCGTTTTTCTATTAGCCTGATAAAAGTGGTCCATGGTGATTACTTGCTGCACTTTTCTTGTTTGTGGAGTCCTTTTCTGGGACAGCCATTCGCCAGAGGGGCGGGTAGTAAGGCTGCCCTCTAAAATGTGCAATGTAGATAGCCTGATCCCAAGGATTCAGCTTCTACATCTTACTGGTTGAGTGGTAGTGAAGTCTTGCAGTGGGATGGAGGGACAGACGCAGGATTCTGCAATTATGGGGACACAACTTGTAACTTGGCCAGTAAGGACTAAGTACTGCTTTTATTAGTAAAATGAACGATTAATAAGTGTACAGAAGGAAAAATCTGATAATCAGTTTATCTGTGTGCCCAACCCTCAAAGTATCTAAGCTGCTTCAGAAGTGAGTTAACTCAAGCTTTGGAAGCAAACCAGCTTTGACCAATTCACTCTTGAGATGATCAGTAAAACAAGTATTAGTTTCTTTGCTCAGGGCTCTGTGCTGCTGTAGCTATCCTGTTCTCTCTGACATTTAAAGCTACCTCTCGTGGATTTTAGTATAAACATATCCCTATATTTCAAGTAAAAAATGGAGAGGAGGAGAATAAAATTTTAATTTTAAAGGAAGAAGTAAATATAAACAATTAGCTGTCTCACCAAGTAGATGGGAAGGAAAACAGACTTTCTGGAGAGATTAACCTAAAGGAAGGAATTAATCTGGATGAGGAATAGAAAGGACTGTGATTGAAAACACATATCTGTGTTTGCAACAGAGGACCCAAGTACTATACCTGAATTAGGTTCCAAAGAGCTTTAGTTTCCCAATACATTCAGTTGGAGTAAATGTGTTTAACCTGTTGCAGATAAAGAAAATGATGCTAAGATGTGGATTCTGAGTTACACCCAAACTTTCAAAATGTTAGACTGTAAAACTGAAGGAATAATAAACACAAAAATGTAAAATAAAGTAATAAGGAGGGCATAGTTTATAAAACTTAATCCTGAGTGAATGTACTTCTGATTTTAGGTTTGTTATTAGAACAGTACAGTAGCCAATGACCTGAACCTGAATCTCTTTATATAAAGTTTTCAGTGTGCCATAAAGAAAAGTAATCCTTTTTCACAACTATTTCGACACCTATTGAGTATGTTATCAACGCTTTACACCTAGTGTCTTTCAGTATGATTTGATGTAGATGACTTCATAGGAGCAAAGTGATGGAGAATCTAGCCTAGATGTCTTAGAATTATGTTCAGTTAATCTACAGAGTGGCTCTTCTTGGTAGCGTAGACCACAAGTTATCTTCTGGTACAGTTTAGAGCCAACACACAGCTCCTTTAATTTTAGCAGCCTTGAACAACCTCATCATGTATAGGGACTGAATTAGAGAGTTTATAGTAGTTTAAAGTTGCACAGCTAAAGTAATTCTGATCAGCTCAACAAAATTACATACATTGTGGCTTACATCACTGTAAGTGAGGTTGGAATCTGGCAAAGAGAACGTGCTAGTGAATTTACTATATCTCTCAATATAGATGTATACACTTCATGTAAAACAGCCAGGCAAAGACACAGTATGGCTACAGAGGGAGAGCATAAGGTTCATTTAGCTGAGAGCAAAATGAATTTGTTGCCTAAGTATTCCCAAAAGAAGGGTAAGGCAGCATTCCAGAAACTGCAATACACGCTCCTTGGGGAAAAGCGAAATGTTAAAAGGTTTTACCATCATACTAGAGAAGATAATTAGGCAATTGTGACTATTAACTTTGACAGAGCACCAGGCTTAAATGCATTAGATTCCAGAGTTGGATGTAGATAGCTAGGGAAATAGTAGGGTCTTTGGTGAATCTTTCTGAGAGCTCACTTAAGACTGATTAACAATGAAGAGCTAGAAGGTATGAAAATAATTCCCATATATACATAAGAAAGGAATGATTCTGGAAAAGACACCGAGTAGTAAATTTGTGTTCAGCAAGAATGTAGATATTATTAGAAACATTGATAAGAATTGCCTCAAAATCTACTTAGCAGTGCATAATTTTAGCAGTGCAGAATGAAGCTGAGTTCTTAAAAACGTTGCTATGTTAGTTAACTAATGTGATTTCCTCATGTTACTAGGAGGTTATACAGTCAAATAAGATGAAAAAATCTCTGAGTCCTGAAGTCTCTCCTCAGCAGTTGACTGCTGCATGGATGTGTACAGGGTATATTTCTAGTTTTCCCCCAGGGCATACCAGATCAGGAGTATGGGTGAAGTGAAAAGAACAGCTTCAACCAAACTACTAATCTCCGCTAATATCACAGTAGAAAATGAAGTAGAGATATCAACTCTGTTCAGCCTTTGTGCTAGTCCCAGAACTGTGTATGTGAGTGGAGAATATTATTCTGTGTCAGCGAATGCAGATCTCAGGCCGCACAGATCACTGCAGTTGTTTAAGAAAACATGTGAGTGAGGAGATGCATCTCTTTTTCTCTGTCTCTGGTAAAAATTAAAACAAGACCTCCAAACTTTTGATTTTGCAGCCGAAGTCAAAACTCACATTCCTTTAACTCACATGTAGGTTCAGTTCTTTGAATATATTCATTGACTTGAATAACTATAACATACAGTTCCTTATAGCTGTGTTTGGCAAAATTATAGGAGGAAGTCTATTTAGGCAAATAGTATACAAAGCCATGACAAATTCATGAAATGTAGAACCAAAGCAAACCTCTGTCACAGTTCCAGAATTAGCTAACAATATTTGTCATTTTTGATAGCTTCTTTTACTAGAGTTCTTCAAGAAACTGTTTGTGAGACTGCTATAGATTTAGTGGCTCCACAGTAATTTCAATCATCTGTGGACTGATCTCATCACTTTTTCCTGTATCTTTCCTCTGTGCATACTCTTGAGGGAAAACTAGGTCAAATTCTACTCCGAGATGGCACCTATTTAAAATGAGCAAGAGGCATGCACAATCCAAATGCAAAATTTGACTTATAGTTATTCAAACAAACAGTGTGACAGCTGAAATGTTTTCTTAGCTGCTCAGGGAAATCCTATTTTCTTAGATTTGTGAAAAAGCAAAACATTTTTCTTTTCACCTTGGGCGTATAAAGAAAACTCAAAGCAGTTTTCACAGGTGGAAAATAGTTATTTTTACATGGAAATATTTGTGAGTTGAAAAATAACTTTGTACATGTATTCACATTGCACTCTGCTTCCTCCAGCAGCATGCATGATATGTGCTCACTAGGTGAGACCAACTTACATAACAGGTTTTCTAACCTAAGCCTGCACAAAAGTGTTGTGAGGGCATCAGCAGAGCCCAGGATGGGGAATTAATGTGCTTATATAAGGTACGTTTGGAACTTTCAGCTGTGTCATTGTACACTTACTTTTGAGTATTGGGGTTATAGATCTGTAAGGTTAGAAAGCATACAAAGCAAATGAAAAGAGACATTGATGCACTGAGACAGGACTAAAAGTATGTGCCTTTGTAATAGCATGCTTGCAGGATCATCAAATTTACTCTGTGAAAGCTTAACTAACTTGGATCTTTTATCCTTTGCTGAGTTCTGGGCTATGCTGCTTCTGAAAATGTACAGCCACAAGACAGACGTACTCTGAGAAGTTAAAGACCTGGATTTTATTCTCAGGTTACTTACCTACAGACCTGCTGTATCATCTTAGCATGTCACTGTACCTTCCTATAATTTTTTTTCTCAGTGTTAAATTCTTTTTGTATTTTCCCTTGAAATTGTATTAAGATCCATGATTTAAAAAAAAAGTCTTTTTTTTACTGTTGTTTTGTAACTAAGCAACTAAATCAGAAAATGCAACATAGGATGCACAGAGATCTATTAAGGATCTGTAGTCCACAACAGGCTATATGACTATAAACATTGGAGTCAATTTTAAATACAAGCACACTATTAAAAAAAAACCCCAAAAGAACCCAAAACAAACAAACAACTTCACCATCAAAATAGCTAGAAGTTCTTGACTTCACAGACACCTGATCTGGTTTTGAGTTTTATTTTTGCAGTCCGGTCCTACCTTTTGTCTAATTATGTCTAGATGGACAAATGTAAATGAGTGTAGACTCCTTTGGCTGAGAGGTGACTTAGTCTCACTTGGTCAGGCCCAAGTCAGCCCCAGTCCCAAACCTCCATAGCTGCTTTAGCATCACGTTTTGACAAATATAATGAGACAGGTCAATTGTACTGTGCTTGTTATATGCTTTTTGAAAGAGAGATTGGCTTATGTCACTTTGAGCTTGTGCAGGATAGGTGTTGTTCTCACCAGTAGAAAGAATAAATCTCCCTTTCCATCTTACTTCTGGGGATATAGATTTAGTTCTTAAAAAAAAAAAAAAAAAAAAGTCAGAAGCAGAAAGAGATACATCAAGAGAAATCTTTTTACAATTAATGCCAGAAAACTGATTGCTGTCACAGATTCCAAATAGTAGATCAATACCTCTGTATGGACTCCAAGTCATCTCTAGTCTGGATTCTAGTCCTGAGGGGTTCTCATAGAAATCATCATATAATCTTTGATTTGCATTTCTCTTTCTGGTAAATCTATTCATAACATGATCATTATTAATCAAGAATGATTTCCAAGCTTTGTTGTGTGTTCATGCAATCAAAAATTGATTTGTACTTCTCTGGAACTGAACTTTGAATTCACTTACTGCTGGTGCTTATTTTCCTGCATTCCTTGCCCCTTTTCTGATTAAAATAAAGACATAAGCTCAAAAAAGTTGTTCTAGTGCAATAAATCTCTGGAAAAGTAGACTGAGTGTAAATCCAGGGATCTGTGAGAGTGGAACAGCATGCTGAACTAAATCTTGGACCTGACATATGCCAGGCATTCCCCTCTCCCCTCTTACACTGTCTAGCCCTGAAACTAGGTGAGCAACTCTATGAAGACTGTATCATTATGTTCCCATTCATGCACCAGTATGTCTAGGAATGGATACAGGGAACTAAAAAGGTTTTGCAATCACAACTTCTCATTTTCAGACATTCTTGGAATGCACTGAGGGAGCGAGAATGCAATCACTCATCTTTTACCCTCCTGGCCATTCTTTCCCTGTGGAGATTCTGACATGAGCAATACAAAAGACACACCTGTAAAGAAGAGCCTTCTGAATGTTGCTTTACCTTCTTCAATACCATGAGGATCTGTCAGTGCTCTCCTTTAATGTATTCCTCTCTATTAGCTCAGTTACATCCTGTCCTTTTGTTTCTTCAGGTCACTGTACAGGTACTTTATTTACTTTTTTTCAAGTAATCAACTGGCTCAGTCTTTTGTTTGGGAAAAAGTATTGTATGGTACGTTTGTTTTCTTCTAGTGTTTCAATTTTTTGAATGTTTTGTAGGGTTTTTTTCAATGTTTTCACTTGAAGTACTGTACATAGTACTGCATATACTACATATAAATACATATACTACATACATCAAGTATGTAAAAATGAGACCATTGAGACGAGAACTCATTTTTTTTTTTCCATTTGAAGTGGAAAAATAGGCAAATCTGAAATCCTTGCTGTAATTAGAAATGCATATGTGCTGAAAAGAATGTGATTTCAAGGACACTTAAGATTTAGTTTTAGTCTTAAAAGAGGAAATAAGATGTCTTGGTTGAAATCACTGGCTGGCAGTCACACTTTTCAACATTTTACCTGAAATATTGTTTTGAAGACAGCTTCTAGGTCTCACTTATGAAGGGGTAAATGCATGCAGCGATGATGACAAGCAAAAATCCCCAAAGGAGAGGATGAAAAATGAGTGTGCCTAGTTTACGTTGTTTCTTCTATTGCAAAATCCTAGCAGAGAGACCGTTATTGGTTGTAGAATGAGATAAGGAGTGTTGAAAACTTTAGTTGATTATGTCTGCCTCCTCTATCAGTTGTCTTTGTGACATCGGGTCTATGATAATAGTTGTTTTGAAGGGGACAGTATCAGTCCAAGAAAACTGAAATATGTTGCTTAAAAAACACATTTCCATCTAACATTGTTATACTGCTTCTACATTAAAATATGTAAGTTGATTATGACTGTGTGGGTGTTGTAAAATATGCCTTTCTAAACCACCTACAGGTGGTAATATATCACCCATGTCTCCAGGTCTCTAGAGAATTTCACTAATTACTTTTCCAGAATTACAGAGGTCAGTTGTCTGCTACCTTTTTTTACTACTTTGAGCAGTTGTCTGGAAAAAAAAAAAAAAAAAGAAAGGAAAAAAAAAAACCAAAACCAAACCCAACAAATAAAGAACTTTAAAACCTGGAGGAAAATATGCTTTTTAAGTATTTTATCCACAGTTCAAAATGTAAGCCATAAATGCTGCAGGAAACAATATGAAAAATATGGTAATTGAGAGAAAATGAGAAAAGGCAGGCTGGGGGGCTGGAGGGGTGTGTGGAGAAACTTCAGTTTTGCCACCAGTCATCCTGCATGCTGTGTAATAACTTCTTGGTGTAGGGGATAGGCAAATCTAGCAATAAAATGTTGCTGTTTGTGGTTATATACACTACCAGTGACAAAAGATATGAAATTTCTATTGTTGCATAACTTCTGTTTCAGACTGCATTAGTAATTTTTAGATTTACCTTTGCACTTCACCCAGAAATGAAAGGCAAACCAAGGTACTGATGTACCTTTTTAAAGAAAATAATGACGCAAAGCTAGTTCACATATAGGAATGCACCACTGTGAGTGTTACAGCAGAAGACTTTACCAAAGCTCTTCACACAAGGGAAAACACTTCTGTGTGTCTGTAAGGAAACAGTGTTTCCAGTCTCTCTTGTTCTAGAAAGCCATGTGGTGTTGGCAAAATATCCTGAGAAGTTGTTGATTCCACACCAAGGTTGCTGAGTAAATCCTATGAGATGTTGAGTGTCCTGAGCAGCCAGAGAGTTACTGCCCTTCCCAGGAAGGGCTCAGGGTTATACTATGGCTCGCACCTTTGTGGCCTAGGGTGTGCATTGCTGAGTACTTCGTGTGACTGTTTGTATAACTAAGGGTTTACAATCTTTATATTGTAACTTTTCACTTAGTTTTTATGAAAATGTCAGGAGCACAACATTGATCTTAAATGTGTGTATGAGATATAGCAAAATATTCCTTAAACAATGGTTTAAGGCTCTGCATTGCACAGAGCAGTACGGGAGGACTTCTGCAATCATCATCAATGTGTAAATTGGATTAACCAACCTATGTATGGTTACCAGGATAAATCCTATCCGTATGAATGGGTCCCTGATGTAATAAACATAACATGTTGGAGCCTCAGCTAATGTAAATGAGGTTGGTGGTTCTGCTGATTTACACCAGCTGAACATTCACCCATATGTTCAGTAGTAAATATTTGTGAGATCAGCCCATAAATAATATTTTATTTGCAAGTGAACATGGACACAACCATCCAGACTCTAAATGAAGCTTAACACATGAATGCTGAAAAGGTTTTTCCTGCAGAGGCAAATATGAAAATGTATTTCTGAAAACAAGTTAGTGTTACTGCCAACTTCCTTTCTCTGCTTTTCCCTTTCATGTTGATACATCCGTGTATCTTCAGTATGAAAAGAAATTCGTGTAAAATTTACTCTGCCCCCTTTTCCTGTTTGATTTTTTTTTTAGTCATCTGATGTTTGTGACTGGTAAACTCGGGATCGCTTAGACTGAATGTAGTCTCAAAGAACTTATGCTGGATTATGGTGGGAGGGCTGATTTATTATCCATGTCATGTCAGATGTTGTCACAGCTCTTGTCTCCCTCTCCTCCATAACCGTAATACAATAGGATGTGAAAACTGAACAGACATATATATTCACTACACTGTTGTGAGGTGGGAAATACTCTTACCCATCTGCAGACAGGGAAGCGAGGCACAGTTATGCATGGATACGTGCTTGGGTCTCAGAAGGAGTATAATCCTGGCAGTGTTCAGCCATGTTCCATCAAATTGGACCTAAAACATTTGTGAATCTTGGCCTGAGTTTTCTGCACAGTCTGTTTAGTCTCAGTGGGTACCTCTCTGAAATAGGTTATGGGCAATGAGCTTGTCCAGGCCTCGGTCAGGTGTCTTTTAGGCACACAGAATCCTTCAGTTACTCATCCAGTATCACACCAGACCTGATCACAGATAAATTAGCTGAAACCTGGGAACCGTAAATCAAGCCCTAACTCTGGAATATGAAATAATCAAGTTAGCAGCTATTGAAGATGGAAAAAGGTGTGGTTCTTTCCCTTTACTTTCCCTTTCTGTCCTCAGACTTTTTCCAGCCATTATGGTTGCAAAGGACACAACCACGAAGACAAGGGGATCAGCACAGTGTTACTGATGCTACAGTGTCAGTCAAACCACAGTTCAGAGGTGAAGTGTTCATGTTTATGACTGCTAAAAACATTACAGTAATAGATTGAATATCAACTATTTAAATACCCCTCTTCAGCACAATAGTTTAGCTCTTATAAAATTCTAAATTAAATAAAATTATAATCAGTGCTGATAAAGAAAATGCAGAGCCAATAAGCCTGATAAAAGAGTGTGCCACATAAGATGGCTGCAGGCACATAGGTATATCCTCAGGCAAAGCAGGTTAGGGGTGCTGAAGCTTCTTCTGAAGCTCCCAACCTTCTTTTCTGCAATGAAGTTCTTTAGAACTGCATCTCTTGGGGTTTAAATTGATACTAGATACAAACGTAGTGGTCTTAGCCTCCCCTGTTCAGGAACCTTTGATTCCTGTGCTCTCGCCTTGAATGATTCTCACTTTTAAATACATTTATTATTTCCTTCTTTTTTAATATTTAGATTTCAGAGGTCTGCTTCACCACTCTTGTCCAATGTGTAGGCTTTTGCACGTGTGAAAAAGAGAAGGAAAATAAGTGAGCATACAGTATTGCTATTAAAATCTAACTGTATTGCAATCCTTTCTGTATAAATGTAAATTGACTCCATGGCTTGCAAGGTAATAAAATTTTAGAAGGCAGTGACCCAGTTCTCATTTAACTATGGGATACTTTATATTACTTGTCAGTAAAGGGGCTATAAATTGGGTGCAAATAATTTCTTCTCTTTAAACTGTATTGACATAACCTGCATTTTAAAAAAAAAATAAGTAAATGACAATGCATTGAGAGATACTAAAATACAAATAAAGTTCACCTCCATTATCATATCTTAGAATGAGAACAATATATTTTTTTTAGTTTCTTCCTTCTCTCTGCAGTCATATCTTTTCTAAATTTCATATTTGTAGTTGTTGATAGAAAAGGGAGCTTTTTCACCATATAGGACAATGATCATCAATAGTAAAACACCTACTAATAGCTTTGTTTCTCATGTTGTTTTGTTTGCAAGTAAATTTATTTTTTCTGTAATTTATATGATATCATGCAGGCAGATGTCAACTGGTGTGTTGTTTTCTTATTTGGTCTGCAAGTAGGAAGTCTGCATTTTCCATCAGGATACAGTTACTAAGGGAACAATTTTAAAATATGTGGGGATGGATGTGCAAATACGGTGACATTGTGTTTGCATAGTCTAAACTGCTAATAATTTGGAAAGCATGTAGGCACGCCTAATAAGGAGATTAAATGCTTCCAGAAACCTGAGCCATTCAGATCAAGATGCATGCTATCATATTTGATGAAAAGTATTGTGGTCTTTCTACTAACTAATGTGGCTCCTGAGTACTACCTAAATGTTATAGACTGAAGCTGATTTCATTTCACACGATCCACTGAGCAGCCATCAGATGGTTATCTGTGCTGTAGTTAAAATTTGTAAGTGAACTATTTTCAAAGTGAAAATATCAAAGGGTTTTTCATAGCCTTCAGAGAGATCTAAACTTCAAGTATTATTTTATTTTTGCGAGCCTTGAAGTGGATCCAGAACATCAGTTGTAAACTTGAAACTGGTTTCTATAGTTCAGAAATGTTTCTGAAACTTTACATGGTAATAAAAATGTCTTGAAACCTCAAATATTAAATAAAAAATGGTTTTGGTTTGGAGGTTTTGTTGTTGTTGTTGTTTCGTTGGTTGCTTTTGGTTTTTTGTTGGTCTGGACCAAATACAAAACCTTATACCATACGCTGAAAATAGTTTCTTTAATTTGAAGTGTGATACTATGCTATTACTTGTAGCATTTAATTAAAATGATTGCATTCATTAAAATCAAAGACGTTACAGATGGAAAAACTATTACATCACTGAGCACATCTCTCTGTTAAAACAGTAATGTTATATAACAAGGTGGGCCATATTATTCCGTAGTAACTCCGAGATTAAAAGAAAAAATGTGCTATAACAGTTTGTATGTTAATCTGTGTTATAATATTGCTGTGCTTTGATTACCAACTCTATTAAGGTTTGTTTGGTTTTGGGTTTTTTGTGGGTTGTTTTTTCTTGTTAACAAACTGGGAGGGTATAAAAATGTACTTCAGGAAAAAAAAACCAAACAACAAATATTTCATGATGTACATTATACAAATATTTGGCTCCAAATAGCATTTTAACAGATACCATCAGAGAACTCAGTTACATACCTCAAAGATGGTCCCAGGCTACAGAATCAGTATCAAAAATCAGTCTCTTTTGAAGTACATGGATTTTTAGATCTTTGGCTAATGTTTCAAGTAGAAGTTCAAATGTTTAAGCAGAGATTCAAATATGTTTCATTAGATAACCTACATGTTTATTACTTGATATATATTCAGCTGAAAATAAAATATCTTTTAAATAGAAATCTGTTTAAGTGCAGCATAGGTAAAATATTAATATTGTGATATACTTTTTTTATCATTTGTAATACGCTATTTTGCATTACATAAATATTTTCCTTGAACAAACATTTCTTTATGCAGACAAAATATTTTCTACATTAAATTAAAACAGGTAGGAGTGTGATCCAGAAAGCCTTGCAGTAAGAATCTGTTTGTGGGGACATGCTTTGCCCTAATGTAAGCTGGCTCAGCCCGAAGGACTTGTCTGATATACGAGATATATCGGTATATCACCTTCAATTACGTAATTCCTTTCTCTGTCTTGTCTGGTGCATGCTCAAAGCTGGTCTGTCCTGCTATGGCGCAAAGTGTCCACTGAGGTCCCAGGGTGAATTAGCAGCACTGAGCTAAGTTCTCCCTATTTCTTGGCTTGTTTCTTCCCTGCCTGGGGTTTTGTGTTCTTCAGCATCTCCCGTGTTCTGCTGCTGATCATGTAAGGTCTGGGCTGGGACCATGTGAACTGTTTGTAAATTGTGCACAGTTCAAGAGCTGTGAGTTTACTAACCCCATTTTACTGCTTTAGCCACATAGTAATAATAATTTAATATTAAAATACCTCCAGATCTCTTACTTTAGGTATAAGCAAAATATTATTTAACTGGAACAAGGGTACACAAATGTATTTGTGTAGAACTGTAGTGCTTGTTTTGTTGGGGGGTCCGAAATAACCATATATAAGGTAAAGTCTCCTGGAGGGCATATAATGTACAGTGAGGTGGTGTTTGAGCTCACTTTGTTATTGTGAAATTTACCTATGTCACACCGGAGAGACTCGAGTAAGGGAGAGATTACACACAGTGTTTGAAGAAAAGAAAAGGTAATACATTTTGCAAATAACAGCTCTCTGTGGGGGGGTTTAAGTGCAACCTACATATTGGTTAGATAATATGAACTAAAAGTAACTTTTATTTTTGTGGGCAAGGTAGAAGTGAACTGAGGAGACTGTGGAAGAAAAATATAAGAAAGGAATAAACATTTTCTATGAAATTAAACCCAATACAATTGATGCTGCAGGGCAAATCAGCAGTTAAAATATAATAAACAGTCTTGATGTCTTTAAATTCCCACAGGAAGGAATTGTTCTGTTACAGGAATTCAGTATTATTAAGTGGAATTCATCCGACAGGGCAGGAAATCCCCTGTAGGACAAGCAGAAGTTTAAAGCTCAAGGCTGTGTATTGAACTTCCACTATGTGCTTTTCTGTTAAAGAGAGAATATTAAAGGGAAAGATAAGGCAACAACACTTCTCTCGTTATCCAGGCATGCTATGCATCCCGCTTTGTCCCTCATTAGTGGACTTATCACTTGGTTAGCTGCTGTGGAATTGGAAATATTTCCTTCTTACAAAAGAAAGTGAAATAAGAGAGGAAATAAAGTTCCTACTAAGAAAATATTGTAGGAGTGATTAAGAAGCACAGAGAGATGAATTTCTGTTTGAACATTGAGGGACAAAGCCAGTGCTGATATAAAGCGTGAACAGAACAAAAGTGTGCTTGTTGGGCTCCCTCAGACCTGCTCCAGTGGGAGTCATCAGCCTCTGGTGCAATGCTAGTGGCTGAGACATGTATCATACACGCCTGTACACGTGTGAGATGTGTTTGTTAGCACCTATAATGGCATTAATATTGGCAGAAGAAGCTGTTGTAGACTTCGAAATGACAGGGTAAAAATGTCCCGGCGGAAGCAAGGGGCTCTGCGACAGGCAGAACCAAAGGCCAGAGAAAACACCTGTTACAAACAGTAATACAGGGGATGGAGAAAATAGCGTGGGATGCAGAAGCACATATGCCTTGCTGCCAAGCATACTGAAAAGAAGCTAAGATGTTGGATTTCACCCTCTGCCCTTCAATAGGAAAGAAAAAACAATGCAATCTGCCACAGCTGTAGCAAGTATCAGTAGAAAGAAAACGGGTATAGGAATGGTGCTTCAGATAGCTGACATACAGAAGCCTGAGACAGATACCTGCAGAGGAAAGAAGGGCAGTGTCAGTAAAACACAAATGAAGTCCATGTCTGTAGAAGGCCTTAGGAAGGTTAAGGCAAATCAACTGAAATTGATTCTGCCATGTGGGTTCTCTCATCCTGGAGTAAAGCAGCCATAAAACTTAGCTGCATTTCACACAAGGGTTGGAAAACTGTCTTACACATACTGACTTCAGTCTTTCAGCTGAGCTGCCTTTCCCGAGTGTCCTGTAGTCAGAAATTACAATGCGAGTATAACTTGCACTTTCAAGTCACTCCTGGAGGAAGTGTCACAGGTAGCAATGTGACAGGCATAAAGGATATGCAAATTCCCCAATTAGACGTAACCTGCTATTGAAGAAGCAGTTCCAACAGCAACAAAACGCAACACAAACCATCAGGCAATGTAAGAATGCCAATTCAAATTCTGTCCTACAAATACATATATAATATACTTGACTTTTCTAAACAGAAATTGGGCACTGGAATTATTCAGGATCTCGTGAAACATGCAGTTCTGAAACATGAAGTACCCTCTCTAATACGAAGTGGTGGATGGGAATGTAGATAGGAAAAGTGTCTTTTTATTTTTCCTAGCCCCAGTCACACAAAGCATCCAGGGATTAGTTATAGATTTTCACCCTGAACTGCAGCTCAGGTCAGTGTCAGTTTAATGGAGACTTATATGGTGCATTGTCTGCTTTTTCATCAGCGTGGTTTTGAAAGCAATATATAACCATGGGAGTGTATTTGAAAATTAAAAGTCACTGGTCTCTAAATAACAAGTGTAAGTGCATTAGACTACAAGCACTCTTGTCTCCCCCACACTTCCTTCCAGTATCGGGGGAAATGACAACACTCAGCATATTTCTAAAGGTGTGAAGCATCATTCAGTTTCAGACTGAGTATCTTTATTTTATTCTGTTTAGCAAGTTGCAGCCAGATTTATCTCCTGTGCTCTGGCCATTTGGAGGAATGCGTGAATGTGATCTTTCTCTGCCCTCTGAAAAATCTCACCCACCTACTAGTGAGAGAATTAAATTGTTCTTTCTCTTGGAAGCCTTGTATCTTATTCACCACTGTGGTGCCTGGCCCCTTTCTGGAAGTGAATTGACTGTTGTAACTAAAACCCGGTGTGGGGAGGTCCCCTTGCCTTTTTTCCTTTTCAGCGATACCCGTTTAAGAAACAAGTGGCTTCTGTGTCACCCCATCCTCGTATGTTGTCAAAGATAAGATTCATGCAGAAGGGGGTAAATTGGTGTTTCTTTTAGTGTTCAGAAATCTCACTGATGCATCTTGCTCACATCCTGAGGGTTAACATGGTTCCTAAATTTGGTATCAAGAAACAATTCTCCTGGAGATCAGACTGCTCAGGGCAGTTGAGGGGGGGGCGGGAGGGAGGGATGCTCTGCTTGCATTGCTCACAGCAGGAGATGAGGTACTGGTCCTAAAGCCACCCAGCAGATCCAGCAAGTAGATTCCTTCCTGTCACAGGAATATAGGATACCTGTTCTCTGAATCTCCTTTCCTTCAGAGTACAATTAGTTTTATTTTATTTTATTTTTTAAATTAGTCATAAACTGGGAAGAAGTTTGTGATGTGTGGATCTGGAGTATTTGTTCCACAGAACACTTCCAAACTAAGCATTATTACATGATTGCCTGAGATTTTTGGGGGTCTATTTGATGATATGTGTGACCTCTTCTAATCTTATTATAATAATTGTTGCTCTCTGCTTTTCCCATGCTTTCTGATGGTTGCTATGGAGACATCCTACTCTCCCTTCATTCTTAAGTGGGAGAGCAAGCCAAGGCAGTGTCTCCAATCTCCCTCTCTTCTCACCTTTCTCCTTTCTCTCACTTTCTGGTTGTCACTGGGAATCACGTCAGCTCCTTTTCTTCATCTCCGAAAGAAGCATTGATGCCCTCTTAGCACCAGTATGTTCGTTCAGCATTTTTCACTGTTCCCTGGGGAGAAGTGTGGCAGCACAGACTGCATCCAGAGTGAGTGAGACTCAGCCCAAGCCATGCTTGCCCTCCTCAGACTTGCAGATTACCCAGAAACTGTGAAGGACCTTGAAGAGGCACAGTTTGAACACCAGAAATCTAGTTTGGGTGCACTCCCATGGAGCACTCCTTGCTGGTGGTTCAACAGCATGATGACTGGACTGTACTCTTTTGCCATACCAATAACGAGGGACTTTTGAGCAGAATAATATTAGAATGTTTATGGTTAATTCAGAATAAGAAAATCAGATGCTTTTAAACACTGCAGATTAAGTGTGAGTGTTATTTCCAGGGGATGCGTATGGAGTGCATTTAAATTTTGTTTTTATTGTCCATTTCATAAATTATATTCCTTTACAGGATAAATTGAGTAGATTAGGTATAGAATCATCTGTAATTAACTGGGTGCTAGCTACTTAGGACGGCACATACAGATTGTGTTATTAAACAGCATCATGTCAGATTTAATGGATGTCATTACCGAAGTACCTCAGGGATCTATCCTTGGACCACTGTTATTTATGATCTCTGTAAATGAACTGACAAGCCAGTGCACTGAGTGCAATGTTCATTTTTATTCTGATGACACAGTCATGTCCTGAGCTCCTAGTTGCTAACTGAACTTAAAATTGCCCTGCACATATTATTGAGAGCTCAGCAATGGTTAATTCTCAGTGAAGTTGTGTGAAGCAATGCTAAGGCAGACATTCTGACTAAAGTGATGCTGTGCTGGGTCAAGCTACAGCTAGTGTTAAGCAGATTTAAAATTTCCATGCAAAGGAGGCGGGGGGGGGGGGAAGACATTTACTACTCCCCTGTTCTATCCAAAATTGACAAATTTTGATTTTGACGTAATACTCTTTTATGGTAAACACAGATGATTTTCTGGGGTTTTTATAATATTGGATATAAATTTTGATTATATAAGGCAGTTATAACTGCTAAATAAGAATGTACAAAAGGAATCACGAATGAATTAACACAAACATGTTTCTATTTGCATTGTTCTGGTTTGCACTGTTCTGTTAATTAGGTGATTTGGGTTTTTTTTTCTCCTCCCATTTTCATCAGAAAGAAAAACGGTGTGCTCTCTTTTCAGACATCTTTGTGAATCTCTCCACACTGGAAATATGCTTTTGATAGTGCAAATTGCTTTCTCTTTGGTGACAGTGATATGACTTATATGGATCATCTGCTGATATATCAACTCTTGGGAGAAAAAGCCTGGAGGTTAGGCCCAGATTCTGCCCTTGGGTTTGGATTAAGATTACCCTTGGGGGAAGGAGGCAAGTTCCAACAAGTCTTTATTTCCGCCTATAAATTGAACTACAAGGCACCAGAGACAAAATGAGGAAGCTCAGCTAATGCTGCTGCTCTGGAAAATTGTGTTAGTGTCTCTGATAAAATTGAGGGTCTGACATGGCAAACGGAATTTAGTGTACAATGAAAATGACTGAGGAGAACAGGTCAGGAGGTGATTCATTCAATAGAAAGTAATCATCAGAGTATCATCATAAGTTCCCTGTCCATAAGCAAATGAAAAATGACTGGTGTTTCTTTTATTGGCTCTGCTCTGCCTGATTGTCTGTTAGTGGGTCACTGTACTGAGCTCGGGGCTGGAGAATAGGTAGAAGGGTAAGGAGCTGCCTCATCCCTGAGACATCCCTCCTTGGTGTGCACTGCACGTGGGAAACACAGGTGCTGTGGAGCACAGGCGACAGCTGGCTATGCCTTTCCCTTTGGGTCTTCTGTATAACTCCTTTCCTACATACATACATGCCCATCCCTGAGCACCTCAACAGAGGTGTAAAAGGCCTTTTTACTGGTCCCCACCTACTGGGATAATCTTCTTGTCTTTAGTTTTCACTGATCTCAGAAACATAATATTTCTGTTTGTTTTAATTTTCACTGGATTTCAGCACTTTGGCTGCCAAGTGAAAAATGAAACTGCTAATCTGCCTGGAAGTATCAGTCCTGTGACAAAACAAGAGTTTCCTCTTCAAATTTCCACCCAGAGAAAAATATTCTCAACATTTAGATACAGTCTTGTCTAGCACTCATTCAGATAAATCCATTCTGTATTTTAAGTTTCTTAGGCCCTAAATGAAATCACTGTTTAAGAGAGATATATTGTCCTAATTAATTTTCCTATGCCAGTTTAGCATCAGTGTAAGTTTGACTTTTTAACATCAGTGTAAGTTTGACTTCTTAAGTCACCAATGCAGTCAAGAGGTCCAGTTCTCTGAAAGGAAGATGATTTACTGTTCAGTTAATGATATGCATCATGTTCTTTTGTTGCCTGTAACTCATCATTGTCCCCTTTTGGAAGAAACAAAAAGGATGCATAAAAAGGCTATGTTTCAATTCTTTTTAAACTCTCAAAGGATTATTGAAGCTTCTTAGCTGGTTCTGCTGGGCTTTTATCATGAGCTGGCCTTCCAATAGGTAGAGGAAAGGTAGAAACTGGAATCAGTTTCTTTCTTAGATGACTGTAGACATTTCCTTATGCTTAACCAGTAAATACTATAATATCTTCCAAACATGTCTCATATGGTTATTTAAAGCAGAACTATGGTTGTTTTAATATGGTTATTGTAGCCATACATTTTGGTTTTATGCATTTTTATATAGCACTATTACTTATATGCTAATCTTAAGGATATTGTTCTAATTTCTTTTATGTGTTAAGTATTATAGAGGCAGTTGCTAGTATCGCTATAGTTAAGGGTCTGATGAGCATCACATCTGACAAACAATTGCTTGCTGCCAGAAGCCCAATGAAACAGTTATGCCCAAGGATACAAATCACCTTTGCAGATAGTTTATATACATTTTCTTCAAGCACAGAAAGCCATCTAAAATGCATTATGCAGAAAGATTTGCAGTTTTCTACATTCATATGCTTGTGTGCTTGCAAAATTTGCAGGCTATTAGACAAAAGGTGCTTCCCTATCAGGATGGTCATAGGCATATTCTTCACAGTTGCTTTGCCTTGCCTTTTATCAAACATCGGTGTCATTTGATTCCTTTTTAAACAAGTCCCATGGAAGAGACACGAAACTCTATGCATGCTTTAGAGGTTCCTCGTTTTTTGTGTGTGTCATGCTCAGTGCTTTATTTTATTTGTCTCATTCTAAAAGCAAAGTGATACATTTCCTTTGAGAGGGACACTCAGAGGCAGCAGTGACAACTTGCTTTTCTAGACAAACTCCTACAGGGGCATTAATGCCAGTAAGCCCTGTGACAGGAATACATTCCTTATCCTGGACATTGATGACATATGTGGTTTGTCAAGTATTGTCACCAGGTTCACCAGGGACCCTTATGACAACAACTTCTTAATTTTTGCTTGTGTCTCTGGGAGTGACAAAGTAGATTTCTGCTTTCCTTTGTCACTTGGAGTTCTGTGAGGCAAAATTAAAGGATTTGTTGCTTGTACTGACTGGCTGGGAATTTGTTGTAGTAAAGATTTTTGTTGCTCAATATTTATTTGCAAAGATGGTAGATTTGGAGTCCACAAGCAAAAACAAAGGGCTTGTTCATTGAAACACATTACATTCAGGCAGCAAAACTTTGCAGATGAAAGGCTTGTTTCAAAGAGGCTGTCTCACCAGCAGAACCAGGAGCACCTCAATGTCAGTATTCTAATGTTAAACTGGTATATTTTTCTCTTGTCAAATGAATATTTAAGTCTACATGTCATGGATGCAGTTTCAACACTAGAGAACATCCACTAAGAATGGGGCATTTCTTAGGAGAAATTATTCAAATTCCCATGGGCAAGTGGGCAGTAAATCATATTGTCCTATGATAATGTTCTCTTCACTGAATTAATAGTTAAAAAGCATGAAGGGAGAGATGAACACTGCTAATTGTTATATTTTCAAGGCTATCTGACCTAGAAAACATTGGCTGGAATAGGACAGAGAGTTGACATAGATAGAAAATTGATCTGACAGGTTTTACACATAAGAGAAGTGACCAGACACTCACTGGCATGCCTAATAAGTGTATGTGGTGTTTAATTTTGAAGAATTAAGTACCAAAATTCAGGCTTTCCAGGCTGAGTCTCCTAGTGGGATGCGGTTTGAGGATTACAGTTTCATTGTAAGAAATTATCATCTACAGAGACTGGCAGTTTTGTGTTCATACCCTGCCTAAGTCCTCTAGAACACAGTGCTAAGTTTTTAGGCACTATGCACTGTACAGTGTGTGGTCCCTTCGGCTGATAGTTTCAGTGTGTGAATCACTGAAAGGAAATTAAATTGAATTATAATTATAACAGCCATTTATACTCTAAATTAGTTATCTAGCTATTTGCAGAGAGGTCAACAAGCCAATGGACTGAACAGTAACTGGCAGTAAGTGCCTCATCAGGGTAAATGAAAATTGCTGACAAAGTTGTGGCACCTGAAGACAAGAGGATGGGGATACTACAAAGCTGGCATCATTTTTGTGTATGAGAGGAGCCATAAGAATGGTGGTAGTAGGCGCTCTGTAATAGGAAAGTGGCAGGACATAATAGACTCATTACGATACATTTGGGGCTTGAGACAAAACACAGATTCCACTTACTTTTTAAAGTTAAAAGACAAATAAATGGGACAAGATTTTGTTAGAAATTTTGTTGATCTTCTCTGAAATACTGTCTCTCTGAGCCAGACACAAAAGCAAGAAAAGGTTTCTGTATGAGTATAGGTACCAAAGGAATGGTTTCCCTAGTGATCGTCCCCATATGCATTAAGCACCCAACTCAAGTTTGTTATATAAGCTAGAGAAAAAATGCATGCAGAATTACCTATATTATTACTTTTGGATGGTTTGTAACAGTTTTACATCTCTCTGATTAAAATACTTGACAAAAGACAGCTCTTCTTTGGAAGAACTATACTATTTCTAAGTAGAATGTCTGATTTGTATCTTGGGAAGGCATGAATCTAAAATACTGATAGTATGTAAAACAGCCCTGTCACCCATATGACATGGATGCCACTACATGTTCTCCACCAATGATTGATGTGACAAACTCCATATGTTAAAAGGAGGCTGAGGAAAATCTTTTTTTTTTCCCAGATGGAAAAAATATGTAACTGTAGTACACAAACACTCTTTGCAGAGTTTCTCTGTTTCCTCAGCAGTAATAATGTATCTAAAAATAAGTCTTGGATCTGGAACAAGAAAAATATCATAGCCTACCACCGCCCTAGTTTTCAGCAGAAAAGAAATGTAGACATTTAAGGGCGTCAAGGGAAAGTGGATTTTTATTTATAGTGGCCATGCTTATTATTATTCAGTACAAGTATCTGGAGAGAGTATGAGGAAGAGTGTTTAAGGTGTTGCTTTCCAAGTAATTAACAAAAATATTTCAAATATACACAAAGACTGGCAGATCATTCATCAGTGCTTATTTAGGGAAACAGCTCTCAGTAGTTTAGCCACATGGGTTTGTGACTGCACCTTAAGGGACCCCCATAATTAAAGGCAAGGAAAATAATTACAGTTTTTAGTGATGAATGTTTTATTATTACTGGAAGAAATAATACAACACAAGATAGATAAAACATTATATAGTTACGAGATCAATGATGTTATCTTCAGTCACAATGTCTGGTTTGGGATTTATTTTTTTTCAAGTTTTCAAAAGAAATTTTACCTGATGGGGTCACTGTTTCTAGATGAAACTGTATTGCTGCAAAATGCAAAGATTTCAAAAACTTACATATGGGTTTTTATATGGGCTTTCTAAAGCTTATACATGGGCAAAGAAATGTCATTCAAGGGTTGATGAGTGGTAGGTTATCAATTTATATGTTATCAGTCTGTAAGATATCAGTTTATACTTGAGCAGAAATATATGATAATTAAGCCTTTAGAGCTAAAAAATATTCAACTCAGTTCAAACAAAACATTTAAAGAACAATTTTCAGATAGAAATACCGAGACTTAACTGAAATACACAACGTCTTAATGCTCGTTAATTTACCTATCTGTGTACTAAGGTGATCTGATCAAAACTCATTTGTTTCCATTTGATTTATTGAATACAGAAATCTCAAAAGTCACACAATAGTGTTAATGCACAGCTAATATTTTCAACCAACATCATAAAGAAAACATTTTAAAAGCATTTAAGAGGCAGCAAAAGCTTTTTATCTTCGAGGAAGAAAATGTTCTGGAAACACTTTTTAGTTATAAGCATTCTGCACTGTATTTGAGAGTGTAGAACATTTTTAATGAGTTTCAAGAATTTCTTGTTATAAACTTAAAACTAAAGATTTGCAAGAGGAAAAGAACTACTGATTTAAAACCCTGGTAACAAATTGATTGACAGTTATCCCTACTTTAAATCTGTACACTGTTTTACATACTCATCTTTTCTTCAAAAGCATAAATGTTTTAAACAATTTGTTTTCAGTAAATAAAGATCATGATGACAACAGCTGCTACCTTGTGAAAAGAGATAATGTCTTGGTCTCTTAGAAGTTATTTTTGTTGATAGTTTGCCTGCAGCCAAATTTTCCTGTTTCCCAATTCATAATATGTTTATAGTTTGGAGTGAAAGACTACTGTCAAGTAGTCTGCAGAGTGCATGAGCCCCTGTAGCATACATACACACATTCTTTCAAAAGAAATAACAAAGTTTCAAGTATTGAGTAAGTCAGAAAGCTGTTTACTAGGTTCTGTATAAGTACAGCTGGCAATAATAAGTTTGGGGTTTATGGCTATGAGTATTTACTTCTTTTGGTGTTAGTAATTTCTTAGCAAACACTGGAACTTCCCTGGGAATTTCCTAACCTTTGTTTCATTAAATAAGTAAGCATTTATTATAAACATGTAAAATAATTTATCTTCAAAGGATCACAAGCATAAGGTATAGGTAAAATTCTAATAACCTAAGATTTGAATAGGAACATCTTTTGCATCAATATTGAGGCTACTTCCACACAAAGAAGGAAATAGCAAAATTGTCAAGTCGAAGGGAAGTATTAACACATGGACAAAACTGTTCTCACAGGGAAGTATCCCTGAAAAATACCAAATTTGTAGAACTGAGAAGGTACCATCTACACCAAGAGGTCAAGTGATTTGGTGTGAAAATGTTTGTTAGATCCTAGTCCTGAATTATTCATGTCTTCTCCTATTTCTTTTTAGAAATAGCACAACTTTTGTTCCATTGCTCCTATGCTCATTTGCATTGGTTTGAGTTTCTTTCAGTCCTTTCCTTACTTATTTTACAGGTTGTGTATTTCTCACAGCTGGATAAAAAGCAGAAATCCCATTGTACAACATTTAGCCCATGCTGATGAACACTAATTCTATGCATGGATCATGCAGTGAAACATACAAGAAGATTTCAATAACATTCTAGGTTTTCAAGTATCCAGCATATACAACTGGAACAGATTTCAGGTGGATTTAGATCCTATTTTCAGACCTCTAGAGATGATTTTCAGTCGTTCAGTCCTAACACATTTCCCTCAGGAATTATAAAATTTATAGCCATGTTTTGAAAATAGATCATTTTCCAATGCACTCACAAAATTCCAAGTTCATGATGTAAATTTGTTTTGCTCTATAAACAAAAACATTTCTAAATCATGGATTCTGCAGGTAGACTGATTTGTCTATTACAGAACATGGAATTCAAATTTCCTAGGCTGTAATACATTAAATACAAACTATTGCAGAGCTAAATATTTGGATCCTGTGTTACAAGTCTGTTCATGCATATGAAAAACTACAGTGTCATATGAGAGTTTATGAATATATCTGTAATTTATAAACTTCACACTGGTCAATGCAGAGAAAGATAACTGCTCCCCACTATACCTTTGTAAAATGGCAAACGTACTTGAGTTACAAGAAGCCAGTGCATTTGGGAATAAAGCAGAGGACAGAAGAACGTTTTGCCTTCAGCCACTGGAAAAATGATAATTGAAGCTGAAGAAAGGCCAATACTGCCCTGATAGTGTGGAATGAATACCATAGGTTTTCAGTAGAGTTTTGCTAGAGTTGTTACCCTGGGCTTTTTGAGCAGGCAGTTCTCCCATACTGTGTTGTTTGCTTGTGTTTGGTTTTCTTTTAATAAACCTGGAAGAGTTGGGATTGAGGGGATGTATATGGAGTTGATTACCCCGTTGTTAGATTTCTGTGACCTAAGCAACATGGACCAGAGTCTGTTTGAATGCTGAGAGCATTTTCCCTTTGGAACTGGCCTGGAAGGAGATTCCCTGAACTTGTGTTCGTGCTTTATCCTAGCATGCGCATGGAACTGTGAGAGGCAGAAACGTGGCTCTCACCATTCTGAAAGGCTGTATTTTGAAAATAGTTAAACATAGTTCTTAACATGGTTAACACAGTTCTTTAAAATATAGTTATTTTATAGTTCTTATAGTCCTTAGCTAAGTTGGGTTAGTACTGTATCCAGTCTGATTGTCAACATAGATAAGAATACAGAGAGAACAATCTGAATCCAGAGTTGGACAGATGAGGAAATTCTTGCAGCATCGGTGAGGCTGACTTTGCAGTTGTTCAGCACTAGCATGTCACAGGTTTTTAGGGGGTACACCAGAAATTGCTTTTCTCACTATGTGAAAGTTTCTTAGCATGAGTGTGTATCCTTTTGGATAATCTGTGCAAGATACTGTAAGGAGACATTATTTTCCAAATGGGTACAAAAATTCCCAAGAAAAATTGTCTGTTGGGAACTTTCTTAGTCCTTGAAAAGATCTGTTTGCTAAAATGAAATTCCTAAGGAAATCATAGGAAATGTCTAGGAAAACCTGTACTCAGCACTGGTGAGGCCACACCTCCAATACTGTGTTCAGTTTTGGGCCCCTTACTACAAGGACATTGGGGTGCTGGAGCATGTGCAAAGAAAGGCTAGGAAGCTGGTGAAGGGCCTTGATCACAAGTCTTATGAGGAGCGACTGAGGGAACTGGGGTTGTTTAGTCTGGGGAAGAGGAGGCTGAGGGGAGACCTCATTGCTCTCTACAACTACCTGAAAGGCGGCTGTGGCAAGTTGGGTGTTCGTCTCTTCTCCCAGGAAACTAGCAATAGGACAAGGGGTAATGGCCTCAAGTTGTGCCAGGGGAGGTTTAGATTGGATATTATGGAAATTTTTTTTCACTGAGAATGTTACCAAGCATTGGAACAGGCTGGCCAGGGCAGTGGAGGAGTACCCATCCCTAGAGGTATATAAGAAATGTGTAGATGTGGTGCTGAGGGACATGGTGTAGTGGCGAAATGGCAGTGTTAGGTTAATGATTGGACCTGATGATCATAGAGGTCTTTTCCAACCAAGGCTATTCTATGATTGCTTACTCTGGTTGCCAAATATGTTATCATCAGTATGTGCTTTGAGTTTAACCATGTCTAAATACATGGTTTAGTCATCCAAATAGTTCAAATGAGAACACATGCCTTTTAAATTAACCTGTTAGTTAATCCACTGTATTCCTCCTAAATACAGCTCACTAGCTATGGGAATCACAGTCTATTACGTTGAGATCATATAGCACCTGCAGTGATGGTAAAGTCTCATGTTAATGCCCCTAAAGGTCTAAAAGAGCAGTGAAGTGCAAATCAATTTCAGTAATCTAAGAAAGAAATAAAATCTTTCCTCAAAGCTTGGCTCACAAATGACCTGAAAAAATATAGTGAAGGTGTATAAGATAATTTGTAATGTTACGTATCTTGCCTTCACAAAAGAAGTACTTAAAAATCTTGATGTGGAAGTATTCAGACAAATTTTCAGACTGAAGAGGTTTAAATCAGCATCATGTATAACAAAGCACACTCGAATCAGATTTCGACGCCTTAAATAACTATGATGCTGGCAAAAATAAGCGGAAAACCTGGTCTCTAATTTCTTTACATTTTCCATTTGATGCCCTGGCCTCCTTTAATGGGAGTATGGGAGAGGTTGCTAATCTACAGCAAGAGGGTGTTTTCATTTTCTGCAGTTACTAAGGGCAGAAAATACTCCAGACAGCTATTTCCCTAGGGCAGGACATGGGTGCTGGGTGAGCGCATCAGAAAAAAGCTCCTGTTCTGTCTAGTCAGGAACGGTGCTGCTCTTGTGGAGAGAACCGGGTGTCGGGCAGAGGCTACTGGTGTCATTGTTTCCCAGTAGTTCCCCAGTTGCTCAGCAGAAGGAATGGCAGCTCTGCCTTGCAGACTCCTCGCTTCTAGGATTTACATAATTGTGCCATGCTAATGGTCTTGGCTAAAGTGAAAATGACTAAACCACATTTCACTTTAATTTTTGAGCTGATATGCACTTTTTTTCCCTGCCAGTGTGACAAATTACTAAAAGAGAAAACCAAATGAAGTGTAATTTAGTTAGTCTGCTGTTGCGCGAACATGGAATTAAAAGCAAAATAATTTAAAAATTGCGCAGTACTTTAATTAGAAAAATTAGCTGTTCAGAGTCCCCTATGCTCTATGTTCAAACCCATATTCAGATTTGGTCTTCCCAAGGGCCTGTCACTGTGAGACAACTTAGCAGGGAGACGTAGGTCAGGTAAAAAACTTTGATGGTTTTCGGTGTTTCAGGAAGTTTGGTGTAGATCAGTATTTGTGCAAATAGAGATTTGCCTATCAAAACCAGTAAATTCTTTATGGATTGTGAGCTCCTATCATAGAATCATAGAATAATTATAGTTGGAAGGGGCCTCCAGGGTCATCAAGTCCAACCTTTATCCCATCATCTCCCTAACCATTAAACCATTAGACTATGTCCTCAAGTGCCTCATCAACCCGTTTTTTGAACACCCCCAGGGACAGCGACTCCACCACCTCCCTGGGCAGCCTGTTCCAATGTCTAACCACCCTCTCAGTAAAGAACTTCTTCCTAATATCCAACCTAAACCTCCCCTGATGCAACTTGAGGCCATTTCCTCTCGTCTTATCATTAGTAATTTGGGAGAAGAGACCAACACCAGCCTCACTACAGCCTCCTTTTAGGTAGTTGTAGAGGGCAATGAGGTCTCCTCTCAGTCTCATTTGGATGTCACTTATTCCAGCTGATTGTTTTGAAATTTGTCTGACTCAAGTGTGTGATGAAAATCTGCTGATGATAACCTTTGTGCAAAATATTTGTTGTTAGAAAGACCTAAAACTTTTCCCTATCATGCTCATAGGGTTACAGATTTTTTAATCTGTAAAAAATAACACAGTTTTAAAGGCAACCAACAAGGGAAACAACTCAATCTAGAGTCTGGCAGGACTTTTTTCTGTCAAGGTTGTGACTGTCATACCTGAATTACCCAAATCTCTTAATAAACCAAGAAAAATATACTTATTTCTTTTTTAAAACTCTCTTCAGGCATTAGGCCCCATGTCCTTATTGCCAAGGAAGAGGCACACTGGTGTTGATCTGACTATATAACCATGCCTCAACTCCTTTTTAGAGAGTTGTATTGATGGGAGAGGTTGTGTATTTGTGTTAACTCGCTGTGTGAATATCGACATTAGTCCAGCTGCTGCAAGGGCTGGCCTCCAAAAGCTTTAATGCTTAATTTTCTAAAAAGTTAAAGAAGCTAGCAAAATATAAATGGTCAGAGTTGTGATTCCCCTTATGAAATCACCATGGTTATACACAGAGATCGGAATGCATTGCATTTATTAGGCAGCAGTGCTGTTACTGTTACTAAAACTTCTGCTTAGAAACCTCTGCTGACTATAACTGAGTTAAAGGAAGGCCTGAAAATAAAATTCAAAGGAGAGAGGATATATCAAACGTAAAAACATCTGGGCAACATCAATGGCAAAAGAGTCTATAATCTTTGCTGGGAGGGTAAATGATCAAAGATGCCATTATGAAAAGTGCTATCATGATCTTGGCTGTGTCTGATAATACATTGATCAGACACCTTGTAGCATGAAGTTCTTGTTTGTACTCTCACTAGAGGCTGGAGTACACACAAATGCCCTAATGGTGAAACACTTCGTCTTCAGTAATTTCAGCTCAATGAACGATTTGCCACAAACTCTGTTTCTAATAAAGTGTAGACGACTTCTCTGTACTTAGTCAGCTGTGACCATATTGCATCCCTGAATACATCCAGTTTGCAGAAGTATTTGAAGACTATTTGGTTATACATGAAACTGTTTTGGTTGGTTACCAACAGTTTTCTGCTATCAGTGCTTATTCCTCATGCTATATCGGTAAATTATGTTTGGTCAGGAAACCTCCAAATTTTCTTTCTCTTCTTAGGCTGGCTGAGTGAGAATCATTTGTCTTGTGCAAATATAAATGCACTGACACACTTCGGTACATTTTAAAAGCCTCTTTCTGATCCTAATACCTCTGGTTATGTCTTTGGAATTTACTTTAGTAAACATTCATGCCAGCAAACCCCAAATGAACAAGTTTTTTCAGAAAGCAAATACACAAATGACATTAATGTGGCTTAAGTAAATTCATTTATAAATATAAGCAAATATTCATGGAAAATTTAGCCCCATTAGCAGTCCCCAGAGCTTGTCAGTCTCAGATGGGGTCAAGGACAGGAGGATATAATGGTGTCAAAGAAAAACAGATGCAGGCAGATAACTGCTCTGTGATTCAGAGATATAATTCACCTGAAATAAGAAATAGAATCTGAAATGCAGCCCCACTCTCTTAAATAGAAGGCACTCAAGCTTGTTTTTGTAGCAGGTTGCAATTTTCTTGAATAGTCTGTTCTACGTGTTCTTTTCCAGCCAAAATATATTATATGTTTCTGTACTTTTTGAAGTGGGTACTGTAGAGTGATGTGATTACAGCTTTTAGCAGCCTCTTTTTGGCTGCCTGGGTGTCCTTTGGTAATTGAAAACTTGTTTATTGGCATCATTTGTTGGACTTTATTTAATCACTGTTTCTCCTCTAGGAGCTGGTTTATCCCTTCTGAGGGTTGACTTTGCATAGGCTTTGTCTGTTCTCTGGCATTGAGCAGGTTCCGTTTCATGAAAGTGGATTTGTAATTTAGACACAGTGAGTAGCCACCAGCTATCTTGTCATGGGGCTCAGTGGGGATCTGCTCGTTCAAGGCTCTGTGGTGCCGGCCTCGCTGCTGGAGGCGCTGATAAGTACCTGAGCAAGGAGGGATGCATCTCCCTTGCACCGCGCTGGGTGGCTGCCAGCTGCTGCCGCAACCGTCTCTGTGAAGGCCACCATCATTTCACTGAACGCAGCAGCAGGCAGTCTGGCCGCATTTTTAATTGAGAAGAGTTTGTTTAACGTTTCTCTGTTTATCAAAGTGGACCCTTGTTAACACTGATCACTTAGATTTCTGTTTAATCAAATTACATACAGTGTATACTGGGTTTTGTTCTAATTTAAATATTGCCTTTTCATCCTTGTCAGCAGAATACTTCAGCTTCATTTCTTATTAATCCTGACAGGAAAGAAGAGGTTTTTATCTTGGATTACTGTTTCTTTATGGGGCCTGACAAAGGGTGATTCTTGCTGGCAGAGTGAGAGGGATGCTGCCATAAGCGGCCAAGGAGCTTCTTGGCTGATGTGAAAGAGATTCAGGGACTGTGTTTGCTCCAGTATAATCACACTAAATTTCTTTTTGACCCCTTAGGAAAAGCTGCAGGCAAGATTCTTCTAATAGGATAGTTATAAGACAGAGGAAGAGTCATTGAGTGTAGAGGCCCAAGTGGCTGTTGCAGCTGAATTTTCCACTCATCAGCTGGGAGAGAGGGCTTGCAGATCAATACTGAATTGTTTCTTTTACTATGTCTGTGGAAAGGCTAGCTAAGAAGAGATACAGAATTATTTGTTTGGTTTATAGGTTTGTTTGATTAGTGCTTTATGTGAAAAATTAATTGTATTGGATTAGTGTTTTATATTCTTACATTGACACACATATATAAACACGTATCTTCATATATTTATATATATATATGGTGAGCATGTATATTCTTTCTTTCTGCCAGTCAAGTGGCAACTCAGAAAATATAAAGCTCATTCATTGTGTGGGGATAACGTGGGCAGGGAGTAACTGGCAACTAGGTGCACCTGAAACAAGAAAATGGGAAACGTGAATGCCATGCATACAGTTTATATCCTTGTGAACAGAACACAGGCTGTACATTTCACTGCCCTTGTGCTGATTGAAAATTGCCAAAAATTAATTGCTGGAAATGCTCAGGAGTGATTTTTAAATGTGCTTGTTTATTTGCGCTACAAAATTAAATACATGGAGACATGCCCACACATATACATACGTGCCTGTTTATACATGTGTGACACAGGTTCGACTTCGCTTTTACTGTTCGATGACAGATTCTTCAGTTCTCTGGCACAGACCCAGTTAAGCAAACCCAACAAGAGGATAACTGCCTTCCTCTGAGTTTATAACAAGACCACCTATTTAACTAGTTTGTGTTGGTGACAGAAATTAGAATGTGTGGATGGTTATTTATTATTTTAATAAATTACACTATTCCTAATGCAGCAAGAATACAATATTCTTAACACTTCTCCCTCAAAAATCAGGCTTTCAGGAGACTGTGATCTGGAAAGGAACCCGTTTGTATTGTCCAAAATTGTGTGCTGTGCAGCTGCTTTTCATCAGTTTGTTCTAAGATGACTGATTCTATCCTTAGCCAGTCAATTTTAGAATAGTCTATCTAATTTTCGTACTATGGCACAGACAATTTTTTTTTCCCTCCATTGCAAGGTTTATAAATGATAAAAAATTATCTCATCCTGTTTACCAGCTAAATCTCCCTCAGATTTGTCTCTCCCAGATACTCGTCATGGTTCTTTAAAAAAGGTTTAAAATTATAAAAATTAGACTAATACTGTTTATGAAGTGATATGAAACTACTTAACTCTTAGTCATTCAGAATCTTGCATGACAAGTATTAAAAATTTTCAATAAAACTGAGTCTTTTAATAAAAATAACTATTTTAAAAATAATGAAAACTGAAAATTCATTGACAAAATATGAACGCATTTCGTGGTCTACTGACAATCTATGGAAAGAGGAAAAGAAGCTACATTTGTTGAATGTATTGCTGACTGGTTGTTTTGTGGATTTCCCCACCTTGTCCCTCCCCTCTCTGTTCTAGTATTAAATGGTTGTATTAAATCTTCATGAGTTTCTAGCAATTGTGTTCTCAGTTTTTGCTCTTATGCAACATTTGCTTTTATCAGCAAGTTGCTAGTTTTCTCTTGTATAATACCTAAACTTTCTCAGTTTGAAGCACATATTATCTTGTCTTCATTGGAAAAATATTTTTGCAGAGATTATGAATGTTGGCAAAAGAAAAAAATTATAGGGAGGTCACACTACTGAATGACTTCAAATGCAAAACTATAAAGCTAGTAAAGTGGTACCTAGTACCTGTTGTAAAACAAGTAGAGTAATTAGAAGTGTCTAGAGCATCAAGATGAATGAGAAATAGATTGAGCAGACAGTTTTCTGTTGTTCTTTCTTTTTCTTTTTTTTTTCTCACTCTTTTTTTTTTCCCTTTCCCTTTAAGGAATATCTGGTATTTATTTCTCCTCTTTTGCATTGTACAGTTAGCTCTAATGTTAGACCTAGTAACATTGGAGGGAATAGTGGCAAACCATGACACCTTTGCAAGGAGCATTTCATATACAGATGCAGATATATGTGTGATCTGTATATATATACATCAATAGTACGTACATGAGTGAGGATTTATAAAGTTTCTCCTTTCTTTGTTGTCTTTATTCTCTTGGCAAAGATGACAGTGGCTACTTTTGACAATGGTCTACTGTATTTTATATAAGAAGCTTGATACCTTGGAAAAAGAGCTCCCTTATGCACCTTATGTGAGATATCAAGCAGTGTCTCTCTCTTATGTCTCTAGACTGTATCTGAAAAGCTGCTTGGCCAGATGGTACTGTAGATCTGTAACATTTAAACATATTTTTGGCAGCCCTGTGCATGGATAATATCCTGGGTGAAATAGTTTTGCTTGCCAGGCTAAAAAAGTGTGTAAACTTCAAAATTACATCCAATGACACCTGAATATCTCTCTATATTTTCTTGGCCAAGTACCTACAGAGCACTTGGCTTACCCAATAATAAGCAGATTAAACAAAAGTGTAATTCCTCACTACAGCTGTTATCTTACTCTTACCAGTGAATGTGACAAAAGTAATGACTTTTAAAAGTTTTCTAATATCCTGGCTTTTCCAATCTGGGACTGCTGATCAAAACTTACCTGTAATGTGTCATTAGCTATTTATAGTTATGTCAGTATTCTAGAGAATTTTTATGCTTTAAGTTATGAATGTAACTGTCTGTTACTCCTATATCTGTTTTCCCCATGGCTGTAGCACAGGCAGGCTCCTCTGTACTACATGTGATAAACAATTTAAGACTCATGTAAATAGTCTAACCTCTTTATTTAGCTGAGGCACAAAACATTATTTACCAAACACATGACATTTGGTGATATTTATCAAACAGATGACAGTCACCAAAAAAAATAACATGATTAACAGAATGGAAATTCACAAAATATTTGGAATGTAGGAAGCAGACATGGAAAGAAGTTGAAAATGCTGACCGAAATTTCAAATTCTAGCTGGTTCCAGAAAAGGCCATAACCTAGTATTCATCTGGCTAATCATTAATTAGGGATAACTGTAGGGGCAGCTTGCAGAGTGATGGTTGAATTTTGATGCCTGTTGTGCTTCAGTGATACTGAGGTCTGGAATCAGATGTTTAATTCTATTAATTGAAATTCAAATGATAATCTTATACAAGTATATTTGAAGTACCTGTAAGCTGTGCCACCATCTTTTATTTTACTTGTACATTTTACTTGTACATTTTACTTGTACAAGCTTCCTCATATTTAGAGTTATCCCTATTTAGACAATTAGTAATATTGTTCAATTTACATTGAGTGCTGAGGCATGCCCTCATTTACATTGAGTGGCAAGGCTCTCAGCATTAGTGCATGGGGGACTCAAAAACCTCAGGATGGGATTCAAAACTGCCATCATGGGTTGGCTTATAGGAAAGAAAAGACTGCTCAATCGGAGCCTCAGGGAGTCATTTTTTCCTCCTTGTGTAGGTGACTGTGCTATCACCCTTATCCCCTTACAAGTTTCAGGCATTGTTCTCTTTTAAAAGACATAAAAGAGGAAAAACTCTTCTCTACAACAGTCTAATACTTAGTATACAGACTTGTACTCGATTCTTAGTGTCTTCACAGGGTACTTCAATCCCTTTTTTTCTGGTGAAACAGATTTAAGTAGGTATTTCTACCTCTTGGGAATATGCCTACCAAACCAACTAGGCAAGTGGCATGCATTCCTTTCCTGGTGTAGCTATACCATTATGCAGTAAGCTGATGGGCAGAGAAATACAAATTTGTAGTTCAGTGATCAGGACCCTTGCCAGGAGGAGTGGAGTCTTGGGTTCTGGTCCCTCTCTACTTAGATTTCTGCTTCTGTGTTTGATATTAAGCAGCTTAGTTTCTGGATCAAGCTTGTCAAGCTGTTGAACCTTGTCTAGACTAAAATATTCTGTTGATTCTTGAGTTTTCAATTATAAATGTTTTGGGAAAATTGCAGTGAAGCCAATGAAGCTTAAGCATCTCCAGGATTAGACAGAAGCTGAATGGCCATAGTACATGTGTATGTCCACATCTGTGTGCTTAAAAAATCTTCTACCCAATGACCATTCCTTCTTTTCAGTGCTATTTTTAGCATTCCTCCCAAAGCTAATTAATCCTGATATTTTCTCTACAACTCTTCCATAAAATCTACTTCAAAAATTTATTTTAGGATTGAAATGAAGTGAAAAGGCATGATTAAGAAACATTTGGTAATCTTAAGCAAAAGCTGGGGAAAAAGAAGGGGGCGGGGGAAAGCATGAAAAGATACTAAAAATCCCAACCCAAACAGCAAAGTATAAAAGTGCAGGGAGGAGTGAAGAGAGAAAACCAACAACAGCAAAGACATGAAAGAATTCTCAGAGTATTGTTTGAAGTGCAGTTAATTCATAAGGAGAACAGAGCTTAAAGGAATTAATGGAAGTATTATTGATGAAAAGACTAGAGGAGGACCAGATGATCATACATATATATTTTTAAATTATTTTTTATCCTCTTTGAGTCTTGGTTGATTTGTTACTATAAATCCCTCAGCACCAGCTTGTATTCCTTGCCTCAGGAAGGAAAACTGTTGCCTGTCAGGTGGAGATGGAGAGATTAGAGCAGTGCTGATGAACCAGAGTCTTAGAGAATCTTTCTCCCTCACATGTCTCAGTCTGTGACCTCAGCAGCCTTTCTCTTCTTTTCAGAATTCTTAAAAATATGTCATATTGTATATATTTTATAGGTATATTATATAGCTATCATGGTTCCCTTAATATTATTGCAGATTTCTGATTGATCATGGCTTCAAAATCTCTATTGCTATTTGGGACATATTACTCCACAAATGTATAATTCGGTTTCCTGAGCACAGATGTTGCAAGGGTGGTTTCTGACCTCCAGACGTGTTTATTGTAATCCACTCTTTATAAAGCAACTGCAAATAATGATGGAAGTTCAAAGTGGCAGAAATTGCAAGCAACTGAAAACGTCATTTCTCTGTTCTGCATTCCACTCAGGCTCTCTAGTGAATATATCTTGTAGATTGTTTTATTCCCTG
Organism: Podargus strigoides; assembly: GCA_028020825.1. Lineage (NCBI taxonomy): Eukaryota > Metazoa > Chordata > Aves > Caprimulgiformes > Podargidae > Podargus > Podargus strigoides. The sequence goes on along the minus strand of CM051627.1, from coordinate 14,459,512 downwards.
ATATTCAGAGCCCTGTGTATTTTAAATATACTCCTTACTATAAGCTCTGACAGGTACATTCCACTGGAATCACAAAGCTGTGACCAGAAGAAGAGATCTCACTAGCACAGAGAGAACTAAGCTTATGAAACTTACCACAGGAATAAATAAAAATGACTCTCAACATCACAGCATTCAGCAAAACTCAGATCATTGAATTGCTTTCCCTCATTAAATTTCTCGTGCACAGACACTCTACACGGACACATGCTTTTCTGTCCATTTTTTTCTGATCTCTGGAGAAGAGAGAGACATTATTTGTTTTTAAATTCTTGGCAGAGTCTGGATATTGTGATGATAATCAATTTATATGAAAATAGAAATGTAACAGCTGAACAATACTATCTTACTGCTTAAATTAGAAAAAAAAAAAAATCTCTACCTGTTTTTTCAGCCTCCAGTGGAAGTAGAAGAGAATATGATATGAAATTCTTTGGTTTAGTGCTATATTCATAGGCGCTGAGAGGGGGTATAAAAGCTGGAGATGGTATGGAAAACAATATAGGACGTTGTTTTAATCCTGCTTGACTGAACTGGAACTGACATATTTGATATCTAGAAAGAGTCACATCCAGGTCTTTTAAAGGCCTTTGATCATAGTTGGGAAAAATCCTAGATATTTTTTCTCTTCTGTTTAGAAAATTATGCATGGCATGAATATTGATTCTCTGACATTGGTGAGCAAAATAACTTATCTCAATTTTCCAGTGAGATTTTGACTCAAAATCAGAAACTGTCATTGGAAACAAAGATTGATGTAGCCTGGGACTGTGGTATTGAGCTTCTAATTTTTTATTGCAATTCCTGATGTGTCACTCAACTAAGATTTCCTTTTTGAAGGGGGGCTATAGATCACTGTCAGAAGTTGTTTCTGTTTGTGTAGTTTTATTTTATACTTTTGTGTACTTAGTGGTTTTATTGATGATTGGCCACAACTGGATACCAGCTGCTACTTCACATGCATCACTTCTCTTCTTTTTCACAATGCATGAAAAGACATTATTTGTGGAAGATTGTAACAACAGAATACCCTAAATATTTACCTTCTAGTTGCTCCAATCCATGCTGCTGCAGTGACTTTACATCCGAAAATCATGTAAATAGAGCATGGTAGAATCCTAATCTTAATTATTTCATTTAGACTTAAAAAACATTTATAGAGATAGAGCATTTAACCTGTGTAGAATGTGCCTGGTTTAAAATTTATTGAACATGTTATAAAAGGTTATACATTCTTATTTGGCTGTAGCTCTAAAGTTTTTTTTGTGGTGTATCTGATTCCAGAGTAGAGGTAGTTTGGTCTTAATTCAGCCATGTATTTATTCCTAGTCTCTTTATTCTGTAATTGTGACTTAAATCCCACTTCGAAACAATTTCTTAGACTTGCACACCTTTAGAGATTTTTCTTGCTTTCCTGTCTGGTAGCATAAAAAAATACAAGAAACACTTCACTCGTCCTCTCAAAGGTCTAGGGAACAGGAATAGGAATTACATTAGGGATAAATTTCTCCAATTGAATGTGTTTGGCACCTCAGTATGTATCTGAATTCCAGAATGTATTCTGACCTTTATGGTTTCATCTCTATCTGACTAGATTATGTTTCAAAGAAAGGTCTTACTAGTTTTATATCTGAAATAGATTATCTAGAGATAAATCACTTAGAGTTGTGCATACAGCTCTGTCAAAAATGGATAGTGTTTCTCTTTTTTCTTTTCCCTGAGATGCTCATTTGAAGGATCCTCCAGTTGATCATGTTCATAAGTATCTGTCGTGTTTGTTTTTTTTCCTCTTCGTCATGCTGTTATTCCAGTGGAAAACATTGAGTATGACACTTGCCTCTGAAATAGCTCAGGATAAAGCCAAGGAAAAGATAACTTCTTGTTTCACAATGTTCATTCATACTGCTGCAAAGGGTTGTTCCATTTACGCTCATTCACAAACTTTCCCTATGACAAAGTGTTAGTTATCAAAGAAAGATTGGTGTTTGAATTATGTTACCCATTCCATTTTGCTTCTTTTTTAACAAACATGCCTATTTTTACTCCACATTCTATTTCATGCCAGTAACACAACTTTAGAAGGTTTGAAGACCTAGTCAGATCAGCATCCAAAAATTTGAAATTGTGGTCCATCTGTCAAGCTATTGTATTTCATTACATTAGCTACATTTCATTAGCTACAGTTAGTTCCTGTCCCAGCACAAGACTCTTGCTGATATAAAAATAGCCAATAAAATTATTACTTAGGGGAAATAGAAGAGATCCATACTTTTGGCATTTGAAAATCCACATTCAGGACTTGGTTGAATGGCCCTGTATATTTATCACCATAATATACCTCACTACCTGCTGTCATATATGAATATTTGTGAAGATGGAACAAAAACCTTAGAAATGTATTGGAAGTCTTTAGCAAAGTGTGGGCTGTGGAAGGAATGTCTCCTGTAACTATAGTTTAAATAAACACACAACCCAAGTTGCATACATCTCAACAAGACCAGAAGAACCCTGGTCACAATGATAAAAGATAATGCACTTCTGTAGATTTGTCAAAGACAAAAATTTGTAAGAAACAATCAAAATAGCAGAAAGGCATTTAAAAGTCTCTCTAGAATTCACACATCGGTTAAAAGACTTTGGATGTAAATCTGAATAATGCTGAATAAATCAAATCTGACAATTGTTTCCACTAAATACCTTCTGCTGTGTTCTGAGTACCAGCTGTCTGATACTTTAAAATATGAAGCAAGTTACAGTGTTAGATTGACTTCATCCCACCTAGAAAGGTGAAAATGCTGATCTCACTTCCAGTTGTGTTAAGATGATAATTAACTAGAAATGAAGTAGTAACAATGATGGAGCTATTACATGAAATTATGAACCTGCCATTGGTCTCCATGTTCTATTGAAATCAATGGTAGTTTAAAGTCAATAAGGTCTATGAGACCAAGAAAATCTGATTCTTATTAGACATTTCCTTATACTCATCCTTGAGAAATATCTCCAGAGTTTTACAAAAAAATATCTGGTAAATTAGATCCTAGGTTATCTACTGAAGAAAAATAGAGCAATCATAACCTCTGCAATAGCTCTTGAGCAAGAATATGGAAGCACTCCTTGTAGGGCTTAAAGAATATTCAGAAAGACATCTGGATTATCCACTCTGTACCGCAGATTGTCAAGGGAGGGTCTGTAAATTTCCAGGCTTCAGCTGCTTGGCTTCTAGCTTCTACAGCTGATTTGTAGTTGGGGAGTGTTGGTCTCCCTGATGTGTTGCTTTCCCTTCAAGAGATCTCTGAAGAAGTGCATTGATATCATGCAGGTTTTAAAACGTCTCATAATTTCTTCCTAGGCTACCTCTCCGTCTTCTATGAATCACTAATATAGAAGCCATTTTGAATAATATTTCACCCTAGTCAGTAAAGTAGGACTAATGCACAAAATTTTGGGAAAACCAAAAGTATTGTATTAGTATATTTATTGTGTACTTATTATTTATTGCTTGTTATTTATTTTATTATAGTATTGGTATATTTTTCTTCAAATAGCTGATTATGTTAATAAGTAAAGATGTCAGTTATGAAAGCTAGACTTCATTAAATATTGATTCATAACTCACAAAGCTTGTCCATACTTTATTGCACAAATAAACGAAAAATTCCAGAAGCTGTTAGTCTGTATGAACCATTCATGATTTTGGTAATAATTTTCAGGAACACTGCTGCTGACATGCCACCTTGGGGGCAACCTCAGTCATTTATTTACTTTTTGATGTGTTTGATATAACGTTGTCAGAACAGGAAAGATGCAAAACAATTAAAAATCCTCCCTTTGCCCAACTGGAGTAATTTAACAACACAGAGGCCCTTTGATGCATTCCATTTTATTGTGAAATAAAACATTGTGTATTTCTTACAGCTTTTGACAAGATTCATTTTGAATCTCTGTGTCAGGAGATGTACAAGTGTTATCTGTAAATGAGAAATGTATGCAAGGTACTCAACGGCTGCTGAATTTCAATGAACCCTGTGGTTCTAATGTCATGAAGCTCTGTCAAATGTTAACAGAAATTAAAGGTAAAATTCATATGAAGCTTTCACAAATCACAGCCTTATCTGTCAACATTTTATAATAACCTAACAGTTATGATCTATCAAGGTATTAAAGTGCAATTCTGAGCCCCACAGGAAAAATCATGACATTCTCAGACCAGTAAAATAACAATAAATATTTTTATTGAACAGAATTGTCAAGCTTTCCTTTCAAACTTCTCTCGCTAATTGCATTTCAAACAACTTCTGTTACAAATGCTGAGAATAGACAGGAAAAAAACACTGAGACTATTATAACTTTGAAATACTTCAGATACCACTGGTTTATGTTTATTTAACATTCCTTTCTTCCTGCATTTTTAAAAATAAAGCTGATTTTAAATTTTTGATAAGGTAGTTTTCTTTACAAACATGTTAAACTATGGCACTGCAATTCTCATTTAGCAGGGCAGGAGAGACATTAAATACATGAAAGCATTCCATCTTATCTGTCAACATTTAAATTTCTGTAAAGAAAGACCTCTGTTATATGAAACTAGACACTGTACAGAAATGCGTAGCTTTACATTCAACTACTTGGCCCTAACTTTGAAAATCTATCAGGCCTATGAAGTTCATTATGCTTATTCAAAACTGAATTAATCTTATTTTCTGCTGATGAAAACATAAAGGCTTAAAGCCAGATTCTGGTCTGCATTACAGTCTGGTTTTACTGCTCCAAGGTTCAAAGGGCTAGAAAGCCAATCATAACAGTCAGTGAAGGGTTAGATCAGCTTCATCTGACTCCTCCCTAGCTTTCCAATGGAAAAGTCATGGAGAATTTCAAGCATTCCCTGTTGTAACATCTGCTTGGAATTATCTGAATAAAAAATTATCTGTAAGGATTATATCTTAACTAGTTATCAGTTTGCTGTTGCCTTTTCACTGAATGGTTCAGAAGTACATGTTTGTTCAAGGTGTGGAAAATCAAAGGTCAGTTCTTACATATGTATGAATATGTACATATATATATATATGCATATATATTTTACACATATACAGATTTTACACACATATAGATTAGAGCTCACGTACCAGGATGGTTCTGTAATGTTTAAGATGTACACTACTCACCCTCTAATACTGAAAATATTTTTTTTTTTTACCTGAAATAGTTCAACATTCAAAAGGTTGGTGACAGGATGAAGTACCTTTGACAGCACAGCTGACTAAGATCATTATGGGATGGGGAGGGCACCATCAAATGTCTATTTTTTTCAGTTACAAAAGTAGAAGACTCAAGTTAAAACCTGAGCTTTTTCTGCTTTGTCCTAATGTGTGATTATAAAAGGAAGTGCACCTAACTCTTAAATGGGTGCTTGAGTTTTGGAAATAAAAGTGCATTTGGAAAACCATCGCTCTCTCACACTTAGAAGTGATATATAAAATTTCTAGTAGTTGTTTACACTGAGAATCTAAGGCCAAGGTTTACCCTCTAGCCTGGTGTGTAGGACTTGTGCTTTAGAAATATAGGCTCAGGTCTCTTTAGCTGGAGGTAGATGTTGAAATCATATTTCCCATGTTTCAGGTGGAAGTTGTTGCCAACTGGTTTACCTATTAAGAAGAGGTTGTCTTCTGTCATGGGAATCTGTCCTTTCATTTCCTTTGGAATTTTATAAAAGTAAGAGAGCTTTTTGAGTTTTTTTGTTTTAGCAATGAAGGTCCTAATCAATTTAAGTTTTGCTTGCTCTGAACTATTTTTTGAGAAACATTTTTCTCTTTCTGTTCAGCTGCCAAACCACAAATAATCTCTGATTTTCTTGTGTTATAAAAGCTTCGTCTTAGGTTGAGGACAAAATGTAATAGCTATAATAATATTGGAACCTTTGAAGAGCTTTTCCTCTGTAGAAATACCAAGTAAATTTTTCATACCATTGTCCATTTAGTGTAATTTTTGTTTATTTACAATTTCCACAAAGATACCCTCTGCACCCGTAAGTAAGTTTTTACACAATCTGAATCACTGTTTTGAGAGGTTTTATATTTAATCTACATAGTACCATCATCAATCCAATAGAATTAACTTTTGGTCAAACATGCTGTTTAGGAAGAAGGTACGAAGTGTTCTGCTTCTCTAGGAAAGAAAGTGCTCCAGGGTGAGCCTGGTGACTTGTACTTGGAAAGGAGGGTGGCTGGGACTTTCCTTCCATATGCAAGTAGGGACAAAGATCATTGCATAGGGATCTTCTTGCGTGGGACTGTCTGCGTGTTGTGGAAAGTGTTTTTCATGTGTTGGGATAATTCCACTAAAACCAAAGCTAAACTAAAGGAATGCTTTACCCACAGTGAAGTTTCCTGCCTTCAGTAGCTGTAATCAAATCTCTAGATGTTTGCTGCTGTTGCCAATAAATATCTCATTTCAGAACCTTACTAAGTCTGCATTATTGCATTCACCATTTTGTCAGAATATGCTTGATTTTTAGACCCTGGCACTTAATTTTTCTGACTGAACTTCAGCTTCCTTGTTTAGCTTTTTTTCCAGTATTCCCCAGATCTTCCATCCCTGATTAGATCCAGGAAGTGCAACAATACAAAAAATGATCAGTGGAAAATAGTAAGGAGATCAATTTTACTCTAATTTTAAGAATAGTTATGAATGTTTATTTGTAGTGTGTGCTTTTTATATTGTATGATCTTTAAAATGGCTTCATGCAAAGATTGTCTGTCCTGCAAAAGGAGCACTTGTATTCCATGCACTGACATACTTGACTTACATGCATGTATGAAATCAAAATTAGAATGCCTGAAGAAAACCACCAAAGTTTTAACTTAAAATAAAAAAGCTGGGTTTTCAGCATTTGCTCTGTGTTATGATTGTTACCGCATTCCAGTTTCTAGGCAGGATCACTGGGATAGATAGAGCTATAGTTAAATGCTTGGACTTTGTCTTTGCTAAAGAGCTTCTGGTGAAGGAGAGTTGGTAGAAGGAAGGAGATTGCTTTCATGCTGTGGTCTCTTTTTTTTTTTTCATTTGTTTAACAGCCTCAGTACTGCAGAAGTACTAAGAACTACAGAAATAAGACCATAAATATATTCCACAGACTCTTATTTCAGACGGAATTTCATACCATATCATATCTGATCTACAGTGACCTAAAGATATTGTAAAACTGGTGAGTTTTGGAGAAACCAGTGTCATGCACATTTTGAATCCATTTCCATTTGGAGAGTTTTCATCCTGAGATTACTCCCTTTGAATAAGAAAAAGATTCTGCTTGGAAAGATAAAAGTGGAGATTCAAGTTTAATAGGATCTAGAGTCCAGAAAAGACTACAAAGATATGTTTCTTTGCACATGTAAACAATCAGTAATTGAGAAAATGATATTTTAAAACATAAAGCTTAGCTCCAACTTTAAAACCCATCCCCTGCTTTTGTGGAATAAGTATTCTAAGTATGATTTTAGTCTTTGAAGTTACTTTTTTGTCATACTTAAAACACCATGTTAAGTTAGAGTTTTGGGGTAGCTTTCCAATTCTATACATTTTATATAATGCAGAGCATAATTTAAATACTTAATTTTGAAGTATCCCTTTTGTTTTGGTAGAGAATGGATGTTGTAAATTTTATGGTACCAGGAACCAGTATTTTGTGGTATAATTCCTCCACAGCTAACGCCTCTTTCTTTTATGATATTTTTGGAGATATAAGTGCCTACAAATACTTATGTTTGCACAATTGCATTGTTGGGCATTATCTTGTTTCTTGCTTGGGATTCCTATGTCTTCAGCTCTCACCCTTTGAAGTATTGGGTTTGAATAAGTCAACAAATCAAAATGCTATGTTCTGGAGTAAGAGTCTATAGTTTTGCTTTTGGTCACCAGAAATGTGATTGAACTGCAGTAAATTGGACAGAGCTTTGGGTCTGTAAATATAAAATCAGGTGAATTTCATATGTTCCAAAGATTTGGTTTTTGCATAGTTCTGTCTGTTCAGCAGTTTAAATTTAATTTCCTGATTCAAATCACTGCACTCTAATGAATAAGATTTCAATGAGCTTGAACACAGAATATAAACAATAAGCAGTTCTTCGTTTTCAGATAGCTTTCAAAGCTTGTTTGCAAGTACCAGACCTTGCTTTCAGTGAGATGGTCACTCTGTCTGCTAAAGCCTTAAGGGAAAATGAAAGCAAAAAACGGATAACATGAAGACTGCATTAAAAAGTGAGAAATATTTCAGTGTCCAAATTCAGCTAGTAGTGTCAAGGATACATAATGAGGAGACAATAAAGAATTTGAAGGAATAAAGGATCAGACAGTGTCTTTTGAACAGATGGGGACATAAATAGTCTAGCATATATCAAAAGTGCTAGTACATTGTGTTTAGGAATGTTACTTTACTGTGTTCATAAAAACTAAATTTAATACAAAACAACAAAAAAAACAACCCTTGCTTAACTAAATGTATATTTATATGTACCATCTTGATGAAAAACAGTAATTGGCATATTTTAATTTTCTGTTTAGATGAACTGAAAAATGAACCCTAATGATTCTGGTGTTAAAACGCCCACTAGGATTAGGTATTTTGGAATCTTGGTCTTATGTCAGGACAACATTAAAAGTAAAGCACTCACTCCTGGAGAAGTTCTAGTACCTGGTCATTCCCTGAAGGCCCTTCGCTGCCATTGTCTTAGGGCTTTCTTCATTGCAGCCCAGCTGTCTCCTTGAAGCAGGGAAACCTCCATCCTCTGTAACAACATCCTGTCACTATGGAAACAAATGCATTGATACATTTTCTGCACTGGGGGGAAACAGGTAAGCAACTAGCCTGGCAATGTGACTGGAATAATTCTGCTGATTCCAGGGCTAAACCTGAGATCCTTTATTTCACTGTTGGATGGAGAAAAAAATGGAATGTAAAACAGTAAGGCCTGTGTTTAAACATAAGTGTAACCAGTACTTAGTAAAAATCTTTTAGAAAGCCACACAGAGGAGAGAGATACTTGATTTGTCTTCCATGGCATGAGTCCTTTGTTAGTGTGGTTTTGAATGGAACTGTGGGTTTTGTACCTGCTGTGGTTTTGGGGTTGTTTGGGTTTTTTTTTTAGTCTTGAATCTCTAAGTCAAACTAAACCCATTTCTCAGTCCGTGGATAAACCGATCCACGTCACCTGTTTCACTTAAAAAAGAAGTGCAAGGTGAACATTTGGCATGAGTTGCTGAAAACATTTTTGGACAAATCTTGTCTGAGTTCCAGGTTTATGAAAAAAAGCTAGAATCACATGAAATCTCATCTGTTTCTGCTGAAATTTTTTTGTCAGTTTTCTCACAGTCTTCTTGCAAACCATTGGCAACAGTGTCAATTTTAGCACAGTCAGAAATCTGGACTGGCACAAAAGCACAATAAGGCATGGATCTTTCCACAATAAATGTGACACTGGACACTAAATCTGTTCACTGCTCTACAGCCTCGTTCTGCACCTTTTGAGGTTTTCCATGTGAGAAATGTGTTGTTTTCCTGGGTTAGCAGATAAAACTGCTCGATCTGAACTACAAACAGAGAAGAAGCAAACAGCAGCTTCTGTGCTCTCTTTTTGAAAACATGCCTGTTTTATTATCCTGTAGCCCCTGTATCACATTGACATCTTTAAGTAACTCTAAAAAGTAGTTTTTCCTGTGTTTTTCTTTCTACCACTCATATTTAATAATTTCATTTCTAATATATTTCTTTGCTTCCTTTTGAAGTCATCATCCTCTTTTGTTATTCCCCTTAGTTCTTTTCTGAAGGGAATATATAACATATAATTCCATTCTTTCTCAACAGCCTTTCATAGCAGAGAGAAAAAGGAACAACATGAGTTTATCCTGCATGGGAACTGTCTCCCCATTGCCTACCTACCTTCTGCCTGAGGGACACTAGCTGTTATGTAGCAATATGTATATCTCCAGAGATTCTCAAGTCTGAAGAGTTGCCCACAGGGCTTTGTCTGCAAGCAGAGAGTTTCGTTTAGGTGGAGTTTTTTGCTTCAAAGAAATAGTGTGTTTTGGACACATTCAACTATCATTCCTAATCTTAAAGATGAAAACAAACAACTTCTAGCAAAGCATTTAGTTCTTGTCAACAAATTTGGAAACAAAGTTTCAAAAGAGAAAATTATATTAAAATATATTTTAAAATATCTAGATTGTGTTTAAGAGAAATGTTGGTTTCTAGATGCTCCTTTGCCACTTACTGCTTGAGGGGCTGGTGGCTCAGCCACCAATACTCCAAAAGTCTGACTGTACACTTTTGACTACAATGAAATGTTTGGGTTTTTTTAAAGATAGCCTTTACATCCTGCTTACTTCCATCCTTTGGTAAACCAGTTTCTCTGTGGCTCTTCAGCTGCACTTTGTTTCTCAAGGTCTGCTCTCTAGGTTCTTTACCTTTTTTCCACTCAGTCAGTCCTCGTATAGGCTACTCTAAATGTTTGCATTGTGAATGCTATTAGGAAACTGCAATCCCCAGTTGTCCTGGATGAAATTCCTGGAGCAAACAATGTTTATAGTTTAACATATCTTTTTTTGTAGTCAGTGAGAAAAATAACCAATCCAAACCTCCTAACAGACTTGGCTAAATAATATGCTTCATGGTATCACTGGATGTTCTGGGGAAGCCAACATTGCTTGAATATTTCTCGTCTACTGCTATTGTTGCTTTGACAGCTTTGATTTTATAGCAACTTTAATCATGTGTATCCTATTCCTTCACCTCTGGCATTTTGCAAATATTCCATTTCTCAGTTCCTGCTACCATACCTTCATCAAATTATAATTCATCAATCTCTTTCTCCCACACCCACAGGGGAAACCCCAAAAGGAGACCATGTCAGCTAAACAAGAAAATGCTAAATTTATACATGTAAGAAAATCTATTAATTAAAAAAAATAAAATAAAAAAGAAGAAAAACTAGGTATATAAGTTAATGTGGCCCCAAGGCAACATTGGCAGTAACTTATGCGCTGACAGCTATAAGCCTGTTTATTCTATGCTCAACCATACATGGAAAAAAATGTGCCATCAAGTAGAACAAAAAAATGGACTTGTGTTATCCTAAAGATACAAAGTAGCAATAAATCATATGAGGAACGCTAATGCTATATTTACATTTTCCCCTTAAAAAAAAAAATAAATCATTTTTAGAGGCTTTTATTTTCCTTGTAACATTTGTTTAGCTCCCTATTCCAGGCAAAGCTGTAGGAGTTTCTGCCTGGATTACAAAATTTTGTAGACCTGTACATGCTATTAGGAGGTGTGGACAATTGAATCTACAGGGATCCTAGCAGTTCCAATTTCTTGACCAGTGTAAGATGTATTCTTCCTCATCACCTGTCAGCTTTTAAATGAGCTGGATAAGTATAGGGCCGCAAAAATACTCCTGGTTTCAGTTATTTTGTGACACACTAAGGTGTATTAGCTGCTGGCTGGCCTCTGAGCAAGAGAGGATGTGGAACAGGCAGGTTTCTTACAGTTTGTAATACTTTATTTTTTTTAATCTGTTTTTGTAAACGAGAAAGAAAAGAAACTGAGTGTGTTTCTGCAGTGCCTGTCTGTCGTCCCCCCCCAATTATTGTCTGACAAGATACCTGATAACAAATGTCATTAGGGAAGACAGTACTGCCAGTCAGTCCTGTGCAGGAGATAGTAGCTAAAGATGGACAGCAGTTGTACAGAATATGGTCCTGAGGCAAAAGGCAGTGAGCAGAGCCAGACTGACACTTTGCAGCACAAAAGGTGCAAGAAGAAAGTGAGGATGGTGAACACAGGAAGCTGCAGTTGTGACACCTGCAGCTATGTGTCATTACCTGCAAAACCAGATGATTTTCCAGGGGAAAAAAGATCCAAAGAAGAATCTTTGGTATATCGGATTCCGAGATGACTCCATAGCCACAGGTAATGTAAGCAGTCAAAACTCATGAGTTACGACCGAAAAAGATGAGGCTGACTTTTAAGTACAATAGCAGCTGGACTAATCTCATTCATCTTCTGCCTTCTGACCAAGGTTAGTACTACCAGTTCTCTTTTTGTATTCTTATTTGCAATTTGATTCTTGTTGAGTCAAAAGGGAGTCTGTTTTGGTCCAAGTTGGTTCTTTTCATGGTAGGCCTGACTGTATATTAATAAATCACACTGCAACCATGATAGCTGCATTCAAAATGCAGCAAAGCTGCCTTTTGACTCAAGGACCAGATGCAAAACTATCAAAACTCTGTAAAAGCTTCCTTTTAAGACTTGTCTTATATGATCAGAAAGGGGAGTATAAATTTCAATTCATGTAAAGGCAAAACATTTACTTGCTTAAATTCTATCTAAAGATGCAGATCAAGATGTTCTAAAAACTAATTTAAATACCTGAGTACTCTGGATCCTGACCCATCAGAAGGATAACCTATATAGATTACTGCCCACACAGTATTCTCAGCAGATGCAGAATTTCCAAAGAAAGGAGGAAAAACAATAATTACTGTTTGAAAAGAAAACTAAGATTTAAATGAACAAGTATTTTTTCTAAGCAACGTCTGAGTTTCAAACCTGAACAGAGAATTCTGAACTACACAAAAAAGAATGTGTCATTAAGGTTTTCACTAGCAAATCACTAGTGATGGAGAGCTGTTGAGTCGCACACCTTCTGCTGAAAATCTACTGCATCTTACCTCAAGTGTAATCATCAGAGAGAATAGGATCCATTAAATCCTTAATAATAGATGAAAGCATCAATTGATTTAAATAGTAATTTAAAATGCACAGAAATATTAGAAATGTAGAAAAAGAGCATGACTCCGTGTCTTTACCCCAGTCTTCTTCACTTGGAAGTGATCTCATCCCTATGTGAGATCCATGGAAGTGACTTGCAATTAGTAAGAGACCTTAACCAGCTCAACATACAATGATGACATTCAAGAGAGCTTATTATAATTTCATGGTATACTTAATTGAAAAAAGAGGTAGTGGGAGAATTTTGCTGTATAGCAGCTCAGCAGTACTACTGATGCTACTCCTTATGCTTGACCATTTGGTCTGTTATATTTTATGTAATTAATTTTTCTTAAGGTGTTGAAAGCTTGTATGTCATTTCCTTGCAGACTTAACTATGATGACACACAAAGCTTAGTGCTTTGTCTCAAGATTCATTTCATAAAATGAGGGGCTATTATGGTTAATTGTAATGTACTTTCGAAGTAAAGTAGATCTTTTGTTTATGATGTAACCTATTCTCCCTACTCAAATGCATAAATTACTAAACTGATTTAAATTGCCAATTTAATTTGCACTGAACTGACTATTATCATGTACCAAAACAAGAATTGACTGCTGAATTTTTGTTGGTATACTGTTGAACAAATGAAGAAAATTTTTTTAATAGATAGACTGTATATACTGTGCATCTTTCTTTCACCCCCTCTAAATTCTTCATCTTGGCTAAGGTCATTGGTGTCTATTGCTAGCTATATATCTCCATGCTACAGCACAGTGTTAAATAGCAGGACTCCAGCTGAACATGACAACATAGTATGCCCAATAAGCGGAGACACTGGGAATATTAACTCTGTTAGCTCAAAAAGAATGTTGTGCCATTGCAGGTATACAGTTTTAGTATTCACTAGCATGAATACTAGTGAAGAGATAAGTTACAGCATGAAGTTACAAAATTGAGCACTGCAGATGAGAAAATGTCTTCGGCCCTTTTCAGTGACAGTCTGTGCAGCAAATCCTTCCTGTTTTTTGCAGGTAGAAACCGAGAATGTAATCAGTGGGCTTGATGTAGCTGGGCAAGTGTTACTAGAAGTTTCAAAACAATCCTCCTCTTCCCAATGGCCCATGAAAGAAGGAGACAAATACAAAGAATAAATGCCATTCCAAATGCTATTCTCTGTGTTCTTCCTGTAGAAATAATAGGAATTTATAAAAAGCAGCAAAAACTTATTTTTCCACCTCCAAGTAAGTAAATACTGCTTTGAAATATGCAGGTGATTGATTTTCTGACCAAGAAAACTCCAATATGCACAGGGATTTTGTAATCATTAAAGTAGCAGTTTGGTCCTAAAGACTGTTATAATAATTACTTGGCTTCAGGTGACTCCTTACATTTAATTTTCTATGAATGCCCAAATCCAATGTTGAACAGGCTCCCTTTCAGAGATATTTCAGTCCTTTGCTTGTCAATTTTAATTTGTAATGTGTGTTGATTAACAGACTCTTGTTAACTGCTTTTGTGGGACAGCAGTCCAGACTCTAAAGAGCCAACTTTGCAGACTTTGTTGCTCTTTTTACTCTGTTTTAGTCTATATTAGAAAAAAATGTCTTTTATTTACCAGTGCAGTTGAGCACAGGCACAGGCAAATGTAATTTCCACTATGTGCAGTATAGCATATCCACTCACTGTCCTCTCTAAAACATCAGAATTCTCTGCAAATTTTACTTGCATTGCTAAACTGGGCAGGGGTCTTCTATTATATACAGCACTTTATTAGAAACTAAAATACTTAGGCAGCAAATACTTTTTAGTAACTTTTCTGGTTAGATCTCCAGGGCTATGGGTGCAGGTCCTGTTTTTTCTTAATCAACCTTCTCTCAACTTTGGTTGAAAAAAAGACAAGCAAAGAAATTCGTAGCTGTTTCATCTACTATAATCTGCTCCCACTCTCTGCCGCTTTTAGATACTGGCACATACAGTCTCCCCAATTTCTGAGCTGTGTATGGCCCAGGGTAAGGGACTGTATTTCTTTTTTCCTTCCACTTTCCAATACTGCCCTGCAGCTTTCTCTTCTTCCTCCCAGTGATCCAGCCAAATTAAATTCCTAATATCAGTGAACCCTCTTGAGCTGTGAAGAACTAGATTTCCCCCATTCTCTTAATTCATCTCTGAGATATTATGTACTAGGATACAATAAGTTCCAGTATGCAGCATATAGCAAGAGGATTCCACAATAAATCCTTGCTAAGTGAGACCTTTTATAAAATTCACTAATCTCATACATTCACCTGTGCTACATCTTGCATCTCATCTCAGATCTAGCAATAGAGAGAAGATCCATTTTTAATAATGTATTACAGAATTTACCTCTCCGTGTTGGTCCAAAAGGTGTACAGAATATAGACTGCTTATATATATTCTGCAATTCAAACTGTCATAGAAGTCTGTCCTGATTTCCCAGGAACAGACCCATGGGACAGCCCTGCAGACAGGCCATGAGTAACCCTGAGTCAGCTGAGAGATCCAACCAAGGCAGCTGACTCACAGGTGTATTCTGTACTACTTAATCATGGTCATTATAAAAGGAGGGAGATCACTAAGGGTGGAGTTCCTCTTTTTGGGGCTTCTCGTTCTTGGCCTTCTGCTCCTGCTGTTGATCTCAAGGACCAGGCTGAGTAGAACCTCGTGTACTTTATGTTGGTAATTGTATTAGCTTTGGTATTTGTTTGAATCTGTTTCTACTTTGATCCACTGGGCTTCTCCCTTTTTTCCCCGATTCCACTTCTCTGCTGGGGTCATCAGATGGTAGAAGAACTGCTACAGTTTAGCCCCAGGTACAAGCTAAACGTAGACAAAGTCCCAGGCAAAAGTTACAGAAATTCATGAAGACAGAGGAGGCAGTATTAATGAGTTTGCCGTCAGGTGTGTGAGTGCCACAAGAACATAGGGATGAGTCTATGAAGACCACTGAATTCTTTCCCTTGACTTTTGCACCACAGATTTAATTTAAAATACATAGTCAAAAGATTTACTCAGTTACTGTTAACTTCTGTTATGCTACTCTTCTATTTCTTTATACCATACTATATTAGACATTACAGTTTTCTCAATTACTTTCTTCCAAAACCAAAAGTATCACAATATCTGCACAAAGTATCTGCAGCCACTGATTTGACTGGTGGCATTTTGTGAAAGTTTTTGTCTGCAAAGAAGTGACAACCTAGATGATTCTGTGACAAGAAATGAAAGAAACTGGTGAAAAGACAGAGGAAAAGCAACAGATGCGTGTGCCCAAACCAAACACAAATTTCCCCACACACCTCTAACCCAGTGTGCTTTTAGTTTGGCCCTAAACAAATAAGTGTGTTTGTTCATTTGTTTGAGAGGATTGCTGCTCTAAAAACTGAGGGGGAAGTGGTTTAAGAAACCTAACTCCTGTGCTGAGAGGGGCAGGATCTTGCACGTGCTTTTGAAGAAAGCAGCATTGCATCAATTACTTCAGAGAAGAGGAACAAAGAAATTTCTTCTCCTGACAGAGTCCTGAACTTGAACTGAATGCTTAGGTCAAGAAGGGGCAGCAATTTGAAGAGCTTGTCTTTAGTCAATATCATCTTGAATGACTAAAGCAATTTACCTCATATGTTCAAATAAAATCAGCCACTACTGAAATACAGACTTAGGGTAGTATGTTCTATGAAATATTGCATTTTCTGGACCAGGTGCATTAAGTTTCTATGTTTCTGTGATGTTCCTCCCAATTCTTCTGACCACTTTGTTGAAAGGAGTCTGAGCTACAAGTTTTGAGTGCCAGATCCTGATTTCAAACCTTCCTGCATTCAAAAATATTCAGAACTGTGGATTTTATTCTGGCCCATTTCTCATTGTAATTAATAAACAATATTGGCCTTGCTCTTGGTCCCTTGGGTATCCCACTATTAATTTCTCCTATACTGAGAATGGGCTATTTATTCCTACTCCTTGCTTCCTGCCTATTAACCAGCTTTTAATCAGTGACAAGAATTTACCTCTTACCCTGTGGTTACTAAATTTCCTTAATAGTCTCTTGTGAGGAACTTTATCAAAAGCCTTTCAAAAGTCATAGGTATATTATATTCATTGCTTCTTCTTTATCCGCTTTGTTTACCATTTCAAATAGTCATAGTGGGTTTGGGAAGCATAATTCATCGTAGTCAAGCCAGGTTTTCTTTCCTCATCATATTGTTCTGTATAATAGTCATCTTTCTTTTAAATTACTGCTTTAATTTTTGTATGGTTCTGCAGTGTGTTGGTGAGGTAATAGGAAATGTGCTGTACCATCTTCAGTGATATGACTTTATTTTTCTAGTACTCAATAAAGCTTTTCTGCCCATATTTCTTTTAAAATGCCCACTCTCCCATAATTCATCCTAAAACAAGTCATATATGATTCAGTATAGTATCAGCTTAGCTTGAAGCAGAAGCTCTGTAAAATAGAAATTACTCTTCATCTCAACATTAATTCTCAAAATTATTTAAGATCAGGATTTCAAGTAAGTTAGGCAGATAGTTGTGTTTCCCAATTTTACGTGTGTGAAATCAGGTATCTGTCCATGCCAATGGGCAAATAACCAAAGGGGAGGAAGATGGATGCAGCTTAAAAAGCAGCATATGAATTATCTTTTCAGTCCTGAAAGGTCCAGTGTAACATAGGCAATTTAGCAATCAGTCTTAGAAATCTTCATTCTCCTCATTGAGTAAAGCTCAACTCCTGTTAGTCTCATGCTGAGCATGTGAAAGGATATCCAAGTCTGGCATGGGCACCAGAGTCCTTGAGTAAACTGGTCTTTATCTGCAGAAAACAGTACTCTGTGTATTTGAGATACAGTGTGGCCCTGATTCTGAACAGTGGCTGTAATTAAAAATATAGTTTGTACCTCTTCACATGATGTTTTTATGGGTTTGGGCAATAATTAAAAAAATAATTAATTAAAGAACCCCCTAACTACTACTATATATTATCCTAAAATTCTGAAGAGCAGAAAATACCACGTAACACTTCTATTTTCTGGTAGATGATTTGTACTCTGAAGATTAATTAGCATGGCATTGAAAATACACTAAATAAAATTAGATGGTGGTACCGCCTTTAACAAAATTATTTCCAGAGAGCCTGTCACAACAGGCATTGATCCTTTATTATGGTACTTAGGTACTACCATGGTATAAATAAATGATGATAGAATAAAACTTTCCACTGCTGACTGCAGTATTTCATACGCTTTTTCAGCTTTCTTGGCAGGCCCTCTACCCCCACCCTCCCCTTACCACTTCCCTGGTGCTTTTCTCTTCCTTTAGTCAATACCAATGGTTCAAGTGACAAATAAAATTTCTGTCTCTTGGTGCTTTTCTAGGCTACAGGTTGGAACAAGTGAGCCATTAGTCACTTCATGAAATCTTCCTTTGTGCAACCAGGCTGAGAGCAGTTGCACCTTTATGCATATTTTATGCACGTTTATGGGCTGCATTTCACAGTGCTGTGTTTAGTTCCATTATAGTTTTCCATCGTATTGTTCTTTTATTATGGTGTTAATTATGTATTCTTTTTACTTTATCTTACAGTAATTTTTAACATTATTTTCTTAGTTACGTTTTATAATGTGTATAAAGCTAATTTGTAACAGTAAGGCTAATGTTATTCTGGCACTTTACATTAGCCAAGTTGTTATATTCTGAATGCTTTTGTTTGGGTACCTCTTGAATTCCCTTTTAAAATAAATCAACGTTAAAAAGTCTGAGACACTAAATAATTCATAAGCAAAGGGAATTTTTATAAAAATGCAAGAGCTTTTTTAGGAGGATGAGCTTCCACTGTCACCGTTCCAGGTCATATGAGGCAGCCATGTTGAAAGTAGGCCACAGTTAATCTGAGCGATGTGGTGAAACAGTGGCTAATGAAGGTGACTTAATGAAAATAGCATATAGATTTAGACTTATAATGATATAAAGGCTTCTCTCACTCCAGGTGGTTCTGATTCCTGAAACGTGATGATGTGCAGTGAGCCTCTGAGTTAGCACAACTTGATGAATGAGTCAGTTATTACTTGTGGGTTTTTCCAGAGATCATTCAGGGCACTGAGAGGAGACTCCTATTGCCTTTGAACATACACCTATAACAGAGAACACTTTTTTTTTCCCCAAAAAAGTGCTAATAGAAGTGTTACATATGCCAAATAATAGTAATGCAGGTAAAAGTGAAACATTATCATCATGGTTTGTTGTGATACATTGTGATTTCTTGTGAAAATAATAAATTTGTTGAGTTTACATAGGAGATGAACTTACTCAATATTTTAATTACACCACCCTAAGATAAAAAGAAAAAGTTATTGTTGCGTGATGTTCAGAGGCTCTGATGAGGCTTATTTGAGTAACATCACTCCCAACTTTGTAATTCAAATTGTGGATATCAGTCTGCAGGTATCACCAGACGATGACTGTATTGTCATGGAGGTACTTTCAGTGATGCTGTCTGTGTTCTACCTAAGATAGCCAGTCCTGGCAGAAGCCAGAAGGCAGCTGGAAGTGTAGCACTCTTTGCAGTCAGAATTATTCATACCAGGAGATTCTCACAGTGAACAATTTCTAGGCCATTTTAGAAACATGGGCTACAAAGTGTACTGGTGAGAGTACTGCAGCAGCCTGGGTGATTTTACCCAGAAGTGCTTTGACCACAAGACCAGTGATGTTTCTGAAGGACAGCATACATATGGGTGGCAAATCTGGTCTTGAGACCTGAGCTAAGATCTGTCATGCTCAGTAGTGCAGATGCAGCTGGTGGAGATGAAGACTAACCCTGCAACAGAATTAATCTGCAACTGTAAGGTTACCTCTGTTCAAGGGTAAGCTCAGCCCTGACAGTGGGAAGTTACTGCAGCAGTGGTACCTAGTTTGGTGTCACATAGTTTGAAAAATAGTGAGGACAGCCAAATTTTTATAAACCTGGAGTATATCTGCCTGTAATTGAGGTTCAATGGAATAACATTATGAAGTCCTACCTTCTATTTACATGGAGACGTGACTCATTGTTTTTTTAATTTCCTGTCTGGTGACATACCATTTGTTCTTAATTTTTAGTGGGAAGATTTACTTAAATCAGTCTTAATCTAGAAGATTCTAAAATTTGGCTAAGTCTTTATTAAGGATGGGGAGGAAATTCTGCAATATTGATAGAACCAGAAGAAAAAAAAAATGTTAATTAATGAAAGTTTTGATTATGTCTTCCTGCTTTATTTCTAGAACTTCCAGGTCTTTGAATTTATTACTTTAGAAGTTCTTCTAAAAAATGTAACAACTAGGTTAACAAAATAGAGTGAGAATTATTACTTAATTGCTACAAACCTGCAGATCTCAAACTGCGGCTCCTGACAGCTCTTGAAAATCAGACTGTGTTACTTTTCACATTGAGCTTTTTCATATATTTTCTTCTGTTTTCAGAGGACAGAATAAATCTTGTGAGTCTGGTGATTGTTTGAGAACAGTCATTTTGAAGTGATATGCCCATTTGAAACAAAGATTGAAAAAGGGAGGCATAGGGAAAAGGTTGTTTTGTCTTTGTTGCTCTTGTGCTGTTTTTAAGAGCACAAATACTCTCTTAACTCTCTCATACTGCTTTTCTAGCTGCAGGCACAGCTGGAGTTCCAGCTTCCTTTCCTACCTGAACATCGGCTCCTCTCTCCTATCTAATTTGAGGTGGCAGGAAAGGAAAAATATCTAAATATAAACAGAGAAAACAAATATTTAAAGATAACAGATAAAGTGATCACAAATGTACTTTCTCCCTCATTAGATTTGCCATTTGCATCCTTTACTTAATTATAAGGGTCATGTTGCACATCTATTCTGTTGTTTCTGCTTCAGTGATATTATTCATTGCTGGCAGTTCTACGGCCAAAAAAAAAGTCATAAATCTTCCTGAAAGAAAAATTCTGGCAATTTGTTCTCGGTTACACTTTCTTCTTTTATACATAGGTGCTGAGCTACTTGAACCTAAATTATGGCCCATGCAGAGACTTATGAGTTCTTTCTCCTCTCATACTCTCTTGTCCCCTTTCCTTGTTTGTGTTTTGCCATTCAGGGTCACAATGCAGGTTCAGGAGTGATGAAGGCAAAAGGAGGGATGTGTGGTCGTGGCTGGGAGCCCAGCTGTGCTTGGTACAGCATCAGCACGTGGAGTGCTGGGATCAGCTCATTGCTGACTCACTTCACTCACTGTTCCTGTGTGTTGGTGTGAGGTTGTGACTCTTCTGGGGAGAAGGTGGCTGAAAGGAGGCAGGAGCAAAGCCCAGTTAGTGCCCTGGTGGAAGTGGGACTTGGCTTGGAGGAAGCCTATGCAGAAGCCTAGGGGCAGTCAGGATCTGGAGTGTGCAAGTGCAGCAGTGAAGTGCAAGCACCTTTCTGCAGCTGCCTCACCAGGGTGACCTGGTGGTGCTGCTGGTGGTGAAAGACTGAGGCTTCTTCCTCTCCATGTCCTGCTCTGTCCCTTGGTTTTGTACTGATGTGTGCAGTGTTTAACAGCTCTGGCGTACAAATCAGACACATTAGCCGCTTTCAATGAACAGCTCAACAGGTATGTTTTGAGTACAAGAAACACCCCGTGTGCCATTACAGAGCCTCCAGCTCGGTGGAGTGACAACAGCTCCTATCAGTGCTCATATCCTCACTGGAGGTAGAGCAGAAATTATGAGTTGCTCCATGAATTTACTAAAAGTAATGGATGTAGGTACTGCAACAATAACATATGAAGCTGAAAGCAGTAAATTAAGCAGAAATCACTTTTTAAAGAAGGATCATATAAAACAGCATTAAGTTCATTTATAATTAGGCAATTATTTAGAATTCATATACCTTTTAAAATAATTCATTACATTCAAAATAGTAGTTTATAATGCATCATTTTAAATTACACTTATGAATTAAGATATATCATTAGAATGAAAATATAGAACTTAATAGTTGTGAAATAAAACTAGGTTATATATTTGTGCCTTGTGAATATAATAGAAAAAAAGGAAAAATAATTTCGTATTAAAAACCTAAGTAACTATGGGGCATTTACTAAAACTAATATTATCTTAGTTAACTGTCAAATATAAAAAAAGGGCTGGGTAAATAACCCTGTATGAAATCTGAAGTATAATTTATAATGAATTTGTACTAATGATATCTAATGTGCCTAGTAAAAATGGAAGCTTTATTGAGAATAAATGTTACTCATTTACTTCAAAGGGAGTTACAAAACATATGTAATTTGATGGTAATTTAAAAAATAGAACAATATTGGCTAATAAATGCATGATTTACAAATTTCCCTTATGAAAATGAGATGCGTAGAGTATAAAATTTCATTTAACTGTGTAGTATTAAAAAGAATTCTCCACTTGAGAATATTTTAGTTGCAAAACAACTAAAAAAGGAATTCCTGAAAAGCTCTCTCTATGATTAATTCTTAAATAATAAGAACTGCTACTTAAATCAACAGATGAATAATTTCAGTAAAATGTTGAGTTAGCTATTACACTGGTACTACAAGGTACAGCTTTCTGGACATGCTCAAGAATTAGGATTTTAAATTCAGTTAATTTGTATGGCCAAAACATACATGGGTCTTGAGTCTGTAGAGTGCTGACAAATAATTTAAGCAAAAGCAGACTTGTGCCCTGTATATATTTTATTCTTAATTTTTCCATGTAAACATTGATATTAACATTAGATCTGTTTGGGTTCATTAAGAGAAAAATGCAGCAGAAAGAACAACAATTTATAAAACAGTCATTGTTTTAAATGAATGTATAATTAGTTCTACTGTAATAAAGTGAAAATCTATCCTGTAGATAGATTTTGCTCAGATTTTCTTCACAGGCGTGAAACTCCTAATTTAGTATGGCACCTTCTAAAATATTTTCCCCGGTATATCTTTTCACATTTTACAGAGGAGCCATTCAATCATCCTTATGGCTTGCAATATAAAGATTTGTTCCATCATTAAGGGACTTGTAGAGAACTTTGCTCATATTACTTGTTCCATGGGGAATGTTGGCTTTTGTTTTTTTTTCATTTAAAGTGAAGCAATGCTTAGTGCATCATTCCTGTTTAGAATTCACAAAATGGGAAGTCTTGCAGTCTCACACAGCATACATTGTCATGTCCTGCTTAATATACACTGAAGAATCTTTAGCCAAACAAAAAGAAAATTCTTATCTCATGCTTACTTAAATATTTTATATGTTTAATACCAAATCCTCCAGTACATTTATTTTTAAAGATATGAGTGTTATAACCTGACTTCCTGGGATATTCAAAGAATTGCAGAGTCACATCTGTAAAGTGTGCTGATGCTTTCAGCTTTTGCAGATCGTGAAAGGGCATCATGGAGTTTGTCTCTCAGTGGGACAAGGGTTCACAAAAATCTCAGGATTTGCCAATATCTTCTAACCATGCCTAGAAGGCAGACTTTGGGATCCTGTATGGAAGTTTCACTAGGAAGCCCAGAATACTGGCACACAGTATTTTGTTTTCATTCTGGTTGCCTCCAAAAAATAAAAATCCAAAATGTCAGCAGAGTACTGAGAATACGAAAGCTGATTTTGTGGGCTATGAGGCTGTTGGAGATATTCCTATTTTTATTTCTCCTTCAGATTTTCTATGGTTTATTCCTCATTTTTTCTTCTTCACTTATTTCTATGCTCTGAGATAAAGAGGAGGAGTGATTAGTACCTGTGCTGTGTTGTACACTGTCAGTTTAGGATGGCTGCAGACCTTTTCATCTAATCAGCACTTGCGTCAGCTAATGCAAGCGTAACACTAAACATGTTCTGATCATCCCCCAGAGAAATGACATTTCATCTCTAGATGTACATTGTGATAAATCCAAACTGGTTTTCTCATTGGACTGAACACTGGGTGAATATCAAGAAAACCAGCTAAATTCAAAAGGTCAAATTAGACAATTCTGAGGTGAACATATGTGACTGTATAAGGTTACAGCTAGGCTCTTCATGTGCACTTTTTAGACTTCTGTTGGGAATTGCATTTCTGAAACAGTCTCATAGGAGGTGTTATGCAAATTCAAGTGTAAATCACCAGGAGATCAAAAACCAAGCAAGTCTAAACTCTCAGTAATACATTTATTGCACATTACATGAGTCAAAGCAAAGCCCAAAGACGTACCCTTTGTGGAGTAAAACCTTAATTAGATGATAAATCTAGAGTGCTATGACCTGATAAGTAATCTTGAGGTTTTTTTGAATGACTTTTTTTTTTTTTTCAGTTAATAGCAAATTACCTGAGGAAAAACACTCTTAGATGTCATGTTCTACAGAGTGAAATGTAAGACTGTTTCTCTTATGAATACAGAGTTCTCATAGCCATTGACCACAGGTGTCGGTATACTGTCAAGTCAGATGCAGTCCTCTATATATCTTGAGATAAACAGGACTGTATTGCAGGAAACAAAGTGCAAGGCAAAGTAATGTATTTTTATTGTGGGATTAAAAAAGGATTAGTGTAATTTGATACAGATATTATACAATGGGGTGAGACCACTGTCTAAGTGAAAAATCCTGAAAGAAGGTTTCCATTCTCATCTCAACAGTTTAGACCATCTCAGATACGCTATATTTTCATGAATACTACAACTATAAAAAGTTCTGGATATCCATGTTGACTGTGCTGATAACAAATCACACATAAATTTTGCAAGTGTCCTTTGGATTAATGGATGCCAATGCTTCAGCATATGAACTCCTAACCTGTCTGATTCTGCTGCTACTCACAAGTCAAAAAGTTGTGGCATGTCTCACTGCTGTGCTCTGCAGTTAACACGTTCCTTGACTACACAGAATCAATCAGAGATTCCAACAAGAAAAAAAAAAATAGGTTATATTAGTTTAATTTCATAGTTCCTGCATTGGAAATAAACTCAATATGATAGTTTGTAAAGATAAAATGCAGAGGACAAAAATTCATGTAAGTAAAAAACGAAATATTGCAAATGGTCTCATATTTATATCTGAGTAGTCAGAATACAAATAAACATCCGTGGTGAAAACACATCAGTGCTTCCAATTAAGGTAATATAATTGCATGCTTTGAAGTGGAACAATGGAATATTCTGACAATCCATTGTATTAATATGAGGCACAGACTCCAGAGACATATAAAAATAACATTTAACCTGTATAAAGCATCTGCTACTATATATTTTTTGTATAACATTTGTGTATTTTGTGTAAACACACACATTAGATCGATAAATAGATACTTAACCAGATAAATATATATTATATGAAATCAGGTCCAATCTTTCAATGATTTCCACAACTCATAGCTTTAAAAATAGTCTAAAGCTTTTACACATTGAATTTAAGTGCATTTTTAGTAGGCACAGGTATGATAATGAAAACATGCAAGGCTCAGGCTCTTTATGAAAGAAGTAGTCATCACCTTCGTGGGCATAACTGGTCAAACTTTTACAAACTGAAAAGTCAGTCTTTATGTATATTTAGTCTTTGTAAATTTTTCCTGGAGTACCAGCAAGGGAGAAAATTGTTCTAGTGGGTCTTCTAACATTGGCATTTTTTAATTAGGAGTATAATGTGACCAGCAGCTTGTTGTAGATATGTACATATATATGGCCTGTTTATTTACGTATAGGCTTTTGTGCTTGATATACACTGAAAAAGTCTTTTAAGATACCAGTGCAATATTGCAACTTTTTTTGAGGTCACAAATTGTTGCTATCCCTAGTTTAGAAATAGTTTCTCAAAAAGAGATGCAGAAAGCACATTATATTTATATATTACCAAAGTGCTTGGGGTTTAGCCATGGACCAGGACTTTGCCTGTACTAGATTTTATAAATCTATATATTGTGGGAACACCCTAAAGTCATCCAGGGATCTTGTGGTGGAGAAGGAAAAAGAAAAATATATTTTTTCAGTGTTAACTTTTTGCTAAGATCCCTCTTAGCAACACCAGCTGGGTGCTCCTTGATAGCAAATGCTACAGTGACCAGCTTGAGTCACATTTGAGCAGGGGGCTTACTTATGAAAGTATCTGCACAGGCTGATTCCATATGTAGGCAGAGGTGGGAAATCTCACATTCTCAGCTTGATCAATCTGACCATACCCCAGAATGGCAGTGAGGGAACACAGTGGCTCTGTGATACGGCACAGCCTAGGAAGCCTGGGATAAGTTACTGATGGAAGTATTCGGTCATGCATAAAGTGAATAAGTAAGATACCTGCATCTTTGTTCAACTGACATTTCTCATTAGCAGCTGTAGTTATCGGTAAACAAAGATTATCGATATCTCATCAGTTATACCAATGGTTGAACAACATAAATTACTGGTGTTTTCTCTCATTGTGTCCTATACTCTTCCCACCCCCCTATTTGGAAACTTGTGATAGAGCTTCCTTCAGTCAGAATCACCAAAATGGATGTTTGTATTTCAGTCTTGTGGGACTTGTTTGCCTTGAGATCTTTTAAGTTAAACATCTCCAACTAAAAACAGCTGTTTAGTCATAAATATTTATTTATGGACAGAGGTTTACATTAGTAGTTTTTAAAAGATGCGAGCTACAGTTATCTTCTTTGGGTTCACTCCCACAGTCAAGTGTTCTGTACAGCTAGTATTGATTTTCTCACAGTGTCTTTCCATGAGAAGGAAAGGCAACTTCCTAACAAAAATGAGTAATTGTTGTTTACTCTGCCTCTTTGACAGTCTGACCATTGAAGCAGTTTGTGTAAAACACTACTTGGTCACCAGTGGGGAAACTGGGCCAGGATGCAACTCCAGACATGCGGATTCACATCAGGAAGGCAGAGGGAGATAAAGTGGGTTCATCCCCAAAAGGGGTCGTTTAAATCATTGATACTGCTTCTAAAGGGCTTAACACAGGTTCTTTATGCCAGTGCAGAGCAAAAGGGGAAGGGCATGTAAAATACTGCCTCTCTGATTTGGAAATATTTTAGACCCTCTTAGCACTGTATGGCAGGTTAGAAAAAGGGCAGGGCAGAGAGTCGGAGCAGTGGGTTGACACTGACACCAGGTGCCTGCGATTGCATCTGTCTGCTGCTCCCTGTACCTGGGATTTGAGATCGTGGCCATCCACCAAAGCTCACTGCATAGCTAGCCTTCTCGCGAGGGTGCAGGGAAAAGGGACACAGTGTGCTGGTCTGGCTGTGCCAGCCCCACACATTTCCTGTATTTGTGGTTTGGTTTTTTTTCTACAGAGATCATTGGCACTGTCAGCTTCCTGGCTAAGAGCCTGCAGCAAGTTTCAAAGCTGAGTCTTAGAAAGTGTTCGGGTGGTTTCCATGCTCCTTCTTTGAAAGGCTGCTCAGAGGCAAAGTATTTGAGTAAATGAAGGGGTTTGTGAATGAGGATAAATAAAATGAGAATATGTTAAGTTAGGATGTAAAGAGTAAGGGTTAACAACACTGACTGCTGTTGCTGGCTGGAGGACTACAGAACCTGCTATTGCACTTGCTGCTATCTCTGCCTCCATTTTTTGTATCACGGTGGCAGTGTACTGCCACAATTATAAGAGCTGCCTTTGCTTTTCATTCTGGCTTTAATAATGTAAGGGAGTTTTTACTGAAGCTAGGGTGATTTTTGTTGCCGATGTAAATTTTGTTGCTGATGTATATGCCAGCTTTATTTTAAAGAATAAAATCTCTTGCAGCACCTGAACTGTCCTGACCTGAAGCTACAAAGCAAAGACATAGTTATGAAATACTTTTAGGAGGAACTGCTCTACAGCTCCCTCTCTTTTATATAAATTTTTGTTGCCAGCTAGTTGCCCTTGATGGCTGGCATAAATTTACTCCATTTTTTTTCACATGATCTAACGCCACTGTTGCTGAGGGAAGATGCAGTCTCACAGTTTGCCTGTAATTTGAGCAATATGTTCTCCTGGCCTGGTGCAATCACAGAATAATTCAGGTTGGAAGGGACTGCATGAGGTCTCTAGTCCATCTGCCAGCTCAAAAACAGGGCTAGCTGGAGGTCAGACAAGACTGCTGAGGGCTTTTTTCAGCTGGTCCTTTGAAACTTCCAAGGAAGGAGGCTGCATAACCCCTCTGGTCCCTGCTCCACTGCTGCGATGGCATCGTGGTGCCCCCAGCAGGCAGCAGACCGACCTGCACAGCGAGGCTGGTGGCAGATAGGTGCCACTTTCCCTGCAGGAGGTCTTCCACTACTGTCACCTGCTGCATCCCATTGGTGATGTTGCTCCAAACAGAGGTTTTTTCCACTAGTCTGCTACCAGGGGAACAAACCTATTGTGCAATTGCAGATCTGCAGGTGGAGAAGGAGCCTTCTGCCCGTTGCCAGAATTTGCAAGTCTTCAACCTTCCCTATCTTGGGAGTGAAAACTATTGGTCTTTTGTTCTTGTGGCTTCTGTGTATTTTCAAGGAATTTTTAGTGTTTGTGAAAAAGACAAAACTGCATAACCCAGTAATTAATTCCTAGGGTAGTATTATCTTTACTTTTCTCCACTGGTACTATATTTCAATCCTGATCTTCAAAAATCTTACCTTGCAGTTTAAGGTAGTAGTTCAGAGTCTTTGGCCCTAGGATAGCACCTTCATGACAGACGCATCGCATACTGTGTGTGTGTGTTGGACGTTTGGAACATGTTTAAACAGAGGATCCTGCTACATTACATAGAGAATGCCTGGGGGTGATCGTGATTATTCACTGCTCAGTATTACAATACGGGGTTGTGTTTTTCAGTAGCTGCTGTCTGAAGAAAAAGAGAATACAGAATTTTAAATAGAAAGTGCTTATAAAGAATTTATTCCTTACAATATTTTGTCAGTGCAACACTGCCATACCAAAAATGCTCTGAATTTAAGAAAATGAGAAACAGAGATTTTATTTAATTTAATTCTTTCCATCTCTGTGAACTTTACAGAGTCTTAGTAGCAACCTTGAGAGTTAAAACCTAAGTACTGGAGCCTGTGTGTAATTATGCTTTAAGTTTGAAGTGTCACACCTTAAAGTTGATAGAATTACTTCACATATATTTCATTTTAAGTTAAATGATAATCTTATTTTTATCAGAAGTAACTATACGGTACTAAGCCTGTAGTTCATAAATGAATATGTAGCAAAATATTGGAAATATGGTAAAGTTGATCATTAGTGACAAAGTAACAATTTTCAGTGCAAAAAGTCTACTAAGAACCTTTTTTACAATCAAGCAAAAGAAATAAATGTGAGCATGAAAGTGCCTTCTTTAGCAGTTATTTCTTATGAACACAAGACAATGATGTGAACACAGGAAAGAAATTATTTTCAAGTACCTTTGCTATACCAGTTGACAAAAGGTTGCAACTACCAGTATTACTTTGCAGTTTATGGAGACCATTTAAATGGTACATTAAAAAAAAAAAAAAAGAATCTTAGAAATAATAGCCAGAGCTGGCCATGTTGCTGTGCAAAAGACTATATGCTGAATTGCTGTTAAATTTGAGTCATCAGGCATCTTAATGTTGTTACAGAAACAGAAATATTCTGTGTTCAAAGGTCTATATTTACACATTTCTCTTTGCTTTTGAACCATGTTTCTATTTATAAATTTCTCACAGCTTTTGAGTCAATAAACTTAATAGATTTTTATATTCTTTGTTAAATAGTAAACTTCAATTAACTTTACTTGAATTCACCTGAAAACTTCATTGAATTCTGCTAAGTTGCTGTCCTTCAGACGAAAAGACATCTATTTTTGTCTGTCAGTTGATCCATTAGTGAGAGTGAACTAAGTCCCGTTTCTCAGTTCAGCTGCACAGCAAACTCTTTTTTTTTTTTTCCCCCACAAATCAGTCATCTTACTAGGAAAACTATCTGTTAAAAATACTTAGGGAAATAAATGCCTAATGGAAATGGCCTGTATTTGAAGGGAAGTATGGAAGAAAGCGTTGTTTGTTAGAGAGGAGTTACTAGATGTTAATTAAAAAAAAAAAAAAAAAGATGGAGCTTCCAAAAATAAATATTGAAGTACTTGACATTGTGTTTCTTGTCTCCTCCTGAGGTATTTCTGTACCACTTCCTTTCCTCCTTGAATAATACAATCTTTGTTTCCTTTACAAAATTCTTTCATTGTTTTCCACTGTACTTGATTTTTAGAATGGAAACATGACCTAAGAAGAGTATTGTTGTCTGTCAAGATAAAACACAATGCATTCCTGTCCTGTCTTTCCCTTGTTATGTCTCTATTCCCCAGGGCTCAGTTTCAGGGGTCTTGTTTAATGTCTTCATTGGTGATCTTAAGAGGATC
Organism: Podargus strigoides; assembly: GCA_028020825.1. Taxonomy (NCBI): domain Eukaryota; kingdom Metazoa; phylum Chordata; class Aves; order Caprimulgiformes; family Podargidae; genus Podargus; species Podargus strigoides. The sequence continues at coordinate 14,429,381 of CM051627.1, read as the reverse complement.
AAATGCACTCTCAGAAAGTTTGCAGATGATACCAAGTTGGGTGGGAGTGTTGATCTCCCTGAGGGTAGGAAGGCTCTGCAGAGGGATCTGGACAGGCTGAATCAATGGGCTGAGGCCAATTGTGTGAAGTTCAATAAGACCAAGTGCCAGATCCTGCACTTTGGTCACAACAACCCCATTCAATGCTACAGGCTTGGGGAAGAGTGGCTGGAAGCTGCCCGGCAGAAAAGGACTTGGGGGTGCTGGTCGACAGCAGCTGAATTTGAGCCAGCAGTGTGCCCAGGTGGCCAAGAAGGCCACAGCATCCTGGCTTGTATCAGACATAGTGTGACCAGCAGGACTGGGGAGGTGATTGTCCCCTGTACTCAGCACTGGTGAGGCTGCACCTCGAATACTGTGTTCAGTTTAGGGCCCCTCACTGCCCAAGGCAGTGGTGGACTCCCCATACCTGGAGGGATTTGAGTCGTGTAGATGTGGTGCTGAGGGACATGGTTTAGTGGTAATTTGACAGTGCTACATTAATGGTTGGATTTGATGATCTTAGAGGTCTTCTCCAACCAGGGCTATTTTATGATTCTATTTCTAGGTAGTTATTTCAGCCCTGTAAGTAGTGAGGCATTGGAGGAAGAACAAAAAAAAATTATAGCTGCAGGGAATCAATACCTTGAATATGGTCACAAGAGGGATCAAAGGTGGCAAAAGTTTCACCATCCATAATTAAAAACAAAGAAAGGAAAACAGAAATACACCAAATGAAGAGTCTGGACCAGAAAATGGATGAGGAAAATTCCATCTATTCCTCTCTCTGGAATTAAGGTCAAGCAGATATCTTGTGTTTTAATACTCCATTTTCTCTTAGTCAGAACTTGCTCTACCTACTACTATTGGGCACACTCAAGTTCATTCTCCATTTTATTAACCTGTCCTTATTATAAACTGCTAAGCTTGGCTCCCAGTAAACTTTTCTGTGAACCCTGCCAAAGTTCAGGGCCTGAAGTCAGAGATATCTCTTACTCCTTTCCACGGACTATTCCTATACATTGCAGGGTGTGCTTAGGGGAAGTCTGTCAGCAGTAATCTCATATTACCTTCTCTAGATTTTTTTTCTTTTCCTCACTGTCTTTTCTTTGTGGTCAGTCCATGTGTGTCTGTAGCAGTATTTGTCAGGACTTGCTGGGTGGGTGGCTGGGCCAGTTGCATGCTGATGAATGCGCAGTGAGTACGTAGAGGTCAGCCACAGGCGTGTTTTGCAGTGCAAGCAGCACACAGCCAGATCGCTGTACAGGCGGAGGATGAACTATGTGAAAATACAATTCAGACAAGACCCTTGACAAATTTTATGAAAATGATCTGCTATGAGGAATTTGAGGAGGCACTCAGTGCTGCAGTCAGCACTAAATCCCTTGTATTTTACAACCCAATAATCAACCTGCTGCTGTGATTATCAGGGTGGAAGAGGATGAGCAGAGAGAGTAAGTGGCTGTTGGTATGGTGCCCAGACCTACCAGGGCCCTGAAGCAACTCCAGCAGGAAGCTATCCCCGTTTGACATCCTTGCAGTCTAAGCAGACAATGAAGATTTGGGGAAGAAGAGATGCTTGTAAAAGGTATTAATTCAGCTGCCTTTGTCCTATATTTGTTCTGATCAGAATCCTTTCTTCATTCTTTTCTCTGCTGTCCCAAAGCCAATGAAAAGATAGTAACGCCAGGAGACACAGTAGAACATTCTCACCTGAGAAAAATGTCATTTAACAGTCTGCAGCTCTACCAGCATTGATTTATTCTCCCAGAGACAATTGTCACTAACTACTAGAGCTGCTAACAGTTTCAGTAAAATATCTTTAAGTAAATGTCTCAGCATTTCTTTTCCCTTCCCTTCCCTTCTTTTCTTTAGAAAAGTCCCATTTCTCCCCAGCAGGGGACAAAGTTTTCTGGCAGATTAAAAGTTCTGCATCTGTAAAATCATCAACGATAGCAAACTTGGGTGAAAATATCACCAAAGTGTCTGTTTTTTATTTTAGTTAATGAATTTTTTTCCAGTTCCATTTCAGTTTGTGGGAGCTCTTTGTCATTTTTAATAAACCAGATACTCCTGGGGAGGTATGAAATCCTACAGATGGGAATTCATCCATTAAGAAGTACCTACATAATTACTACACCAAGACCATGCATGAAATCTGAGACCTATCCAGGCATCCTCATGTTTTCGGCTGTATCCTGCCTTAATTGCTGTGGTCTCATGAGCCCTTATCCACTCCAAACCTGCAAAGAAGAGAGCAGGCAGTGCCCTGGAGAGCTGGCCACTACATAGCAATGGCATGAACAGTTTCCAAGCCAAACAAGATATTAAATAATACAGATGCTGGGTAAGCTCAGTCAGTTCACCTTGACTGCAAAAAGAGAGGTGAGGACTGGAAATGTTCCTTGTCCTATAACTGTTGTGTCGCTCTCCAAAAGTGGCAGTGTGTGATAAAGCGGTAGAGCTGGGGCTAACCTGCTTTTAAGCTCTTTAGAGACTGTCTCCCTAGGATGAAACTGAAACTAGCAACCTAAGTCTGTCCTCTGCTCTCTCCTCAACTCTGTCTTCATTTCCTACTTGCAGACTTTGGCGAACCCAGCTCATCTGTACCAGAGGACCTGGTTTGGAGGGGTCACTCTTGTTGACACATGTTGCGTTCATCCTTATCTGTTGAGCTCTTTGCTCCACGATATCAATGATCACAAATCATTGAATAAGATGCCCTAGAAAATCACATTTCATATGGATAAGGAAAGATTGTTACTGCAGGCAACTTTAAAGGTTATAAAGATGTGCTGTTTCATTGCCACAGAAGTAGAGGAGTGGAGGAAAAAAATAAATATGTTCAAAGGACAGGTTACTCTACACACAATGTGGAATTCCAGCGTTTCCTTTTGAGTTATCCAGTGCAGCCTTTCAGCAGCAGGAAAGTGGTTTGTTTTTAATGAAATTCAGCTTCTCAGATTGTTGGAAAAGTACAACTCTTGCTGCTCAGTGACTTCGAAAAGATTTAAGGATCACTGATCAATTGTCATGCCTTCTTGTATGTGAGGGGGAGGATGTCTGATTAATGACCTATGACACAAGCTTCACCTGGCCACAGGAATCTGCATACCAGCTGAATACTAAGATGACAGATTAACAAAGCATTTTGTACAGCTTTTATTGAAAAAGCCTATGTGGTCTAGAGGTCAGTTTAGCAAGTGCAAACACGCGGTTATTTTTAATTACACATAAACTTTTCTTATTCTCCAAAATAGCAGAGAGGATTGGGAGGGAGTTTTGCCGTCAAGTCTGGAGTGTGGACATACTTGTTCTTGTTTCTTTTATTGGTCTGTAGATTTTCCCAATGTTAATAATTTTAGAACTCAACTCTACGGCTTTTCTTTTTCTTTTTTTTCTTTTTTTTTTTTTTTTTAAATGAATGTGCTACAAATGGCTCCTTGTTTATAAGCCTGAATCTAGTCTTTTGTTTAGTGAGGACAGGCAGATTAGACACACATCTGAATGACCTATTATGAATTGTAAGAGCTGTGTTTAATTGAAAAAAAAAAAAAAAAACAACACAGCTGCTTAATTTATGGATATGCACAACAGGACAAACAATTTCAACATGGCAAGCAGAATACTCATCATTCATAGAGTTGGCATTGTTTCTTCACACGTCAGAGTTGCAGTAGGAATCTCTTTCTTTCAGAGTTAATTTAGTACTTTTGGAAGGTGCTGGATGGTAACCCTGGAGACTGCAGCCCTGTGCTCAGTGCGGGAACAGGTGCAGCGCAGGCAGTGATGGGGCAACCTCTGCTCCAGCACCAGGCCTAACTTGCTCACCACACTATGAGGGAAAGTCATCAAAGGAGAGAAAATGAAGGTGTCAGTGTCCCATGGCCTGTGTTCTGTGATTTTTCAGCAGTGGTGTCAGTTTGGAGATCTGCCTACCAGGAACTGTGCTCTTCTCAGAAAGATGCTAGTGAACATTCAGTAGATAGTAATGAAGCTTTTTTCACTTCACTGGCACCTTCTCTTTCGTGAGGAATTTGCTCATTAAAGAAAAAATGTCCCTTTTAACCCATAGATTTGACAAGTGCAGGAAGAAAAATAACTAAATGACTGGAAACATGACTAAATGGTGAGGTAGTCCATGCTCTCAGTTCTATACAGACATTGTACTGCTTTTATCAACCTTCTGTGAGTGCCTTTCAGTGGATTATTAGGAAACACCTGTTTATTTCTTATTATTTTATTTCCTTATTGTACTTTCTTTTTAATTCTCAAAATATTGTCCCTAGGGGCAAGAAAGCAAGTGTAGTTGAGGCTATGATTTTGACAGTATTAATGTTGGTGTTGATTGTTTTCTTATTCCTTTTCCCCTTTTCTGTTTTCCTCTCCTCTTTTTAATAACAATCTGCATTTCGTAAAGATCATAGATCACAGAAACGCATGTTGCATTCATTTCTGTCTTCCATCGTTGGGGATGTTCTCTCTTCTAGGTAGAAAAGTTGTAAATCTTTTCTGAGCATTATGTTACTGAAAGGATGAAGCTGTATTTTAAGGTTGTGGATCCCAGAATTTTATTTAATCTTCTCAAAATCTGGGTCTCAGGCTACTGACTATCTTAAAAGTAGTAAATGAGAATTTCCCTTGATTTAAGAGTCAATAAGAAGTCACTGTAAGAGAGGATAGATTTGCTCAGGGCAGCTCATGTATTACAGCATGTTGTACTAATTGGAGTTTCCTAAGGTGTGATGGCTTCATGCCCAGGAACTACATGGCTGTAATCCAGCTGAGAGGTGTCACATGTAAATAACCAAAGGCTGGGCTTCATCCACCAAGTTGGGATGGAGCACTGTAGTGATCAATGATAATAGAAACTGCTGCTTCCTTTCTTACAGAAAGATACAGACTGAATTCAGAAGTGTAATGATACAGGATGTGATGAATGTGATGAAATACCATGACTGAAGTTATACTGTTGTTCAGCAGCTCTGGGTGGAGTGGCCCATGAGATTTGGGAAGGTTTTTCTGTGGAGGTCATCTTAAAGTTTGACAAGGCGATAACTGTAACTCAAGTCCTTACCATTACTGAGTTTTCTGTTTCAAAACAAATCTTTACTATAATCAATATTATCTGGATAACAGCATCTGGTATCGCAGAATTTCAAGGGTATCTTGTAAGTTTAGAAAACGAGAATTAACCATGGATCTAGTTATATAAGCTGCTCCCTCGGTACATCTCATCTGGATAGAAGTAGACAGTACTGGATAATTTTTAAAAGCTTAGTCTTACAAGATTTCTAGCTTCATTTGGGGAGGTCCATTAAGTATTTAAAAGTTAAGGAAGTTACTGAACCTCCCAGCCCTCTGAGACTAACTCTTCACCAGCAGTAGAGACCATTGAATATCTGTATCCTGTGTTGTATTTTATGAGAAAATAGCTAACGCTTTTTATGCAGTCTAAAGGTACTTAACCTCTGGGCAGGATAATGTAGCCTGTGAATTAGGCTGCCAAGGCAGTACACCCTTTCTTTTCCAGTTTTTAATTTTTATGCAAAGCCTATGTATTCACTACTCCAGACCGGTGTGTATATTATTGTTATAAAATCTGATGTGGAAGTCTTAGGATTCATTGAGGTGAACTGCAAAACTTCCTTGATTTCAGTGGTAGCTCCTCCTTCTATTTAGAAGGACACAGTAGGCTAAAACTCATAAAAAGAATTAATAAAATTTCCTGTATTTAATTATATCCTAAATTATTAAATTGATGGAATTTTCTAAATGCAATTTATTTTTCATCACCTATTGCTGCTAATCAACTTTCTGTTCAATTTGGACAAAGAGAACAGTTTGATCCTTTTATTTTCTCAACTATATAGTACTGTACTGTTTGGATTCACACATAATGCAAAGAAATGATAAAAACCTAACAAATATTGTTTTAACTGGTATCATTACCTGTGATGCTATGGTTTTTTGCACATTGATTAACATGAAAATCATAAAAAGCTAGATCAACCTCAGCACATTTCTTTCTGTGGGGAATTCCCTCTTACATAGTGGACAGCACTACCTGTTAACATGCAAGTATTCTGCTTGCCCTGCTCTTAGAAGTGAATTTCATATTGTTAATAAGGAATAGTGCCATGAAATATGCTCTCTAACTTCAATAGATGGGAAAAATTATTTTTAAAAAAATCTCACACAGATACAGACCTGATTATGATCTTTGGACATAATCCATTGGGAGTTTTTCATTATTATTTTTTTAAAGTTTTAAAAAAAGAAGTTTAAAATATGGCCTGAAAAAACTGAATATAGAGTACATGCTTATGCAGTACTGCATTGCAGAAAAAAATGAAGAGAATGGAAGTATTCAGCATAATAATATCTGATAAACTATAAAAACTGCATATATCAGGCAAACTGCAGTTTCCAAGAGGCAGACTTTTTATTCATGTACATAAGGAACTAAGAACAGACTCATGCTTGAACATAAATGAGAATTTAATTAACAACTCCCACAATTATCTGTGTAACAATACAGTCATGTAATTAGTATTATAATAAATGTGCAAGCCAAAGATTATTATAGAAAATGCAGTTTTACTGCAGCAAAGACTAGTGACAGGAAGCTACTAAACTACAGAAATGTGCTTAGAGTCTACTCTTTAATCATTCTCAAGAGATATTCATTTTGCCCACAGTGAAATCCAAGTGGTTTGTTCCAGCAATGTTAGCGTGGGAAAAGCAGTAGCCAAAGGGCACTTCTTGAAAATGGTCACTAATATGATAATAATTGTATAAGTCACCAAATATCTTATCCTAATATGAAGAGTAGATGAACACAGTACGTGCTACAAAGATGCCACTTTTCTCAACTTTGACTGTAGTTGCATCTCAGCAGTCTGCCAACACAACCAAAATAATTGGCAACCAAACTTGCCTGTTTGCATAGGGCTTGCCTGTTTCCCAGTTCTTAATTCATTTCTACCTCTGTGGCATACACTAATGCTATTGGAAATAACTGTATATCCACCTGCCAGTCTCACTGAGAAGGAATTTCTGCCAGTCTAATTGAGAGGGAACTTCTCAGCTTAATTATGGGAAGGAAAGTACCTGGTTATTTTAAGATCAGTCTAGAAATTGTCATCTTGCTGCTAATTTCTACCCTCCACGTTACTGATATTATAATGCTTCCATGTTGCAAGGCCTTGCAATGGTCCTGGACCTATCATCCATCATTAAGGTGAAAGTTAGTAGGAAAAAGTTTTAGAGGAGATAAGAATTAATCCCTTATCTTAAAGACGTGCTGCATAGTTCTAACATGAATATTTTGAAATGTTCACTGTCTAAACTCACACTTTATTCCACTTTATCACTGATACTTCTTATATCTAGATCAATTTTAGCTGCAACATGTGAAGTCACCACCTATGTCACTGCTACTGTGCTCAAACTAAGTGAAACATTCCTGGGAACATCACTATGAAGTCTGGGTGCAAAAAAAAAAACCTTGGATTTCATAAAGATGTCACTGTTTATTTTTCTTGGGGTTTGTGCTTCTGCTTATTGTCTTTCTACTTATTTATTTCCTGACTTTTCCTTTTATTTTTGTTGCATACTGGTATGTAACTAGTTTATTGAAGTTTGAACTAAGAACTTTCAGCACATCATCATGGGAGATGAGAGATGCTGGGGTGGAAGGATAAGACAGTGCTTCTGAACAATGAAGTTCTAATTCTATAACAAATGTTCAGGTTTTACCCACAAAATTTTGTTTTTTGAACATTAAACCAAAAATACTGTATTTTCAAAGTACAAAGATATTCTTCCTAGTCCCAGCAAAGTTGATCCCTGCTTCCTTTCTTTTTTAAATTAAGTGGAGCACCTGCCATAGAATTGAAATTAATTGAAATTAATTGAAATTGTGGGAAAAACACATTTTAAATTTTGAAGGATATCTTAAAGACAAATAATCTGAGAGTTAAAACATTAGAATGGTTGCATTGTTCCAGTGGAAACATTCCTCTGTTTCATCCAAATTATTTTATAAACCAAAATACTTTTTGCTGGTGTTCTGCCAAATACATATTTCACTCTTTTTTGCAGGATCTGGAGCACACAACTGATCTGGTTGCTGTCTTGAAGTCCCATGCACACTGGGGATATGTTGGTGGCTCTAGTCAGCCACTTGAAGAATATTCTGGGTTGCCCCTTATCTTCAGTAACTGTGGCAATCAAATGCATGGAGGAGGATAATCAGACACTAAGTCTGCTAGATCTAGAGACATTTTCAAAACGATCACAGACTTTGGTCTATGGGGGAAGGGCTTTTATTCATGAAAGGAAAATGGAAGTTCCTTATTCCAGCCAGGAATATTTGTCCTATGTCATGTAGGATTTTTTACCTGATGGTGTCTGTTTAACAATTTTTGTTCGAACAAAATCTTTCCTTGAGGTAAGTTACTACTAAAACAACAAACACACTATATAATTTTGTAAAGCTTTTGCTAATTTTAAAGCTATTTAATTTGTTTTAATATTTCCTTTTTTCTTTCATTTTGCTTTTGCTAAAGGAGAATAAGAAACCTTGAGAAAATAGAAGGCAATTGCTGTTTTCTGTAAGTAGTTTTAATTCACTAGATTTCTTTATCTGTTGCTCTCCCTCTCCCTCCCCTATTACAACAGCTTCTATCTTATGCCACAAGCAAATATAATTTCTGTTGTTGCTTCTTTGCAAAATCCAATTTGTTATGATGTATTATGCATGCCAGTATAATTGCAGAGGAGGAGTTAAACTGAATGACAGTTTAAAGAGGTGCATTCCTTTGGCTGTGTCACTCACAGAGAGCAGCTAAAAGAAAAGTGGGACAAATTGATGCCCTGATGAAAGTATTAATCTGATAAGATTTCAGATGAAACAATAGGACTGCCCTAATCAAGCCACATCCTCTAGAGAACAAAATGATGGCAGAGACTTCTGATATAGAGATTACTAGAGCCTCAGCAGCAATATCGGTGATAACATCTACCCTAGTCTTTGTATATATATTACTAGCAATTAAAAAAGTGCCTGTCAGTACCAATCTTAACATAAACCATTTTTTTTTCCAGTAAATGTGAGAGTTTTATGAGATCCTGTATAATGAGTTAGTCTTTTGCCATTTACTTTCTTAGAAAGAATAGAATAAAATATGCAATGATAATAAATACAAGCAAAATGGCAAGGTAGGTAAGTATTCCAAGAGAAATCTCTTCAAAGAAAATGTGTAAGATTTTCACTGCAAATGAAGATAGAGGTTATAAAAACAACAAATTACACCTTTGTAATTCTGAAGATGATGTATCCATTAAAATAATGGTAAAGTGTTTTATACTTTTTATTTTCTTCAACAAATTGCGGTGCTAAAAACCCAGCTTTTAAAGTCAAGCTTTTATTTTCTACTTTTTACATCACTGAACTACAATTCCTTTGTAATATTTTAGAGATAACTGTTCTGAATATGTTTGTGTCATTTGTTGCTGCACTATTTCCCGAGTCTGCCCTAGACAGCCAGATCAGATGGTAACAGATTTTTGGGGCAGGAAGATTAAAGCAGCAGTAACTTTTGATGCACTGGAGACTTCCTCATGCTTGAAACTTTCAAAGTTACCCACAGCTGCCTACTATGGGAAAGGACCCTGCAATCCAGGATGATTCTTCCCCCCCACTGCTTCACATTATCCTGTCCCAGGTCTTCAAATACATTTAGAGAACTCCTCCTGGTCCTTGAGCACAGGAATTAATTTATTGTGGGTCTAAATTAGTTACACTGGTCTCTACAATACAAAGCTCTGCATGCGACAGGAAAATAAGATGGACCTTTCATAGTCTTTAACCTTGTAGGACTCAGATTAGATAAATCAGTTCTTCAAATGAACAAACAAAAGTTTTGATGGTTGAGTTGAGTGGGAATGGGCAGCAGAGCCAAACTGGCCTGTTGTAGTATCGTATGACTTCTCTTCTTCAGGGGCATTGCATTTCAGAATAAAAAGTCCTGTCAATTTCTACTCAACATCATGAACTAGGCACTGGAAACTTGCCTGTTACTCCTGGAGCCTCTGCTCATTAAATATCTAAATATTTGCATGTGCAAATTATTTTTTAACAGAAATGTCAGTATGCTGCCATCTTCTACTGTTCCAAGAAACATTGAATTTTTCTTCTTAGATCTGGGTTCAGACAAAATCAAGTCCCTACGTACTTAGGGACTGAACAGGATCCTATGATAGTAGTTTTATCCCAGTGAAGATCAATTCAAAGAAAAAGTCCTCATGCATAAAAGTCTTTTCTGAGTGCTAGTTAGCAAGTCCATTATAAGTAGAATCTGTTTATTATTTCCCTCAGCTGCCTTATCAAATCCTCATAGAAATGAGATCTATCTAAAAGCGTCTTTAGAAATTGCAAACAGACATACAAATTGAAGCAAAGTGTTGCTATTCATGAAAATAATCTTTTTACAGGATATTTTTGTACAAAGAGAAATATTATGTTTGGTAATTTCTTTTCAAAGAGACACTTTAGGCTTCTGTAATAAATAGTATTGTTATCAACACGCACAGAGTCAAGTGTCTACCAATTCTTATAGAAGTGTCATGTACTTCAGTAACAAATATTTCTTACAGTCAGAGAGTTGTATGGTCCTGAATAGAATGGAAGTACTCACAAAACAAAACAAAACCCTTCCAAGTTTTAAGCCTTTTTTGTGCCAGCTACTCCAGCAGGTGAAAAAGTAATGTACTAGCATAAGAATTGCATATGTTTTCAAAGCTGATGACCTAAATTTTCAGAACACTCGTTTTTCCCAGTGCCTTCAAGTGGGTATGTGGGTGCCAAGTGCTTGGAAGCCAGCTCAGATGAGAGTAGTCTAGCCCAGGCAACCTCACAAAAAACATCACTCCCAAAGAGGAGGTGAAAGAATCAGAACACTTATGCACTTCTTGGAAATACTCAGCTGCTCTACGGACTGCACAAGCCTGCTCAAGGTAGTCCTGACATCTGTGGGGCCACCATTCTCAGGACTGTGGATCTGCAGAATAGAGATTGCCAAGGCACAGTATTTCACAGCTGAGAAGCATAGTTCTCTCTCTAAAGTTCTGGTACTAAATGTAAAGCTAGGAAAAAACAAACAAACAAACAAACAAAACCACCAAAAAATAGCAAAAGCAAAGGAAAAAAGAAAAACAAAAAAAAAGAAACCCAAAACCACACGAAAAACCAAAGTTAACTGTTTTAAATAAGGTAAAATTAAAGCTTAACTGTTCCTTTCCATTTCATAGCAGATGAGACACACTCTGCTCATGGAAATCAGCACTGAATTCTGACATGGAAATCCTCATGCATGCATTCATTGAGTAAAGAATCTAGCATACATAGGATGTGTCATGTAACTGATTTTAGTTATCAATAGCGAAATTGGTAGAAATCAGTCAGTGGTCATTTAGTCCCCATTTAACCTCAGTATTACCTTTGGGTATTTTTATTTTTCTGTTCTTCTGTTAGAATGTCTATTTGGACAGTGTAGTTATCACAGTTAGTTCATTATACATAGAAGCTGGCAGATGTGAAAGAATTTTGGGAAACCATTATGCCAGACCTATAAAGTTTGGCTCAGACAAGCCTTTTTACAGTGAAGAATAACCTTGTTCTTAAAGACAAGTTCAGAAGATAAAGCACTGCCATTTCATGGTGTCTTGTGTAACTGGAGTCAAAATGCCTTCAGTGCAACAAGGGTGGAAGGTGAGTCTAATCCCCCCAGCCCACACTGATTTAGACTCTTCATGCTGTTCTGGATGATTCCTGGTAACCAGTTGTTCAAAGAAACCATACAGGCTAGATGGGGTCATGAGTTAATCAATATATGAACTTCCATGTTCTTTAGGAAGATAGAATAGCAGGATCACAGTTATTAGAGATTTTAAAAGACCTCTTCAGTCATTAAGTCAGCCTGCTTTCAACCAGAACTACGTTGTTTTCTGCAGAACATGTACTAATGCCTGATCATGGGAGGCTTCTACATCAGGGCACTGCCTGTTTCAGAAAAAACAGATAAAATATGAGAATAAATACTTGGCCTCTGCACTTTCCTCCTAAACCCATGCGTGATTCAGTTGCATGAGGGAATGACCTTGTATACGTGGCAACTTGTTTAGAAATGCCCTTCCTTGCTGTGCAGCGTGTATTTCACTGGCAAGGTTTAAACCTACACCTGCCATGACGTTAATGCGGTTTCACAGAACAGCCCTGGCAACAATATGTTAAAGACTTCCAGAAGTCAAATGTGGGTTTCAGTGAATCACAGCTCCTTACTGAGGCTTTGACCTGATATCACCCCACACAAAGTCAAGAGCAGACAAGGACAGAGTCCCATTGCTTTCACTTGCAGGTGCTCCGTGCAACTGCTGCAACTTGGAATAGTCTCACCTGTGCCATGGATTTCATACAGGTCTTTAGGTCTTCTTCTGGCCTGTATAATTCTGAGCAAAGAGAGCAAGCTGAGACTGGACAGCCTGGATGACAGGCAGCCTCAGTGACTCACGCAGTTTGCTCGTGCCCTTGGCCCAGTGTTAGTGCTCCAAGCAATAAGTGGTGTAAGTACATGAGAACTTCTCTGGGATGATGGTTCAGTAAGATGATTAAACGTGAATCCAACTCGAAGGTCTGCCATGTGTCATGCAGAACCAGGGCCTGATTCAAGACTAAAGACTTTTTCTTCTATTTTCTGTGCCTTTATGATTCATCTGAGTTTATTTCTTTGTTCTGAAATTTATTAAAAGAAAAAGTGCATATCAAAAGGGAAACAGGTTTCACAATGTTAGCTTTGAAGCTTGTAATCTCCCACAGAAACCTGACTGAAACTTCCAGCGTGGTTTGCCCCACAGAGAGCAGGTGAAAACATGATTTGGAACAGTGTGACAATGGCTCTCAGCTCTAAATACATCAATTAAAAAGAAAATCCTTCTGCCCACAAATTCTTGCCTGTGTTCAATTAGAATGAAAATGTAGCAGAAAAGTAAATGGATTAAAGAGTACTTGTTTTTCTTTCTCTCCAGTAGCCTTAATTCACTATAATGCAACTTTGCTGGTTTGTTTGTACAGATCTAGGTGCTTGCTTGGTCAGGCATTTCTGTCCCAGCCTTATTCAGCTACTAAAGCTGCTAGTGCCTCTTGCATTCTTTTTATATTGTGTATACAATGAATTTGTATTATCTATTGTTTGTGCTAAACTTCTGACTTTATTTTGCCAAGGCTATCTGTTTTTAAATTAGTAGTTTTCACTCCCTCATGCAATTCTTCTAAATTACTTTTTGGAGTACTGGCTATTAATATTTTAGGTAGCTTTGATGTTTTACTTTATAGTCTTCAATTTTATTTTACATTTCACAGGTTCCTAGTTGCAAATAATCCTACAGGCAATTTTCTCACATTGCAACTATTCCTTGAAAGATATGCTAATGTAGCAAGGCACTCGCAATACTGGGGGTTAAGTTAATCACCCAAAATGAGCCGTATTACTGTCAGTGGTATATAAAGACATCCCATAGTGAATTACTAGGCAGGCTAGCATTAAAGCTTCTTTATAAAATACCAGAACCTGAAGGTGTGCAGAAATAAGCATTTATTTCAAAATCTATTGAGCTAAGGAATCTGGTTTTTTATTATTTTTGGACTTGAATGTACCAAAGTAATACAATGTTTGTGTTTCCTTTTAAAAATCTGCAATATTGTTTGAAAAGCCTTTGTGAATCAAAAAGAGAAAAAAACAGTAATTGCTGCCTTTATGTTAATATATTTGCACAGAAAAAGGAGTTGTCTACTCTCTGTTCAAGCTAAGCAGTGCACCCAAATAATAAATTCATAGATTAGACTACATCATTTAAAATGAAAATTGGAACATAAGTCTCATGACTTATGTGCAAGTAGCCAGAAGATATGTGCAATAGACATGTATGTAAATTTATTCTTTCTATACTATAATTCACAATATGGATTTAAACAGTTCTTTGAAGAGACAAAATTTTAGGCTCCTACGTAGATATTTCTGCATGTCCCCTAGAATTCCCAATGAAGTAAACTTCAGCTAGAATCCATCAGATTGTGACGATGAACCTTTTATCCAGAAAAATTGAGCACTGCTGGAAATGTGCCCCCTCCCCATACCTAGAGCTAACCAGATGCTGTCAAATGAGGTGTTCCTCTGCTCTAGCTGAGCACAAAGAAACATTTAGCTGTGCAAGCTGAAGAACATAGTTAGGATCTTCTGCCAGGTCTGATTTTTGGTGGTTGCATCATGTGCAATGTTGTTCTATATGGACAGTAGATTAAGGAGTTTTGGATGGTTTTAATCTGTTCTGTCAGAAGGGTACTTTCTCAGCAGACTGACTGCTTAGAGGATGCAGAGGTACAGTTCAGGGCTGAATTTTAAAACAGTAGTATAGCAGTACTTAAAAAGATCTAGATTTCTGGGTTTTGTCTGGAAAAAAAAATCAAAATAAGATTTAGTTGCATTGTAGTGATATGAATTTTTGTGAGAACAAATATTTCAAAGCAGAAAAGATAGGGAGTGTGCAGGAAAGGTTTACGTGGAACACAGTATTTATTTGCCATGCATATTTGATATGCATTCATTAAATACACAATAGAAATGTCAACATAAAGTGCTGTTTAGATCCTCCTATAAAAAACAAACTGCATTGGTATTAAAATTGGAAGGCACTAATCTTTGGTTAAATACAAGCCTTATTTGCTCTAGAGCAAAGAAATGTTTGGTTGAGTGTTGTTAAATAACCATATATTTAACCTAATTTAATTTGCCCTTCATTTATAAAGTCTGATAGAATGATACTGTGTCAGTGTAACCAGCACTTTCATGTACCATCATCTGCCACTGTATGTTGGTTTTTTTCCATTCTCACCCATTAACATTCTATCACTAACAATTATCGCCAGCCCATACCTAACTCAAAAGTATTTTTGCAATGTCTCTGAACCACAGCCAATCCTTCTTACAAAGAGGAAAAAGTATCCATCTCTTCAAGGAATATTTTACATACATTTATATGTCACCTGACATAACGACAACAGATAAATCTATTCACTAGTAAAGTCACATTTGAGATAGATGGCCACATTTGTGAGTTGGAATTTAGAACTGAATGCTAAATGTTCCTAAGTTAGGGCGTTTTGGTTTGAGTTGGTTGGGGTTTTTTGCTGATATATCCATGCTGACTTAAAAAGTTTTCCTTTCACCAGATTGAACTCAGTCTTTTAAACAGAGTTTATAATGATAGTTTATGTATACTGAAAAGATTCTTTTACAACAGTCACTGGAAAGGTACTTTTAATCAGGATATTCAGTTAGGAATATAAAATACACTATACAGGATTGTTATCCAAACCTTACCTGGACCAGCAGTTTATAGGGAGCTTTAAATTGGGGTTTATGCCCTGCAGCATAATGGCATCTCTTCCTTATAGCCTTTGCAATTACTTCATTCTCTGTAATGTGATTGTGAATGTTCCTACTGCCTATGTATCTAGTACTTTGGGAGGAGTCTTACTGCACTATACTATTAACTTGATAATATTTTTAGAAGGAGTTTCATAAGTGCACAATTTATCTAAAAACTTTATTTCTGTAACTCTTTTAGTAGGTTTACCCAGCAATCATTCAAGTGCCTGCAGTGTAATGCAGAGGAACCCGAACTAGATTTAAATTCAAACACCGGTAACAGTCTAACCAAGGCAGCACTGAGCTCAGCACAGCCAATTTACTTTCCTGAGGAGCTGGGTAAATTAGCTCATGCTGAGCTCTGTGCTGCTGTAGCTGACTGCTGGCAGTACCCAACCTCACTAGTTTAAAGCTAGTGTGGGTATTGCTCTGGTGTACTGCAGGCGTTGTGGATGCACTCTTGCAGACAGTGTACGCATGCGCTTAAATCATCGCTTTTCTATTTCAATGGGTGGCTTTTTGTTGGGTGTGTTTCATGTAAGTATTTCCTAATTTTCTTGCTCTGCCATTATTATTATTATTATAATTTTTATCATATCCCCTTTTCTGTGTCTCTTTTAAAAAGCAACAGCAGTTAAATTTTTTATTTTTTTTGCTTTTGGCCCCTCTCCAGTCCTGCCACGTGTTTCAAGTTGGAGTGACCAAAGTAAGATGTTACCTCCTTCTACGTGCTTCGTATTGCTGTCTATATCTGCCACACGTGAAAGTCTTTTATCTAAAATAAATACCAATCTAGTGCCTCCACAGACTTTAGAGAGATTCAGTTAACACAGTGCCATCATGATTGCTTCCTCTCCCCAGTGTGTCTGAGCCCAGTGTCCCGAGGAATGTACATAGCAGGTTTACTGCAGCCCAGTACCCTGAAGGATGTCCACACCACACATTTTCCAGAACTACAAAGGAGCTGCAGTGTGCACGAGATATGCTGGCAAAAATTAAATTGATGATGGTAGTCAGAAAAAAATTTTGAAAAAATGAAAAATATCAAGAATAATGATGAGCAATCTTTTTTATATTCCCTCTCAAAATGTTGGTATGCCTTTTTTTCTCTCCTCTTCCTGTCCCACTTCTTTGTCCTTTTCTACTTCATCGACTGTGAGCCTGACTCTTTAAAAATATGGTTTGATTGATGCAGCACCCTCTCAGCTTATTAAAAGCACAGAAGGGTTGTGCATTGCTTGTGACAGAACAATTCAGCACATATCTTGGTACACGAGAAATACAAAGGAAAAGTAACACAAAATATGTTTCATTCAACAGGTTTATTACAGTTATGTATTTTTTCAAATAACTGGTGAAAATAGATACTACCATGAAGGGAGCCAGGCAGGTAGACAGACATGCAAGTAGGTCTCTGTAATTTATTGTTTTGGAGGATTTATGAAAAATTATCATTTTTGGCAAAAAGTTTAAACTTTATGAGAGGAGAAGGCTGAAGAGAAAAAAAAAAAAAAATAGTTTTGTGTTTAGGGATTTCATTACATCCTTCATTAAAGATCAGAATGAAAAAAATGGATTTTAATAATGAGGTATGATTCAAAATAATTAGACAATTAGAATAAATGCCTCATTAAAATAATGAGATTAGTGTGCTGTATAATTATCCTTGGTTTTTTCCTCATTCCAAAATATGAAAGTTTTGGTCAACAGGTTGAACTTCCAGAAATGCTGTTCTGCTAGGGATGGCTTTTATCATAGCCCTGAGCAAGGACTAGCTTGGACTCTGTGACATTGGTGAGCACTGTGAGCTCTCACCACATGCTCAGGGGGACACCAAATGTCCTTCAGAGCAGATCAGCAAGAACCATAACCCTTAGCTGTCCTGAATATTTTTTGGAAGTAACGATGTGAATTTTGTCACTTTGAAAATGATCTCTTTTGGGAAATAGGCAACAGCAAAATGGGTGTTAGAATGACAGGAACATCCTGCCCTCCAGGCTTTTTCATGAAAAAAAAGTATTTCATTGCCATTTGAAATGGCCAGAAACATATATTTGTTGGCATTCTTGTATCACAAACACCTAAGCAAAATGGTATGAAGAGACAGGGAAAGCCATTACCAAGCTGAGCCCAAATACGCCAGGTTTCAGCCTGAGAGAAATTTGTAGCCTGAAGTTATAAGCCACTGAAAATAGGTGTTTATAATGGAAGTGCCATCTTAACCTTATCTGTAGTGGCACTACTGCTTTGCTGTGATATCTCCTCTCCTAGCATCTGTGAAATTGTAATCTGTCCTACGGCTGGTAACTGAGGAGATGATGAAACCCAGGGATACGCTCTGAACTACCTTAATTTATCTGTACTAGGTTTTTACTGACACATAAAGAGGGAAGGTGAGCAGGGGGTGAGGGGCTGATGTCAGATAGTTGAGTGCCTCAGACATGCTTGGGAGAAAGGGAAACAGGGCACCAGATGACTGTCTGCATCAGTCACCAGATTATCTTTTTATACCTTATTAATTTTTCTTTCTCTGCAGCAAACATAGAACAAAATTGTCCACGATGTTTGAAGGTTTCATGTGCAATATTTATTTTCAGCCTAGTGGGCCTAAAAGCAAGCCAGTGTAGGACATCATAGTTCTGCTAATGAAGGTGTTATTTTTGGAAACTTTCTGCATTACTCAGTATTAATGACAAATATTGGTATGTGTTACACTGATTCTTTGTGATTAAAATAGCTCTTCTGTTACTGCCTCTATCATGTAGGGATGATGAGAGAGACCTGTAATGCTATATTAAAAAAAAGTCATGGTAAATATTTTGTGTATTTCATAACCAAGTTATTTTTTGTCTCCTAAATAATTTGTGCCTTACCTGACCTCTTTGTAAATTGGCCAATTGTGTCTTTACCCACACAAATTATCTTTGATGCTCCAACAAATTTATTTATTGTTCGGACTGTTATTTTTCTACCTGTTAGCTCACAGAAATGTTTGAGGATATAGGATCTGACTACTTACAGCTTTTCTTACAAAATTAATCATTTTCCAGTTTGAACAGGAGCACTTAAATATTGGGAGTACAACTGATGTGAGCCTTGAAAGAAGTCAGGTTTTTAACCTTTGGCAGAGAAAGATTTCCTTATAACTCAAGTAGTATCTTATGTCTTTACCTGGCGTGAGGATCAAACGAGGTAGAACTTCAGTCCTGCTATCAGTCTGCAGGGCTGTTCAGAACTATCTGGTGAAGCTTTGGATTTCACTTTCTACAGGAGAAAGGAATTGGCAGAAATTTCCGTTATCCAAAGTCACTAAGTTTGAACTACTCTACTTAGCATATCTTTCTGTAGCTAATTTTCATTTATTTCATATGCATAACAGAACTGCTAGGATGAAGGGCCAGAAGGAGTCCCTTTGGGGCACTATGCAGTGCAGCATGTACCTTAGCCCTCTGGCCTTGTTCTCTCAGAAAATACTCTGCTTTATCCTTGCATTGCCTTCTGGTTCTTACAAAGGTGTGAGTGCTCTTATTCTGACTCACGCAGATACACAACAATCATCAATGATTTCTCAGCACTTCACATTATTTAGACTTCTGCTAATTCTGGGAACTATTAGAGTATAAGGGACTAAATTTGCCTGAGGGTGTATGTTTTTTTAGTGACCCTGGGGACAGTCAGTGTAGGGTGAGTTGGAGAGAAAATTCGTGAGTGAATTGGAACATGGAGCTCTCAGCCTATGCAGAAAGAACAGTTGTATTTCCTGTACACAGATGACATTTATAATATGATTTTCAAATACACTATTCCCATTTTTTTTTTTCTGAAATAAGAGTATAGAACATTACGAAGAGCAATATAAAATAATAGGTGTTTTGGAAAACAGAGGAAATCCAAAAACAGAAAGGGACATAGGTATAAAATTCTTTCACCTTTAGACCAAATTTAGTTGTCAGGAACATTCAACACTGAGGTTTTAATTCATTACTTTCACAAGGATGTGTACAGACTCTTTCCCATATTGCATCTTGTAACAGTGTTTGCCTAATTATCAGAAGACTGTTTCAAAGTGTTTTGATTTTCTTCTTAGTAGTGAAATACATTTTTTTTAAATTGGCATTACCATTTCAGATGTCTTCCTGCAAAAACATGTGATTGTCTTGTAGACAATGTTTAGATAAATGGGTTGCTTATCTGAAATGTTGGTTTTTCTAATACTTGTTAGGACAATTTAGAGTATTTCCAGTCCAAAATTGCTGTAACACTTTTTCCATCCTATTTTCTACATGTCCTGACACTTGTTTTGTCCGTTATCCAGATGTCCTTCATTACCAAGATAATTCTCTGAACAGCTGCAACAATGCTGGGAAATGCCACCTGAAATTGAAGATAAGATCAAGTTTTGAGGAGAGATAATTTTTTATTTTATTAGTTTACAATAAGCTGCGCTCTGTTTGGCAACAAACAAATGAACTTAGAGGCTTTTATTAGCTGTTTGGCTGCCATGTGTTGGCATGCCTAGTTTTGAAATTAGGGTCATGCTTCCTAATAGGTAAATAAAGAACCACAAGTGAACAGAAACATGCTTCCAGGGAGCACTTTTAAACATACTTGCTCCCTTAAGTATATTGGACTTTTAAAGTATAATAAAATAAAGGACTTTATCAGTACCAGTACCATCTATAAGATAGAAACGGAGACTTTAATAGTGCTAGTTATGTGCAGACAAACTGACAAAATATCCTGCTAAATGAACAAGTAGGTGTCCACCTCACTGACTGAGCAGTTAATTATCTTCACCACAGATGGAGTAATTGCACACATGTACTTGTGTAGTATTGTAAGAGCATGTTTCACACATAGTAACTGGGCCTAAACATCTTCCCCATTTGCTTTCAGAGATCTTGATACAGACTGCAGCAACATCCAGCAGCACTGGGTGAGTCCTCTAGTTGTAGCCCCTCTTTCCCTTCCACATTAGAGTGTCCTTCCAGAGATTTTTGTTTGGAAGAATGTGGGTGGCTGTTGCGTGTTGATCTGTCTCATGTATCATAGTCTCGAGCTATTTATTAGTTAAGAAGATGCTAGAGGTAAAGAGGTCTTCTACAGCAAAAATGCAACCAAGTTGACTTCAGTTGATTTCCATCTGAACCAAAGAAACTCACAGGAGATTCAAGCAGGACAGTCCTAAGAGCCTTCAAAGTAAAACTTTTTGCTCTGTCTGGATAGACACAAAAATGCCTGAGATACTGAGTCTTGGTTGCTGATTAAATTCTATAGCATTTGGTAAAAAAAATCCACCCTTTTAAAGTTAGTATATTTATGTATATAAAATTATATGTAAATCGAACTGTTTTGCCTTAGTGACGCTAGGTTAAAAACATTCTATAGAAGCATAAACCACAGGAACAGAAGTTGAAAAAAAGCATTCATTGAAATTCATGCCTCCAGAATTTATACATTTATATAACAAGTGTGTTGTGCTCTTTCAAACTCGTGAGCTAAAGTCTTTACTTAGCAAAGATAATCCACTGCCTCCCTCCCCTACCTCTCCCACTACAACCATTAATTTCAGGTAAAAATCATCTACTTCTCTTTGGTGGTTACTTTTTAATTACCTTGAGTGCCATAATTCTGTTATTAAAAAAGTTCAAGGTTTCCAAGTCCAGTTGTATACTGAAAACTTGCTAATTTGTGAGCTAGAACTGAAGTCAGAGCTCAGGTATTGATCTCAGAAAAAAATGATTGTGGAAATTTTGCTCCGACAAGAATTAATTACTTTTAAGGCCTCCAAAGACGCAAAATTCTTTCAGTGACATGCATTAGTGATAATCAGTGTGTGTTGCTATGGTTCAGTAGAAGTCAGCACTGAACTTCACAAAACTCTTTCAGCCTTTCCTCTCTAACTATATAAATGTGAACGTAACAATAAATCTTGTTGAGTATTACTTCCACATCTACTGGCAGTCAGTCAGCTGCAATGTGAACAGCATTGTGCACAATATGTGCAGCACAGCCAACACCCATTAACTATCTCCCTAGTTTCTCCGGTGACTTAGAGAACATGTTATTTTTCCCCAGTGAGCAGCCCTTTCAAATGTTGAATTAGTAATATTAGCACCAAATACTACTAATTTGTCAGCCAGGCTGTGTTTTTCCAAAGTGTTCACAATGGGGTCTGATAACTGCTTTGTAGTGCAGCAAAGGAAAGATGAAAATTCAAAAACTTTTGTAAATCATTTATATAAGACATAAAGAAGTGGTGTAAAAATCTTTTTTTTTACTATTAGAATAGTATGTATCCAAAAAAAAAAAAAAAAAAAAAAAAGCAGAATTTTGGAATTTCAACCCTGTTCAGCAATAAACTTAAACGCATGCTCATACGGAAGCACACACATCAGTGTTTTGAAGAAACAGACCTGGAAACATTTTTAAGCATATGAAATACTTGTTCAAAGATGGTATTGTAAGGACCTCTATATTTTCAGATTTTAGCAGCTAGCTTAAACAATATTTATGAAAAGAAAACCTTTTTGCTATAAATAACAAATTTCTATGTATGTCATGCATTTGTTGTTTACATACAGTTTTGCATTGACATCAGTATGAAATCTGAGCAAATAATTGTGTAGCATATGAAACTGAAAAGCACAAATGGATCAGGGTTGACAGTCTTGCTTTTCTAATCAGTTTTCCTATGCAATTCTTACAGGCAAATGCACATACACGCTTATATGTGAACCCATACACATATAGATAGATAGACCTGGATCTTATTTCATAAATACATAGCTATCTACCATCAGTAAAAACATGACATTCAATATACAGTAGAGATTTGCGGTGGACATCTGAAAAATTAATTCAGCTTCTTTCTTTCATGAAATTGTTTATTTTCAATTCATGCTTAGTCAAATATGGTATATGAATGATATGCAAGTAGAGGTTATTAACAGCTAAAGCTATCCATAGTTCTCCTCATTGCAAGATTCACAACAGATGAGCATTAAGCTGACTGATTTAATACCAGGATGGAAAGGGAACCACTTTGGTGACTAGGGAACCTGTATAGGAAGACTTTTCCAGAATAGTCTAAAAACTGGAAGGAAGCTTGTGAATTATGTGTGATTATCCAAGGAGTTCTGTCCACATCTGTATAGCATTATTTTTTTAAGGAGAGAGGATGTAATGTAACTGAAGGCTGGATGGCATTAAAGGAATACTGGCTGCAGGGAGAGTACATGTGACTGAGCAGCTTTGTTATCGTGCACTCCCTGGAAGGCTCCTCACTTCCAGGACTAGAGAGCTGGCTGCCACACATTGGAAAGGGACATAGCGTGAGAGATTGGATGATGTCTTCTGTGACTGCCAGTCATTTCTCAACTGGACTAATGAATCAGTTTCAGTTTCTAAAGGAGTCAGAGAAGTCCAGAGTCTCTCTCATCTGCAACTTGAATGTCCTTCCTAGGTTTTCAGTGGAATCACTTGACTCTGAAAGTTGTATTACAGGACAATGTAGGAAAAACTGTACTTTATTCCTGGTATGTCAATGTTGAATGGGAAAAAAAGAAAAAAAAAGGAAAAAAAAATCTATTGGGAGTGAGGACTGGGGTAGGTTCTGTTCTGGGAGTTATCACTGATTTACTTGACTTCAGGCCAATCGCTGGCAGTTTCAGTGCTATATAAACTGAATATCTAAATCCATTTTAGACAACTGGCCTGATTAACATCCAAGTTCTCTCCAAAACAGTGGCTCAGGCAGTTCCTTACAGATTTGATAATTTGGAGAGAAGAACATTGCCCAGGGATTCTGGAAATAAAATAAATTTCCTTACTCTCTAAAATGTGTTCTGAAGTCCTTAACATCTAGTTCCCAGTTGTGTCATTAACTTTCCTGGACCCCTTGTGTATGCTGTGGAACTAACACAATTTTGACTTATTGTCTTTTGGCACTGATAGCCAATATTTTTAAAACACTATGTGATCTTTCTATGGAAATTTCTACATAAGAGAATGAACTGCCTCTTTCAGATTATAGTAGATACTACCTCTTTCTTTTATTTTATTTGAATTTGGATAAAAAAGACTTAATGAAATTATTCAGCACTAGCAGAGCTGAAGCGATGATATTGGTTGTAAAAACTGCCCCTGTGCAAGAACATTATTTTTTTATTGAAGTGAGTTTTCTGTTTTATGCTCAGCAATTGCCCTGTGTTTTAATTCCCTCATAAGGATCACAAAAAAAAAGGAAGGGAAAAAAAAAAAGAATATATAAGAGTATACGCTATAAATGTTATGTTCACATATTTTTTTCCACACAAAGAAAAGGAAACTGCTAGAAATGTTGATTTGTTTTAAACCTTTCAACAATTGGAGATTATTGAAATACTAAATTACTGGCACACAAGAGAACTAGATGATTGTTGTTCCACATTTACAACACAAACCAAATGATGGCTTGGAAAAAAACAACAGCAGCAAATATTTTGAGTCTTAATTATCAGGCTGAAAAGGCTGATGAACAAAAGGGAGAAGGGGGGGAATGTGTGGAATAGTGAACGGACGGACAAACATGTTAAAAAAAATTAAAGCCTTTGTCAGGATCAAAAAGAGAAACAGACTTAATTATTATTTTCTCTTCATTCCATTTTGGGAGCTTTATCTGAAACTATAACTTAGAAAGAGCAGCGATAAACAAATGGCACCCAGCATGAATACTTCTCTGAGGTTTGATTGTCTCATCTTTGGCTCTTACATCAGCACAATGATGTGTTGCCCATTGGAAACCAGCATGACTAGGAGTGTAGAAGAGAAGCCATGCAGTGATCTAAACCTATAGGTTCATTTATCCGGTCCATATGGAATTGTAACCTGGAGAATAGTATCAATGCATTAAAATGAAGGGCTTATTCCAATGGAACCTGGTTAGATTAGTTAAAGCATTCTGCAGTTCATGGAGAACAGCAGAGAATATGGAAATAATTTCCCAGAATAATCCGGAGAATTACTTTATGCTTCTGATATAGATCGCTGGGGAAATAATTTAAAAGCATTTTTAAATATCTTCTATTTTCTATTATGAGCCTTTGGATTTCCACAGTTTGAGAGAAGTGAGACATTGTGGCTTAGAAAACTAATTACAAAACATAAAAATGCTGAAGTCTAATGGAACAAATCAGACAGAAAAAAGATTTCCATACAGAAAGATCAATGTTGGAATGGAAGCTACAGCTTTTACGTAAGTGTCTTCCTCTCAACATCTTTGTTATACATTCTCTTTGTTCCTGTTAGCTTACTAATTAGCTGTGATTTTTTTAATGCCCCTTACACTGGGTTAATTTTGTCTAACTCAACAGCAGGGGTTTGCGTAATAATAATTCACATAGCAATGTCAATGATTAAAATCCTTTCATTAACATGGTACCTTAAAGATAATGAATGTGAAGCTTTTAGCTAACCCAATCTCTAGGCACAGAAAGGCAGTTTTTGCAGAAAATAATAATAATAAAAAAATCCTTGTACAGATTAGCTTTTGCCAGCAGAACAAATGAGATCTTTGTTTGGGTGTATTACAAACACAAAGTCACACAAATGAAAGAGCATTTATTATGAATACAATGATTTAGCATGCTTCTTTTGACAAAAGAATTCTAATAATGTACTTGAAGAATGCAAAACAGGCATTCAGAAGTGCTAATTTTCTGGTATTTTTTTGTAGGCAGCACTGTCAAGGCACAGATAATCAACTGAGGGGTCAGAGTGCCTTGAGCTGAATGTTGTCAGAGATGTGTCGGAAGGTGCTTTGGGCTGGATACGTCATTTCTCTTCAGCCTCTTCAAGAATTTTAAACAGGTTTATCTGTCAGGATAGAAGAAGTGTGGTTCAGTAATTAGGGACACAAGATGAAATACCATTTTGGAAAGTTTTAATAAGTGCTAGAACAACTGTTCTACTGAATTTGCTGTCTTTTCTAAAAAATACCTTTCCACCTACATTCTAATGGTTCTTACATTTCATTTTTACTAAGTGCAAAAGATGTTTGCTAGATGAATTCATCCTCCTACAAATAGTATAACTAGTAAAGAAAGATGCCTTAGCAACAGCAGCATGGTAACAACATTGAGAAGACCAGTAAGTCTTGTTCAAATCAGTCACAGCATTCTCCCCTTAATATACTGAGTTTTCACTTCTATAAGTCAAATCTTGGTTTTGAAAACTAATATATAGTATATATGTATTTTCTGTGATCCCATTGTACTGTATATCTAGATTTTTTTTAATGTCAAATAACGGTTCTACAATAGCCAACTAATATACATGAATAAATTCTGACTTTAACAGTTCTATTTAAAAAATTAAGGAAAAAAAAACATTCTTAACATTTTTCCTAAGTAAGATTGTTGGATTTTTGTATATTTTAAGCTATTTTTTCCCAGTGCAATGGAAAATTATAGATTTGTGCCTTTATTTATGTAGATGTTGTCATTGAAGTCAGCTGTGTGCCTGCTAAGCCTTTACTGTATTAAGGTTTTTAGCAATTTATCAACATGAACAGAATTCCTCAACAAACGAGCTCAGCTGACATTTTCAGTGGGGCAATAGCCAAATGGGTCTTTCAGATTATATCTCTGCTGTGTCATTCACTCAAGTAAGTAATTCAAGAAGG
Source organism: Podargus strigoides (assembly GCA_028020825.1). Lineage (NCBI taxonomy): Eukaryota > Metazoa > Chordata > Aves > Caprimulgiformes > Podargidae > Podargus > Podargus strigoides. Next base: position 14,403,212 of record CM051627.1, on the reverse strand, counting down.
AGGTCAGTGAATGGGTAGTTAGTGGGAACACTTACTGCAGCTGTAGCTTCTCTGTAATTTTCCTGTGGATAATTTCATATATTTTTGTCTTTAGTGCATTGCTGTTCCCATTGCTCTCATAAGCACAAATAATTGCTTCCATTTTTTAAAGGAAAGAAAGCAGAAGATAGTCCCCTAGAAAGCTGAGTCACTAAACTGGCTACTAAAATTAATATAAATATGACTAAGTAAAAGTTTGATCTGATAAAGGCATTAATATGAAAGCTGAAATAAATGCTTTTGTGTAAGACACTGTCAAAACAAAGCTTCAGGGTTTGATTTGCCCAGCAAGATGCAGAGTCTGTGAAAATTCTTAATCTCATATATGTAAACCAGAATGGACTGTATCTTGTTATTTTTCCTTATATTTTGGCTTACAGGCTACAATAGCCTGGTAAATTTGGTTCAGCTGAGCAGAGTTCTACACACTATGTAACTTGCCTTATAGCTCTCTGAAGTGCTGGGGTCTGAACCCCAAGCCCTGAATTAAGGTTGACATATGGGTGGGCCCCATGGTCCTTTAAGAGGAGGGGATGAGTTTGCCTTTTGGCTTTCCTCCAAGGTGGGGCCGGCCTTGTAAGGAAAGCCCTTGGGTAAACAAGCCCCAGGTGCCCCTCATTGGGTAAATGGGTGCCAGGTGCCCTGCTTTGGGCATAAAAGCTGGGACCACTTGCAGGAAGGGTGGAATGTCTATCTGTGAGATGGATGCACTTTGCAGAGTTTCCCTGTTGGGGAAGGACCTCCTGACTCTTCCTGCAACTGGGCCCCAGTCAGGTTTGGCATTTACAAACGCGGGCTTTGTGGGGAACCAATATGGAGCTACTTCTATCCTGTATGATCTGCCTATTGACTTGGTTGTCTCCCATCTCTTCTGTGGGAGACTTTGTTTCTTTGTTTATTCCACCTATTATTGGTTGTGCTGTGTCGTTCCTGGGGTCGTTGGGGTTGATGTCTATTATGTGTGATCTGTTTGACTTGTTTGTGCCCCCAGCGATCACCCATATACTGACTTTTTTTATGTGCAATAGAATCTGGTTACTGGTTTGGGGTTTTTTTGCGTCTTTTGTGCTAGGCCTAGCGATTGGCAAAACACTCTCCTCTCAAAAAAATCCTGCACTGATCCATATGGATTTTTATTTTCTAGAGTGTCTCACAGTCTGAAAAAGAGAGAAGAAAAACCTTGTTCTCCAAATAAAACCATGCTGCAAAATATGGAGTGACCATAGTTTCTTTGAGCTCCATGGGTGAGGTCTATTGGCAGCTGGATGCTTTCAGCACTCTACTACTTCCAGGCCTATGACAAAATAGAGCACAATGCTGGGACTTGCATAGTGATACGACATCATACTGGGACCAGAGAAAAGTTTTAGAAGGTATAAGAAATATGTATAGGCATCTGGGGACTGAAGAGGGAATGGGGTGCATAGAACAGTCACAGTTTTAATGCAGTTACATCCAGGTAGTTCTGATAATTTGGAAAATATCCCTTTTCACCCGCTTAGAATGTAGACAGTTCAAAGTTTTCCACACTTATTTTATGAGCTCTATCTCACTGAAGTGCATTCCCCACAGCCTACAGCCATAGCCTACTGGTCTAGAACAAACGTCTTGCACATGATGAGAATAGTAAACTCATACCAGAGAAAATTAATGGTCAGACCTTTCTACTGACTTTGTAAAGACTATGGCTTCAGCAACGCTGAGACAGTGTTTGTAGAATCGTATAATAGCCTTGGTTGGAAAAGATCTCTAAGATCGTCAAGTCCAACCATTAACCCAGCACTGTCAAGTCACCACTAAACCATGTCCCTCAGCACCTCCTCTACATGTCTCTGAAATCCCTCCAGGGATAGGGACTCCCCCACTGCCCTGCGCCAGTGCTTGACAACCCTTTCAGTGAAGAATTTTTCCTAATATCCGATCTAAACCTTTTCTGGCACAACTTGAGGCCATTACCTCTTGTCCTATCACTGTTACCTGGAAGAAGATACCAACCCCTGCCTCGCTACAACCTCCTTTCAGCTAGTTCATGCTGCTGCTTCTGCCTGGAGCCATGCAAGATTTCATACTTCTATAAATTTCATCCAGGGGAAATATATTTATGCATCCAAAAACCAATAAATGTGTAGGTCTCATAGGTCTAAGGAATAACAGTATATTCTTAGCCTGTATGTGATATAAGTAGGTGTTCTGCAAACTACAGTTTGTATTTTGTCCTTGTGGTAGACCTTGCCTCCAGTGAATCTTGTTGACCTCTTTCACCTGTGGATGGTGGTTGTGGCTCAGTTTGTGATCTAGATGTACTGTGGAGTCCAAACAGAGATTATTGCCCCATTCTGACAGGCTTTGGAGCAGCTAAAGGCACATGCTGAGAGCTAAAGTAAAAGAGATTTATAATACAAAGATTGGCACAGTTAGAGTAAATGTTTTCTTGATTCCCTAACCAAAAGATTGTAAGGCTTTCTGTTTTGTGGAACAGAAACACAGGACAGACTATAATCACTTAGAGTAACCATTCTGACATGTAACTCTTTCTGAGATATAACTCTGAAACCACTCTTTGCCATTTCCAGCAGGGACAACGGATGCATACAACAGAAATGTCAGATTCCAAGATGGAAAACCACTACTCAAGTAAGAAAACTCTGAAAATGTTTTGGAAGGATTGTTTAATTTCTGTGGTTTTACCTTTAAGCAAAAATATCAAATGTATAGAATTAATCTTAAAAAAGTGTTTCTCTTGCAAATGCTAACTGTCACTTCAATGATTACTTGAAAATGGTATTCTCTTTTTTGACAGGAGTTCAGATTTTGTGTTTGTGACATATGTGTACTATAGGTGTTGTTTTACTGTCTGTTGTTCAGAAAATCTCCATTTGGTGAAGGAACTGGAAGCAGAGATGACTGGCAAAAGTTAATAAACAGTCAATACAGCCTTGCGCTGCAACCTGTGTTCTTTTCCTTAGTATTCCTGAAATAATGAGATACTTAAGGTGTATCTGAGCACTGCAATATGGTTTAAATCATAGAAATGTGCTCCTCTGATTGTCAGGTGATGATTTTATGTCTTTGTCTTGGACTGGAAACTAAACAGGAGTCCATAATTAACTGATCATTGCAGAATTAGATGGCATTAAACTGAATTTATTTTAATAAGCTGTATTACTTGCCCAAATGAAAGGCTCAGTGCTCTGAAGGACTTCCTGAAAAGAACAGGGAATAAGCTCGGTACAACCAATATCTTTTATGTTGATATAAGTCACTGATTAATTATCTATGGTTAAAGAATGAGAGAAATGTGTCTGACCCAAATATGTCTTTAAAAACATATAATAATGGTAATTGCTGCATATTTTTATATTAGAATAAGAAAAAAGAGAAATAAATACGAAAAAAGAGAAAGAAGTGTGAAAATATGCTATAGGAAAGAAGTTAAATTATAAAGAAAAAGAGAGTATAAGCACACTTGTTAGAATTTCTTAGGTTCAAAAGCTTACTTCAATGTGAAATTCACTATTGGCCATTACAAACACCAGGCAGTCTTGTTAACAGAAGATCGGAGGGTTAGGATTTTTGCCTGCAGTGTCTTGAATTCACCACTACACACATTCTCCATCTCCCCAATTAATGTCTATCTTGATTTCACATGGGTAGAACAGTTTATGGAGTTCATTTATGCTGCTTTTAATTTGGTTCGATGGGTCACTACCCAAAGATGCGGGCAATGTGATTCTGCCTTTTTCAGCACTTCCAGCTCTTTGTGGTCCCATATTGTGATGAACCCTAAGTCTCTCCCATAAAACATTGCAGAAAACTAATCCACTGTAACTCAGAAACCACTGTAAGAAAAGGAACAAATTCTGAGACAGAAAGTTACACTACTCAGAATTACATGGATTATTCGTACTGACACTCATGAGTACAAAATGGGCACATACATTTGTGTAAGTGAGATGGAATAAGGCATAGAAAGATAGAAGTAGGATATGATCTGCTTTTAGCAGACATCCTGCAAGTAACTGCTTTGTTGGTTCTACTCCTCTCAGTAATTTTCAACATCAGTAGGTCAAATTCAGTAAAAATGTTTCAATTATATGCTGATAAACGATCCTATGATAAATCTTAGGGACTCTCCAGGAAGAAATTTAAAAATTATATCAACTAAGAACTCTTTCTAAATGTATTTAGATCCATCTCGGAATGTGATGTTATCTGTGCTCATGTCAATACGGATCACAGTAGATGATTTTATTGCAAAATACATTACTCTGAAACAAAACTATCTCATATTCACTGGGTGGTATCAGAGTGGTCTTTGCTTTGCTGCAATTAGATGGTGGTGATGGTGTGATGATGGACATCAACACAGTGACAGTAAAAAAGGATGTGTAAGTCATTCTGAGTGTAATAAATGCTTGAGAATTTGACAACAACAATTTGAGAGTCAACAGGGAAGCTTGGCACGATGAAGTGCGGTGAATCAGGATGATCAAATGATTTTATTAGTTTCCTTTTATTAGTCAGATCTATTTCCATTTTTTTTAATGTGACCAGGGAAAAAAGAAGTAATTGTAATCAGTTTATCAAATACAGCCCTGGCAGAGAGTATGCCACCGGTAACTTGATTTTGTTCTAACTGAACACACTATGTTTTGACTAATCTTCAGCATCCAAGAACATTCCTCTTAAAACGTCAGCAAGATGAGTCGGAGTAATAGTTTATTTGTTTTGTTTTGGTGTTTTATTTAAAATAATCTCAAAACGTGTTTCAGATCTGGGCTTGTTGTTTCTGGCAGACATAGGGCAGACGAAGCTTAAAAAAATGGAAAACATTTCAATTTATCTTCAGACCACAGACTCAAGAGTCTACCATGGGCAGCCACAGTATAAGCTTTACCAGTGCCCCTGCCCTCTCCCCCTGGTCACATGGACTTTCCTTAAAATAATCACGTACTCACTGGGAAAGAAGGGATTCTGTAACTCTGATAGCTAATGCCCAAGGCTCCCCTTGCAATGATGAACAATTATTATAAACTATTCCAAATTATAGATAGCAGGCACTGTGATGGAGACTTTTGTAGACTGGACCGACACAATTACCAATTGAAGGAAAATATTATTATTTTAGGAAATATAACATTTTAATACATTGTGAAAAATGATGAGGGAATAATAAATGGAGGGCATAAAAAGAGCTAATAATAAAAAGGAGCTTGGTGAGAAATCCCGCTGTCATATTTGCATTTACCCTGAAACTAATGCCGTGCACATTTTTGAATGCAAATAATTCACAAGAGGAAGCAAAATGAGGATGTTAATAATCATTTTTCCCTTAATGAGAAGCTGTACTTTGATTGAAAGGAGCTTTAAGGTGGCCTAAACTAGGTCTAACAAAGGAGCTTTTTTTTTTTTTTTTTTGAGGCTTTAAAGGAATAAGTTAGGATAATATTCTATCACTTAAAATCCCCAGCATTAACATTGTTAGCACAAATCTTATTTCAAATTAAAAAAGACGTGTTAGGAAAATTATTCATTCCATATGGGATTTTCTTTTTCACTTTGGCTATTAACTTAAAATGCTTTTTCTTTTGGGAACAGCTTAAGTTTTTAGGTTTTCTTTCTTTTTTTTAAAATGTCATTCACAAAATAGATTGTTGTATTGGCTCCTTATCTCAGGACTTCCACACCAAGACTCTGGGTTGCCTTCCTCATTCTTTTACCTAGTGAAGGTGTGTGAGTTCCAGGTGGCTTAAACTGTCCTTCTGAATTGACTGGAGTGTCCATCTTCTTCCTGCTGCTTAGAAACACATGTATTTCACATGAAATACTTTGATGAATTAAAGCTAGGTTAATTCAGTTTTGAAGACACCATTTCCAAACCTTAAGAATATGGAAATTACACTGGATTAGACTGGAGACACCTTGCCAGTGTTGGCCAGCACCTTTTTATCCACTCAAGGCAAATCATAAGTGGATATAATTCTATTAAATTAAAAACACCTTCTATTAAAAGGAAGTGAACCGGATTTATTTGTCCCTGTATGTCCTGAATCCTATCACTCTGCCCAACAGAGCAGTATAATATAATTCTCTGTGAGTCATCACACTGAAGAGCTAATCAAACATCCTTCTCTGTCACCCCTTGGATGCTGGAAGGCAGTGGTCATGTTTCCTGTGAGGAATTCCAGCAAACGGGGTTTGATTTCTTTTTGTGTATTTGTTTTCACTAGGAATTTTGAAAACAGCCTCTGGGTTATGCACACTCTGCACAGCGTGTGATGTGTGGCTGATCACCGGTGTGTCATGTGATGCGCTTTCTCTTTGATTGCCCCTGTTTTGAACAGAAAAACCTAAAATGAATATGATGAAGCAAATAATAAATAGGAGTAGTATCAGGACACCGATCTTCAAAGAGAGAAGTGAGAGGTGCCCTGTCCCGCAGGCCCTGCCCCTCTTCCAGTCATGTAGTATAAGGACCCAGAAGTCCCTCCCCACTGCATCCATGGAGGGGTCATTCTGCTTCAGCCGCTGTTTTGTGACAGGGAGCCTTCTGCTCAGTTATCAAACATGCATGTTTGCAAGTATCAGATTCCTCCTGTAGGTCTGTGAGCTAAAACAATTCATTGGAATGTTTAGATGGACTCTATCGAACTGTGGCTCACACAATCAGAGTAAGTCGCCACTGCTAGTTTTTTCAGCAGTGACTGTTGAGCTATAGTGTACATTTGCAGGGCATGATCAATGTTGCCTGTTGGTAAGATGCACTATCATCTTTCTGATATTGCCCTGAAATACTTTGATTGGATGCTCCTCACTACTCACTAGCTAGTAATGGCATGGCAGGGTAGATGTGTTTTTAAAAGCAAATGGTGACTTAGGAATTATTGTTAGTATTTTACAGAATTAGGTTTTTTGGTGAACTGAGCTGGGTAATTGTCTTGTCCCCTGAAAGACTGAAACTAAGCAGGAACAAAGTTCAGTAAATAAGATTAATTTTGTTCTGTATGTCAATCTTGCACATTTAAGTAATTTCCTATTTCATGTTTATAGGTTTTCAAGACACTATGACACCTCCAATATTGATTTGGTTAAGTATCCCAAACAATGCATGAAAACAATTTGATGATAATAATGACTAAAGATTTGAACATATTTTTTAATTAAAGGAACATTTTTTTGATTCTTTCCCCTGAGGTTTTTTTCAGGCTTCTCATTAATGTTGCAGCATGATTATACCTTCAGGTTCATCAACCAAAAATTGTCATCTCTCATGGTGCAATACTGCCATTTTTCTTTTGTTGTGTAACATTAACTCTACAAGTAATCATATTCAAATGCACTCAGTTGGATTACTCAGTTAAATTTTAGCCAACATTGAGGATGGCTGAGTATCAATCTCAGGAACAGCTTCCCAATCATCTGAGCAAGCATTTTTTTAGGATCTGATCCTGTAACAGCTAATCTGTTTTGAAATACGCCTGAGATTTATCCATGAGGTTGTTTGCGTGCATAAACATGTGCATGAATCTTTGCGTGATGAAGGCCTTACACAGTGTAACTAATGAAATGAAATTATTTTTCCCCTTTTAGGGTGATGGGTATTTATTTCTTTTAATAAGTATGTGTGATTTTTATGGGCTAGTTTCTGATTATGTGTCAGACTTGGGAAAATATTATTTCATGTGACTGTGAAACTGCTCAGTAACTCTCTTCAGTTTTATTTTCTTAAGGGTGGTATAAGAGCTCTTATATTTGTGGAATGGCTTCCCCAGCATTTAACAACTTTTAGCTCAAGTTTAATAGGTTACAGGTTTAATAGTTTAATTAAATTTTCTAATGTGTGTTCACAGTGCTGCTTGTATATACTGATGTATTCATGCAAAACTACAGAAACAGTCATTGTACACAACAAAGGATATTCTTTAAGTATATATATGGATCAATTAAGAAACTATTCTGCCTAAAAAGATAATCATATGCAATTCCTGGATTTCATTTTGGGGAAAAAAATGCATATAGATTCTCTTTATCTTTTCTGAACATAATTAATTGTAGCAGATACATTTTAATGATGACAATAATAAAATGTTATAGATATATTTATGTATTTTCATATGTATATATGCTGTGTACATTTAATTGATATATTAGTGTTATAAAATGTACCACAGTACTCTTTATTGGCTTATGTTATTTAAAGCAAAGCAAAGTTTTTTAAAAGAGGCTAAAATAACCCTTGGATTCCTACTACACAAAAATTGAAATTAATTTGAACCTCAAATTGCAGTCAAAATTATTACAAAGTCTTTGGCATGTCCTGTTTGTGGATTTGTTTGATATTTTTTTATCAGTGATGATTCACTGTCTTGTGACATCGGTGTTTACTCTCACACTGATTTATTGACTTGTCTGTTTCTATGCCTACATGCGCACACTTATTTTCAAAATTTTTTTCACTGGTAATTTCAGTGGAAATATGCCTAGGAATCTATCATACATGGTACTTGTGTTTGGATTCTACTTTATGCCCTTTTCCACAACTTGTGACCTTTTATCCAGGCTATTTTTCTCTCTCTCACCCCCTGAGCTTTGTCCCCGTAAGACTTTTGAAATTTTATACCTTCAGATCTCCAGCAAAGAATAACAGATGAGACAGAAACAATTCTTCGATAAAATGTCACGGATATAATCTAGTTCCAGATGAGAACTCTGATTTGTGTTTACTCAGTCTTTAGGTTTTCAAGTATATATGACTGTTTACATCTCTTCCTTTACCTTCAGCAAACACTGAATCAATCTGTACCACATTTGCTAATTGCAAATGTTGTTGCAAATTCTGCCATCTGATAACTGATGGAAGCTTTATATTCTGAGCTAAAAGCAAATGCATGTAACAGGTGCATAAGCTATTGATATAAACTAGTATTTACAATTACCCTCTGTTATTCCTCTGACATTGGCTGAAGAGCAACTATTCTTTATCCTATAAGAATACTATATTTATTTATGTAATTGTAGAACATGGCAGTATTTTTCCCTGGAAATCAGGATTTGCAAGCATTGAGGGCAATGGAGGGATTAATGGATCATACTTTTAACTGTGTTGTCTATCTTTATATGTATTTATACACACACAAAAAACCCCTGGTTTCTGTTGAAATAATGTGTAGCTATATTTTAACTAATGTTAGACCTAAAATTCTTTCAGACTAAAACCACCAAGAGTATATATTAAAAAGTAAACTTAATCGCAAAGTATTCGTAAAGTAGCCTCCTGTCTCACAATAATTGTTTTTATGTCTGTAAAAGCCAACAAAAACTGTCTTGACATCCCTAAGATTAAAATTTTTGTCAAGGAAGGAAAACTTTTAATGGTTAAAATTAATTTAAAAGGCTAATATATTTTATTTTCTACATAAAGTTATAATGTTTTACATACACTCTACACTGCATTTTCATTCTTGGAATAGGATTTCCCACCTAGACAACCTTTGATCAGATTGTATTGGGATTTTTGTTTTCTCCTTGACAGCTGTCATTAGTAGAGAAGTCAGTGGGCTCATCAACAAGGTAACAAGAAACCATATAGCTACAGTTTTACTTGAGAACACGAAACGGAATTACATGCATTAACTGTACTAGGAATGTTTTTCTTCTAGCATTGGAGACTGAATTTAGATAGATACTGATGTAGCTTCTAGATCTTGATTTCTCCCTGTGAGACATCATGCTGAATACTTTGCACTGGATCCCTGTTGGGAGTGGTAGAAATCATACCTTTCATGCTACGTATGGTAGCTGCAAGATAATGACTCTGGAAGAGTCACTGATACGGTTTGCAGAGCTTTGGTGATTTTCTTATTGTTCTTTGCACAGCAGGCGTTAGGGCAAATGTTTATCAGGAAAAAAACCTGAGGGTTAAACAGAACTAAAGAGAAATTCAAGCATGTTTAAACAGTTTTCTCCCAGGCGTAGTTCCAGTTTTTGATTTGCATACCTCTGTTGTTTTAAATTTAGCAATCTTTTGTATCCCTTATTTAATCCTTGACTCCTGACTTCAGAATCACTAATAATATTAAATATTAGTCTTACTAGTGTTAACTGACTAGTAAATGGCAAAGATGTCTAAGAAGTCTTATTATTAACATTACTGAAATTATTTCAGAAACTTAAAAGGTACAGAAGGCATGCTAATATTAGAATCCTGCTAATGGAGCTACCCAATGAAGAATAAGACCATTCAATATAATACCAATTAAAATGAAATGTAAAAAGGGATCTAATACTATTAGGCTTTATCTCTAAATTACTAAATAGTAAGAATCCTATTATTCCTAATGTATTCTCTAAGAGATAACTGCAATGGTTTAGAGATAGGCAGAGGAATTCAGTCTTAGGATTGGAAAATCCTTGCTGGCAATTTGGATTAGCTAACCAGGTAGTGCGTGCAGAAATGCGAGTGACTTGACCTAACAGAATTAAAGGTGTTAAAAAATGTTGATATTCACTCCATTGTTTGCTTGTTAGACATCTCTATAAAGAGTGTTTGGGAACAGATAAATTAATAAATATTGGGGAAATCAAATTAGAAATAAATTCAATTTCTTCATTCATGAAAGTTTGTATTCTTTACAGACTGCACAGTAGACAGTACAGTATGCATGTGGAATGATTTGTTAGTACTTTAAGTTCCGGTATCATTGTCAAAATCCTATTTGTCAATTATAAAAAACAATTAAATCTGATCTGTTGGCAGATCTATTGCCAGTAGTATCTCACCAATGATGCTGAAACTAAATTGCAGAAGCAATGGTTGTGTTTTCATGGCACTATAATGCAGCTTCCTTGTATCTTTAGTAGTTTACTAGTTTAGGACGAATAAGGAGAAATTGTACAAATGTGGAATTAACATCTCAGTTCAGAGAGAAGTATATTTAGCACAGATATATTTCCTTGATCTCTTTTTCTTTCCTGACACAGGAAAGAAATCCCCCTTTTTCAGGGATTCAGGAAGTCATTAATTCATGAATGTAACATGGTATATTGGTAACATCTCATTTTATGAACATGAAGTCTGCTAGCATATGTGCAACAGTGCTGTAGTTCTTCAGACTCAGAATGTTTGAGCTTTATTGACAGATTTCTCTGAATCTTATTATTTAATTAAATTTATGAGGTAGAGCTTTTGTTCAGTCATGAGTTTTACATCTGTTTCAAATTAAACTAAACCACACCTGATGTCTTTGACCAAGACTCAATATGTAAATGAACATAAATCACTAAGTGGTCTCTTAAATTTTTTTAAGATGATTTTTAACTTTCTGAGTTTGTAAAGGAAACTGGAAGAACAGTTCCCGAGTTATTTAAATAATATAAATATTTTATATTCAAAGATATTCATGTACCAGTAACCAGTTAGATTATGGTCATTAGATTGTCTGTTCATGGAAAGAATATCAGACTATTTTTATAATACATAATGTTTGAGAAGATTGGAGACCATTTTCAAGAGACAGCTAATCCTGTAACATTATGAATTCCCAGTCTGCCAGGACAGCTCTGTAGGGTGAGCCATGAGCTCTCAGTGCTCTAGTGCAGGCGTAAACCACAATGACCACCACGTTTTCCCCTAGATACTTAAAAAATGCACTAGTCAGTCTGTTCTTACAATGAAATGACAAATAGCTCCAGGATAAGTTAACTGTAGTTTTGTATGGATTTGTCTCTTCTAGTCAATTGACTCTCATGTTTGCAAAAATACAAGATTGAGTGAAGTGTTGCTCACTGATGCACTTTTACAAGGCTCTCTTCCATCTGATGTTGTTTGTGGCCATGCTGTGACTTTTATAAATGTTCCTTTACTACTTGGCCTGGCTGTTTTCATAAAATTTGAGAGCAGTTAATGATCTTTAACAAATCAATCCTTCTGTCAAATCTGGTTAAGAATTTCAAAAACTTTTGGTGGACTCAAGCAGAAGCAGACAGCATTTATGGGCAATTTTATTTGCATAAGAGAGAGATACTTTGGGGGAAAAAAGCTTTGCCCAAATAACTGGCATTCTGTCCTCAATTTACCCTTTTCCCTTCATGAAGGGAAGGAGATCTTTTGTCTTTTTTTTGAGGGGGGAGGCCAGAAGAGGAAAAGCCTTCTCTTTAATTGTGCACTAATTGTGGTTTATTGCTCTGTATCTTTTACAGTTCTGGGTTTCTCCAGAGCAGAGAAAACATGAAGAAATACAGTTTACAAAAGTGTATTTTCAGCCTTACCATGGAGGGGCCATACATTCCCGCTGGCAACACATTAGCTTCCGATTTGAAATCCATGAGCTTTGTTCCAGTTCAGTTCTTAATTAACTGCGTGTCCTGAGGTTAGTTGTCTCAAATTTCATTCATATACTCTAATACAATGGAAAGACATTTCTGATATCACTAAATTTGGGACTAGATCTCTTACAATTCTGTTTCTGAACTCCACCTGAATTTAAAGTAGGATTTTCTTTAATGAGAATGATATTTGTATAAAGTAGGACTGTCATTTTTTTTTATCTTCACATGAAGAACATTCTACGTGCTAAGGGTATATAACAACTAATTAAGAGACTGGAAAGCTGCCATTTGTTTTATGAATTGGAATTCCAGCTGATCTTGACTTTAGTACAATAGATATGTTTGAAGGCTGTGTATCTGCATGTGTCCTCGTGGAAGAAGCCAGGGGTTGGCTTGTGGACGTACATTGACAGGAATTCAGCAGGAGTCTTGGGTATATCTTTCTGTACCTGGCTGGCCTAAAATCATTCCGTTAGTCTTTCACAATAATGTGCTGTGTAAAGAACTAATTCACAGCTCTACAAAACCTTGTTAATGTTTAAAAAAAAAAAGTATATTTGTACCTGATATTTTTAAAAAGAGTTCCAAATGAAAACATTTAGAAAATATTATCCCAGAAATGTGCCAAGAGAAAGCAACCTTGCATTTTTCTACTGTGTAAGGAGCTGATTGAGTGAATTAGAACTTGCCACAGTGCTCTAATTTGCATAGCTCACATCTGAGATATTTTCCCAATTTAAAATTAATCTGAAATTACTTTTTGTAGTTTTGGAGAGTTTTATAGTGTAGTCATTTTTTGCTTAAATTACTCAAAACATGAAATTTTTTCTTTAATAATTTAATCTTTTGGAATTAATCTTGGAAGTTTTCCAAGAATGTTCCTAACAGCTATAATTGATTCAAGATCAAATCACTTCTTATTTTGCCGCTTGGATGATGTTATGAACTTCTGCATTTCCGTTAAATGATCCTATGTTTTTTTCAGTAAATGCTGCTTAACTATTCCAGTAATTAACAAAACCAAAGAATGGTTCCTACTGTGAGTTTTGCCTACATGCTTTTAAGTCCGTGTATCATAGGTGAGGATATGCTTGTAAATTCTGACATTTAATTAAGTTGTTTTGATCTTTTGTTCTCCTTTTTACACATATTAATTATTATACCTGTGAAGTCTAATTCAATTGTTTGATATGTGTTGATGTTTTCATAATATAATAAGGCTTTGTTTCTTGTGTACTAGAGTTATTGTGTAACTGTGATCACAAGATTCCCAGAGCTTTGTAACATACAGGAAAAATAAGCTCATGACCCAAGTTTACAATAGTGATTATTTTCCTTGTAGGGTAAATGTCAGTAATTTGAATATGCGGATTGATTTCCCTTTTAATGACTACATTTGATGTAATGGGACTAAGTTCAAAGCTTAGAGAAGGAAACACTTTTAAAAGCAAGGAAGTGGTGAGCCCTGCTTTTTACTGTATATGATTTCTAACAATGGGTTTGCCCAGTTCATTTCAGCAGGGTTCAGTGGAGCTCATATATGAATACGGTCATTTGAAAAAAATGCCCATATTCTTCTATAAATAAATCTGCATCTGAAACCTCTTTCCTACAAAGAAAGTTCATGCCCTAAGTGCAATTGTAATTTGAATCTCTTGGTAGGTCTTGATTTTTTTTTTTCCACTTTCCTACACTACGCCTGATCCCTCCCTGCCAGCTGTTAGTGAACCTGTTCGGAATGAATGACAGCAAGCAGTATAAAGATCTTATTCTAACAGATGTCTCTGAAAGGGACTACAGAAAGGAAGTCTCTAATGAAAAAGGAAATTGTTATCCAAATTGCTGGAAGAAAAATGCTGTTGCATTAAGCAGTGATTCCATTGAATTTAGAAATGAATTCTCACTTCACTGAACTGGACATTATTCAAAATCATTGGATGTTTTGCTGAATACTTTGTAAGATGTAATCTTCGTTTGGTTGACTCTTGTTGACGTTAACAGTCTATACTATGGACTAACTAGGAAAGTACAGCAATAGGTCACAATTCATCTCTGGGAGGTAAATTAAAATGGACCGAGTAAATGACTTGAGATTTTTCTTATACTTTGTTCCATATTAACTCTTTATACCTTGAAGGTTCACAACTATGTCTGTAATACTTTCCCATTATTTAGGTAACAATTAGTGCTAACAAGGATTATTGTCTTGCTAACTTCATTAGAGTTTTAGATGATAGTTTGCTAGTGAGCAGACTTATCCTTTATTGTTGATATTATTATGCAGTTGTGCCTTGAATCAAAACTCTTCTGGAAGGCACTGTCCATGCCAGTGTCTTTATACATTATATCTTGCTTTTATTTAGGTATGTAGGCAGCAAAACCACTGTACAAGCTCAGTGGAAAACTTTTCTGGGAGGCAGTAATGGTGAATACAGTTCTACAGAGGCATTTCTTATCTGAAAAAAGAAGTTAAAGAATAACAAAAGACTTTTCACCAAAAATACAGTCATGAGGTAATTTTTCAGTATTTTCAAACATGATCTAATCCAAGTCAAAAAAGCTAAATTCTAATGCAATAAGCAATGATTAAATTGGCAGGTTTTCATAATGGAGGAACAAATTGTTAAAAACAAAGGAAGGAATGACCCGCAAATTGATCCTGCATGCATGAATCAATCACATAAATGTTTAAAAACTCAGAACCTTGATTGTAAGGATATAAAGATTAGTTATTCAGCTACATGAAACTAAACTGGAATTCATCTTTGGATATGCTTCATTAATATTTAAAATCACTGTGGACAATGTTCAGATTTTGATATCATCTCTTAAAACTGTGTCTCACCTATCTAGAGAGTCCTTGTTAACACAGTCCAGTGGATTTTCATGCCACTAAGACTGCTTAATTTTTAATTCTGTAATTCCACTTAGTACGATACACTTACTACACAATGACACTACTTACTACGTACCCCTCTTCATACAACAGCTATAGGAGAAAAACTTTTAATTGAAGAAAATCATTGCAAAGTTTAAAAATGAAATGTGAATAAATTTGATAATTTAGTGAACTTTGTAACATTTTTAAACAACAAAAAATAACCTCCTGTTTTGTGTAAAGACACGTTTTTTTCTGGAAGGTCTCCAGAAGGTCTCTACCTCTCACCTACCAGCACAGGGCACCATGGTACACTCTCCTACATCATGTGAACCGATTATGATTGCCTGCATAGCTCTTCTTTTTCCCCCATCCATTTCAATCAGAAATCTGCTGCAGAGTATGAGCCAACCATTGTGTTTCTATGAGATCTGCTGCAGCTATATCTGACACCCATTGCCGTGCTTCTGTAGCTGAGCTCTGGGGTGACTCTGACAAATCTGTTTCCCTCAGATTGGCTTTAGCCTCTCTCTTTGGTGTGCCTGCAGACCCTTTTCATTACAAACATTAGGGTTGTGGGGAGGAAGAGAATGAAGAAGAAAAAGTAGATTGATATGAGTGATTTGAGGAGGGAGAAAAACATCTGCATAGCATAGTGTTTTTAAACTTCTGTTACTGCCAATTTGTGTTCCGTCCTTTTCAAGAGAGAAGCGTCAAGTTTTAATAACAACACATGACAGGCATAAGGAAAGGGAAGACAGGATTTTATTGCCATCTACGCGGCAGATGTAAGCAGCCATTTATCTATACTGGCCAATCAGTACCTGAGCAAAGGGTGGTCTGGAAGCAGAGCAATGTACATGTGACAGATAATAAACGAAGCAGACCATGGAATTAACTGAACATTTGAATGCAACTCAGCCTATTAAAATAAATGATACCTGTCAAGACCATCCTTAAAACTTCCTAATGACAAGAAAAAGCTGCATATGGTAACGTCTTAGAAAAAAAATCAGCAAACATTGAATATGTTCTTTTTGGACAAAGACATAGAGAAGGTAATTGTGAATTAAATCCAGCTGCAGAGAGAAGGTAAATGAGAATCAAATCCAGCTGCGCCTGATTTCCATAAGAATCCAGAATTGCAGTTTAGGCAACAGGCCTAGATATAGGACAATTTACTAGATGCTTTTTATTGCCCTTGACACAAACAAACAAAAAAAAGCAGCTTCATTTATGCTGATGTCACTTCAACAATATGTTATTGGCATGCTTCTACAGTGTGACAGAGCTAAGTTAATCACATGCAAAATATTAAGATAGATGCTGAACAAATGTGTTTGTCTCCCCAAATGTAATGACTTTATGATGTTTTAAGTGGGTCTAATTGAGTTGCTATTAAGGTTGCTTAACATTTTCCACTGAAGTACTGTGTTTTGTTGTCATATCCATGCCAAACTATAACACTTTCATTGATTAAGATGAACACAGCCATGGGATACATAGTCCAACCAACTAAGTCATATTATGTCATTTCTATCATAAGGGTGTGCATATGTACATAGTTCAGTGCTGTCATATCCATCCATATCACTGTCACATTCCATCAGTGTTTTATGTATCTGCAGTTTTAACTGTTATGATTTTCTTCATAGTGTATTGTCATTTATGTATCGCCTCCTACTCATTAATGGTATTTATGTATTCAATTAATGCATTTCTTCTAAGTAAAAGGCTGTTTTATGACTAAAGCTGTGAGAAGGGAAATAAACCAACCTATGAGTGGAACAAAATGAGACCTTTTAAGGGCCTTGGAATGCCAGAAGATCCCAAATGTCTATTGTCTGGGGAAGAAAGTGATTTATAATACATGCTGAATGAATTCAGGGTTTGAAAATGAGCAAAGGGATGAGGTTGATTGTTCCAGGACTGCTTTTATTAAGAAATTTGGCATTGTGCTACACATAAGGTCCACATTTAAATGGTCCCTATTTGTCATATAACTGGCATAGTCCCACAATGCCAGAGTGTTTTGATGAAGTAGTGGCAACTGAGGAGTAACAGATAGATAGTTGTCATCTAGATCAACTGTTCCACCACAGAGTTTTATTTCCATTTAACCAGACATGGGGAAGATATTTTTTGCTAGTAGAATTAGGTGAATAAGGTAGTATAATGTAAAAATAACATTTTTTTTTTTTTAATTTTTTTTTTAAAAACCCAAACTAACCAAACCAAAAACCCCCCTGCTTCTATAATTTCTTCCTAATGGGGGAAAATAAACAGTCACACCAACTATGAAGCTGAAACCATTTGTTACATGAGGCTAAACTAGCTTCTAATAAGTAAGTTTAATGTGAATCATAACTGTCCGAAAGTGGTTTTGCTCAGGAATTAAATTTTAGGTGTATAATCTTTAGACATCTAACCTTTTCTATGTTACCTGACTAGAACATGGGGTAATTATGACCTAAGAAAAGTTATCTAAACACCTACATGGTAAGTAGAGGCATGTGAAGCTATGCGATATGTTTCAAGAAATCTGCTTTAAATTCCTTCTCTGTTTAGAGCTAAGTTACTTGGTCCAGAGTTTTGAGGTTGAACTCTGCCTGCTTGGGATTTGCAGTCCCAAAACTCCCCAGGTTATACACCTAGGTCTGTTCTTTGAAGACCAGAACAATGTTAACAGTTTTCTTTTCAAATGCACATGTGGAAAAGAAAGTTCATGGTTAAGTGTGGGGCTTTTTGTGCTGTGGGATACACTTGTAAAACCTCCCAGGATCAAGAAGGAATTTAACACATTTCCTATTTGTAGTGAGTGCTCTACCTCCTAGGGTATTAAACCATCCTTTTCTTGCATTCATTATGAAATAATATTTAGGCTTATTTTCATTGAGAGTAAGTTCTGTTTGTACTTTATATTTTCCACCCCCCTTGGATTGCACCCTTCAGGATTTAAGGAATCTCTGCATAATTTTTGGATTTCTATCAGGCTTAAGAGAAACTAAATGAACTGCTAAAACTGGAATGGTCTTGAACACGCTCTGAAACAGGCTGCTAGATCCTAGAGGAATTGGACTAAATGTCAAACAAAGAAATGCCTCTGTGGTTAGATAGTAGTGAGGCAAGAGCTTTTTCAATCACAATTTTAGACTTTTCCTCAACTGCAGTTGAGTTCAGGGGAGAAAGGGTGTTTTAAAAAAAAAAAATCTCTAATCATT
Organism: Podargus strigoides; assembly: GCA_028020825.1. Classification (NCBI taxonomy): domain Eukaryota; kingdom Metazoa; phylum Chordata; class Aves; order Caprimulgiformes; family Podargidae; genus Podargus; species Podargus strigoides. The sequence continues at coordinate 14,384,747 of CM051627.1, read as the reverse complement.
AGTGTTTTTCACAGCAACACCCAAAAAGTTGAAAGACACAACATGGAGCTTGGTAGAGAGACAGAACTATTGACTGTGAAGACAAGAAAAGATGGATCAAGAACCTGAAATCCAGAAAGGAAATAAAAAACAGCTTGCATTTTTTCTCTCGGATATTATCTCCTCCCCCAACTCCCTTCCCCCGCCCCCCAAAATAACACATTTTAGCTGTTTCTGTTCTCCTATTTGTCTCAAATGCATTAGAGGGAGAAAGACAGAATACATCTTCTTTTGTCAAGGAAATTACAGATAACAGTTTCAGTCTTGGAATAATCTTTTAAAATAGTCTATGGCCAAATTCAACAATGCAACCCAGCCTAGCCAGGTACTTCAGTATGCATATAATTTTATTCGCTTACTCGAATGCCTCTGACTTCAAAAGAATTTAAGCAGTACTTAAGTGCTTTGCTGCAACAGTGCCTTAAATCGTTAGATGACAAACTTCAGGCTGAGAAAAGAAGGCTGCAGTTTTTGCATTCTTTCCTGGTAGGTGCCTGAAAGATTGGTTTCATTTTTTCTGATGATTCTGTAATTCTTACTGCCTCCTATTTTCTTTTATTCTTTTGGTGCTTTATTTTAGAGCTATTTTGTCTTTTTTTATTTTTTTATTTTTTTTTTTTTAGGTTCCTCAGTTACACACCTCTCCCAGCCTAATTCCAAACCTAAAAGAAGAGATGTTCTGGTCTGGTTCAGGAAACCAATGTTTCAGCAATTGCACATGACAGTGATAATTTCAAGGTAAACCAGGCATATTCTAAATCAAAAAGGATGGATCTTACAAGAACATACTTCCAACATTTAACAAGGTAAACAAAGACAATTTCTAATGGAATATTTTCAAAAGCAATTAGGTGCTAACCCTAATGAAAGTAAGTTGTGACTTTGAAAATGTCACCTTTTACATTTTCTTTTCATTTGTTTTAGTTTACATAGATAGTATCTTCTTCGTGTGATGACTGATTTTTAATATGATCAATTGTCATTCAACTTTACTGGAAAAAAGATCACAAAGTATTAAGATGATTAAGATAACTCTTGGGTGAAATATTCATGAATTTAGCTAACCTACCTCACATACAAAGAGATAACATATATATCAGGGCTTATGTGCTTCACTCACTTTGCAAAACACAAGCTCTGACTTGAGTAAATGCGTGCTAAAATCAATCTTTACAAACAGATCCTTTTACCATATGTTTACATAAAACTTAGTCCTCACCCTGATTTAAAGTTTTGGACTGCACATAGATATTAATTAAAAAGTTAATAGTTAAAAACAGTTTCAGTAAAAGACAATTCACAGATAAAAAGAGAGGAAGAGGTGATATTGCAGTGTCCTGTGAGCAAACCTAAGCTTTGTGCTGTTGCTGTTTTTGCTGTTGAACAGCATGAGCTTTCAGCACAAAACCTGCATCTGACGCTCAGATAAGAAATGGAATACATCTAGCAGGCAGCTGATGTGGGTTCACTGCTGGCCAAGCTGTCTGTTGGAGCTTCTCCTCAGCAGTGTCTTCTGGGAGAATATTTCTCTTCAAAAGAAGCACTCTCATATGCATTAAGCAAGTGGAGGACTCACTAGCTGTATCGAGAAAATAAACAGTGTATTTCATGTGAGCTTTTTTCCAAAATATTTTTTCAAGCTAGGAGCACACAAAAAAAATAATAATGTAGGTACAGTGTCACAGGGCATACCTGCACTCAGTCTTGCCTTAAACACTATAACTTGGGCCTGTGCTACATACCAGCCTACATATTCTCAACCCTCTTTCAGAAGATCTAGCATGTAAATATGATAGATAAGGTGATAGTTGTTATTCTGAATGGCACATTTTTGTTTTGCTGACTTACTTACCCAGTCATCGCAGCTTGTTAGTGAACTGCAGAACTGAGTAATTCTGTGCATTTCATACATTTTTAATTGTTTTAGGTAGCCTGCTACATGGATGTGTAAAATCTTTAAAGAATTTACCCAGAGAACCTTTGGAAATGCATTCTTTTTTTTTTTTTTTGGTGCTTCTTTGAATGTTATTAATAGCGTGGAACAGTTCTAAGCACTTGTTTGAGTGCTGTGCTAGAGCTTTTTGTTTCCAGTATAAACTGATGGAGATCAACACTTTTTTGACACTCTTAGTGCCAAGTGCTTATAAAGTGTTTATATCTATAATTGTGTCAAATTATGTTAATTAAGCGCTGAAAGACACTAGTAACTTGAAGTGCTCAAAAAGTGCATTACTCTGAGTGTCACCCAGGGGCTCTTCACATCAGACACTTGGGGGACAATTTTTTCCTTCCGAGCACCTTTAGAGAACTATGTCTTAAAGTGTCTTTCTAGCTTTAATTAAATTTAAAAAGCAAGTGCCAGTTAAGTGCACATGATTTACTCTAATCTTTTGAGATGCAAATGTATTAGAGTCTAAAATGCCCTTCCTTTTTTACAATTCATCATTCTCAATTGTCCGCCACACCTTTTCTTATTGCGCATTCAACAGCTAAAAACAACTGTGGGAAAGGCTGGGAATTAACTCCATTATGAATGATTAAGCAGAAAATAAAACTATTCAAAGGATCAAATACACATATTAGGGTATGTAATAGCCTTATGAAGAAAAATCATATTAGTTTAAGAGAAATACTGTGTAGACCTGAGCCACTCTGAGTTTGTTCTTCTTATGCCTGCCCATACCCCTCTGGGTTACTCATGAAATTTGTGCTGCAGGATTCTAGGGCAGCTGCAGCAAACAAGAGTTACAGTTTTCCTCCAGTGAACTTAAATAATTTGTTGGTCATTAGCCATATGTTAGTCATACATGAGCTCCCAAAGACTAAATGATCTGGCCAAGAAGGTCTAGTAAAACAGAAGCTTATGCCCCAGATTTGATGACTGATCCCCACTGCTGTTGTAAGATTGAAGAGCTTCGAATGACACTATAGGTACTTAGTATGAGGATAGAAGAAAAAAAAGTTTCTGAAGGAGAATAGTTTGAATACAGAGACAAGGACACAAAATTTAATACATATTTCCCTGAAGAGTAAAAAATCAAAAACAAACAAAAAACTTCAATGACCCAACATTCTGAAGTCTGACCAAAAATAAACAGGCATTTTTAGGAATGTTATTATTGAATATCCTACTTCAAGGGCTATTCTGTTTCATGATAGAATATTCTTCTTTTAGGTGTGATGATAACAACCCTTACATTACCTAATTCTGACCAGACTCTATTAAAATTATTTTTCCACTTTTCTGAGAAACTGTATTTAATCCCTATGTCAATGTGCTGAGAAAGATAGTAAAGATATATCTGAACTTTAAACATCTTTAATCTTTCTCTTTAGCTTTCATTCTTGTTGCACAGCCTCAGCAATCAGATTTCAACACTCCATTCCTCAGAAAAACTTACAGATTTAGAAACCATAGTGAGATAAGATTCTTCTTTGACCCAAAGACACGTTCTGCTATGTCTTTGGAAGATCTTTTAAATAGCAATGTCTATTGAAATTTTCTAAATAGATAAAATTGTATTTGATAGTGACTAGAAAGTATCAGACAGGTGGCAGGAGTCCACAGTAGTTTAGAGGTGAGTTATGTATCCAGTTAAAGAGACATTGCAGTTAGTCCTCACTGGAAACTTTATCTGAAAGGTCCTTTTTAGCCTAGAGTTTGTCAATGGAATTTTTCTTAACTTCGTTCCCTGGGGAAAGCTATCCATTTCACAACTGTCACTCCCAATGTAGCAGGAGTGAAGAAGCCAAGAACTGGGTAAGCATTGAGCTTGTTTTACCAGTTCAAGGTAAAATATATAGTCAGGGCACCTGAAGCCTTTCTCAGCAATTGCTTACACCGTGTGTGTATTGGAGCAGTTTTCACTGCTATATAAAGCAGGGGGCTTTATGCTCTACAGATCCCAATCCAGCTCTTACCTGCAGGTTGATCCAATTATCAGTGAAGTCTATTATCAAGAGACTGATTTAGAGTGAGCTGAATAAAGTCTCCAGAGAATCAATTAAATGTAGAAAAGAAAATTTGAATCGTGATTAGTTTGAACTGTTATTGTCTGCTGTTTGGAAGGAAAGGAATCAGTGCTCTGATTGTCTTCTGTAAGGTTACCTCTTATACACCATATCCCTCTTTTCTGTCCTTCTAGCTACTTGATTGCCTATTTATTTGCAATAGTCTTTGGAGGTAATGAACGGATTAAATTTAGATAGAGGGCTCGGATTCACTGTTGTTGGCACAGCTCTGCTGAAATAAGTGGAATTAGCCAAGAGAGTCAAAATACCTTGTGTTCAGCAACCATAAGCTATCTGGCCTGTTGATGACTTCTGAAATCCCTCCAGTGGATGCTAGTGTGTGGTTGTACAGCATAATTTTAAAGGGCGATACATACAGCTCTGAAAACCAGAAGGCACTGAAATATAGAAAGCATTATATTACATAGATGGAATAATTTTCAGAATGAGTAAAATTATTGATTTGGAGGAGAGAGCAGTGAGGGAATTATTTTTGCTTTTGGACAATGTTTCTTTTAGTTAGGCTCACTTTTTTTTTTTCTTCTCTTTTCTTCCTTCTTCCCTCCTTCTTCCCTCCTTCTTCCCTCCTTCTTCCCTCCTTCTTCCCTCCTTCTTCCCTCCTTCTTCCCTCCTTCTTCCCTCCTTCTTCCCTCCTTCTTCCCTCCTTCTTCCCTCCTTCTTCCCTCCTTCTTCCCTCCTTCTTCCCTCCTTCTTCCCTCCTTCTTCCCTCCTTCTTCCCTCCTTCTTCCCTCCTTCTTCCCTCCTTCTTCCCTCCTTCTTCCCTCCTTCTTCCCTCCTTCTTCCCTCCTTCTTCCCTCCTTCTTCCCTCCTTCTTCCCTCCTTCTTCCCTCCTTCTTCCCTCCTTCTTTCTTCCCTTTTTTTTTTTTTTTAATCATGAGTATAAGAAAGCTGGCTTGGTTTGGATCAAGGTCTTTTTAATATGAGATACATACCTTCCACAGAATGTTGTGAGTAGGTAGACAAATGGTATTGGCTACTGTTATACAAATGACTTTGTACTCAAAGCATCAGCCAACAGATAGCTTCCAGCATTGTTATTGTTGTACATCCTACCAGTGTCCGCTAATTCCAGGGTAAAACAGGTCTTGAAAATCTCAAGTCATTTGGCAAACCTTAGGACATCTGTTGCTAGTCTGTCTAGGAAAAGAAAGACTGATGAGCATATAAAATCAGAGGATCATTAAGGGCCAGATTTAAAGAGCAGGACAGAAAGAAGCACTAACACAGTGAAGTTAAGAGAAGCTTATAAGACACAGAAAAAAAAAGAAGAATCCTGGGAGCAAAAAGAATGAATTGTTAAAATAAATGCCATGATATCCTGGCAGGACATACCACTTTTTACTGCTGGCCATGAGGGTTTCTGGGGCATGGTGTACAAAGTTGTGCTGTATCAGAAGTGTCACTGATATTTTAGGCCTTCAACTTATGAAAGCAGAAATGGTGTCTACTTTTTACCATCCAATGTCCCATTTGCATGAGGGAATGAAAATGTAGTCTTCAATAAAAATGTCTTATTTGATGAATAGCTTGTGCTACAGAAATTTTTTATTTAAATGTTTATACATGACATACTTGGCAATTATTTTCCAGTGCTTTAAACTTGTATATATCTTCCTTATGCAGTCACTTAGTACCTAACTCCAGTGATGTGTTTTTCCTTTTACACCTACAGTAAGTTAGTTTTCATAAGGATGAGAAAGTACCTCCTGAGAAAACACATTGCTGAGAAGAATTAGAAGACCAAAGGTAATATATCTTTTAATTTAAGATAGAGCCACTTGCCATTTCCATTCCTTTAAAAAGCAGTCAATTCTAATTATAAAGATTTATCTTGGATTAAGGAAGAAAAATACTAAAGTAAGCACTGCTTCTTCTACTATAACTCTAGGGTTAAGGTTTTTCTAAATGGGAATTATGCGTAGTGAGGACAGTAAAGTCATGGCCATCAAATTCATCAAATCATGAATTAACTGTTTGTATGATGGAAATTTTGTTGTTCTGAAAATATTTTCCTTTCAAATATACATTTTAAAAGTGGTAAAAAAAATAAGCATTACTGGCAGTTTCAAGTGTTGGGGAATAAAAAAAAAAAAGTGGGGGAGAGGCTTTTTGAGAGGAGGAAAGCATTTCTAATATTTCTTGTAAACTAATATTCAATTTCCTTCACAGAATATCTGAAAAAACCCACTTGTCATCCATCTTAACTCGAATATTTTCAGAGTTCAATGCAAATAGTGAAGGTTTCAATAAAAGCTACAGACACCCTGGTTGAAAAAATTAACACGGAAAGAATCACTTTCAGTGCGGTTTCAAAGACAACTGTTGCATTTCCTCATCTTGTCCTTATGCCTCATGTCCCTGAAATGCTTTTGATTTTATCATGTCTTCCTTTTTTCTGATAGCATTTCTTCTCCACATGGAAATTCTTTAGTACTCATCAAGATATCTGGTATCCTTCCCCTAGATATCATTTATCATGGGACTGTTTATCACTTTTTTTATCTGGGCCACGGACGTGCTGGCCTATATTTGGAGACTTCACTCTCTTCTGAGCTACCAAAAATATCTGTGGAAAGTAATGGGATAACAAAAATCAAGACACCTTCAGCAAACAAGGATTCACAGTCTTTGGAACTTTAAATATATTCAGCTCTTCTTTTGTCCTTGTCACCCTCTTGTAGGAAATGTGATCTGACTTTATTTAGTACCCTAAAAGAACAGCTTTGTGACAAACTTTCTGGTATTTCATTGTTACCCACATAAGGAGAGTGATAGAAATACTGCGCTACCTCCCTCAGAAATCTTGGTATTTGTATTGCCAGCCTGCAGCATGTAGACGTCAGTCTGTTTCTGAGGCAGAACTAAGGAATTGGAGTATGTTTTCAGTGTCTGTTATTATGAATATCTGTGGCCTTACCCTGAAAACAAGCCTCTCTTAAAGCATATATTCATAAAATATGAAGCCAGAGAAGACTTTTAACATCCTCTGGTTTATGTAAAAAAACCCCCTGTATATACTCCTAACATGAGTGTTTTCTGTAAGCAACTTTGGTACAGAATTGACACGTGGCAAATAAAAGAATTTGGAATTAAAATAAATATCAACAACTGAACAATATTTGTTTTGTTTTTTCAGGTTTTATTAACTCAATGTTCTCAAACTAATATACTACTGGATGATTAGAAGTTGTGTTCTTCTAACCGCATTATATTTTTTTACTCATCACTCTATTCTTGTATTTCTTAATACAAATACACCTGGAGTTACATTTTCTTAAGAAAACAGCCACAAGATGAGAAGTTACCAAGGAGGAACTCTTGAAGGGTATCTACATTCAAGAAACAAAGTGATAAATATATATGAAAGATCACTGTAAAATTAGAAGTATGTAAAAAATTATCACAATGCTATCTAAATCCACTTTAACAGAAAATGTGGCTAAGTTTAGTTTCAATGGTTATTTGATGTAGTTTACTGAGTTTAGATGACAGCTGAAAATCTGTTCATATATTGATGAACTGCAAGAAGAGACAGAACAAACAAAACAAATAACAAGGCCTGTGACAGTGCAAACATCCATTTGAATTTTGAGTATCAGGCTTTTGGTATGTTATTTTTCTGAGTAATGAATGGAAACATATGCTCTACTTCAACTTGGCCATGCGTGGCTCAGAGGATGCACTAAGGACATAAACAAGAGTTCAGAGTCTTTGCCTAATTACAGAAAAGTATCTTCAGTAGACTGGACTCTACTATTCTGTTAAACCTCCTCCAAAGCATAAGGACAGGGATGAAAGAGACTTGGCAGCATGGTGGGGGGTAGTGAGAAGTTTGCAGAAGACTTCAGGATCTAAATGAGCTGTCCTGAGATCTCTCTTTCTCCAGTACCAACAGATTAGATGAGTGCCTGGACTAATTTTGCAGCTGCAGCAGGGACTGTGTCTCTGTGGACACCCCAGGAGACACCTACCCAGAACTACAAAAATCCTATAGTACCTGTAGAAGTGCTGAGGCCAGGCTGATCCCATGCAGAGATGACATTTCAGCTAGAGAGATCACCCAGCAGGAGAGATCTGAGCAGGCAGCGCAGGTGACAAGAAGTGCAGTTGTGCTTTCTCCTGCAGCCTGAAGAGGAGGGTGTCCAAAGGTGTTTGGGGCACTACCAACGATCACTTGTTCTAAACCCTGTTTGAGGGGTATATTTTACTTACATTTCAAACGGTTTCACACTCTGTTGCTGTGCTTTCCCAAATGAATATTGTGTTCCAGTTCCATTTAATGAAACTATTTGTTTTGTACCGAAAGTTTTGGTACAAAATGGAAATGCATTGTCCAGAGAGGGATCCCAGGAAAATATTTGTTTCTCCTGTTTTTGTGGGGGGAGGTTATTGAGTTGCTTTTAACTCCATTTCTAAGAACTTTGAGTTCTGAAGTTGGCACTTGCTACTATTGAAAATTCCTGACAGAGCACTCAAAATATTTTATACAATAGGAAAAAAAATACCTCTGGTAAATAAAGTGGTAGTAACTCAATATTGTAGTCATTAGTAATCTAATTAGAAATCATTAGAAATCTAAAAGAGTAAGTTTTTCGACAAACATGAAGAAGGCTTCCAGAATTAATGAATGTTTCAATCCATAACTTGCCTGAAAGAAGAGTACTGAATACATTTGTTTAAGATATGAGCAACAGGCTTTTGCCAGGAGGAAAATCTAATAGATGTTCTGCATTTAACTTTCAAGTGTCACTGAAACAAGTTTGTGTGGAGTATGAAGCTTCTGGTAACACTTCTGTGACCCCTCTTACCATTTACAATTGAATGCTACTTTTACAAATGGCTAAACATTTATGAGTTTTGAGTTGTTTTTTTTTCAGAATGTTTCTCTCACAGCATAATTAACTGCTTTAAGTTTTAGATTTGAAGTTCACACACTTGATCAGAAACAGGTTTGTTAGTTGCTTCTTACAGAGTATAAGTGAGAAACTTTCACAGTTCCAGTGTAAAAATGAAAATAAAACCTGGCCAGACCCATTGGTTTATCCAGCTATTAAAATGAAACTTCATTAGTGGTATATTTTCTTCTGGAATTACGACATACTTATTTAAAAGAGCTCAAATTTCCTTTGCAAATGGAACAGCCCAAGGACCTGTAGCAAGTATCCAATATTCTGTTATTCATTTGCAGCAATGCCAAGAGTAAAAGGGGAGGAACTGTTATTTAAAAGTCTGTGGAGACAGTACTTGGTTATTTTCTTTAACTCGGTGATGGATCTGCTTTTAATGCACGTGGAGAACAAAGTAGTTCAGACCATTACACTTTCTAAGCAGAATGTATGAAGGGAGGCAATTCCTCATGCACTTGAATGAGGTGCTTGTAGGCAATACTCGTCTAGCACACCAGCTCTTCAACTTGCAATCACTGCATTGTAAACAGCTCCAAACATCTACCACACTGAAGTTTCCTCATCAGGGAGGACATATAAAGTTATTCACTTTATTTTAACTCTTTATACAGAAAATTCTTCATGGATCTAGTAAGTAGCAAGTTAATCTCAATGGAAAATCTGTGACATTAGAGACACGAAGGCTCCTCGGGGTGCATAGTTGTCCCTTTTTCCCATTTAAAACCCTCACCCAGCTGTGCTTGAGTGGTGTGGTGCACTGGGGTGAGCATGGATGGTGCGTGATACCTCCTGCTCTGCATTCTCCTGGTTAGGGAAGTCACATTTTGAAAAATGCTCATCAGAAAGTATGGGCAGATAGTCCTTCTACAGTAAATTCAGCTGCAGTGTTTGATGGCTTCAACCCTGGCATGTCACAATGGTGCTGATCTGCAGGACCCATGGGTAAGTTATCTCTGTGCTGTGCCACTGGATTCAGTAGTTCAGATATGACTTTAAATAATATTTATTGTATGCATTGGCCTACAATGCTAAGCATTTTTTTCTCCTTAGTTTTCCTAAAAGGGTCAAAGACATTAGGCAAATGCAGTCTGCCCTTCAGGCTGGGTTGCACCCATCTAGCAAGTGCCCGATTTTGTCTGATCACGCAGTGATGCTGAGAGCCCATTGGGATTGTGGGAGTCCTGGCTTCAGGTTCTGTCTGTGCTTGACGATTGAATCCACTTTCCCTGGTGACTAGGAGGTATTTAGGATAGAGATATTCCAAATATTAATTGGATGCAGAACTGGAAGCCAGAAATCCCTTCTCCCAGGTAAATGCTGGATCATTTGTTCTTGATTTCTCCTTTCATCTATGGCTTCATTGTTAGGATGTAATGGCAGATAATACACATGTGATTTGACCATTTATTTAAGGAAACAAATAGTTTCACTTCAGTGGAAAAATTTGATGCTGATTTTCACTGAATCAATCAATGATGGGTTTTTTATTGGGCTTTTCACTTTCTACAAACACATTACCAACTTCTGTCACAAGCCAAGAGCACTGCAGTGTTTCCAGTCTTTATGGTTTGACAATGTACATTAAGAGAGAAGGGGTTCTACCTTGTGATTTTTCCTTCTTCCACAAAATGCAGTCTGCAAAGTACGGGTATCTTATGTTAGGAATATACTCAAAAGAGATTACATCAGTAGCTAAGATGATGAGTTTTAAAACTGAACAAAAGCCATTTAAGCTGAATGTTTGGGATATTTTTTCTGTCACAAGCAAATTCCTACTTTTGGTCATAATTTCATAAGTAGGAACTAAACATAAACATGTCTCTACATTTTCTTGAATGCTCTAGTATTGCTCTTTGCTTTGAATTCTTTTCCAGTTTATTATTCAGTATTAGACCAGCAATACTGATAATTATATCTATATATTTTTTGCCATTCAAAGCTGGAAACTATACATATGGTGAATAAATTCTTTCACAAATGTAGTGATGTTTATATTTGTAAAAGTAAGGGATATGAGTAAGGAAAAAGTAATAGGTACATTATGAAATTGAAATTTTTAGGCAGTTATACTGCAATTATTCAAGTTGTAATTTGATGTTAGCATCTGTGCTATGTTTTATGTTTATTTTCAACTTCCTAACATGAATTTTGCCTTGACCAAATGAGGTACATAGTACAAATATAAATGCTACTACAACTATCAGTGTAAATAGGCATAATCCACAGACTCAGCATCTCAGGGGTATTATATCTTCTTTGTCTGTTAAACAGAGTTAACGTTCACCCTGTGCATGCTCCCTCACATAAAGTAAGGACCCAGTCTCAGCACTTATATGCCTTTTCTTGTAGTATTTTAATGCCAAATTTCTGCATATTATTTCTGATAGTAGAATAAAATGGATATGCTTCTTATTGCAAATTAGGACAACAGTTTCCAAACACCACAGCTTTATCAGTGTGTTGCTCTGTCCCACTTCAGGAAAGCTTCCTTCAGTACATGGTTGGCAGTGAAATTGTAGGGACTTACAGGTAGATTTGAATAAACCGATTTCTATGAAGACATAAGGAAGAAACGATCAGAAGTTCAAAGGTCAGAGCTCCGTGTTTAATTTTTTAATGATTTTCAATTCATGCCAAGGTTGCCAGTGTCAACATTCTGCTCAGTTATTTGCCCAGCAGCCATTCTATCCATATTTGTTATGGGATAATTAGCAACTGGCTTTGAGAAGTGCAGCCCTTTCTACCATCTGCACCATCAATGTTAGAAAGCATTCCACTTCCTAGGGATAGCCATGTATTTTCTGAACAGGTCTTGATTGATTAAAAGGGATGTAATGATCACAAAAAGTGTTAAACTTGCAGCCTTCTATTGACAGTGGTTCTGTTCAGCTTCATTAGATGTGGTGCTAACATCTGTCCAGTGAGATGGAGGCCACCTGCTCATTTTATGTAAGTTCTAATAATCATCAGTTTCTAAAGACCCACATATTCAGCACATTAAGCAGGTCCAGTGATAAAAATGAAAGTATTTATAGTTTCTTATCGTTCTTTTAATTTCATCTTTCCTTGCAATTACTGCATTTTAACTTTCTATAAAAGTTGTAATAATTGAAAACAGGCAAGAGTAACAAGCCTTTGACCTTTCAAGCTGCCAATTTAAGTCTCACTAAGATGCCAGCCTGAGATGGTGGTGCTAGTTTCACTGGTTGGTGTGATTACTAGAGAATACACAAGCTGTGATTGATCAGATTTGTAAATGATTTGTAAACACCGGAGAAATAAGGACATTCTGCAGTATGGCTTACCAATATTAGCAGGTAACATCATTAACTTGAATTTACAATAAATACTTATAAAAATAAGCCCATTTTTCACTGATCAGTGACATACAAAATTATGCCTTCTTCCTTTCTTCCCTTAAAAATAACCAATAGAGTCTAAACTCCTCTGTACACAGCAACTTTCATCATATTCTATTAACCAATAGAATGGTATTTTTAAAAACAACAACTATTTCTTTCTTTCAGGGTAAGACCCTTTTCGTTTCTCCTAAGGGAATTTATACTATGATAAATGGAGAGAGAAATGATATTAAAGCTATGTCAACCACTGCTAAACAAGTACCTTTATCACAAAGACAGACCATTCCCAAAATGGGATATTCTTTTTCACAAGGCAACTCTAACAAAGTCCTGGAAAACTCTCATCCTATTAAATTAGTATGTCCATTCAGCACACATGCATACCAAATGGGAATTTATGCTGTATTAGACAATAATGCACTTATACAATTTTTAGCTTAATAGCAACAATGATCTTAATAAGCATATTAAATTAGAAGACACCATCTGATGATGTACATTTTGTTTTGCTACTAACAAACTGAATTACGTGCTAAAAGTTTACTGTCAAATCGAAATCTAGACAGTCTATAATGACTGGTTCCTGTAGCACAGTATTCCTGCATCTCCTTTTAACTATTGCAGCTTTAAAATCCATTTTTTCTCATCTCATTTATGAAAATGTTTCTCTCTTTTCAGCATTATCAAAAGTAAAAAGGAGTACAAGTGTGTAGGAGGGATGGTGAAACTTGCCACATACGATGATGTAAAAGCTGACTGTACTAAAGTCAGTAGGAAAACAACAACTAATAAGCAGAAATTCTCACAAAAAGTACAGACACATACACAATGAAGATATTGAAATTAAGCAATAGCATTGTTACTACTCTATATCTCCTAAACTGAATAAATTAAGCATTTTCAGAGGGAAGTAAACAGTTCTGAAATATTGCCCTGGTCTCCCAGACACAGACCAATGGGCCAGCCATGCAGGCAGGCCATGAGTAGCCCCGAGTCAGCTGGGAGATCCAATCAAGGCAGCTGACTCACAGGTGTATCCCATACCACTTCACCATGATCATTATAAAAGGAGGGAGCTCAGTGGGGGTGGAGTTTCTCCTATCCCTGAAGGTCCTTACTGGTGGTCCTCTGTTTCTCCTGTCAGCATCAAGATCCAGGCTGAGTAGAACCCTCTGTGCTTTATGTTGATTATTGTCTCAATTTTCTAATTCTATTAAATCTGTTTATACTTCAACTCACAGGTCTTTTCCTCTTTATCCCTGATTCTCCTTCCCCGCTGGGGAGGGAACCCTGGGTGATATACTTACTCCTACGGTTTAGCCCTGAGTACTGGCTAACCGTAGAAAAAATATATGGTTAATATTTGATTATTTTTTTAAAAGTGTTTTATTACTAATTAAAATTTGTTGAAGCAAGTGGGATCATTTAGTATGGAGAAGTCTCTGAAAAAAAAATGCTTTACATTAGAGAGCTCTCTATGGCTGTATTGCGTGATTTTTCCTTGTATTTAATCACTGTATTGTGTGATTCCTGCTCTACCTTTCCTACTCAGGGCAAAAGATAATCTCGGGACCCAGCTCCATAATTTTGATATGCATATAATGTTACATAGCTGATGAATCCAGCATGCAATGGTAAACAGCAGGGAGGGGCTCAATGGAAACTCATTTGTTAGTTTTCCCTCTTGGAGGCTGTTATTTTTATAAATTACTGATATTGGACACTGTAGGAGTGCCCTTTTTCATATACACTGAAGTACTTCACTGGCCCCAGGAGTCACTAAGACTAGTGGATTTTAATAGTTATAGATCTTAAATGGAGGGTTAGAAATTGTTTCTTTTCATTACAATTACAACAAGGAATTAACCCCAAGGGTATCTACTTAATTTCATAATATATAGACTGGAACGCTAATAATATGGTTCTTCTAAAATGTAATAAAGAAGCAACTGCCCCTTGGCTCCCCGGGGTAGATTTTTGTAAAATGTATTGCAAAAAATCTAACACAAAGAAGATTTTACGTTAACAAGCTTTGTAATGTCACTAGGTCCGGTGCTCAAAGTGCTCCAAAGCTCATAGATACCAAGTATTGGCACTGGTTTTACAGCAGGAATTTAGTACCAGCATTTTCGTTTCGCTTCACTGGTACAAGGGAAAAACTAAAATGGTGATAGAAGTGGAGGGTAATTTACAATTAAGCACATAACGAAGTGAAAGAGCAGAGGGAGGAAGAGGGAGTACAGTAGTACGAAGTAATTACTTCCTTCAAGGTCCACTTGGACCTATCTTCTAGCCAAGTTTCCTGTGTTATTTTAATCTTCCATGCCCTATTGCAAAACAAGCCTTGGCCTTACGATTGGCAGCAAGTGAACTCCAGTACATTTGCTCTTCCATTTGCACTTGTGAGTAGCAAAGTAGCCTCTGACCTCTCAGTCATTATGGATGGTGACTGTGAAACAAATTCCTGGCCAAGATCTTAAATACTGGATCAGACTGTTGTTTTAAATCTAGGTTAAAGACATTTCTATTTGCTGATGATTTTAATGGGGTCTGACTAGAGACAGTGTCCTGGAAAAGCTTTGCAGTGAAGATTGCAAGAGAAGTACACTGTCTGTGCCCATTCTATACTGAAAGGGGAAAAAAAAAAAAAAAAAAAAAAAAAAAAGTTAGAATAAAAATACATTTTGTTTTGGCTTGATTTTTAATGGTAATACTTCCCAACATTTCTAACAGAGGTTCTAAGATCATTGCTTTTCAGGGAGAATTCCTTAGGAAAGGAACCTTTGGCCAATGTTTTTCAATTATGCATGATATGACCAGAATTCTGTATGCCTACTTACATTGAAAGTATTCTGTTTGTAGCAGCAAAAATAATTTGCCTGACTAATCATGGGTATGTGGAAATGCTCAGCTGACATGTTTCTACCCATCCCATAAAATTGGATTCCCCCAGAGTTACTTGAGAATTTTTGCCTATAGTTTTTAGCTTGCACACTTTTATTAGACTCCTACTCCCTAATGCTGGAAATCCAAAATGATAATCTCTGAACTAACATTTCTAGATAAATTGATAGTTCCCATTTAATTTATGTAAAATTTTCTATAAAGATGCAGAAGCACCTGTCGTTAAGAAAAGTTACTATTGCTAACTGTCAGAGATATGCCAAGACAAGAGAGAATAGATGTCTAGAAGGCTGCCAAGAAAAAGAATGGAAATAGAAAGAGTGAGATAGCATTTTGTTCACCAAGACAGTATGTGGCAGCGCATCCAGCAATACGTTACAAGGAGAGGTTGAAAAGCTAAGCACTACATATGCCTGGGATTGCCACTGTGGTGGTCAGGCAGGAGAAGGCATAGCAGGGACTATTTGAAAGGTTGGAAGATCAGACCAGAAAGATCACAGAATGGTTGAGACTGGAAGGGACCTCTGGAGATTATCTTGTTGAATCTCCATGCTCAAGCAGGGCTACCTAGAGACAGTTGCCCAGGACCATGTCCAGGCAGCTTTTGAATATCTCCAAGGAGGGAGACTCCACAACCTCCCTGGGCAATTTGCTCAGTCACCCTCACAGTAAAAAAAGTATTTCCTTATGTTCAGATGGCACCTCATGTGTTTCAGTTTGTGCTCATTGCATGTTGTCACTGGGCACTACTGAAAAGAACCTGGCTCCATCTTCTGTGCATCCTCCCTTCAGGTGTGTTGCGTAAACAAAACTGGGAGAAAATCTAAATTCATAAATCTTGACAGATAGTTTCAGTTAATTTTATTTTACTGGTATTAAATTTGGCATTTCTGGGCCTTTTTTCCTTTATTGGCATTAAATTAAAATGGAGAAAAATATTTACATAAGAGAATTTACATTTTAATGACTTTCATCACTTTCTCCAGGTTGCAATGTTAATGGTCTTAAATGTATCCTGAAGCCAATTTATTCAACAAGAACAACAACAAGAGTAAAAATGTCAAGGAAGAACAGGAGAGGAAGAATTGAAATTCAGTATGTAACCAAGTTAGAAACCAAAGGCTGAAGGAGTCTCGAAGAGAAAAGTTTCAGGATTAAAGGAAATGTTTACAGTAGTTTCTCCCACTTGTGAGTAATTACTCATATGCAATTGAGTAATAATTGCTATTGAAATCATATGAACAATTTCAGCACTCAACTTTATGATCATGGATCATAATTTGGATTTTAAACAAGGACAAATTAAAAAATAAAATGTTATGGATCTCTCCAAGAACTATTTTTGTAAATGATAAGTCAGAGTTGTTTCACTAGGTGAAGTTAAGTTGAAATTGTATGTATGTTAGGAATTAAATTGCAGATCTTAGTGTAAGGGCATCCATTTCCTTTCCTCATGTGAAAGCATCCATGCTGTTTCTTCCATTACTTCCATCTATTCACAAGTGATACAAGAGCAAGTCATTTCAAGGGAAATCCATGTTATAGCAAGATAACAAATGTGATGTACTTCACAAATGGTGTTATCTCCTTCAAGCAGATACACACATAGATACTATAGGTTAGGTGCCAATTTGTTTCACAAAAATGACATGCTGTAAATCACTCCTGCTGTATTGCCATGTATCTAGTCATATTCTATCCATCCTCTGCAACCCTAGAATAAATTCATTTGTAATGTAAGAAATGTGTGGTAAAATATATACTTTAAAAACTGGAAGTACCATACTTGAGAACTGGAAGTGGAAATCTGAAGCACCGACTATTCCTTTTTCACAGATATTGTAATTTTTGCCCTTTTTTTACTAACTCCATCTAGTGATAGATAAGTATATGCTTTGTTTTGCAGTAAAGGTGATTTCTGTTACAGGCACCAGATGTTCTGTAGCCTTTATTCTAAAACCTCTATTCTTTTAAAATAAAATAGGGATGCATACCCTTTATTATAGCATGAAAATATATTACTTGTCCATTTGATAGGTTTTTGAAAAGGCATAAAAACAAGTAATCATAAGTACTAAGGTCTGTACTGGCTGTAAAGCAGTTTGTTTTTTGAAAGAATTATACCAATTGTGCACAGTCCAAATTGTACTGGATCTCTCTGTGTTGTGGAGGGTATGAGACAGCTATAGACTCCTGCCTGCAGAAAGACCAATGTTCAGATCATGAAAAACAAAACTGATTTGGACTCTTAAGAAAGGCAAGGAAGGGAAGAATGTTTAGAATACTAGATCTGTGCGATGCTTTCCAACAGGTTAAGTCTTGAAAAATACCTTATTGTAAACTCCCATAGAGAGCCCATGTCAAAGTAATAAAATAAAATGCCATGGTGTTTACAGTCAACATGGGGGTGATGCTGAATGCATGGCTGGAGCTGGAGTTGTGATACACAGGCTGAAGGGATAGGGACATAAAAGCACATTTGGGATGCTGAAATCACCTTTCCCTTCAACTGGGGAGGAGAGGCTAGGCAAACTGATTGCTATTAGTAATTTAGCAGTGCTTGATTTAAATTCTAGAACTTTCAAGACCCTATTGCCCCACCTTTTTTCTTTTCTTGCAATAGGTGAAGAGTTCCAGCTGGAAACATTGCATCTTTGTCTTCTGTCCATGTAGACAATCACTATGGGGGGATTAGAAGGGAAACGTTTTTGCATTCTTCAGTGTAATAGAGTTGAAAGCAGTTAAGACCCAGCAAGTTTCATATTAGAAAACATGAGCATGTTATTTCATAATAACTTGTGGCTGATATTTGCTGTAGGTAAAGGCTGAAAAGATCAGCTTCAAGGGAGTATATGAGAGCAGGGATTCTGCTAATGGACTTCGTGTTCTCAGCAGAAGAAAAACCTTGGAATCATCTCAGCTGAGGCTTTTGAAAATATCTATTGTCCCTGATCAAAAGTATAGTAGATAAAAGAAGCTTAGAAGTGGATGGAAGTCCTAGAGGTAGGCTCTGGAAATTCTACCCTAGGTTGCTTTTATTATGAGCTTAAGAGCACTCCAGACTTACATTGGATTCAGTTAAAAGCCTGGAGTGTGAAATGCCTGGTATGTATATATATATATGTAGCACAGCCTTTCAGTGTTAAGTGAATGAAGTTGTGTGACCTTCTGTGTAAACCATTTATCTACCTGCTTGTCTTGATCAAAGCTGAAACAGAATGCAAAGTCACAGATAATCAAAGAACTGAGCTTCCTTTTCAGCTCTGTTTAATTATTAAAGGAAGTTTCTACCTAACTTGTTTTCAATAATATAAGCCATGACACTGTAGTTTAAAATCAATAGTTCTTTGGTTAGGACTGAAAAATGTAACAGGACATTTGAACATCACTGGAAATGACTAAATCCTTATGCCGTACCTCACCAGTTGAAACTACAATTCAGAGGTGATGTTTCAACTATGGTATGTTTATTCCTGAAAACTCAATAAGATGCCATAGAGGAATGTAAAAGCCTAAACTTTAATATCCAGTATATCACAAAAAAAGGGGGGAAAAAAGAAAGAAACCTAAAAAAACCTGAACAACTTTTCTAGAAGTAGTATTCTAGTTCTTATCCTAAAAATGGATATACTGTCACAATGCCTGTCTGTCCTTACCTTGTGCAGTAGAAGATTTCACAGGATAAGACAAATATCTAAGCATTAAATTAGTTTCTGGGTAGGAGAAAATTCATGGGACCCTTGATTATTTGTCCGAAAACAAGAATGCTACTTAATCAGCTCTTAGAATAGTGAAAGGAGTTCTCAAGCTGTCATCATAAGAAAACATAAACCATCAATTAGAAACTACCTCAAAAACAATGGAAAGTAATTGGTGAACCAGTCATACCTCAGAAGCATATCCAGTAAACTCCATTGTCAGAACACTTCTTTTAGCCTCCAAATAAATTTTTGTCTGAACCGATTACTAACTCTGATCTGCTCTACAAGTCTGCCTGTATCCTACCACTGTAGTGAGGGAAAACCACTAGATTTTTGCATCAGGGAAACTCTACAGCACCTTTCACCATTCAGGGAGTCTTGGATACAAAAAAAGAAGGATTCAGTTTTGAAATGTCAAAGTAATTTCTGTGGTTTTGAGTCAGTAGGAGGACCATAGTAATTGGCTGAAGGTACTACTGACCTGGATTTGATCCCTGTGACTAGCAAATAACAAAAGTTGTTTAAATTCTGCATTAAGTGTATCTCTATTGTAGACCTGGGGTCTAAAACCCTTTCTGAAGATGCCTCATTCCCACCTACTGCGAAGTATTACGTGTGTGAGTCCAGAACAGATACTGCTTATCTGGAATACTAGCCAAAGAGTGAGGTATGTGCTTGTACTCAAGAACAGAATTCAAAAACAGTGGCTGAGGAGGATATTGTAGCCTGTGGGTCTCAAAGCTCCCTTGCCCTACAAAACAAATGTTGGCAGATGTAGTAGAGGAAAGGGAAGCTAGAAAGACTGTGGTAGCCAGGCTTTCTTTGCTGAACAGGTGTGAGGACTGGTAGGAAGGAGAATATTAAACTCGTATTCAGTCAAGGACAACTTTAAGCAAGTAAATAATTTGTTATCCTTGATGTGTAGAGGGTTTCATGCAGCATATGGTTGAGTAAGGACTTAAATCAGACTCTGTTCATGGAGTTTGTGTATCAGATGTGAAATCTGGTACTCAGCAGGTCTGATGAAAAGGACTCTTGAAATATTTGAAGTGATCTTTTTGTGAAGTTTTTTTAAAAGTTGATTCAATTTATGAATCTGAAAAATTATTCTGTGTCTCCTAATTATAAATGTCAAGGAACCAAAAGAATATAGTGCACCATATAACTAATCTTTTAGCTGCACCAAGATATCAAATGTGTTATATTCTTTTATTAAATCATACTCCTTTTAATAAGAAAATACAAGTGGGTGCTTCTTGCTTTCACGATACCTGTAAAAAAGTTCACTTGAGGAAAAAAGATCATTCTGCTTTCATCCCGAAGTGCGCCTTACTGAGAGTTGTAAATAGACTACATCCTCTTATTCAAACTTGCAAAGCAAGGTTTGAGCCACCTTTCTCAGTAAAAGGCAATGTGCAGTTGTACTAATGTCTTTGAGGAGTTATAATTGCCCAGAAGAATGAAGGTACACTGAGGTCTAGGATGTAAGTAGGTACAAAATTAATTCTGATTTAAGCAACTTAATTATTACTTGGTTTTGGTGGAGCCAGTAAAGTTTATGCAGAGCACTCTTTTATTAGTAGTAGGCAAATGGTCTGGTCACAGCCAAGACGTTTTTCATGGTCTTTCTTTCTTGCCTTGAGCAAAGATTGATGAGTAGCAGCAGACAGCTGTGCTTAGAGCCAGAGACTGTGGCGCTCAGCCTCACTTTGTGGCTGAACAAAAGCACAGCTTACTGCTTGAAATTTCCAGCCAAACTGCTTTATAACAGATATGGTGTAGAGAAGCATACTTTTCTGCACCAAATAAATCCTTTTACTTGAAGAAATTTACCACAGGAAGTAGTAATGCCATGTCTGTTTAAACTTGCATATGTCATTTCCATATGAGCATTAAGACACCAGCTAAAAGCATTGCAAGACTCGTGGTGTCCACCTTGTTTCCTTTATTGTTGTTCAAGACCCTAGAGAAACCGTAAGTAGGTGCAGCTAAACTAACATCAGTAATAATCCTAAATCTCTCTGCTTACCTGGGAGGGGATGACAAATGAGGACGCTTAAAAGCTGCAGAACTGGTGCAAACAGTGTATGTGAAAAACAAAAATGTAGCAACACGATCCTGCTTATTGTATGGATTTTTCAAAGAACGCCCAAATTCAGATGATATATGAAATTACTGTGCCATTCAGTCATTGAGGCTGCCTGAAGTGACATGTGTTGTCATTCTTTGAAATGTTGTAATCCTAAATCTCAGGACAGTGTAATGGAGGCTGACACCGTGGTACCCTGTTACACAGTTTTTGTGTAGCCAGAGCAGTCAGCCAGCACAGGGCAAACTGGGTACAGTTCTCATCTTCTGCAGATTTCAGCCCTTCTCTTACCTCTCAAAACAGTGTGCTAGCCACTATTGGTGGTAGAGATGGGTCTGCAATCGGTTTTTAAGTGGCAAAGCTCAGATGTGGTATTCATGTTGCTCATGTAGTTGCCTGTACTCTTCTTATTTTTAATCAGTAAATATGTATCAAAACAAAGAACTTCAAATAAGAGTTACAGATCTCCTTTCCTCCACCTCATGGTGGTGAGGAGGCTGGACAAGTGGAGCCTAAGTCCCTCCAAGGCAGAGAATTGTGTCCAGGATTTATATGTGGTGAATGAGCACTCCTGTTTTGTGAGAAGCCTAATCTTGTATTTACTAGACAGGTCTAGTAGACAAAAAGATTGGACAATTGTCTAATTTACAGATCCAGACTGGACTTTGCTGGGGGCTTGGCACCTATGTCGTTCACAGTTATTTGGATCTATGAAACATGAACAAATTGCTAAGTACAAAGAAGTTAAATTAATGCGCCAGCTATAGTCTCTTATGCAAGCGATCTTACCCATCTTTCACTATTGGGACTGGTATTTTTGATTAATGTTCAAAAATGTTCAGAATCATAAAGTCATGCATGAAGTTTCTTGTTTGTGTGTTCTGGACTTAGAAGCGGTAAAGAAAGAAATATTAAATGTGTGTGGCCTCCAAGTGCTTTCAAGGCTGGAGAGCTGTTGAGTTGGGTAGGTCAATTGCAGTTTTACATGAAGAGATCTGTGGGAGTTGAGTGGTCATGACTGTGCTGTGAGAAATTGATAATCAGAGAGTTGTACTAATGAACCTTTTCTGCTTCCAATAACTAAACTACCTCATATCCTCTACTGCAACACATAATGTAGATGCACTTTAGTATTTTTGTATCTAGTTCTGGATGTCTACCTCTTACTAATTTCCTACTAGAAACCTTGCTTTGAAGTTTAGACATTTAAATATCTTAAATTATCTGACTATTAATGAATCAAAACCAGATATAATAAAAGAAGTTACACGGGAGGCATGTTTATGGCAAACAAGCTAATATAACAGGGGGCCAACATCATAACATGTTGACTGTGACACTAAATGTATAAAACCTCTTTGTGTCTGTGTTCAGTAGTCCACAAAATTATGATGATGATACCTATTATATACAACTGTTGAAAGAATTAATTCATTAATGTTTATAAAGAACTCTGAGATCCTTTAGCAGAAGGTACTACACAATTGCTAAGTGTTAATTTATTATTCTTTACTACCAGATTCAATAGGACATGTAGTATAAATCTTTAAAAAAGCAAACAAAAAGCTAATCAGGAGTCTCTTATTCACACTGTCAAAGCTGGTAATGACCAAATAGTCTTGTTTGTGGAGGTACAAAAAAAATAACCCGTGCTACTTGGTGTGTTGAAGCAGCAATTAGCACACATTGTAGGGAGAAGAAGTGGAGTTAGACCAGAAATGAGCCTTGATGAGCCTAATTGCCTTTAATTATCCCTAAACATTTTCTTGTTGTCTGTCTTATGAAGGCAGAAGAAACCCTGTAGCTCTAAAAGGAAATAAGGCTTGGTTTTGTTTCCATCTTTTAAAGAGGGACATAATAGCCACCATGGAAACATGTTCTTAATCAATGACATTAAACTCCTGGCTGCTCTGCTTCTCTTGAAATTGTCTAGCTTCATTATTATCAGAGGGAAGGAGGAGGGGAAGGGGTTTAATCACTATTTAGCTTTTCTTAGCAAATTAAAATATTAATTACAATACACATTATTTTATCATTGCTTAAGCTATTTGTAAGTATTGGTAAATGAAAGCTCACTTCATGTTGAAGTAATTTATTCTCAAACTATTCAGGCTTTTTTTTTCAATTCCTTTTAAAAAATCATTGGGGCATGAAATGCTGTCTTCTGAGAGCCAAAAAAAAACTATGACTTCTTTTTTTTTTTTTTTTTGTCTTGAAGACAACTGTATAATTAAAGGCACATTTTCTAAAAACTAAAATGTGAGTACTTCAACACAGTCAAATGCTATGGGTAGCTGAGCAATGGAAGGCCAGACACCCCAGAGTAATGGATGGATGGATATTTCTCTTCTGGTTGTATTTACATGATGCAATGCAGTAATCAGCCTGATTTATTTTTTTTCAGTTCACAGAATAGCCAGAAAGAGAGGAGCAGGAAAAAGGAGTTATCATAGGAAATCCATGTCCTCTGCAAAGCTACCCCTCTCTAAGCTTATGTAATATTTGTGATGTTAGTTTGGTTGATGGAATACAGAAATATGGTGGGATTAGAAACGTGATTTATAGAATGAGCAAGATCAGCACTATTATACATCTTTTGTGACTTTCTCAAGCCTTTTCTTGGTGTGTCCATGCCACTTTTAATTTGTCACTGTGAACATTCTGCTGTTACATTTCTTAGGGAAGAAAATTTACAGAAAGCGAACAAATTAAACAATATCTCTGTATCAAATTGTGGCTCAGTAAACTTTTTTTTAATTAAAATACATACTGGCATAAATCAGTATAGTTCTATTAACTGTAATGAAGCTATGTTGATTTAGAGCAACTGCAGATATAATTAATTCATCTATTGAAGTAGTTTGTGTAAAATTATGTGGAAGGCTGTCGGAAACACATAGCACTATGTCAAACAGTTGTCATCCTACACACATTGCTGGCATTGCTGTAGGTCACTGGACAATAGAGAGCAAAATCCAAAAGCATATTACTGTTTTTCACTAAACAGCAGCCTGTGACTTCTGCTTTCCTTATTGCTGTCTTGCAAAGTTTGTGGTACTGCTGTAAAAAGCAAGGCATGGCTGTAAGTAGCTGTGAGAATGTTTAGCCTCTATTGAGAGAGACCTTCTAGTCATTGGATGTACACCTGCATTTTGAACACTCAAAGGTGGTTAAGCTTAAGAGATATGTAGGCTGATTTAATTAAAACAAATTACCAAAATTAAATCTATGGATGAACAAAGGGGAAAAGACAATTTGAATCTGGCCTTGAAAGTTTTTTGGTTTTTTTTTAAAACAGTGAAGTTAGCAATTAAGAAAAAAAAAGTGAAGTCAAATTTGCCAGTGGCAACTTCCATTTCAGTTCAGTTCTAGACCCAACCTCTTTTATCATAGTCTCTTCCTTTCACCTTAAAGAACAAATACTTTAAAAGCTCAGGGTATATGTGCAGAGAGGGTCAACCAACTCAAACAATATTTTTAATTGTAGCCATGGGATATTCACCTCAGAAGACATGCCATGGGGTCAAAGGATTTTCTTTTCTTAATTGCAGAAACCTTACACAGGCTTACTCCTAGACATTCTTGCTGACCTACATTATTGATGTGGTCTGACTCACTGATCCTTATTTATTTTATATGACACCTCATTCTCCTGCCTCATTGCTGTATTTTCTCAGTATTTTCTAGTTGTTCTCTTTATTGTTGCAATTGTTCTTATATTACAATTAAAGCTGAGAAAAAATACATTATGAAGCCTGGCTACAGTACCTCTTGTGGCAACAGAAATAAAGAACATGACCATTTCTCATTCCTTCTGTCCTATCTAAGCACAAAGTCAGCATTTGATTAATCCTGCAGGCCTGTATGTATACTACCTCTCACCAGATGCAATTTTCTTTTTTTGTATGTAGCTGTTCTTGGCCTATACATGACAGGAAGAATTTCTTCCCAGGACCCAGACCATTGCAATGCCATCCTTTGCTTGCAACTTTATGATAAATTTGTGACCCAAGAGATGAAGCTACGTCTTTAGTTCAAGAAAGTGATTATTCAGAGTGGTGGAATGCTAAATATTGCCTATCTTGGAGGTTTTGAGGGCTTGGTCCATCCTATAGGACCATTAAGCCACTTTCTGAGTTATTTTCTCTTCCCACGTTCAAATGAATTTTCCTTATTGCATACAAGTAAGAAATGTTCACAAGATTTTCACCCTGCCAAACTGTTCAGTTTAATTTTAATTTTCCATAGAGCGTATCTACTAATAGCAGTATCACATGGGCTTGGTCTAAGCAATGCTCTTCCCCATACTTGGGTTGTCACTTTAAAGAGTTCTTTGTGTTACAGTTACTCATAGACCAGATGCTCTTCATCATAGTTGCTCCCCACTAACATTCAGTATGTATAGCTTTGTACTGAGATTTACAGAAGTGGTTTGAACACATACAACTTCTTCTATTGCCTTTATAATTCCCTCCTCCCCTAGCTTTCCTGGTGTAACTCATGTAAACTCCTAGCTGAACAAAGAAATTAAATCCTTAATAGTAAAATAGCTATATTATCTGCTTGAGGATGATGAATTGGTGGTTTAGTGTAGGATTATGTACATCTTGTGCACAGATGTTTGACCTTGCCTTTAGACGTGTGTTACTTATGTATTTAGTGAGGAATGGGGTTAGCTTTCCAGCAAAAGGTTGGATCAGGCCCTTTGAAGGCTTTGTTTATGCTGCTTTGTGGCAGAATCAATGCAAGCGAGCAAATGATTATTGCTATTTGCCCCTTTACCTGTGTCAGCACAGTACCCTACAAGCTAAGAGAAATCCAGGAATTAGAAGGCTTTTTGGTGGTAGAGGTGAGAGAAGTTAATAAGAACCATATTAGTACAGCTGCTAGATGTGTAACATTTTATTTTCTCTGTGATCTTTGCTTGCTGTATACGAGGCAGCCGTTGAAGAGGGAGTTTAGTCCTGAAATCAGGTTTAGCATCTGGACTGCACCAGAGTTCAGTTTGGATTAGAAGCCAGAAGCAGCTGTTTTTACAAAGACGAAATCCTGCATCAATCTCTCACTGTTGATTTTACAGCTTCTATAGAGCTCTTAGCTCCTCTTATTCTCAAAAGTACAACTTTATCTTCCTGAGGATCTTTACCTTGAAGAATGGGAGGGTTGTTGTGATCCCCAGGTTAGGGGAGACTTGGTTTCCTAGATAATAGCAAGCTTAAAAAGAGCCTGAGCTAGGATCTAATGGTCTGTTCTAGAAATGTAGAAATGTGAAGAAAGTAGCAGCTTCTGCTGAGTTTCTGATGGCCCTCTTAGTGTTGATTTTTTTTTTTTTTTTTACTTTACAATGAGGGCTATATTCAAAATCTTTAAGTTTGATACAGAAGTACCTAAAATTATGTGCAACTTACTTTGAGCCTAGGAAACCTAGGAAAAAATGAAGAGATCTTTCAGATGTCAGTAGTCATCTTTCCCTGCCATCAACACTTTACTGCATTCTTCTGTGACAGTTATTTTACTGGGTTGTATCTTTGTTGCTTAAAAAATTGCCATTTCCCTGCTACTGTGAGGGGAAGCATGCTGAAGATGATAGAGCAGCCTCATAAACTGACCATGCAAGCTCAACCATAGTGGGGTCTGGTGCCAAGCTCTAAATTTGATCAGAGACAAGCCCTTGACTTTTACTTGAGTGTGCTTTTCTCTTTAGTTTTGGAAAAGCTTGTGTCCAGCAGCTACTTGAAAGTCAAATCAGGAGATACACCTAAAGAGGTTCAAGCCAAAGAGAAGGCAAGTCTCATAGTTTCCTACTGATTTTAACTGAATGCAGTGTAACAACATTTAGGGACACCAAAACAATTCTTTAACTTGGCATGGCTGTGATGACACAGTCTTCAGACTAAGCCTCGCGAAGTTTGAAGCATCTGCAGAAAGGCTGTCTTACATTAGTTCAATGAGTCCTTCTGGTAGTCATTTAATTTCTCTTTGCTCTAACAACAAATCTTTCCATGCATAATAAAGATGAAAAAGACTGAGAATACTTTTTTGTGTGTGTGGATATGTTTATTAATATTCCTCATTTATCAATTACTTGCAGTGAGTGGACAAATAAAAACCCAACAGACCAGATCTACCCCTGCCTACTCTGTGCTAACACATCTCTTTGTCTGTTAGAAAGCTCAGAAGTAGTCTCATATAAAATAATGTTTTGTTTCTCCTGGGAGTGTTTTCATAGTGAATTGGTAGTTCTGGCAAACAGTTTTAAAAATAGATTTACACTTGGTAGCAATAAATTTCAGATAGACATTGTGAAATTTTGAAAGCAATTCTACCCTTCACCATTCCATAATCACACAAACATAACTGTGTTGCAGTGTGATGCTGTACAAAGATAACTAGTGTTGGTGTAAGAAACAGTACCGTGTTTGTAGAGTGGTCCTTTGCCAGAATAAATATGTGTTCCTCATCAGAGTTGCTAAGACCATCTAAGTGCCCAGTGGTATGACCATACAGCTTCCAGCAAGTAGCTATTTAACCCAGAGGCAGTAATTATTCATGAAAATACATTGTGCAAGCTCTACTTACCCTGGGAACATCCTCCTCATGTGGTATAGTTATGTTAATCATCTTAGTTCCTTCAGAGATTGCAACAGTGGAGAATCTGTGATGGTGCCCCTTAAGAACAAGTATGGAGAATGGAAAATTTTCTAGGATGTAAAGGGTTAAATTGAGAGTGTTCAAGGAAGCCTGACTCAAAACAAAGTGTAGTATACGAGAGTGAATGTTTTCCACTAATATAATTTTTCAGAGTTTTAATTTGCGTTTTCAGTGCTACCAACCATGGAAGCTCCTGTTTCAGGCAGGATCAAATTGGAAACTGTAACGCTCAGCCAAACAGAGCTCAGTTGTGAAAGCAGAAGCCTTGACTCTGGAGACTATTAAGCTGCTATCTTAAAGTGTAAAATTGTATTTCTGAAACTGCTAATAAACCACCACCCGTGGTCTCCAAAGGGCAATTTTGTCTTGTATGTTATGCTATGCTTTTGCTTATATTAATTAGAACTGTCTTCATTTCTGATCTTTGCTGTATTTTCTTCCTTCACCTCTTTCATTACTCAGCAGCAAGCTTGTATTTTATGTATATTATTTTATGAATAAATGTCAGTCCTGTGTAAACAGCCTGTATGTGGTTTATGTACCACTGAATTTCTCTTAATTGTATTGAACTGAAGGTAACTTGAAAGCTGCCTATACTTATATCAGCTATCAGTATGGGTCGAACATCACCCCTTAGGCAATGCTGTATGGGCTGTTGTGGCTAAGAATTACAGTGCACCACTGTCATGAAATGGATTCTCAGACCAAAGCATTTTCTGCCATAGCAGAAACTCCATTTCAATTGGAATTGAAACTTATCTTCTGCTGTTGGAGTAGATTTACTGTTTTCCTGGCAAAAATGGTAAATCCATCCATATATATATATCTCTAAAGTGGCATAGGTATCTCTGATAATTCAGTAGAACTCAGTAAAAGAAAAAACAGTGAAGTAGGTTAACTGTTGGACTTGATGATCTTAGAGGACTTTTCCAAGCAAGGCTATTCTGTGATTGTGTAATGTATTTCTTAAAGTGACATATAAAACACAGACAATTCAGTTCCTATCACAGAATGATTGTAGCATGAATGGACACATTCCTTCAGAAGTGGAGTAGTCCTATTGAAAAATCTTCCTGAAGACTGAAGTCCAGCCTCCTGTATTCTCATTGGCAATGATTTTTCAGTTCCTACCACGTGTAAAATTGAAGGATCTGCTTTTATCAGGCTGCACAGTTACCTGGGAAGAAAAAAAAAAAAAATCTTCAATTACAGCTGAAAGTAGATATATTTATAGCATTTCACACAGGTTCGAGAAGTTCAGTGGCATGCAATGTCAAATATAGTCCAACCCATTCTCTTACCATTGTATTCAACATTGCAGGATTTGTTTTTTAATAACCTTAGTAACAATGCTTTCAAGATAGGTTTTCATCTTCCTCACCTATTTGACACTGTCAGTAATGAACACCAAGTAATCAATAGTCCTGACCTAGGATTTATTTTGCAGTCCAAGACTGACTTTAAAATTTGTCACGTCGCATTTTTCCCAACTTTTTTTCCCCACACTGTAATGGATAGAATTGTAGGATAGAAGAGGATGATAGAGATGAAGGCCGAGGCTCTCAAGATATCAGCAGAATTTAAGTCCATCATCTTCCATTTCATACCTAAATATAGTGAAAGGTGGCAGTAGCACTCCTGGCTAATCTTTCCTGGAGGAACTGCTCCCTCCATGATGAAGGACAAAGCTTGAGACCAACCCAATACTTCCAGCTTGTTCTCTCAGCAAAGGAGAAGCAGTTGCTATGCCATAGTTTGCAGACACTAGAGAGCAGGCATGTAGGTCTTGCTATCATCTTCCAAATCCCCTATTTTTAGAGTGGGAAATTGGAATAGAAAACTGCACCCTCAAATGCTTGCTTGTGATTGAGGACTTATCCAACACAAGTAACCCGAGTCTGTATGGAAAAGCAGACAAACTTAGGGAGATGCAGCTTGCAAGAGGAACTCCAGAAGTACAGACAAGCACATTCATGGAGGATTATTTTTCATCCTCAGACTCTGTAGATGGAAAACGTTTATTAGCAGACTGGAATGATCTGGGGTTGTTTTTCTTTGAGCAGGTATATGATAAGATTTTTAGTCACTCTAAAACACTCATTTGACATTTCTACTAGGACTTCAGAAAGTAATCATTCCTTTCGTACCATTTTTTATGCTTCTCCATCACCCTTCTTTAAGCTCCCATTTCTGTGTACCAGACCTTTTGCAGATGACAGTGGCTGAGAATACGGACATTAAAAGAGCTGCTGGTGTTTTGAGTATAAAGGCTGGGACTTTAAAAGATATATGAGATGTGTATTTATATGGTGTGTTTTGTTTTGACACCGAACTGTAATACGTTTTTAACAATTGCACAGCATTTGTTTGGTGTGGTATAGCATTTATATGGTAAGTATTTTATGCCTTTAAGAACATATATGTGGTTCAAACAAAGATGACTCATAATTCACAATATTTCCAATTTAAACCACAGAATTAAATACAAACATAAAAGGATTTTTATGATTATCTCCTTGCTCGGTAGAATGATAATGTATTTGAATATGAAATAGCAGAGGTTGTAATATCTCACTTTTTTCTGCTAAACCTCTTCACAAGGTTGTGTATCTCTAACAGGAAAAGTCTGAGGGGCGAGAAGTTCTAAGATGAGGTTAAATCAATGAAAATCTTGTGGATTTTCTGAAAACTGCGAGCTTCACAAGCACTGTTACATATTTTACTAATGACTTCAGCAGAAGTGCAAGTCCTTATCTTCGCGTAGAACTTTACTGTGATTAATATTAAATACTGTGTGATGTTTTAAGGATCACAGCCTCAACTAATAAATATAGAAACATTGTAAATTTGTGGTTTTTGTTTAAAGGAATTAGACATGTAATAGCAATTGCTCTGTCTCTTAGAATGGTTCCCTGAAGTCCCATCTGGGATGCTCTCTGGGCAGATGTCTTCGCTCGGTGTCTAAAATGACACTAGATACCGTTGCTTAAGCACAGAATTATTCTCATTGTTTATTGCTTGGCTGCTCCTGGTATCTTACAGGGGCAGAGAAATCTCAAATGTAATTAGGCAGCCCTGGAGATTTGCCCTATGAGTGCAGATCTAAGTTGTTGCTTTTTCCCAGCTGCTCCTGAAGCTGTAGCTTGCAAAAGGGCCCAGTGGAAAGCAGCTGTTTAAAAATCTTATTTTAAAAGGAACCTGCATGAGAGGACTCTTCCTAGTTTTCTATTGGTGCTTAGGCTGGTCCATCCTCTTTGTGCAAAAAGACTTTGCCCCATAGCCTTTGATACAGCATATGTTCCAAGAAACTTGCTTGTTCAAGTCTTTCTTTGGACAAATTGCTCCAGGGAAGAGAACATGCACAGTTAAACAAAACAAGCGTTTGTAAGAGTGTCTGTCTTATAATTCTGGAGAAGTATTTAAAATAAAAATCTTGAGGGAGATTTTTCTGATATATGAACACTGTGTTCTCACAACTGTCTTAACTTCTGAGTTACACTGCCAAGTGCATGTTAAATTTAGCTGTATTCTGTGGATTAATACAACAGAATAACTCTGATTTTGAACCTCCACACAAGCTTGAAAAAGTATGTAAAAGAGTCTGGCTCATATCTTAAAAAAAAAAAAAAAGGTAAAACAAGAATTCAAAATCAAGTTCAGAAGTAAAAACACAACTGCAGCTCATTTGTATTCATTCTGTTTTGAACAGGAGTTTCAGAACTTAGACATTTTTCAACAAAGAAGCGCTGGTATAGCCAGAAATAGGAAAAAGTATAATGCATCAAAATAACTTTCTTCAGTTATCATTTATTTATTTTGTACTGAAACAATAATTTAAAAGCCTTTACTAGGCTGTTGTTAGATACTTGCCCAACTATCTTCCTAAATCTGACCAAGTTATTATAATTTCTAATTAAAAAGTGCCACAATAATGTAGCAGAGCTGTAATAATGACTCAGGCAGGAATTTGGTCAATATTTTTTCATTGCTTTAAATATTTTAAAAATATGTAGCTACCTAAAGGCATCTTTTAAAATGTACCTCTTTCATTTTGTCATTCTACCAAAAACTCAGTCAGAGAGATACTTTTGCAGCCTGTCAGTCAGCCACCGAATTCAGAACAGTTAGAAAGGTTTGCATTATTCTTTAGGTATAGAATGACAGTTAGGGGAGACTTTCTTTAGGAGTTTTCTAGGGAAGTACATGGTTTGTGGTTACCATTGTCAGGAATAGTTCTAACACACTTTAGAATTGCATGTATCAATTTTGCAACTTCATTTTACAAGTATTAACCTCAGAAGAGTATATGAATATTATCTTCATGCAGCTGTTGTGAAATTTCTTCTCAACAACATCAGTCTAACAAACATTTCTAGGTCACCCCTTTTCAAAGTTGAACTAGAATTCAGATTCATGAAAGTAAATAGGAGTTTTTGCAATATTGACATAAGTGGACTATTTTTATTAGAAACTTGGCAGGACTGGATTATTTTAAAACATACCAAATTAACTGCAATAAAGATTGCCACCAGCTCTTTGCTCTTTGTACCACAGAAGAAGGATCTAATTTGGATCCCTCCTTCAGGGCCATTATGTCTTCGTGCTTAAATCTCTCACTGGACAAATACTTGTGCTTATTTTAGTGCATCATTAAAATTTTCACCCTCCTTACCCAACACACTCCAATTCTTTTTTCTTTTTTTGGGGGGTGTGTGTGTGGTTTGGTTTGGTTTGGTTTTTTTCAGATTTTTGTTTCCCTTTCTTTCTCTGCAATTTTTGTTTTGCTATTGTCATCCTGCTTCCTTTTGGTCAATTTTTATTTTCCAGGGGCTCATGTCACATTCAGTTCACTTGCTTTTCCTCATGTAGCATTGTAGCCACAGTGCATAACCATAAAGGACAGGCCTCTGAGATTCCTGTCTTTACCTCAGCTTAATTTTAAGCTATTCTGGGAAAAGAATAGTATCTGTTAGTTTTACTTTTTGTTTTTTTTTCCTGAGTACAGATGACCCATTGTAAGAGAAAGCAATGAGCCATGCCCTGTTACCGAGTGCTGCAGAAGTCAGTGTATGAAAATGGACAAACTGATTCTCTGTCCTTCATTATGATTTGTACTATCCCACTCTTTATTGAATTAAATGTGTTAATAAAGGACTTGTGTAGCAGCTAAGAAGGAGCTGGCTGTCATTTTTCAATTAATTACCCATGAAAACTGATGTCACATGGTAGCAGTAATCATACCCATGGTGTTAGGCATATGCTACATAAAAATGCAGTCACCTTGAAATAATATGGGTAAATCAGCTTGTAACCTACAGAATAATTTTAATAATGTAGTCCTAAGAACTGAAGGACTGAAATTTGTCTCTGTGTGGTCTATGGATAGATTGTGGAATATTTTACTTTTGGTTCAAGTTTTGGTTGATCAAATTGGTTGAGCTACCTTTAATTCTGAAATCAGGGATTCATCTCTTACCAGATTTTACATGCATGGAATAAGCTTATTTCTTTGGGGAGGGAAGGGAGGCAAGAGTCTGTGGCAGACAGGTGATGGAAAACCAAGTTGTAAGGGAAGTTAAAGATACATTGGTAGAATTTGTATTGACTTCAATGGCTAATTTCTACAGCAGTAGACTGATGTGATCTTGTTCTCATTGCTATTCACTTTTAGAACCAGGCGAATACAAGGTCAGCTACAGCCATTTTATTGCTAGAGGAGAAAACTGTCTATGCAGCTGCTAGGTTATGAGTAGCATTGTGTGCTTCAAGTCATTTGTGCTGTATTAGACACTGCTACTGCAGGAGCTTAGAGAGAAAACAGTACAAACTAGGAGTACATTTCTGCCTGGTAACATTTACCTGGATTTGCTCCTGGCTCTGGAATGAAAGATAAAACTCGGAACGAAAGCAGCTGTAGTACACTAGTATGGCAATCTAGCTTTGAGATTGTATAAAATATGCTGATATGCCTGCCCTCTCCTCTTGCAGTCATGATTACTGCAAGTATTCTTGAACACCTGCTACACTAATGTCATTCAGTCTTCTTGCAATGCTGTAAGACACCAGACTTTTTGGCAAAGTCATTGACTTGATGAAGTTCTCTTGTTATGAGGACTGGTGCAGACACCGAGACTGTTCAGACTTTATTGCTGAAGTGTCAGACAATGAATGTAAATGATAGCACATCATTGTTTGTGTTCAAGTTGTCAATATCTATTGTCTTTTCCTACAGAGAAAGAGGCAGTCACTTCCCAGGAAGCTTACAACTGGCACTTCTACGTGAGGTACGACAAGTGAGTAGCAAATAAGAACACAGAGAGGGTGAAGTAGTAACAGCGGTATGATGACCTAAAGCCTGTTTAAACGCAAAGCAATATGCTTGTTAACTGCAATAGTCTTTGGAGTGTAGAAAGATGATGCAAGAAAAAAACCTGATGACACTTCAATTTTTATATATCAACTTATCTCATCTTTCAACAGGCTTTGAGCAGAAAGTACTCAAGTGAGTGACTTGGGAAGGCAGTTGACTTTTGTCTTGGTTTAGCCAGATTTCTATGCAATTATTCATTCTGGTGTCTGACATGCATAGGTAAAAAGTTTTCATTATCCTCCCCTATGCGCCCCCTCAGTAAAAAAAAAATCTTCATGTGAATGTAATATTATAAGACACAATATCTTCAAATGTTCTTCTCTCCAACTTTAACCTATGGCTTAATAAATGAAAAATAACATCCAGCAAATAGCAAAAATTATGCACAGGCATTAATTTCAGATTCAGAGCTATTTGGATGCAGCTATAAATGTACCAGTTGTGCCAATAACTAAACAATACATTTATTCTAGCTTTATTGTTGAAGCATTTTACACTTTGAGTGTATTATATGCTTCTGATCATATGTTGTGCACCATGTACTCTTTGTAATTATGGCAATTTGACTAGTTGCTAAGGCTGAAAAAGGTAACTACCACTAGAAATCTGGAAAAGGGAGTTAATTAATACAAAGTTCCCATTTTATTTCAAGTTTAGAGATATGGTAAAATGTTGCCCTTTGGAGAAAAAAGAAAGTATTCTTATTATTCCAGCTACATTGACAAAGATTCGCTTCAGATTTTATTCCAAAGTCATATGTGTCTCATGTCAAAATCTGGGCTGTAAATGGAGCTACCTCTGTGCAGTAGAACAAAGGTTAGTAGCCTCTGAAAGCAAATCAGCATAACTAGAAGTGAGGTCAGGGTATAGGTAAAGATTATGTTGTCTGGAATGTGAATTAAGATACTGTCAACGTTTTTTTTGAATCATCTGTAGCAGCTAAGTTCTCAGATAGGAAGTACATTACATAAAACTTCATATTTGGGGCACTAGCTAAAGGAACCATCTCTGTTGTGAGACTCATTCCCAAACCAGGCATTCTGGTGGTCATTTCGTGTTGGGGCCCAGGAGGGGGCACAGGCAATGTGTACAGTGTTGCTGTAATTTGCTTATTCTTTCTCAGGCTGAGGGATCCATGGTTAAATCCTTTCTAGCTGATTCAAAGCAGGGACCCCAACGTGCCGAAAGAGTGACCGTCTTAATTTTCCTGTTGTATCTCCATCTCTGCGAGAAGCTTTCAGTTGGACTGGAGAAAGTGAACAACTGCTTTTTTGCTCTCGATACTGCTTTAAGAATATAGATTTTAAGACTCTACTGACAACGAATGTGGTTTATCTGTTTTTCAGACAGACAGACAGAAGCACGAGCTCCTCTAAAGACAAATGGCATGTCAGTGGCCAATTGCAGGAAAGATAAAGGATTCCAAAAGCGCTGAATATTGCAGTCAGCTACCCAGGGCTTATTTAATATCCTTTTATTCCAGCTTCTTTCATCACTTTAGTCTTTGCTAGTCAGAATATAAGTGGTTCAGTTGAAAACATTCACAGAAGTATGGTACAATAACTTCTGCCCTATTCCAATATAGAACGGATTACCCATATGTCTTATCTGCCCTTCTACTCTTCTGTTTCTATAAAAGAAGTCTCCCAGTCAGTCTTTCCCATTTCCTGCTTTGCTCGTCATCTTTTTGTCTCCTTTAAGCTATTGTGAATAGGAACTGAAGGTGAAATGTGTGTTTATAGGTAGCATTTTAAAACAGCTGCAATTTCAGTGCTGGACCAACCCTCCAATTAGACAAGTGAAAAAGCTATGATGTATACTCTATAGTAAATGTCAGAGCAGAGAAGAGTGAAGAAGGAAAAAACATCCTATTTGAGGTAAGCAATAACCAGGAAGTAAAAGAAGAACCTGTGCCAAAAAGCAAAAATATTTGAGAGCAGAACAGAAATTCAAGGATGACAAAGAAAAAGATCACAGCCCTTTTGGTGAGTAAATACTTTTAGACAGGTATTGATCTAGTGGGGGAAAACACAGTGTACGGTCTCCATTGTGAAACAGCACTTATTGGGGGTGATGCACACAGGAACAAGGCTACAAGTAGTGAAGAGAAACAAAGCATTTTTCCATGGTTGGAAAGCATTTTGAAAAATTGAGGTCTTTTTGGTTTTTATTTTTAATGTTCAGTACTCAAGTCTAAGAATCAACACACTGAAATACGAACAGACCCTTTTATTGATTCAGAAGAAAATTCATAATCTCACTGCAGTCAGTGAAAACTTTTGCCATCGATTTAACTAGGGCCAAGGCTTCACTATAGACTTTACTGTTATGAACAGTAATCTGGTGCTGATGGCAGAACAAAACATGGCAACAAGGAATATGTCGCAAAAGCTCCTGTCTTCTGTTGTCTTCACTTTCCCTGCTGTTGAAGATGTTACTGTGGCCCAGTGCTGGGCCTGGAGAATGTGGTACCTGTCATTTTCTACCAGCTGGACTAGTCGAGCTGGATTCCTTTATCTGGAAGAAGTCGAATATGCGTAATTATAAATTGGTGAGTTGTCTTGTTTCCTAAGAGGAAATAATGCACTAAGTTTTGTTATTCCCCACCCCTCAACTGTTCAGTTATTCCTTACCTGTTGAGAGGAAAGTGATTAAGTAGTGAGCACTAAATGTGTAGCGATGCTACAAGAAGGAGAGCGTGGATGTGGAACAGTCTGGCTCTGCGATAAGGTAATAAAACGGGATGAGCAACAGAGAGAAATGGCCTGAAATAGTACCAGACAGCAAATCTCACTCTGTTCCCACTAACTGGTGCAGGTCTGCAATAATCTTACAGACCTCAATCAAAATATGCTAATTTCATAGTGGCATAAATTGAATCAAAACTTATTGGGGCAGATCCTGCATGCTCTGCCACTCCCTGTTGTAACAGAACTCCTGCTTGTATACTGCCTCGTAACCACAAAGAAACGATTGCTATAACCTTTCACTTTTTCAGGAAAAATATTCAGAGAGCAGTATCAGCACGCCACAGTATTTTTCCATAATTCACCAAAGTCAAACAGATATCTTCATGATCTCTCAAATGGAGGAGTTATAGAATTCAATTTTCATTCCTTATACTGACTTTTTTCAACTGGATACTTACCTTCAGTAAGTCTTGTTGCCTCTAGCACCCAGGACTCACAGATCTCAGTATAGTGAGCAGATTCTCAGCTGTTGAGCCATTGTTTTGTCTGAAGCTGCCACTTTTTCCTCACTGAGAGTATGACCTATTGTACTTCATTCTGGGGCATGTAGCAGACAGCAGCATGCTGATCCACCATTCACATGGAGACATCGTAGGTTGTTCCTTTATTTTGTTTTGAAGGTGAAGTGCTGGGGTCTGAACCCCGAGCCCTGAATTAAGGTTGACATATGGGTGGTCCTCATGGTCCTTTAAGAGGAGGGGATGAGTTTGCCTTTTGGCTTTCCTCCAAGGTGCAGCCAGCCTTGTAGGGAAAGCCCTTGAGTAAACAAGCCCCAGGTGCCCTGCACTGGGTAAATGAGTGCCAGGTGTCCTGCTTTGGGCATAAAAGCTGGGACCACTTGCAGGAAGGATGGAATGTCTGTCTGTGAGGTGGGTGTGCTTTGCAGAGTTTCCCTGCTGGAGAAGGACCTCCCAACTCTCCCTGCAACTGGGCCCTGGTCAGGTTTGGTGCTTATGAAAACAATATGTGGCTACCTCTCTCCTATATTATCTTTCTATTGTCTTGGCTATCTCCCATCTCTGCTGTGGGAGACTTTGTTGCTTTGTTTGTTCCACTGATTGTTGGCAATGTATCATTCCTAGGGTTGATGTCTGTTATGTGTAATCTGATTGACTTGTTTGTACCCCCAGTGTTCACCCATATACTGACTTTGTTGTATACAATAGAAACTAGTTACTGGTTCATTCTACTGCTGGCTGTGTCCTTTGTGCTAGGCCTAATAATTGGCAAAACGGAAGGATATCTAAGTACTAAATATTTAACATGCAGGAACCCTTCCCCTTGCCCACTTAGGCATCATCACCATTCATTCAGGAGAAATGCAGCTGTTCTGTAAGCAAGTGGTGCTGGAGGTTTGAAGATATGTAGACTTGCTAGTCTGAATGCATCTTTGTACCATCCATGTAGTACATAAGTAAATAGAAAAAAAAAAAATCCTTTTCATTTCAGAGTTTCCCAACGGATACCTTCTCAACCCAGTTACCTGCTGGTGTTTGCTGTGTCTTGCACAAAGTAAAACAGATACAATTTTCTGTATCACAGAATTAAAAAGGACTTAGTTTTTATTGGAAGGAAAACTTTATCTAAAGAATAAGTTGGCAAGCTTTTAGAACCTCACTAATTGCAGCTAGTTGTTGGAAGACTCCTTTCAGACTACTGAAACTTGTAGATCAGTGTGTAAAGAAGCAAACCAAACATGCCTAGTGCTATCTGAACAATTCTACAGAACCTAATTCTTCTGCTCCAAAGAAATATATTTTATGTTTCATTTTCCCCTGACAAATGTAAATCAAATATTAACTACTTGCGTTTCAATGTAATTATCATATTCTGGGGAAGGGTTGAGGAGCAGACAGAAAGAAGCAGAGGAGGTGGGTTTTTTTATGAGGGGAACCAAGAGCTTTTCTGTGTGTATGTTTAATGAATGAATCAGCCTACTTTAGCACACAATTGCTTAGATCAATAATTATTCAAGAAACAATACTGCCTTGGGAAAATCTATAGTAATAAAAAAAAGAAATCTGGATGGGCTGAGTAACCTTTTCAGGCAGATATTTATCTCCAAATGAAGCTACTTTTTTGTAAAGTTTCTATTCTTTAGGAAATGCATTATTGGATGGTTAAAAATAATCAGATTGTTAGTGTTTAGAGTCTGGAGTTCAGGGTGGCAGTGAAATAAAACATTAATGGATGGTATTCTCAGATGTATAGCCCAGAAGATTGTTAGGTTTTAAGTAAAAAGTCAAAGTGGCAACATGAGCTGAATTTGTGCATCTGTACTCTAGTGACAACTGTTACCATTACCAATATGAACAGATAGCAGGTTCTAATTAAAGTTACAAGCCAGAGGGAAAAGACATTAAGAAAGAAAAGAATAATTCTCTGAATAAATTGCACTTGATTTACTAGTTCCCAAAAAAGGTCTAAAAATTAGTATTTGAAATTACTTTAAATACAGCATCTATCAAACCATAGAACAATAATCAAGTCGACCTAATTAGAACACTTATAACTATAAGCAGCATGTAGCATGTTCTTATCTTGATGTGGGGAGACCAAGTAGTCCCCTAAGTGCCTGTTAATCTACCACAAACTTTTGCTAAGACCTAGAAGAAACCCCCTGCAGCAGCAGCTACCTGCTTACTTTAGATGTCAGACCATCCAGAATGTAGCTTCCTGTATTCTCCACATCTGCATTAAGAGCAATTTCTGTGTGCATGCTATGAGTTGGACCATGAAAGGTCCTCAGCAAACTACATGGCACTTTGTAGGAGCAGTTTTGTCCATAAATGTAGGTTAACCTTCTTTATGTAGAGGTGTCATTTTAACTTACACTTTTGCTTACTTACTCTTAGTATTTATTCAGGCCAGCAATTCTTTAAATATGAGACAAACATTGTCTCTTCAGATTTATAGTTTTTAAGAGTGAATGTAGTCCACGTTCCTTAAGTGATGCTGAGGAGTACAATACTGTGCGTATTACCAGCACCTCAGGACAGGTGACACTGCCTTGCTGGTACTGATGAGTCTTGTTCTCAGGGAAGGGTGTATTCATAGGTTTAGAAAACTGGGCTAGATAATTTATGGGAAGCCTATGCTAAGGCAAATGCCTAACCAGCTTTCTCTTGTTAGGTGTTATGACCGCTTTCTTAATTTTCAGTGGGTTTGTGAGTGGCAGAGTTTTGGTCCATTGAAATAAGTTGTTAGGCTTAAATTCAGTTTTGAGAGTGTGCTTCTAAAAGTCCATGACATGTTTGGAATGATAAATTTCTAGACTGCTTTCTGTAAGCATATTGTGATCTGGCAATGCTAGGCTGTAAACATGAATTAGCAAGTTTGAAGAGCTAGAAATGTTTCGCTAAACTGAAGTATTTTGTCAAATTACCCAGATGGATGGACACTAGTGAGATTTTTCTGTCTGGTCTTGAAAGGGCAGCAGCTAGTGGTGCTGCAAAGGAGAGAAATGAAAAAGGGCAAAATTAATTCTGTACCTCATTTGTTTCATAAGATCCTTTTTTCTTCTCCATCTGTCTGTATTTCCCTTCCCTCACCAGCTTTGAAAAAAAAGTCCAGGCTCAGGCTCTTCCAGCAGTCTCTAATGTGCTTGGAAACCTTCATTGTTTCTTATAAACTTGCATGTGTTTATGCTTTGTCACGGAGACAACGCTGTCACTGCTTATATCAGCTTCAGCTGACTCTCTGCTCAGGAAGGTTTTTAGCAGTAGCTTCGCATTAAGCTACTTCTGCCTGAAAGAACAGAGTTGAGTGCCCAGGTCAC
This sequence comes from Podargus strigoides, assembly GCA_028020825.1. Lineage (NCBI taxonomy): Eukaryota > Metazoa > Chordata > Aves > Caprimulgiformes > Podargidae > Podargus > Podargus strigoides. Next base: position 14,344,164 of record CM051627.1, on the reverse strand, counting down.
CGTTTGCAGCAGTAGCATGACTGTAACTCAGCAGAGATACTGAAAGAAGTAGGCTGCTGTGAGCAGGTCTTCAGTGGCACGCTGAGGGGATAATTGCTCTGGTCAGCCCAATTTTGATCTGTTGAGCTTCTTAGTTAGAAGCTGTGTGTGGAACATGGAGGGCCCTGAGCGCACCTCGGTGTTGTGGTGCCCATCTTTGGCTGGAGAGCACCTACATGCCATCCTGCAGGCCACGTGGCACAGCTGGTACTGTAAACATGGCACTACTATCACTTGTGTGAGTACCTACATGCCATCCTGCAGGCCATGTGGCACAGCTGGTACTGTAAACATGGCACTACTATCACTCGTGTGATATACGCTATGTCAAAACCCGTGGAGTGTTTGGATCTGCACAGGCAGGATCTGTGACCCTTTTGCAAACAGTAAACCCTGCATGGTTAGAGCCTTCAGCTGCCATGTAATCAAGAGAAAGAGCTGAAATTTTTCAGCCTGTTTTCCATAGCAAAGGGATACACATGGGCTCACAGAGATTTGGAAAGACTCTCAAATGCAGCTCTTGCTGTGATGAGTCAGCTGAGGCACGGGCAGATCAGCGGGTGCTGCAGAGCTTCGATGGCGGCCTTTACACCACGAAGGTATACAGATTCACAGAGCTTATCACTCATCTCCAGGCAAATTGTAATTATTGTCAGGACAGCAGCTTCAGCAGGGGAGGGGAGGAGCCCCTTTGTAACCTAGTTTTTTGGATTACGGCATTCCGAGGCTGCACTGGTACACATGACAAGGCAGTGACACTGCTTGTGGTCCCTGGCTTGCCTTGGCTCACCTGGGCTGCAATGATGTGGCTGCGCATGTGCAGTAACTGACCTTGAGATGACAAACCCTCTTTAGTGACAAAAATGTATGTTTCTACAAGGCTAAAATTAATCCTGCCCGGGAAGTAACACCTGTTGTATTTATGGATGATGTACCTTGGGATTTCAGTGCCTAAATTCCAGCTGTGTTTCACTTTGAACAGTTAAGTGCTTTTTGGGTCTGACATCTAGCAGCTCTACATTTAAGCACATAGTGCAGAAGAAACATTGCTGAAAGAAACGTAACTGCTTAGGGCAAGAAAATTGTGCCTCTCTAAAACTAAGCCAATCATGCAACTGCTGGGAGTAGAGGGAATGGTTGATGTAATTTATTTGGCTTTAAAAAAGAAAAAAAAATCCTTGTAAAAATATCCCTACCAAGAAGCCATTAAAGCAAACCAGTACTGAGGAAGTGAGAACTAAAGTAGTTGTGACTTAGAAACTAAGAGGTAGAGCAGGATTAAATGGTCAATTTTTTTATCATGGCAAAAGGCTAATGGTATATTGCCCCAGCACTCTGTTCAAAAGGGTGCTATCTGAAAAAGGGGATGAATGTGCTGTCTGAAAGGTGGCACTGTTTGCTGTTAACAGAGAATTATTTCAGTTAATTAGAACTAGGGAAGATTGTGAATGACCTGGGTTAACAAAGTGAATAAATGGGCAGCGTGATGCAGATGAAATGCAATGCTGACAAATACAAGGTTGGGTACACATTCAGGGGAATTATTGGGAGTATTTGTAGGCTTTGCAGGATTCTAAATAAACCATAACTATTTAGGTCATTACTTGCTATGATTGACTTAGTGGGAAAAATTCTGTTATGAAGGGATACTATGAAAGCAAAAGATGATCTAAGACCAAGGGGGATAAAAACCAAACAAACCCCACCCTCCGAACAGAAAATACAATTCCATCCATAAAGCAACAATAAAAATGCATCCATAATTTTATTCTTGCTGTATCTCTTAAAGCATACTGACATTACATAAAGTAATTCTGTGGACTGGAGACCTAATGATTAGAGAAATGGAGGAGGCTGAAAACAAGGATTTGTTTAGAAAGGAGTTAATAGGAGATGGAGGGGAAGTATGTAAAACAATGAGTAGTATAAAGAATACAAGCTAAGAAGTTTCTATTTATCCTGCTAATGCAAAAAGAAGCAAAGTGGTATATTTAAAGTGAATGAAAATGAATTATTTTCATGAAAACCTCATTAACCTTTGGGACTCGCTCTCTTAAGCAATCACGGAGGCCAAAAGTTCAGCAGCATAATGTGAGTTTAAAGCGATCCTTAGGCTGAAAGAGGACTGGAACAGCTATTCCAGATAGCTATTCAGTGCTGCTTATTTAGAGCTCCTGCTTCTCTGTTAGAAAAGCCCATACAGATATGAACCTGCTGCTTCCTATTTGTGAATCAGACCTTTTAATGTGCATAGATGTTTTTGTGCTCAGCTGTGCTATCTCTAAACAGGTTGGCAGTGCAGTCTACATTGTGCCAGGGCTCCTACTCTAACACACAGAAGGAGGTGTGCACTCAAGGAAGAAATGGTTAAGAATTACATAAACTTTGCTGTAGAAGAATTTTCTTGATAAAATTATCTATTCTGAATGTTGTTTTTGCAACTGTCATTTCCCCTGTCTGGGATCCTGGACTGATGACTTCAGCAGCTGGTGCATTAAATGGAATGGTCCTTTAAAATCTCCTTGCTGCTGAGTTGAGGCTTGTACGATATTCAGTAGCATTTATAACCACTCAGGCTGCACCATGGTGTGATCTGTTTCACATGCCAGGAACTTTGATGGGGACCAGTTGAGATTAATGATGACATAATACAGTAAGAAGAGATATTAATGCTCTTAGGCATGAATTAATGAAATACCATTGAGAATTTATCCTGCATGAATAAAAGGATTTGGAAGTTGTTCTAAAAGCCACATGAAGGATTTTTACTTAAAAAAAAAAAAAACCCACAACCCAAACACTGTTGAAATAGATAGGGTCCTAATGAACCTTTACTCCAGATTTTTGTCGGAGCTGGATGATTGAGCTGGATCCATTAATTGAATCCCTACTAATTTACAAAGTGTTTGTATAAAGGAGAGGCGCAGATCTCTTGATTCCACGGCTGTGGCGGTGTTCATTTTTACCCCCAACTCAGTGCAAAGTTGGATTCCAACCTGAGGTGCTCTTCTGGAGATCCAGCATGCCAGTGGCATCCCCAAGTCTGGGGTCCTTATCTCATACTGGAGCCATACAGCAAGCCCTTTGCTTACTGAAATGGTGGCAATGCTCCTCATAAATGTGTACAGTGACTATTTTAAAAAAAATAATCTAAGGTACACTTTACCATGATCTCCCTGCTGTATCTTTGCACGGCTACAGCTGAGCTGGAACTGAAGAATTACTGCTGTGTCCCATCACTTTCCATTTTTCATTGTCCCCTAAAATTCGTGAGTTAAAACCCCAGTGAAGATGTAGTGTGTATACATGTATACATATATATATATATATATATATAATTGTCTACCTGTAGCATCTCTTGATTTAAAAAATAATTTTATTCAGGGATAAAACTTTACACTAGCATATGTTCTCGTATAATTGTGTCTAGAAGACAAGTTTTGTTAGTTTTGAAGCAAAGGAGGATACCAACAGTACAAAGGGACTGTTAACTTTGTTGTTAATGTCTGTTCAGAGTAGTTCAGAAAAAAAATTTCCTTAAAAAATAGGACATAAAATATCACACATATTTTATCCATAACTTATGTCAATTTGAAACACCTTTTATTGCCTACATAAGTGAATATATGTAAACTTTATTAGTAAATTCATTTCAAATTTAAAAGAAGCAAAGGTGTATTGTAGAATTCACAGATAAAGGTTAATTTTAACTATAAAGGTATTACCAGTGTTGCATTTCTTCATGTTATGGTTCACTTATGTAGAATTGAGATGTATTTTATATTAAACAATGCATAGCACCATTATACAACAGTTCACTAAATGCACATCCCATTTAATCTTTTGTAGGAATTAATATAACTGGACTGAAGTTACAAGGAAGAATTGAACTGAGCCAGTAGGGTTAACACTGATACTAACAGGAGGTTTCTAGGCATAAGAAAATTACAGCTCTTCTGAAAGACGGTGCCTAAAATAGCAGCACATCCTTGGCACCATCATAGGAACTGGTTAACTGATGACCCTGAAGAAACACTTGTTTCCATTAATTCTGCTGTCATTATTTTGCTATTCTCGAACTCTTCCTCTGAGTTCTTCTGTCCTTCCGATCCCAGGACAAGATGGCAGGAATGTGAGAAGAGAACATAAAGAAATTACAATAAGCTGTCGGCTATATAATTATACTGTAACCTACTACACTGAGAAGTTACACCAACAGAAATCTGGCAAGGAATCAGCTGCTAGCTGCAAGCTAAACACAGGACACTCACTAGCATAACATTAAAAAACCCAGGCTCACTAAAAAGCAACATCTACATTACAAAGAAGCTAACAAAAGAATTCCCTTATGATACTTAGGTTCAGCTGGTTCATCTTAGGTTCATCAGCTACATTTTCTTGTTTTATGAATACTTGTTACACTTGCAGTTGAATATCTATTTAAGATTGCAATGCTACAAACCTTTTTCCAGCACGTAGTTTTGCCACCTTTAGTTAGACACAAATGAGTACTTGCTCGAACTAGGGTTGAAGATTCTGCTGAAAGTTGGTGATGTTATTAGGTAATGTGTACTGTAATTACTTGAGCACCACAATTTTAAAAACCCCAAGACATGATTTCCTAGGTAGAAGGCAGCAAGGATGCTTTAAGTTGCCAGACAGACCAAAGGAATAATTTTTTCCTCCAAAGAGTCTGCTGTATACCCTGAATCACACCAAATTTTCATTTCATAGAGACTTCAGATTTTTAAAGCATCTCTACTAAACAGAAGTAAACAGTTTCTGATTGAATTTTAAATGTTCCAGTGACTCTACTGCAAACATAGGAACTTTTAAGTTTTAAGGAACATACTGGCAAGAATTACCAGTAGAGTCCATGGTGAAGATGCCTTTATCTTCAGGAATAATTGGACAGTGTCACAGTCCTGATTACAGATATATTGAGGTTACCTGAACCCCACGGTTCCATCTCAACCTGGATTTTTTTTTTTTTTTTTTGCTTTACAGAGTTTGATTTGTCTCAACAGCAGGAATTCTTGCCCAAAAAATTATTCTGAAATCCAAACTCTTTCAAAATGCAGTGATTTATTTTCCAAATGGACTTTATATATTCCAACACACTAGAAGGTAACAGGATTGATATGGCTTTCGAATGAATTTTTGCTGTTATCATACATACAGTCACAGTGGCCACACATAAAACTGTGGTCTCTGTGGTGACAGCGCATTAATTTCAGTTGTTTAGAAGAACACAATTTTGGAAGAGGTGACAAACAAAGTCATTGGTGTTATCTTTGAGAGGCCTTGGTTGAGAGGGACAAAAGATGCTTGGGAATCAAGCCAATCAAGACTTCAGATTTCTAATTTTGCCACTGATTTGTCGATGACATCTTGGGCATCAGCTGCCTTCTGCAGTTCTCTAGTCTGATAAAAATAGGGACAGTCACACTGATTTATCTAACTCAAAACAGTGCCGTGATGGATTAATTATTTAGATAGCACTCAGAGTGCTATCCAAATGCTGCTTATTCATGTTTTCCCCACTGCAACAATAGACCTTCATCACTAATAATTAACAGCTAATTACTGTTGCTGAGAATATGATAGTGGTGTTTACCACCTTATTTTTAATTTCAGTACAGATGCCTACTTAAAAGTTATGTAAATATATGAAATTACAGTACATTTTCCTAATGACCCTGCTATGTCTGACTTTGATCCTATTTGATTGTGACTAGAGTAATGAATAGTAAAGATGATGACCTCTCTGTAGAGCTATACAGACAGTTTCTATTGTATTCTCAACAGTTAAATCATGAAATGTAAAGAAGCCATTCTAAGCAGGATATGGCTGGGTTGAAGGACTGCTGATGCCAATTATGCTTCGTACATAATAATGCACATTTTACCTATTTGGAAAAAAATTCACATTTATTTACTGTCAAACAGGTGTTAAACTTTACACTGGATATTAGTGATGGGCTCATTATTAACAGGTTTACACAAAGGGATGAAAAAAAGCAGAATTTTGTTGAAACAATTTACATTTCATTAGATTTTTATCATAAAATAAATTAATTACTAAATATAGGCAGAAGGAATATGGAAGAGTAATAGTTATGTTTTATTTATTTTTTTTTAAAGGACAGGCACCTTTTATTCACGAGAAAGCTTGTGAGAAGTGTCCAGTGTCCCCTTTACCCCTTACCACCCAACCCTGATTAAAGAATGAACAGGGAATTGAGTTACAATCTTTGTTAGCTATACCGAATTTGTGCAAGGCTTGGCATAATTGGCTTCTAAAACAATTTTCTCCCCAAATTATGGTTTTTTGGCAATAAAAATTCAAAACATAAGAAAAAAACCCTAACTTGTCAAAGCAGAACACTGTTTACAGTGAAGAATAAGTGAAAATGGGTAGAACTTGCATTTTAAACATACTACCATACTATGAACAGAGTGTAAGAAAAACAGCTTATAACATATGTGCAACCAAGAGCTTTTCACAATATTTTCTTCAAACTCTTTAAAATTATTTTTAATGACAATTATATTTCAGTTGGACACAAATGTATTTATTTTACCCTAGCAATAGAACAAAATATAATTTCTTTAGCCATTTTTTCATGAGAACGGTTCATTGTACAGTTGAGGAAATATATGAAATAAGGCCTGTGGCTTGATTGCTAGTGGTTAGACATGTATTCAATCTTTGCCCTAATGGAAAAGATTTGCAGTGAACTGCAAACTGATGCAGAATATCTCTCCTGCTTTTGCAAGTCTTGTCAGGAATAGTAAGGTACAGTAAATTTGTCCCACAGGATTTTAAAGCCTACGCCTTGTATATAATACAATGTAGGCCTAGAAAAAAACAATGGTGCAGCCATATTTACAAATTTAGTTCACAAACTGCTGCAGTAAAATGGCTGGAAAGTGTTTATTTCTCTTTTTTTCACAATTTTGTTAAATTCAGCAGCAGAAGATATCTTAAAATACCTTGTTGGTATTTCTTTTCTTTGTAACAAATAATTCATTTTAGTATACTCTGTGTATATACAAAGTTTTTGTTTTATAAAAATTCACAGAACTGCGAGGTCCAGTCATCTCCGATACTGGAGAACCACAGGGTCAACAGAATTGTCTCTTCAAGCAGATATGAGGGAGCCTGCATGGGGCCAATTGAGTCTTTTTAATACTTGTACATGGCCTTTAATATTTCTTTGCTACACTATTAAAGGCTTGTCACTAGTTGCATTTGTCCTTCTCTAACATCCCCTTCTGGAATGCATCCTTCCTTGTTAATGGGAATTATATAGCCGTCGCTATTACCCCTGCTGATTTGATAGTACATCTGAAGCTGATGGCCAGCTCCTAGGTTTGGCATGCTCTTGTAGTAAATGTCCTCATTTTCACTCCTCCTGGAGGGAGAGAGATCTTCTTCAACATCGGGGCTGCTCTCTGGATACGGAGAGTCTCTGAGATTGGGCATGCTCGTGTAAAGAGAGTCTCTGTTGGGGGACTGGAGGTGGTCGTCAGCCTCGGCTGTCAGCTGTGAGACATAGCTGTCGGTTCCCTCGGTCTTCACTTTCTTCTGGGGCTGGTATAGAAGGGAGTGAGTCCGCTGAGGAATGAGTGGGGCCTCGAGCTCTTTGTGGTGGAGCTCCAGCCCAGGGGTGTCACTGTGCATCAAAGATGAGGCATCTGCCACGATGGCGTCATCTTCGCTACTGCTCCCGCCGATCACAGCTTTGGCTGGTAGCGTGCGCTCTAGGTTGTGGTTCTTGCTGCTGCCCCGCAGGTTGTTGTGCACTAATTCCGAAATGATCATTTTCTCAAAAGCAGTATCATTCAGGCTTAGTCCACAGTCTACAACTTGCACGCTGTCGCTATAGTCTCCATTGCGCAATGAGTAGCTGTTGTTGAAATTACCATTTAGCGGTAGAGTATCCATGGCACTTGTATCCCTGGCATTGTTCAGTGAATGTCCTGAAATGGAAAAGGACAGCTCTGGTTATTGCCTGATGAGCTTTTTATCACTTAGTTGTTTTTTTTTTTTTTCTTAACAAAGTTCTTTAATGTAGTTCAGGACAAAGTTGTACTCGGAAGTAAGACGTGAGAAAAGTTAGGTTATTGAACATTCCCAAATGTAAACAGTTGCACACCTTAGAGGAAAGATGCATTTTAAAAATAGTAACGTATATTTCCTGTGGGGAATAGTGTCATTTTAATTTCTTCATTTAGTGTCAATTCTGTGACTCTTCCAAAAGGAACTCTTCACTCCATGCCCTTGCATATGTAATGCAAAGCAATTCATTTGGAAACATCTATGTTTTGAAGTACACCACCATGATTTAGAAAAAGAAAATTAACAGAATTTGTCCTAAACAACACTAAATTTAAAAGGAATTAGATCACAAACATAACTGAAGGTAAATGTACAACATAAACCCACATAACTGGCAAGCAACTACTTTAACAACATTTCTAACATATTTTCCTTTTTTTTTTTTTTTTTGTTTTTGAGATGAAGTAAAGAAAAGAATGAAAAAAAATGGATAAATACAAAGAATTTATGTTAAACAAGGACAGCCATCTTTCACACTACAGGGACCAGGGCCCACAAGCACCATCCAACAACACGATAGACAGCAGGTGGAATGACTCACTTTGGACAACTCACATCATGTCTGTCTGCTCAGGCTATCTGGCCTAAGAGTAGCTGATATATAAAAGAAAGTAAAATGATTTATTGTAACATGATGAAGAATTACTGAGCTTCTCAGCAACTTAGTCAGAGCAAGGGTTCAGCAAATTAGATTACTAAGCAATAACAGCTTTTCTTTTCCCACTTAATGTAATTTTTTTGCACTAATATTCTGTCTGCCAACAACGGCCCCAGGCTTCTAAAGGTCAAAGTTTGCCTGCAGTCTGCATCAGTCACAGTGACAGCGCTGAATGAACCAGAATAGTTAATTAAGAGTTAGGCCCACAGTTACCATGGGCATGGAAGTCAAATGCAGAAATGTTAGGAATTTCTGTAAGTATGGGTCACAGAAATTAAACCAAAGAATAAATATTAGTTGTGGAATGGGAAGAGGAAATCAGCCACGGCTGATATCTCATAGCTGCTGGAGGAATGACAGATTGGGTTAAGTCTGCTGGAAACATGAAAAGAAGTTTAAGGGGGGGGGAAAAATGAAGTCTTATGATGATTAAGGTCTTTATGCTTTTTGGTTTTGGCTTTTTTTGGGGGGGAGGGCGGTGTTACACGATAAAGAAAAGGTTTTCCTATAGACACAAAGACATGTAAACTATGACAGCACAGTGCTTCCCAAGCAAAGAAAAAGAAAAGAAAACCCAACAAAAAAAACCCAAAACAACCACCTCTGAAAGAAAATAAACAGTCTGAACCATGGAAAGTCAGATGGTTAAAGCATTCCTAGAAAATCACTTTATCTACAGATATGTCTGAAAGTAAAGAAAGAATGGAGTGACTTTACTGAAATGAGACTGACCACTGTGAAGCTGCTGCATTATATGCAAGGCTTGGAGGAGTATAAGATAAAAGTTGTTTTGGAAAAGATTATACATTTTCCCATTTTGTTTTTTTTTTTTTCCATAATTAAAGCTGCAGCTTATCCTAGAAAATTCAATCTTCCCTGGAAATATTGTTTTCAATTAAAAAGTAATTGCATTTTCTCATGAAAAGATTTTTGTTTTCAACTTTAAAAACCAGAGTAATAATTTCCAAATAAATTCTGAGTAATTTGCAAATCATTTTGTATTTGTGTTATTGTTAATTCCTCTCCATGCATACTGATTTAAACAGTGATGAGGGTTGTTTGAAAGGTCTCTTTAAGCTTTGATTAAACAACTTTGTAGTTTTGCAATTTCATGTATGTTCCAAGATTTTTCTTGCAATGGATTTAGCTGCGCAGAACATATGGCATTTATAAAAGTAGACAACACATGGACCACATGCTGGCATTCATTTCCCTCATGGAAGTGATTTAATTCTATAATTTTAATTCTCTTTTCTTCTGCTAAACAGATACCAAAATATATCTGATAATCCAAAATGAGTTTTCTATGATATACTGCAGAGTTAAGCATGCTAAAATAGATTCAAATTGGTTTGATGAGGCAAATTTTGTTGCCCATGATCAGGTAATTCATTTGAAATCTTTCCATAGCCTGTAGCAAGATTACTGTGGGAATGTAAAAATATAAGTAAATTGTTAAGCATTTCTGCTTGACACTGCTTTGGTTTTAAACAGCAAATTATTTCAGCATTGCGTAACTTCTGTTACCCATAGGGTTTGCTACAGACCTCATGTCATTTCCCAAAAAGCAGTATGCAAGTAATTTTTAAAAGTGGAAACATTTCATTTGCAAATTGTGAACCACTTGCCCGCTGAGTCTACTTCATGACCGCTAGTTATGTTTTAATTGTGCCCATTAAAAATCATGCTGAAAAAATTTACATTTGATAGGCAAAGTTAAGTTTTACTCCCATACTTGTCTCTCTGTAGGTTGCTAGAGGAAAGCATAAGGAAAGTAAGAAAACAAGAGAATGAAAATAGAAACTACAGTTCAGTTAAGAAGGAAACTTGAAATAAAATCTGGAAACAAGGTTTTATGAGCTCTTTATCAAAGATTTATCGTTCCAGTTATACTAAAGTGATCTAATGACTCATCAAACAGTAACTGCTAGATATTTACTGATGAATTGCAACGTAGTTAAAAAGAGCAACTAGATAATGCAACAACAAAATGTTAGGTAAGTGATGACACCCTTTATTCCTACAGAACTAAACTGTTCTAAATGTTAATCTCAAGATTTTCCTACAGGAAAATGATCTACCATAAAGCTGCACTATACTATAGTTTAGATCTGTTTGACGCTGGATACAATTTTCTACACTAGGGTATCCAAAGGTGTCAAGATGCCTTGCGCTGCTTTAGTATCTAATCCGTTCCATAAGCAGGATTTTTCTCAGCAAGCTTTAGAGTCAACCTTATATTGCATAGACATGATACCTCTAAGTGATATATATCTTGAAGATGGGCTCTCGGACCATGTGGTGTCAGTCCTGTAATAGTATATTAAGATTTATGCCACCTGTGTTAAAAACATGGATAATTATTGGTAAATACTGTTATGGCAAAGGCATTACTATAATATAGTGCAGTTTTACAAGCTGACAATGGCAATACTGTATTTCTCAAACTGACAGAAATTCAGAATGTACGGCCAGAGTATTGCAACTTGAGTTTCTATCTACGGAAAAGAAGGGCTTTGGAGCGAGCCAAGAAAAGCGGTTTTATTCAGGAAGTATAAGCACACCTGGTGAGTTAAACACAGGAGCTGAAGGGGCATTACATACAACTGTTTCAGCGAGCAATGTGTTATAGGGGTTGTTAGTGCCGTGTGGTCGAAGAAGAGGGTTTGTTAGTAGGTAATTGCCAGTCATTCCTAAAGCAAAAGAAACAGAAAAGAATGTCAGTTCTTTAATTTTAGGTTGACAGTTTCAATAAAGAATATTTTTTATTCATCACGAATCATGTAGGGCTTGTCAAATGTAATTCAGCTGAAAATTTCTGAATGTATTTGAGCTACATATTTGAAATGGGAGTAGGAAAATACAGTTAGATCCCAGTAATTCACAGGTGCTGTCCAAATCCCCAAAGTAAACATCTGGTGAGAGTGACATTTACTGATGTCACAAAAATTGCTGTTACACAAGAATAGCAATTAAATGTGTAGAGATCAAAGTACTACATAAAGCTATTATAACTTTTAAAATGATCATATAGAACACTTCTATCCAGAATCAAGAGAACTGAATTTCTCAAACTGAAAGGTATTGAAAAATCTCTTATGACAGGATCAGAGCTGTTATTGACTTTATTAAAAACACACGGACAGTGGAAGGGAATTGGTGTTTTCAAACAGACAGTGGATGACAAACTGCAAGAAGCATATCTTAGTATATGCAAAAGTATGCATGCTGAGGGGAAAGCAAAATATTTGCTCTAAGAAATCAGAGCATTCACTTTTTCTCCTGGGACATTCATGCTGCAAATTTATCTGCCAGGTTTTAAAAATAATTCCTCGAATGACAAATTTTCATTAAACAATCAGTTTACAAACAATGTAAGAAGAAGCAAAATACTACATGAACAGATTTTTTTTTAAACCCAACTTATGTGTTAATGCAACACCACTTAAACAACTCTCAGAACAATTAGGAAAAAATCAGCACATTTTGAGAAATTATTAAAAAGTCAATTAAACACTGATTTCTAGCTCCTAGAAGAAAAATAGGTTAGAATAATGATGACCAAAAGAATCCCATACAAAATGCTGTGAATTAAAACTTACTTTGAACATTTCATTAAGGTAAAATTCCACTTTCTTTTCTGTTGCATTGCACAGCAGTGTATCATGATCAGTGTATTTATTAGAGACCCAAGGACAACTAAAGATCCAGCTATATTTTTTATAGTATAGATATTTTTATTTATTTGCCACAGAAAAGATAGCATATATTCCAACTATTAATGCTTTTGTACTACCATAGATATCTGGTACAGAAATGAGCAGAAAATTCTAAGATTCAGAGAATTATTGCCCGATTATGCTAATTAATTTGGAAGTTTGTATCAGTGAACAACCAAAAAAGGTTTTATCGTAGATTTTTCAGTTGTAATCTACTTTTTACTAGAAATACTAACTGAAATACATTTTGCTTTTTATTTTTTCTTTCCTCGCCTGTGTGCTATGTTTAATCTTGGTTAGAATTATTACTTGTAATTTATAGTTAGGAGAAACTTTTTTCTATCCAAAATTTTTTGCCACCTTTAAAAGCTTGATTTTTATTATAAAGGAAAAGTTACACTTTTCATTAACTACTAAACTACTCTTATATGTATGTATCACTGAGATAGTGACAATATTATAACTCAATAAAGATTATATCAATTTTTCTAATCATGGCAGAACATCTCCAGTGACTTGAGACTGGAGCTCTGAAACAGGGAGAAGCTTCCCAGACCTCTGTTCAACTTCGAATTAACTGAGGGTACAGCATGGTTAGAGCAAACTTCAGGAGTCAGAGACATCAAATTAGGACAAAATCCCAGAGTTTCATTTATAGTATATTTACAGGCTTTTAATAAGACACTGGAATGGAATGTACTTCTTTCTTGGGCACAAAAAATTTTCTACTTAGGTAAGTTACTTAATTTTGATTTTGTCCGAGGAACATACCAGATTCTAACGGGTGGAGCAGTGAGACACACAGGTCTTACCCACTTTCTATAATGTCAAATAGCAAAAATAGAATCATGCTTTCCGAAATATTTTCTTTTCCAAAATACCACATTTTTTACTTCTAAAATGAATGTGAGTTAAGCACAAGTTTACTACCAAATCTTGAAAAAAAAAAAAACGAGGGAGGAAAATTTGCTACTTGTGGCTGATGAAGGCTTTATAGCAGCCCTGACAGTGGTGAATTTTCTGATTGAAACTTTCTGAGTTGAGCAGGAATTGGTCGCAATGATATCAGGGCTATGTATTCTTCTCCTAGGGACATGGGTGGAAGAACAGGCATGAATGTGGCTTGCACAGAGCAGTCTTCCCTTCACTGCTAGCTCAAACCGCCTTAAAAAGGGGGAAGGGTCTGTTCTGTCTCAGTCAATACCCTTGTCTTCTAACTGGACAAGAAAATGAGGTTCCAAAGTCTATTTGAGTTGAGAAATTTGGAGCTTTGGCTTCTCTGTGCCTGAAAATCTGGATTCTATCCCATGTGACAGATATGATGCTCTTTGAAATAGAAAAGATAAATGCTTTACAGACATCTTTTGCATAGAAATGATATCAATTAGATTTCACTGGGAAAATTTCTGCACCTAAAAATCATAGTCAAATATGCATTAAAATATTACTGCCCTCATATTTCTGTTTCAGATTTAACCTATAAAGGTTAGAAAAGATTTAGAATTACGATCTTGCTTTTAAGTTAAATTATTGATGAAACTTATTTAAATACATTCCCACGAATGGAGGAATTCAACTTCTATAGTAAGGGGCCAGTTGAGGGAACACGGTTTTACAATGTGCTGGTGGATGACTTTAAAACTGCTTTTAGAGAACATTCGTTCCAGATTTTTTTTTTTTCAAAACATTCTTTTCAATTCTTCTGTGTTAAATGATATAAAATCTGTATAAAATTTAAGGTTTCTAAAACTGAAATGTTCCCAGTGACTGACCTTGATTAAGTGTTGAAGTGCTGTTGATGTCACCTGAGATAAAAGACGATTCAGATTGTTTTCTCACAGTGTCATTCCACATCCTTCTTATACGACTCTGTTAACGTGAAACAGCAGTGAGACAGAAGCATAGTAAGTTACAAAAAGATTTATTCCTGCTTATGTGCTATTATGTAGAATACTTGTGTTTATTTTGGCCTAAAGTAAGCCATTCTTCTAGCATACAGTGGAACTCCTTCTTTTGTTATGAAAACTCTAATTTATTAAATTTCATTTAGATGAAACATGATGGTATAAACCTTCCTATAAATCAGCACCTAATTACAAGAAAAATAAGGTGTTTGCATTAGACCAAAGGAAATGTTTAAAAAGAAATAAATTCTACTATGCAGAAGTATGTATTTGCCATCTAAATGGTAATAATGAAAAGACAATTAGTGCTTCTGATTCAAACACATCTCAGTAGGCTTTTTATAAATAAGGTTAATTAAAAGATGCTGTCAAAATCTCTGTTACCTGAGTGCCAGAGGAATAGCGAGCACTAGTTCTTGTTGTTGAGGCCTTCACTGAACTGTGGGGACTCTCAGTTGGCAGTCCACCACAGCAGTAGGAATGTCGGAAGCATTTGCCATATTCCTTACGAACCTACGGGGGGGGAAAAAAAAAATTACTTAGCACAAAAAAAGAGTGTTAAATTGCATTGCATTGAACCTTGCAATGAAACTACTCACACACTTTTCACGCAAATAGATAACTCTTGTCTGCTGAATTGCTGGCCATTAGCAAAATTAGGTATTTTTCCCTATGTAGTGGCAGCATTATCAGCTATCTGGGATTTTTGAACAAATTACTTCCAAGGTATACATGCACTTGATTCAGATGTGCCTGAATAATCATTACTGGGTTATTTATAGAATTATTTTTATTTCGTCTTCATATTGTAGATTAATATAGTTAAGTTTACCTGAATTGAATGCTGGCTGAAAATAGTCCTTTCTGTAAGAGCTTTTGGTGCAGCAGCCATAGAAAGGCTGTCTCCCCATTCTAGCACGCAAGAAGGGCTAAGGTAACTAGCCTTTGCACTGCTCAGTACTGCCCATTATGTTATCCCTTCCAAGAGAGTGTGCAAAACCTGCCATGACTATAAAGGCATTCTCATATAAAGTTACTCTGTGTAGCTCACTGCTTCGGGATTGTACACAGCTCGCGAAGCCACTGCCCCGCTCTAGGTGGAACACCAGCTGTGTTAGTGGAGGCACCGTCAGTGTTGGAGGGTCAAATTTCGAACCGTACAGGATGGGAAATGAAGCATCTTTCATTTTTAGGAACAAAAAATAAATTCCTCATTACTGTCTTTGCTGAACCTAGAAATATAGCTATGCATATGAGATTTTTGTCTGACAGCAAAATACAATGTCAGTATTTGGCCTGCATTTATTCGCCTTCTGTTCCCAGTGACCTACTGGAAACTTTAGCTTTGTAATTTATGTGTGTTAATATTTGTCACGGAAGTAATCAGGATTACTTAAGAGCAGTTACTTCTGCTACACTGCTACACTGACTACTATTTTCAGAGAACAGAAGAGTGCATACGCATCTCAGCAGCCTGACAGCACCAGTGAAAAGACACTGTACTTGACCTATGAATATATAGGACAGAAAGTTATGTCTATGTAAAAAGGGGAGAGAGGAAAATGCAAAAAGTTAGTAGTGTAGATGTACATATATCATGTGCTGTTTTAAATATTACAAGAATTTTACTCATAGAATACATACTGTGATGCTTCTATAAACCACAAGGTTGAAAAAAATTTGAATAGTTTGTGCCTCAACTTCAAGCTAGGGACAATAACTCATCTTTTTATAAAAGTATATGATACATATTTTAAGTGAACCGCTATCTATACGAGCACAAAAGATACACAAAAAAATGAAAACAGAAATGCACAGATGTAGAAATATAATTTTTAACTCTCTAGTCTGAAAAACATAAGTCTATATATATCATCACTAGATAGTATAACACCTAAGAAAATGCATTCCTGAACACTAATGGATATTAAATGCTCCAAACCACTACATAACAGAGACAATAGCAATCAAAACTGTATTTTTACCCAAATACCACCCTCCAGGGCTGGTTTTGCCTAATGCCTATATTGCAGTGAATGTACATTATCTGTCAGTACCGTGCATTCCACTGTCATTATTTCTAAATTATAGCTTGTTGGAAACTGATGGAAGCAACAGCACTATCATCTTGTCAGAACTGGAAACATAATAGTTTTCACTTTCACAATTCTATTTCTCTGTTCAATTTAGTGACCAACTAGTAATAACAGAATAAAAAGACTACATTAGCTATGCAGACAGAGGATAGGATAATATCCAGTCAAAGGCATCAAAACTTAAAAATCTTAAATGGCAGCTTTAACATTCTTTCAGGTATAAATCTTATTGCTCTAGGTTATGCTTTTTCACACTTGACTGGTATTTTAATACTGCTTTTTTTGCTGACTCCACTTAATATGAAAACAATGCACAGCTGTAAAAAGAAATAAAAAGGGAATCTGTTTTTGATTTTCAAGTCCAATACAAGTGGTAGAAAGGGCAATATTATATGAAACCCTAATCTAGAAATTATTTACATTTTAAGAATGTTTGCATTTTCTTCCCTCTCTTCTTTTCTTAGGCTCAACCTCCTCTCTAAGCGTGCTTTTGTTCTCTCAAAATGAGAGGAGTACCATGTTCATCTGGATAAAATTCTTTCTGTCTACCAGATCTTTTCACAAAACATGGCTGAATGCCATTGTCTACACCAAATTTAGAGACGCTGATACTGTTAGTGCTGGTACAGTTGAGAACACACAAGAATGTGATTTTTGTACTTACACAGCAATGCTTTATCCAATGGTCTCAGACCATTTTACAAATATCAGTTAATTATGTCTCTGGTGAGCTAATTATAATGGGAGTTAATAATTGCTACGTCTCCAGCCTAAAATTCGTAAAAATATTTAGAATCTAAATATTGCAAATTGGGTATTTCCAAATGTAGGATGTATTGCATTTTATGTTAAGCATTTCTGGGTGGGATTTTTTGATGTTTATCCTTCCTCTCAACTCTCATTAGCCATGCCTTCTAACACAGGCTATGACTTTTTTTCTTTTTTTCTTCACTGAAGCACCTCTAATGCATCCTTGGAAGCAGTCTCCACCCTCAGACTGGAAGAAGACTGGAAGTTAAGAGGCGTAGGGAACCCAAAGAGAATCCCACCCAGCTGCACCCTTTATTTCCTTCTCTCCTGTCTGCTCCTCTCTTCCCTGCAAGCTTTCCCTCTCCCCAGCAGATCTGCTCCTTCTTGTCCCCTCTGCTCCCATTGGGTGAAGGGGAGCAGAACTAATTTAGTATATCTCACTTGTGAGTGATGGCTCTTGCCAGGGGATTCCAGTTTTTCCAGTTAAGAGTGCAAAGCTGTTGGACTGCTGGGGGAGGGAAACACTTGAAAAAAAGTAGTCATGCTGGCATCTTTGGAAAACTCTCCCCATTAGCAGATTTCTAGCATTAATGACTACTTTTTTCTACGGTGTGTCGAAGTTCATAATAAAACTAATTTTTAGATCTCACTTAATTTTGTAACGAAGGAGCACTCATAGTACAATCCCTGCCTATCACCCGTAGCTCTATGTAGCAGCTTAATGGGATCTCAGGAGAGGTCCTCTGCCTTGATCTGAGAAATAGAGTTTCCAGGTTGAGATGGGCTGATACTGTAAACGATGCTTTGTTTGCAGTGTTGCAGCAGAGGCAGGATTTTTTTCATGCGCACATAAAGGACTTTTGGCTCTAAGTCTAGACTAATATGTAACTCATTACCAATGTTAAACGGTACATTTTCCATAGTAATTTTCTTCCCAAAGCCTCAAAACTTTTCAAGCCCAAGTTGGGAATGCTGCATCCATATCAAACCCTCCCAGGCCACAGAGCAGTTACATGGCTCCCACAAGAACATACAGCAAGAACTGCTTTTGAATCCTAGTCCCCTCCTCAAACTGCTTCAAAATACTCTGGTTCTTGACAATGCTTTTTTTCCCCCCCCCTCTGTTTTTTAAGAAATATATGTAGTATTTTTAAGGACTTAGGGAACACATCTATGTTTTCAGTAACTTACTTTCTTTTGAAGGGCACAATGAAAGATGAAAATAAACATTCCTTGGAAAGCATTAAATACTGTGAAGAGATACGTCATCACAACAGTTCCCTCATTGATAAACAGCAAGCCAAATGACCATGTTAGGCCAAGGAGACACAGGAGGGCAAATGCACCCAGGACCCAGGATCTGTAAAAGAAAATTAATTTAAGTAAAATTACTTATGAGGATGCATGTCGCCAAATCCAATATTAACATTTCAGTTCCTGCAGTTGACTTTTACTAGGTTCATATTCAAATGTAAAAATTCCTTGGGTTTAACCTTTTATCTATCAAAGAAAGAACAATTCCATTTAGTACTCTTAGTCTCCAGTGAAAACAGCAAGAGTAGATATGACCTTTTTCTTTCTCAAGAACTGCATAGGATGTCAAAACTATTTTGAAATGCAGAAGTATAGTGCAAACCCCAGCTACTCCATTGCTTTATCTGCTTTTAGAAGAGAGATTGATAAATCTGGCTTAGCCACTAATCACACCATAGATTTTAAACAGTGGTGCTGCCATATGACACCAAATAATGTAACACAAATGCACAAAGGTTAAACAGCAGATTAAAAGCCTAGAGCCCAAATCTTTAATGCTCCGATAAACTCAGCTAAACTGAACCTAGATGATCTAACTTCCACATGAAGAAACCCTGCTGAAATGTGACAAAAATATGGATATTGCTCTACAGTATAATCTAAAAAAGATTCCATCATGAGTAGGTTAAGGAAAAGGAATTGTAGAGAACGGCACAGAATGAAAGGGAAAGGGAATTTAGTCAGTGAATTCCACATCTAACTAATGATCTTACTTGATAAATGGCTTATTATCTTCATAGCTAGAAAGCATTATAAGCAGAAAAGAGAAACAAAATTATTAGACAGAATTGAAACAGAAATTAATAAGAGCATATTTAATTGTCTATAAAAATTAGTCAAAATTAGGAAATTCAAAATGCAGAGGCAAGCAATTTAAAATTATAAAGGCATATAATAGTTAAAAATTCTTTAGAAAATCAGGTATCTCAAAACTAGTTAATTAAAATTAAGGGAAATCCACAATATTGACCGAGTTTGTAAAGTTAAAAATCATGCTAGAAATTTGTTAATGTAGGGTTCTATCTTACCCAGGTAAGTCCGTATTATAGTAGCCATCACAAACACGGTAATTACTGGTGTGGATGAGAAGACAGAAAGAGGAAAAGGAAGAAAAGAGAGAGATGCTAAAGATTAGCTCTCTCTCTCATCATGCAACATGCAATGAAGCTGATACTGACCTATCTAGAACATCTAGTTCACAATGTTAGCCTTACTGAAAATCTCCCTCCTCCATTTGCAACATTCAAAGTAAACCTGTAAGACCCTTTCACATCCAACCCTCAGTATTAGAAAGCTGCACCATCCCTTCCGTGTTGGTAACATAAAAACCTTCAGTACAACATAAAACTATACAGAATACACTAGAAGACTATCTAAAAAAGCAAGAGCTGCCAATGCCTTGTTAATTTTATAACACTTATAATACTCTGCAAAAGGGATACTGCAGTACAGCACCATGATAAAGTAAACAATTGTTAAATTAGCATGAAAACAGCAGATAATCTTCAAGTTAACAATGATAATAGAGTCAATTCTCTTGGGAGAACAGGATTATGAGTGGAAACTGCTCAGAATCCCTAAATCAAAAAGTCATTTAACAAAACAAACTTAATATAATCATATCAGCCATGCAAACAGGAACATCATTTTTGAACTGCATTTTAAATGCAAATGAAATTACTACAGTGCTGTGGCATTTCCGTGAAACAGTTTCTTGGCATTAGTTCCAGGCTGAAATTATCTAATTTTGACCGGCGCTTGTGACATTACAGCAACAATGTGACGAAAGCAGGATTGGCTCTGTTTGCTTCTAATTGACATCTGCAGTTGCGGGGAGACAATGGCATGTGCTCCTAATGGAGAGTAGCTTTCAATCAGTTCAGCAATCAGAAAATAATCATAGTTCTCATACTTGAACACAAAGCACTTACTTAATGTTTTCCAACCTGCTAGAGTCTGGTTTCAAAGTGTTTGAGTGCTTCACCATTTTGCACAATGTGATCACCAGGAAGATAAGATTCAGCTGTCAAAACAGATAAGAATGAAATTAAACTACTTCAAGTAATAGGTTGAATAATGATGATGTTACAGACTAAACAAAAACCTCATAGCTTATTTTCAAATATGAAGTGAAACTGGGTAACTAAATCAGACAGTCTGTAAAAAGTGATTGCAAATATGGATGGGAGGGGAAAAAAGTAATAAGTCCTTGTTTCACTTAATTTTCCAAATTTATCACATCATCGTGAACCATCATATTTAGTTCATGTCCAACACTTTTCATTGTCAGTTTGGCTCTGTCTTCCAGCACGTTGTGTTTGGCCCCGTTCGCCTTCGTCTGTCGCCTCTGGCCCTGTAACCTATCTCACTGACTTCCTCTGAGGACTATGGTTACACCTGTACTGTACTATACTAGTTGTCTTTTTATCACCCCATCCTGCTTCTGGGATATTTTTCACCTTTGCTGGTTTCTCCCTTTCTGTTTTTTTATTCCCTTTTGTTCTCACAAATCCCACTGGGGTCTCGAAAACAGCTTAAATGTAACTGAAGAAAAAGAAAAAGGAAAAGAAACACAAAGATGTAGCAAATGCATCAAACTTTACAGTGCCACAGACATATACTGGTGATGCACCCTCCTGCTGCCCTCCTTCCCTTTGTAGTCTGGATTCTGTCAGAGGGAGACTGCATGCCACTTGAAGGGAAGGACTATGCTGTCTTATTCTTGTTGTGTCATTCATATAGGTAACATGGGGAAGGTAGTAAAGGTAATTTTTTATAGTTTTCCTATTGTGAAAGAGAATCACAGGTATCAAAGATATTAGGTGCCTTTCTCCTATCGATTTCAAAGCATGTGAAGAACATAGGTAAGCCAAATACAAGGATTCCTGCAGAATATGGCTTGAAAAGTGGTATATAGTTGACTTGAGCAATTAGCACGTGCTGTCCTGTATCATACAGACAATTCAAATAAAATTGTATGTTTGAAAACAGTAAGAGCTATGTCCTTTCAGGGAGAAGACATACATCCTTATCTACTAGTACAATGGTCCACAAGAAATGGCCAAACCAATAGCTAAGAGAAGATGTGAGAACATGCTTGGACATACTTATAACACATGTATTAGATAGATTATAACCCCATTCTTACACTCTTTTGGACATATCTGCAACTGATTACTGATGGAGAATGATCAAGCAGAGTCTCTCATTTTAGGGAGCCTTTGGTTTGACAGCATCAAAATCCTCACAGTTTTTGTAATGTTTGGGATACCAGTTCATATCAGATGTGTTCCTACAGCTGTGCCACAGTCATCAGAAATGTCACTCAAATCCTCATAAAGAGCAGGTCCTAACAATCTCAAAAAGATGAGTATTTTGAAGGCTCTGATCACAGACTGTTAATAAAGACCTGTATGACAGAAATAATTCCTACTGCTACGGGCAATCAAGCTATCACTGCTGCTGCTGTCTCAAAATCAGGATGGACAGTATGAACTATAACGCAGTGCTCAACACCAGAACAGTGTTTGGCAGCTTCAGACCTCATCAGTCCTGAATCAAAGTAAAACATTTTTACAATTGTATCTTGAGATTAACTCAAAAAGTGTGTGTGATACAAATAAAAAAATAAGATTTTATAATTTATTTCTGTCTGTGTTTCAAGAATTAAGAGAAAATACTCGACCTTTAACTAGAGGTATGTACATGGTGTAGGTTAAGTATGATTTCCACTGCTGCAAAACGTAATAGAAGTGTCAATATCTCATGACCCTACTGATTATCTTTTATGATTCTTATACACAATGACTAAGCAGTTGAGAAACACTTCATTATATCATCGTGATGACTTTGTTCCTCTTATCTAGGTTTCCACTGTACTGCCTAAGTTTCTTGTGTGAGAAAACAAGTTGCTTCTCTCCCTGGCCTTTGCACCAGGCAGAGGACAGGGCCTCTGTGCATGACCTGACCCTCAGTTCCATGCCTTTGCTGGCAGGCTTTCTTCTGCATTTGAAAAAGTTTCTTGCACATTTTGGTAGCTGACCTAACATGAACTTCTCCAGTCTGCTTTAAAAAAATATAACTTCTATTTACTTTTTGTGAAAACAAACAGATTAAGAGCTAAGAGACATGTCCCACGCCAATCCTAAAATGTAAATCAACTTTGGCTGCAACCTGTGCTACTGTGAGTGCACAATCCAGTTCAGAACAGTATTTACAGCACAGCTGGAAGCTAATCCTTGCCTAAGTAGCTACCCTGGAGTATCTCGTATTGTACTAGCAACATCGTTCTTGGATCAAAAACTCATAGCTATGGCTTAGCCCATAAATGATTGCCTTATGAAACGAGGGGTTTTTATCCTCTGATTTTTTGTACAACTGAAGTGCTGGTTTGACATATGAAAAACCAAAGCTTATATTTACATACTGAGGTTCCTTTGGTGACATGCAAGCATACACAGCCCTGCCCTAGAGCCTGAGCAAAGCTCCAGCCTATTAAGCAGGTTTTATGTAGATACTCAAGCTACTCGGCTCTGTCTGTATATATGTCCTTGCTGGACTAGATAATAACTGTAAGTGGCACTTTCTTAACAGACACTTTAATTCTAATTTAGGTACAGAACCCCAAAAGCAGCCCACAGAAATAATAATGCTGTATCACAGGAGCTGAAAAAGTCTTTCCAAGAAAGAAAAAGAAAAAAGGCAAAATACTGTACTTTCAAGACAAAGTAACTATGACAACAGAGCATATGATACTTGTTTCTCCATCACTGTGAAATATTGCATAGTTTTCAGTTTCAGCAGTCAAAAGACCATGGTTTGCCACTTGTTCAAACATGCTGGCAGCTCTGTTACACATTGTATCATTATCAAAAGCCTTTTTTGCCTGCTTACAAACACTGTAACCAAACCTTTCCACAGACTGGCTTTTGGCTCCCTTACTGCTTTTCATCTAGAAACTGATTGTTTTGGAGGAACTCACGAGTTAGAGACTTTTGGGCATCCTGCCATTTTATTACACAAGACACTAAGCAGTGAGGGAAGGGAACATGTTGGAGAATAATTGCTTTTAGAAGGAATGGCTGAATTACCTTTCTTGGTGAGAAATACGTAGAGGGAGAAGGAAACACACTCGGTGCTTTTGCATTCATTTGCACCAACTTTGTATGAGGAAAGCTTTTCCAGCCCTGAGCAACCTGGTCTGAGCTCAGAGCTGAGCCTGTCTGAGCAGGAGGTTGGACCACAGGTCTCCTGAAGTCCCTTCCAACCTGAACTGTTTTGTGTGAGGACTGAATTGTTACTGATATAAGCAAATGAATTTTTAGATGTTTTCCAAGCATGACAAGGTCTGAGTAGGATACCTTTCTTTAAGAAGAAAGGTTCACCACAAACACACAGTACTCTGTGGTCACATAGAGGTCCACAGGAGCGGCAAGGTGGGCTTTTGAAAGCAAACTTGTAAGAGAAAAAACGGGCCTCTAACAATGACAACATTTTCATCACTTCATATAACAAAAAGGGCTGGTGACTGGCTGGGTATTGTCCTCACAACTGGGCTGCATCCATCCCAGAAGAACCAAAACCTGCACCTGAACAGTACCACTCTCCTTCAATGATAATAAAGAAATATAAATACACCATGTAAACACACATGCAGCCACAGTGAACACATCTCAATCAGTCGTGAAATTAGACCCTTGACAAAGTCAGTAAAATCTCTTTCATGCTGCACTTCTGAAAATCAGACCAACACTCTTTTGAAGGCCACAAATAAGATTTTACAAGTCCAGTCAGGCATCAGGTTTGGATTTGAAAATTCTGCTGTAATAGTGAGAGTGACAAAACAGAGTCACAGTAGGTGGAGCTATAATGTGAGACCTCTTAAAACATTAGCTGGTAAAAATAAGCAAAAATTTCGATAGATAGTATTTCATTAATGTTTATAATGGGTTTTTGCTGTAATTTCTAAAATATATTATCCACTATAAGAGACAGGATACTGGATTACATGGAGAACTAGCTTAATCTATAATCCAATTTTAGGAATGTAATAGAAAGTAAAAAAAAATAGTAGTTAGAGCACCTTTTAAATACTAGTTCCTAGCTGTCTCTTAATATGACAAGTGTAATTGGATAGAATGGAGTGAAAGAAAGACAATAAGATATATATATATATTAAAAGTAACTACCTTAAAATATAAAATTTAAAGTATTTTTATGGCAATAATCAAATGCAGCACCCTGGAAAATCATGCTTCTTTCATAGCCAACACACAGAAGGCCATTTCTGGTTTGGAAATCAGAAGGTACTGGGCATGAAAAATGGTCTAAGTACGAATTTCGTCTTTCTGGCACCTGAAACCTATGTGATTTTGATAGAGGGAGTGTCTTCAAGTCAAATTAACTTTTTAGAAAAGTGGATGTAATAACCTCAACAGAATTCTAACTTAATGGATTGGACTCAATTGCGAGTACAATGAATTAGTAGCCAAATAAAGCTAGATCTTGCAATGATAAACTTCCCCATGTCAGCAATAAATAAATACCATTTATCAAGTGGCTACTATAGAAAGATACATATGTATTATTTATGTACATAAGCTTACAAATCCAGTCCGTTTTCATATGCAGAGCTAGATTGTATGTATACATCCACTGACTTTGGTGAAGTAATGCCTCAAACTGAGTGATAAAAAGAACTATTTTTCCCATGTTAATGAAACAGAACATCCTAGGAATTTTTGCTTAAGCAACCTTTGGTAGCCTAATATATTGGCTCCATCTGCTAGAAGCAAACTCCAGTAGTTTTGGCTGAATTAAAGTCACCACTCATTCCTTGGATATGAATGAATATGGATCTACATAAAAGTCAAAATATGCAAGCTTTTCTGACCACAGATTACAGGAGTGCACTATTTGTTTTATCATCATGAACCTGCTCAATTGAATCATGTTCGCCTGAGTTTAGCAGCTTAAAATTCATTCCACACAGCCTGCAGTGCTGACATGGATATGATAAGACAGAAGAACAGAAACACCACTCTGAAGTAACCTAGCTGAACTGCACATGTTCTGACCCTTTTTGAACTCCCCAGAGCTTTTGTTACCTGGCAAATGCAGCTCTAAAACTGCTCTTGTATCTCCAGATCTCTGCTCTTAGCCATGCAGAAGCCTATTTCTCTCTGGGACTGGCAGCGAGAGAGGTGCTCTCTGAAGAGGGCTTCTAAATGAGTGTGCACACTGAACTCTTACTGAACTGAATTAATTATTAAAGATGCAGATGGAGCTGTCCAAATGATAAGAACAGCTCCTGACGTATCATGATCCAAGCTTTCATTAAACCATTTCAGGCATACTAATGGTTTCCCACCGCTCATTACTTACATGCTCTTTTCTCATAGATATAATAACCCTGAGCCCCAAAGGCATGACAGGCTATGGAAACAGCGAAGTTGAAAGTTCCTCAGAAGACGTACTGAGAAACTTCATACTTCCCCCTCACACTTCCCATCCTCATTTTGTGCAAACCTGTATACAGATGCAAGTACAAATGCTTATAAAGTCTGAGAAAAAATTGTAAATTAAAGTAGTAAGCAATACTGTCAAAAGAGAGTTTATGTGCATTGACAGTACTACTAAACTGAGAATCATAGAAGTGATTTGATTAACAAGTCAAAAAGCTTACCAAGGTGAAATTCTCACATGCTACTGACACTAAGTCAGCTACACTACAAATACGGCTCTTCAGTTACACTGTACATATTATTTTTCAGCCATTACACTTCTCACACTTCTTCCTCCAGTCTCTCTTGCTTTCTCAGTTGGGACGATTAGAGGGCAAAGCAATTGCTGGAGAAGAATTACTCCCAGGAACTGTGCTGTGATTGCTACCTGCTGTTTCGTATTTTTGAAGTTGGGAATACTGCTCCCAAAGGCCTTCTGCGTCTCAGCCTAAATGATTTGCTGGAGGATAATAATGTCATGGCCAGTAAATAATAGTGAACTATGTCTGTACATGGTCAATATGATTAAATGTCCTTCACCTCTATTCTCACTCTGACCTGGTTATGAGGAAGCCGTCAGCAATGCCCAGAGCTTCCCATGTGAAATGTTATTTCAAAGCAAGGGAGAGAAATAGAGGTGACTTAGCAAAATACTTCCAGTAACCATAAAATAAAAAGCTAAACACAAAAAGCAAAATTATCACCACACAATCAGACTTGAGGTAACTGAACTACTGCGGCATGAAACTTAGAACAATTTTCTAGCAATGATTACAACAACTGCAAGAAACAACTGTATGTTGGAAAATATTGTCTATCATATTGAAAACACTAAGTATATCCTTCAAGTGTAATTGTAGGTTTAATTAAAAAAGAATCCCTATCAACCTGAGGCTTGATTCAATTTAAATACATTTAGAACAAACTCTGTACAATTATCATGGTCTATACTTAAATCTCACAAACACAGTAAGTTTTCTAATTGAACTCATACACACGAGTTTTGGCATTTACACCTGTTTCTTTGAAAGTATGTCAATGAACTCAAACATCTTCTACACTGCACAACTGTCTTTCCTTAAGTGACTGCTCAAGGACTGAAATTGTTTTTTATATAAACAGAGAGTAAACCCAACCTAAATATACATAAAATTATTTCAGTATTGAAGATACCAGGAAGGAATAAAGTGCTTGCAAAACATCAGCAGGATTCATTTTTTATAGAAAATTCTAGAATCATCAGATATGGATATTTAAGAATGGATAACTGATGTACGAACACAACGTTGAATATCAAATGGACAATGGGGCACACAGCTGTGGGTGTACACATGGGTGTGCATGCATACAACAACTTTACTCAAATGATAAGAACATATATATGCTTTTGACTGGTTAACAATATTCTGTTATTTTTACTACAACAGATAAACTTGCATGTCTGACATACATTACATTGTAGCATAAAACCACACAGAAGTAGTCATGGAAAATATGCATATGCAAATACAAATACTGTGTAAGTGTAATCAAATATAAGATTTATTTAATTATCCAATGCATTAGAACATTTTTTTGAGATAATTGTGTTGGGAAATTAGCAGTTAAATTCTGGAACGTGTCCACTGGTGACTCAATTGAAAGCAGTAATAATGGTTTCTTTAAAAAAAAAACTTTTAGTACTTCATTGATTTTTCATATGACTACACATGTCAATACGACCTTCAGAGTCCAAGCCATTAGGAAAAAATGGCTATGCTGAAGTGTCACCACAGCTTTGACAATTAATCATTTGGTCAGCACTCTTTAAAGATTTCTAAACATTTATATAACCATTTGTCACATTACAGATTGTTTGCAAGCATTTTCATGAAATGCCTTGTGAATAAGGATGGTATTGGCTGATGTTACTCAATCTTTTTAACTTTGCTGTGAGGTAACCTAAAAGGAAAGGAAAAAACAAAATTCTTACCAGAATAATGAAAGTTACAGGTCCAATGAAACTCCAGATAAAATAGTTATCTACATGGAGCCAGCAACTACCATGGAAAAAAAAAGAATGAAAAGTGAACAATTGCATTAGCAGCTCGGTCCAATAAACAGAAAGTGCGAAACCACTTCTTCAGCTAACATCTGCCAGTAAACAATGATAAACATCGCACAGTACCACTTACTTCATGGACAATGTTTCCTAACCTGAAACACTTTTGATGAGTCCTGTTTAATAACACTACTGAACTTGAAAATACATCATCAGGAATAGCTAACATATATGAAGAACCAAAACCAAAACAAGCTCTCTCCCTTTTCAGTCAAAACGTTTGGTCACAGGTGCTCTCATGGACTAATGAATCTAACATCACTAAGTATTTTTCACAAGTTTTCAATGTAATCTTCAAAATCTGCTTTTAACTTTATATCATACTCCTGAGGAATATGAGACGGACAATGTTCAGATGTCATGTTTTGCTGAAAAACACTGTGGTATAAATAGAATGTCCCAACGGGGAGTTGAACAGTAGAGAAAGAATACATATGATACCAGACTTGTAAACCTATTAGGGCTGACTTCACTTAGCAATTCTTTTTCATAGAGTCAATTCCCTGATGAATTGCTCTTATTTGTCTTTCATCAGTAGAAAAATCAAGCAGCTTTCTTGTAGCCAACAGTACCTTCCCATTCTGTAACTAATTTCATCAAAGGACAAAGTAAATGCTATTGGAAGGCAAATTTCTGCCTTCATCAATCCAAATCCTCAGAAATGTTTTTAGTCTACCTTCTGTCACTTTCTATGTATATATATCTGGTTTTCTGTAAATAAAAGGCAGTGGCTAACTTTAATCGTGCTCTACTTGCCTGATAAAATATTATCAAAGTGAAACATACAGGTTTGAATATTGTACTGTCATAATTCAGGACAAGAGTTTGCTGGAGGGGCAGCTGAACAAAGAGATCTAATGAGGCATTAGCTTAAAACTGGGTGGTTAGGCCTGTCAGATACTTTAAGTTGAGAATTTTTACTTAATAAACATTTGAGGCCAAAAAGTTGTTTACTTTTTCAATTTGCTTCAGGTCAATCTTTAAAAGAAAGGCCATAATTTAGAATCGGTCTCTCCAGAGTACAAATCCTCTGAACCTAGAGAATTACAAAAGACTTGATTGTAATTCGTGCACAGCATTGCCATTCTCTTACCAATAAAGCTTTCAGATGGTATTTTAGTCTGTCAGGGACCCTCTGACAGCTAATAGGCTTTAAAAAATTATTCACTTGAAAAACACTCAGGTCACTTGCAATTACTTACGCTTTCTCTGTTCCGTAGCTCTTATAGTCAATAGCTGCTGAGACACCAACTACTGTAGCAGGGAAGAGGTAGCCAGCAACGTAATAGTACTTCTTCCTAGAATATTCACTTTCAAATACTTCTACTAACATTAGATAAAGCTGCACTCCTTCTAGACACATCCAGGCAAAGGCTGCCAGGAAGAAAAAGTGTAAGAGACCTGCGAATATTGGACATGCAATCTGCAAAGACAAAGAAAGATGGAAATATAAACCACAAAATCTTCACATTATTACATCTCCAACTATAGAATAGCATACACTTCTATCAGAGATCTTTCACAAATTCATGATCATTTTCCCTACCAGAAAACATACACTGAACATTTGAAAATACTAACGTGTGCTCAGTAGCTACAAAAAGTAAATTAACTAAACAGTGTGAAGATAAGGAAATTGCACCCTCACCCCAAGTCTTCAATTATAGTGCAGCCTTTTCAATTTTATAAACCTCTCTTTCATTTTGTAACTGATATGGTTTTAGGACTTACAGTTTAGATAATCTGGGATACGAACAGTTGGTTCTAGATGCATATTATATTACTGCTTATTTAAAATTATGAAGGGGCCATCAAGCCATTTTTGTCTGCTGTAATTTGGAAGCTTCTACTGTTGTAAAAGAAATCAATGTGAATTATCTCCCCTTTGGCCGAGTTCTGGATGAAACTATACTGAATTATTAGATTTCAACCCAATGAATTGCTTCAGAATTAATTTCACCAATACTGCCACAAAACCTGCATGCATGTGCAGCGTAAAAAATATGGAAATATATAGATATGGCTCTGTATTAATATATATAAAAATACAAAATAGTAGTAAAAAGATATTGAGACATACGAATATCTACAGAAAACATATATATGTTCCTAGATTGTCAACATTTAATTTCATCTCCTCTTTCAAAAGTTTAACCACCTGCTTCGTTAATGTTTCTCAACTGAAAATGCAAAACATCACAGTAAGTGGGAAATTAAGGCCACAGTGATATTTTTGATAGATGTAAATACTATTTATGAATGTGTCTATCTTATTTTCACACTGAGCATTTATTTCAGCCTTGCTGTGTCAGAATGCTGAAAGCTTGGCAGTGTTGTCATGTTTTAATTCAAATTCACTTCAAACAGTCATTTCAGAGAGCAAGATCAGTACACACAGAGAAAACTTACCTTGTACTCTGTCTTATCGATGCCTATTAGGAAAATGAACTCGGCAATGAATAGGTTGATACAAAGGTTCTTGTGAATAGTGTTACGATCACTTTGCAGGCCACGGAAAAAACAGAATGTGAAGATGCAGATGGCCAGGCAAACAAGAGAGATGACAATTCCCACCCAGGTGATGACAGTGAGGAGCAATTCGTGCACTCCATCTTTGTACTAGAAATAACCAAGAATGGAGAAAATTAATATGACTCTTTATGACTATAAACAAAAACCTATTTTCACAGAGAGCATCCAGAAAAGTTACTTGTTCATTATATGAGATGGGGAAAATGTGCTCAGCAATTTCTCAGTCTCAGGTCAGCTTCCCAGAAGAGTAAGATTAGGGTCAGTAGAAGAGGAGCAGGTCCGAAAGAAAACTGTGACTATTTTAGCCAGATCAGATAGCACTTTTACTTTTCCTATGGCTCACTGTAAACTTCTTAGACAAGAACAAGTAGAGAAACATTTTGAAAGTGCCACTAGGATTGAATGCAAACAAAGGGGAGAGCTTTCCCTGGGACGTCCTATAAGTACATATTCTTTCCTACAGACCTGCAACTCCACAGCGGAGAAGAAAGCAATGATTTACACAGCAATTAGGACAATCTGCAGAATATGTTACGTGTGTAATTCCAGTTCTAATCTCACATTTAGCTAAAGATGGTTCCGTGCTTCACTTGAGACAGAATCACTTCTGTCGTCTCCATTATCTTTTCAGTGACCTTTCCAAATACAATGGCTTTACAAGAAGTCTCATATCCTTGCAAACATTGCGTGATCAGGGCCCCCTGACATCCAGTAAGTGCTTTAACTAGACAATCAAATTTCAGAGTATGAAGAGGCATTTAAACAACTAGTATGGAAGCTCCTTGACCTTCCTGCTCTAAGGAGAGCTGGCACTTGCACTTCTAGGGAACAGCCTGCACAGCTGTCCTTACAGATACTCTGCAGCTGTACTGAGGGGAAGTCTGCAAAACAGTTATAAGTTGGTCGGTAACTTTAAAATATGACTTGGAAGAAAACACTTGTCCTCCCTTGTTTATCCTTCCTCTTTTTTTCTTGTAACTTTATGGGTGAGGAAGAAAAGTGCTACAGAAAGCAAATACCTTTGGAAAGAGTGGGTGGAAGCTATAAATACTTAAGAAACTTCAGCAATTTTGGAACTTGCTAAAACCGTAAAGCTAAATCTTTTAAAGTTTCTCCCCTGCCAATGGCTAGAAACATCATTACCTACCACAATTTCCCGATGAGCCATAAGAATTGCAAAGTTGGTTAGGTGACTGCAAGCACATGTTGTATGAGTTTTATTTGTATCAACCAGTTTGCAGCCTTGAGTTGACCAGTATCCCATCATAGTCCTCTCTGAGTAGTTCCAGAAGGAACAATTTGCATTGAAATAATTGTCAGGCTGGGAGATAAAAGGATAACATAAAATGAGGATTTCACACACTAAGCTGGCAATAACAATTGTTTAATATGTGTAAAGGGTAATTTAGATTAAACTTTGCATGTTTCGGACAATAAAGTTTTTCATCAGCAAAACTCTGGACTATGTTATACAAGGAAGACATCTAGTTTAAAAGGGACTTTATAGTCCGAAACACTCTAAAGTGTAGTCTCAATTACTGTAGACCCAATTTTAAACAATTACAATTTCCATCTTACGATTTTATGCACTGATGGTACATTATAGACATTTTTGCTTTCTGCAAAATTAGGACTGTGAATTTATTCTGAAGATATTTTTCCTATAATTGAGAATTTGAAAATATGATATTTTTCCTTTGATTCTTGCCTTTGGTCAGGCCAAAGTCATGTGAACAGATATCAGGAAAAAGTTCATTCCTCAATGCCTATCTATTTTGATCAGAATCAATCAAAACAGATTTATAAAAAGAGGCAAAATGAGAGGAAAATCCAACCAGATTTTCTCTGTCATAGTAGTGATTATTTACTTTCATCATGTGAGACATGAATACAAAAAGGACCAAACTAATGAGCAAAGAAACACATCAAATAAACTACCATGAAGAAAAAATACACAAACTTAAGGTATAACAAACCAAGATATAATACTTAATTCTTCACTGAACAAATGCATTTAAACAATTTGTATAGACTTCCAGAACCTGGTCCAAAATTCATGTAAAAGTTAAAGTGTCATTAAAACTTGCTACATCAGACCATCAAGAATCTTAACAGTTATTTTCTACCCTGCTACTAAGGTAAGAGTTAATTTTCAGTTAGAAACAAATTAGTCATTTACATTTTCATGTTGATTACTGAATTAGCTTTCATTAAGAATACACTTAAGTTCTAATAATCACTGAACCAGGCTCATTTAATTTTATGTTCATAGACTTAACTAAGCTTGTGTCTCTGACCTAATCCAACATTTAAAATTCAAATGGAAAAAAGGTTATTTTTCTGCATTGCTTTTCTCTCTTGCTGATTTTATGACCTTCCCATTAATTCATTAGCATAACTCACATCAATGTGTTCCAGCGTAAAATGCACAGGATCAGTCAGGTACACCCGGCTAGACTCCTTGTTGATAGAGGCTGCAATGACGTGGGAGTTGACTGCAATGGTGCTATTCCGCCCAGCAAAGTCGCTGCCTAGCTTTATGGTTGCATTTTCAGTACTCAGAAAACGCCCCAAACTTTTGTAAATGATGAAAACCAGTTTTGCTAATCCTACAAAAGAAAAAAATCCCATCATCATGCCACAGAGGTCTACAGAAAGACAGCACCCTGTACTCTAATGAGCTGCCAATAAAGCAGCAGTAAACAGAGAGGCATTTTCAAGCTATGGATTTGAAGAAAAATGCCAAGGTACCCATGATCTTCAAGAAAAAGCCACCGCGTGGTTTTGGTGTGTTTTGACATTTTAACTAGGGGAAGTAACGTAGGTTTTATAAAAGTTAATGGATTTTCAGTGTTCCATGCCCAAGACTCACCATTCCTGCTGTTCTGTTTCACGGTGCTTGCAGAGAGCTGAATTGAGTTGCCTCCTTTACTGCCCTGAGGAAATTTCAAGTCCTGCACCTGGCCCTCAGTAATGAGCACTGCAACATCCAAAACTAAGCAGACCAGAGGAAAAAAAAAAAGAAAGTGTTGAAAAAGGAGAATGCAGAGCAAGTCTCTTGGTCAGATTGCAATATGCCAGATGACAATACTTCCCCTCACTCTTTATTTAGTTTTCTCACACTGATGTCCCAATTTGACGCCGTAAGACAGATCTGTACTGCATATTTCAAGCACACAGAATTAGTTTCTTTAACTAAACCTAGTGCACACTACTAAAATGATGTCCAACCTTGTAAATTGTGTTCCCAAAATACCCACTTAAAAATACCACACACACACATTGCAGAGGAACCTTAATTTTGAAGCTCCTAAAGTCTATGCAGTATCCTCTCCTAAGAAAATCAGAACTTTAAGTATTGAATTAGATACAAAGAGTTTTTTAAAACAGCCAGCAAATCAATACCAAAATATACTTATGCTGTGTATTTAGCTAAATCAGTATTGGTTCTGCTAAAAAATATTTAAATTGAAAAGTTAGATGCCACTCAGACTTAAGTTTTAATTTTATAACCACTGTATATTGGGCAGCTTTCATGGGATTACCATTGAAGGCTGGATTCCCTTGGATATGTTAAATCATATAGGTCAGAGTGGTCACTTTGTTGACAAATATTCACATTACATTAAACTGGTCTAACTACAGACTGACAAAAGGTATGAAATTAGGGAATTATTTCTCTTTCTCTAAGACACACTCATGTACATGTGCTGGGAATTCAGTCTTACATGCCCTTAGTAATGTGTTACTAACTATGACTTGAAGACAGCTTATCACAAGAAGTGATTTTCAGACAGTCTGCTGAGCTCCATGGAACTGCTCGTGTACCTCCTGAGAGAGATTTTCTGTGACTCTACCCACGCTCCTTCAGAAACAACTGGTGCAGTTATGCTGATAACGGACTGTAACACCTTTCCCCATCCTTTCCCAGTGTCTTCCTACTCAAATTAAAAACTAGGCAGAAACATCCTCTACAGTTACAAATATGCAGACATTGAAAGGTGAGAAGTCTCATTTCTGCAGTCTATTCCAAGTCTCCATCTCGGTACCTCTCAAATTAGCTGACTTTCAGCTTCCTTGGACCTCACTGAGACTATGATAACCTCTCTAAAAGGACGAAGGAATTTTGATTTTATGCATAGCAATGATTTTTGCTTTAACATATCCCGTGTACCAATATTTGCACATCTCTAATACCAAACCCCTTTACTTCTCTGTCACCACTTAAATTCCAAATTGTGCTCCAACTATGTTCAGCTATTTTGCAGTCTCTGGAGCATAGCTATTCTGCATTATGGGAGATGTAGTTCACTGAACAGATTTTTACCTGAAGGCAGTCATGTTTAATATAAACATTTGGCCTACGTAGCGAGTGCCTAAAATATTTAACTGGCAGAGTATAGAGCAAAAAAGTAATTTAAATTCATTAGGAACAGCTTATATATAACAGGAAAGCATTTCTGCAGCTTTACAGAAAGCAGTTACCTCAAAAAATCCATACTCTGCCATTTAAGCACTTCTCATATCCATATGTTCTGCTAATGATTTTTCAGTGGTAAATCAACTTTGCAACACCAACTAATTTCCATTTTACACTGTATTAATGACACTAAAGAATAATGCTAATTTTGAAGAACTAAAGAAAAGTATGTCTCCCCCACTTAGGAGCATTTACCTTTCCACCAAATGTCGTGCAGTTCAGCTTTCAAAGAGTATGTGGCTGTCTGGAATATTTTTTCCTCATTTTGTGTAAAATAATGCACAGCACCTTAAATTACGCTTGACAAGAAATTCACTTACCGATATTTTCTGTAGGCATTGAGACTCTGGTTGGTTCTAAGAGATTATCAGCCAAGACAAAAGCCCCTTCTTCTAACGTATCAAGTAGCATTGTGGCTGCATGGGCTTGTTCTGAAGAATTCATGTCCTTCCAGGACTCCAGGGCTTCAGGCCTGAGCAGGTTGTCCACTGTATCCACAATTGCCTGCATTCATTAGAAAACTATCATTAGGTCCGATTGCCCTAGGCAGCTGGGGAAAATTTCCAATGTTATCTGGTGACAATTATAATACTTAACTGTCAGAATGATTTACTGTGATTTAATGGCACTAGAAAACTATTTTCAACATAAAAATATTTTCCATCCTCTCGCTGGATTAGCATTAATAGAAGTGCAGTTAGCCACTAGCATTGTGTGGTCTCTAAGTGGCAAACATACAGACTTGTCTCGTGTCAGATATAAAGACAGTCTTATTAATGTGCTGAAAAATGTAAAAATAAATGCCAGAAGTTTTGCCTGAAGCTTTCATCTTAACATTAATGTCAAAATGTATAACTTCTAATTAAAAACAGTAATGCCAAAATTGGCACTCTGCAGTTTAGGCTAAAATGGCAATAATACTCTTCTGGAAATTTAGCCCAACTCATGCAGCCATAGCACTAGAAGCTACTTGTCTATGACAAACTGCCTTCTTTATTACAGGAGGCATGAAATGAAGCTGACTCAGTGGATATAAATTAGCCTGGGCCACTCTCACTCCCCCTCCTGTTCCTGTACCTGTTCATAGACACTTAAAAAGATTACTAACTCCCATTCCTGCACAAAGGTCAGTTAAAAAAGGAAATCAATAGAGCAAACAAGATGTCCACTGACTCTCCCTGTTATCAGTGAAGGCAAAACTGTAAAACTGAATAAAGCTGCCATTTTAAAAAGTCTTTCTTGTAACAACTCTATCATCATGTTTTAAGGTTCATTAAGCTGCATATAAAGTAACAGTAAATAAGGAAGACGAAGAATTCAGCAACATGATTACGTTATTTTTACAAAATAATCCAATCAATCACAGTAATCGGTTAATCAATTGAAGGCAAGTTCTTACATTAATGCATAATGTAGCTGTGCATTGAGTATGCTGTGCACTGAGTATGCCATGCATTGCCGAAACACCCTGTTTACTCTGTCCCATTTACCTAGTCATAATGTGTCATTAAGCGTATATACATAATTTGTTTGATCAATTTAAAAGCATTGGGAATGGAAACAGAACACACTGTACAAACAGAAAGATGTCGGTCTGGAATACTGTATTGTGCAAATAAACGAATAGGAAAAGTTGGTCAAGGCTATTGTCAGAGCAAGATTAATTAGCCTAATCCATTTTAATATCCTCTTTCTGTCTGCATTGTGAGCCACCACGACTTTCCTGGCAGGTGGAAGGTACTTCGAAGTGGCATTAAAGCCTTTTTTCTTTCTCTAATGGGAGACAGAATAGTCAAAATGCTCGCACTGATACTGCTGCAGCCATTAACTAGAGTGGAACAGAAATTGGTCTGCAGAGGCCAGATTCATTAGTCACCAAGAAATACAGATTGGAGCCTCTAATCTGAGGTACAAATGAATCCTCTGTCACAAAGTGGGAACTTGCTTCATTTGCATAGTGTAAGTCAGCTTTTGATTTGTAATTTCAAGAGGTTTATTAGTCTTATCTAAGCAGAGAAGCCCATTTGAGACCTACAGAAAATGACACTGGTCAGAAATTAAAGTTGTGCTACGGTTTCCTGTGCATGTCCATATAGTGCTGACAGTATGCATTCATTAATATCAAACGTTTTTTATTTATTAAGGGATAATCTAACTCTGCATTTTTCCTGTGGAAAACGATCACCTGCCCAGTAATATTTCCAAGGTGTTCTCTCCTCTCAGGCAGAGGCGAGCGGGCAGTGGGAACACCACGCAGCCCCTGTGATGCAGCTCTCGGAGCAGCCCCATGACTGCTCTTCTCACATTCATGTTTGCTATTGAAGATGAAGTATGAAAGCTCAGTCTACTCAAATCGTATCGGCTGGATTTCCCTTAACTATTAAAAAACATTTTATGATAAAAAACAATTACAATTATTATTATTTGAGAAGTGAATTTCTCTCCAGATCTTTGTCTCTTTTGGTCAAATTTTTGCATAACTGGACATCTCCCATCCCATTCCTGGGCTGCAGGATAAAAGTCAGAAGTGCCCTGTACAGAGAAATGTCTCTTCAGTGAGAGTCTGAACTATTTTATTAAGTTGCAAAGTATTTCAAAATTCTTTTCAAAAATCATTCTTCCATTTTATCTCAGAGGGCACAAGTGAAAATCAATATTTTAAAAGAAACTTTGAAAAAATATGCCATAAATTTTTTCAGAGCCAGACACAATCTATCCTAGGACTTTTTTCTTTTCTTCACAG
This sequence comes from Podargus strigoides, assembly GCA_028020825.1. NCBI lineage: Eukaryota > Metazoa > Chordata > Aves > Caprimulgiformes > Podargidae > Podargus > Podargus strigoides. The sequence goes on along the minus strand of CM051627.1, from coordinate 14,306,201 downwards.
GTGCGAAGTGGCATTACTGGCATTATATTGCAGAGCAGGAGCTGACCACTATAGACAACCATTCCACAGCAGACGAAAGAAACTGAAAATCAGGTAGCAGAGTGTTTACATGCCTTCCCTACAGCCTGGTGAATAGGACACACAGACACATTTTACTAGTAAAGTTAGAGAAATGTTTCTCTATATTTTATCCTAAAGTCACTGTATCTGGCCTTCGTAACACTCTTGAAACTGTAATGAGGATTGATTTCATTCGGTATAAGAATACACAAAGAACAAAGCAGGCTATAATGTACAGTTTTCATGCAAGCAAATTAATTCTGAACAGTCTTTGATATAAAATACTACCAAGCTGAAGTAATTTCTGTGAAGTTGCCAGCTTTTTCCTCTACCCAAAGTTGTATTATGAGAGAGATGTTACTTCCAATTCGGACAATAACCATTTCTGCTGTTTTAGTTTTGAACAAGTTGAGGAAAAAGAGGTATAAACTTTGATCTTTAATTTTTTTTTTTCTGAGTGTTATACCTGTGCAAAGCCAACATTTGTACAGTTGATATGGGGCACAATACACATTTATCAAAGACTGAAATACATAGGATCATGCAGCAAGATGATAAAGCGTGGCAGGTTGCTGAAGCAGGGAGAAAGCAGGGTGACAGCACAGGAGAGATACCTTAAGGTAAGCCCTGCATGTCTTCTCTCGTTTTTGGAGCTTTTTAGTAAGAAAAAAGAAAATCAGAAGTTAGACACATTCTGGAAAGCTTCAGAAATACCAAAAAACTAGTCTGGTGTTTCAAATCCTGAATTTGAACTACAGCCTGGACATTAATCTAGTTTCTGTCCAGCGATGACTGTAAAAAAAACATCACACAGGAAACGTTTTTCCCCAACCTTTATACAGGTGCCCAGATACCTCTGCCCAAATGGTGGGATTTGTGTGAAAAGGTTAAAGGAGAAAATCCCTGGGTGGGCGCTTGATCTTTCTCTGGGTAAACTCCTTTAAGGGCAGCTAGGGATTGTAAATAAAACTATTGCCAAAATAACAGAGAAGTGCATGAAGCTCTCTCTCTAAAGGTGGCTGGAAAAATGTTTCATTTGTATCTTGTCGATTAAGTTGATGCAAGGAAGAGGCCAAGAAATATAGCATTTCCTCTGAGAAAAAGGGGAATGGTAATAACACCTGTGATTTGTATTTAAACCACAAAGACATTCATTTTCTCTGAAATGTTTCTCTGAAAAACCATTCCGGAGAAAACACATATTCGTGTTTTAGATATGCGTATTAAGGCATTATTATAAAGATCAATTATAAGTGATGTTGGAGTCTTTAAAAGGCAAAGAAAGCGCTATTATTCTGCAGGAAGCCAGATTAAAATAAAACCCTCCACCAATGCAGAATCCCACTGATTTTATTACATGTTCAGGGTGAAAAGGATCACTGGATAAACATACTGATTTGTTATAGAATTTCTGAGAGTTAATGCCCATTTCCCTCACACTACTTATAATGCATTCCAGATTTTAATAAGGGACATAGCTACGTATTTTAGGACCAGTCAGCTATTGTGAATTATATCTTACTCCCTAAAGAAGGTAATTGCAACTTTCCACTGTGTATTTACTGCTGTTTTCTCTTACATGTTTATTCCAGAACTATAAGCACACAGGAATAAAGTATAGATTAATATTTCTGAAAGGAAAAATATAAAAAAACCACGGGCAATGGTTATCCCAGCAGGAGGAGGTGACAAGAGGTGTGTACCTTGTTATAACTCCTTCCAGCAGAGTCTTTTTCACTGGGCCGCAGTTCCTGCAGCTGAGCATCCAAAATGTCCACGAGCTGCTCCATAAGCCTCACCGATGAACTAACATCGCCAGCAAAGACGGGTCCTTTGGTGTGTTTAGCCAGTTCATTGGCCAGACTAGCAGCATTTTCTCCACTTCTGATCTGAAATGACAATTTACATTATCTCAGCAGGGTCCCTTGTTCTGCTTGCAGCTTGTAATTCCAATTCACCGTGTACCTTTGTTGTGGTGAAATAACCATTTGCACATACATTGAAATCTGCAACTAATTGAGATCAATAACGTTCTCTTTATCTCAGAAGATTAAAGGTTCTTAGATCCATGACACACAAAAGCAGTTCTTAACAGCCATCAAAACCAGAAATCAGACTGGGGCTTTTGGGCTAGATCTTCTGTTCATCCTCACTTTTATTTTACTGCCATTATCAGACAGTAAGAAATCTATTTATTCATACTAGTGCTTGAGGCATTTGAAAGTCAAGTAGCCTGGTACTGACAACAAATTATCCAGTTTTCACAAACTTAGTAAATCTCAGTAGGGAGGGAAAACACAGAAAGTGGCTCTGTGCTCTAATCATACTGTTATTAATGCACTCAGACAAAAATCTATTTATTACAGTACAATTTTTCCTGAACCAAAATACCTTTCTGTATACCACAGTTTTTGCTGCATGATTTATAATACAGCTTTTGTTTTTTGAACACTAGCAAAGCTACTGTGCTTTAAATAGTGATGGAAACACGTAATCACAGATTCAACATGAGAACACAGAGGGAGAGCATACCAAAACACACATATGAACATAACTGTTGGCCAATGCTTTGCACGTGAAGTACACATAACTCCTCCCACTTTCAATGAACAGAGTAATAAAGACGGCTTCAACAAACTGAATAATTAATGCTGAGAGTTAAAAACCTTAATCAGCCAGCAGAGTACACCAGATTAAAAGGTTTCAACCAACCTTCTGAGCCAGCTGATTTACCCAGTGTGAGGTGCAGTTGCTAAGATCAGGGCCTTTGGGGTTCCACGTTCCCGTTAAGACCACGCAGAGATATGAGGCAGTTCCTACAACAGATGTAGAAAACTACAGTGAAATGGAAACCATTTTTTCGCATGCATTCAGGAAAGCAGCTACGCCGTGCTCCTAAGCAATGTTAAATTCTGAATGCTGCTAATAGCAGTAGTTGACAATAATTGACAAAAACGTAAGGAAATAATGTAGATTACAAACAGCAATAAAAAAAGTCAGTGAAAAGTACCAGACGTTCCCTGCAAACAAACAAAAAGCCCTTGATTTTTGCTGGAGCACATCCAGAGGAGAGCTCATAATGAGAAATGCAGCTGTAAGCATATTTCACAACAGTCCTCAAGCAAAGCCCTAAAATTTGACCTGGATTCTCAAAAGCGCATGCGCAAGGTAATTCTGCGGCTACGCTCAAATGCCGACTGCAGATTAGAATTTGACCACTGCCTGTAGATACTGCATTCTCCAAGTAACAAAAAGTCGTGTGACAGCTTGAGAAAATTCACCATGAGAGCGCAGCACACTGCTTTTGAAATGCCTGCTTGAAATCAAGATACATTTTTAAAGGCAATACCTCGTGTTCCTTTGGGGCAAGGGCGTTCGACCGTCATTCCTCTTTGTGTCTGCGGCCAGCTAATCCCCCTGGCCTCAGTCGGTTCACAGAATCTCTCCGGCAAAGGGAAAAAACTTGTCACAGGAGGAATTTTGGTTGTGGAAATGGGTGGCGGTGGCTTGGGTCCTCTGCTTCCTTCCTTTGTTCCTCCAGCTAATGTTGTGCTTATGGGACCTTTCTGTGGTGTGGTGCTAGTGGTTGACACTGTGGTTTTGTACAGCTCTGCTGAAGAAGTTATTGTCACTGCTGTGGTAGGCACTGCACAGAGAAAATCAGAGTAATAATAAAGCAAATTACTTCAGAATTATAAAAAACAAAGTTCTTTAAATGTTATTTATGTAGTTTTAAAGGATTCTCTGGTGTCTCCTTTCCTTTATCTTAATATTACTCTTTTCCTTTCACTGTTCTGGGTGCTTAAGATATAACTTTGATTTTATTTTTTTTACTTCCAGCTCATACCGGTACATTTCAGCACATTTTCCAAATCAATTCTGTAATAAAAACTGATAGTTACATTTCTAAAGGCTGAAAGGCAGTACTAGTGAGTTATCAGCACATAACAAACATGCTCAAAGCAATTAAAGATTACTTAATCACTTTTGCAGAAGGAATAACCCAACAGACAAAATCATTGAATCAGCGTGCCGTGAACAATGCAGTCCAGCTTTAACAACAAAGGCAGTGGGCTGTAACTAACGAGGCAATTTTAAAAAAACAGACCCCAAAACTTCAAGTCACCCACTACACACCTTCCAGGAAAATAATTACGATAACATCTTCCTACCCGGCAGTCATTCTGCTTGAGAGAGCTGCAGTATGCCCGATTAGCTCCAAACAGAAACAGCGCCCAGCGTGTACGTGGTGTGCTCGTGCCTGAATGTTTCAGGCCTTTAACATCCTTTTTTTTTGCTAAAGCAGGTATGCAGACATAACTCCTCCAAGCCAGTGGCAAGCACCTAGTTTATTTCATATTCTATGAAACACCAGGATGGGCTTAGGCCAAATCCCTTCTGCCTGGGACTCGCAGCTGCTCACTCCGCTGACCCAGGTCGGGAACACATTGCTGGAGCTGCGAGGCACAGCCCGAGCTCTGCCACCGGCCTGTGGCTTTGCAGAGACAATACTAGCTAATGCTAGTGGAGGTAACAGTCCAGAATTCCTGTTCCTCACCTTCAAATGCATACTGAGCAGCAGCTGAAACAATGCAAGTCATCAAAGTAACTGAAACAGTTATCATTCATTACTCCCCAATCTTCGTTACTGTTCACAGTGCTTCACAGGCACATCCGAGCACTGATTCTTGTGCTGAGAATAGACAAACTCATATCAAGTATTTCTAAAATCCTCACTGATACATAAATAAATGAACATAACTTTAGTATTAACTACAGTGGATAAAGTAGGGGTTTTCTTCATTTTCTTTGTCTTCTGCTAGGCCCTTGAATTCTGACTTACTGGGCAATGCATCTTTGCTAAATTAAATCATAAATAAAAAACAAAAGCAGAGCTGCCTCTTTCTTTCAGCAGATGGTTTTTTTAAGTTAGTGTTTTGAATAAGATTAACTTTCCATAGTTTGGCAGATAACAATTATTTCAAAATCCTTTTTTCAATTATATTTCAGTTATAATATATTGAGTCTCACATATTAATTTATCTTTTTATTTTCATAGGAATTGAGAGTGGAGTTTTTGAACATCACAATCTGTTTTTAAAGACTAAATGCAAAGATGTGCTTATCCCCCTCTCATGCTCACAAATGAGAAACTTGTGAGCCTGTCTTCTCTTCAGTCTCATTCTTGGCTGCTTGAATATAACCCACGTAATTGTGCTGAACTTGTGGCGTAGCCAGCTACTATGAAACCTATTGAAATCCCCAGATCTGTTCTGCAAGTGCTTGCCTGACATCTTGTGAAACTGCTGTAATTTTCTTTTGATTACAATGCATCCAGCCTTCTAGTGCTTTCCCAATTAACATTTGTCAAAAGCATTTGCAATCACTCGCAGAAGTGTCAGGCAACGCCTGCTGAATCAGGTCCTGGGAACGGGGAACTGGTGGGGACGGAGGATGATGCAGGGGACAACCAATTATTACTATCCATTCCCTAACACATTGTGCTAATTAGTACATATTTAATCTCTGAAATGTGTATTAGCATTATTGCAATTACTACTCAAACCTATAATGTTTAGGATAGCTTTGTCTCAGGAGCAAAATATCACTGCAAAAATTCATAACAACTCTGAAGTTTAGTAGAGAGGTAACAATTTTCAGAAAATATTTTGCGCTGCACCCTAAGCTAAAATATCCTGCTATCATTACACAACTTTAGGTAGAATAATTTTAATGTTACTCATTAAAATCAATTTCAAAGCATACCACCTATGATTCAAAAATGACCTGTGTAGCTTAATAGTAGTACATACTTTAGAAATATATTTATAATCTCAGAATTTAGGAGAAAGATTTCAAACCACCACTCTCACAAAACTGAAAAGAAAAAAAAAAAAAAGATAATTTCTAAGAGATTTATTCTTGAATTAATTTTTTTTTAAAAAAAGTCAGTATATTTAAGAATGTATCAGGAAACTTCAGACAGGGCTGGACGTCTAGGAAAGAAGGAGGTTGAAAAAATAAGAAACAAGCAAACACATCACTTTATGGCATACATCTACCTTTCAGAAGGCAGATCATTTTGGTTTTAATGACCTGTTGGGGAACTTAATCTGCAAGGCCATTCTCCTGAGCTGCAAGAAGACACATGATAGCTGCCACCACCTGATGTATCTTGTTCTGAAAACTGAGGGTGATGGCATCTGCAGGCTGCCATGCACTGTCTTGTGGAGCACTTTACCAACATAAGCTAACGGCAGTGATGATTAATATACTGCAACTAAGAAGAAGAACAAACTCCATGTCGAGGTCATTAACCTATTGTTCCAAGCAGCAGGTATGAGCCTCTACAAGGCTGAAGAGATGTAATTTTTGTCCAATGCCAAAAAAGCTGCTTTTACAATCAATGTGAGATTCTATTTTGGACTTTTTGACTAGGCTTGACATGTTGAGGAGAAAACCAAAACATCTTCTGCCTTCTTCCTTTTTTTTTTTTTTAAATAGTAGGTGTGACTCTATCAGCTGAAGACAGCCTTCATAAAATCAAAAAAATATAAGAAAAGAGAAATAGGAAGCAAATCCAAAGACTCAAGTCGAGGGTAATTAATTTACATTTGTTTCATGCAGTTCCTAACAGCGGATTTAAACAGTTATGCATACTGTCTGTTTCTAAAAATGAAGACACCACTGGAGTAAAACTTAACACCTGTTTAACAGTGTGATGTCTATAAAAAACATAACACAATTGCCTAGGACAGCAGGGGAATAGTAACTTCGTTTCCCCAACTGACAGTGAAGGGTAGATTTAGAGAAGGCACACAAGCTATCTAGTATGCTTTTGCCAACAGGTTTCTATTCTAAGCAAGCATAAAATGCATTTAAAAAAAAAAAATCAAACCAAGCCAAAACAAACCAAAAAAACCCCCACTCAAAATACAACTCTGACCTTAGATTTAAAATTGTGTTGAAAAGCCCAGATAATGTATCACTTCTGAAAATTCTAATGGTTCCATTTTCATCTCTGGCATCTAGGCAATTTTAGAAATCAGCTGCATGGATTTTTCAGTTAAACATCTGCTCTTAGAGGTCAGGTATTTCAATGCACCCAGACACGTGAAAATCTATGTGCCCGCCTTGATTTTCAAATGGTGTCATACCTGCTGTGAGCTGCTGTGTAAAGCAGTGGAGATCAGAAACCTGTGCAAATCCAGATTTCCCTGCCTTCTGCTTATTACCACCGTGTGCCTGTTTCCATGCTTCAGTGAATGGCAGGGAAGTCACTAAGACTCACCTAATTACCTATAGGTTCCAGCTATTATGCTAGCCACTACTCTATTGACCCTGCCAAATCCCATTTAGTTGAAAGCGAAATGTTTACACAGCCATTTATAAATTTATACTCTGAAAATGATAACAAATATGCCACAAAATTAGCAAGATACTTATGATCAAGAAATGTGCTATCTCATCCCCATTATGTTGCCTTTACTTGTACAACCACTCCTTAATCGATCTATAGTGTACCAGATTCGATGTAATAGTAAAGATCTAATTTACTTAACAATTTGCTGCATGACTTCCATCGTAGATTCTCGGCATTATAAAGATTTAGTTGCACTAGTTTCCTATTATTTCAAGCCCTTGGTGATAGTACTCTCTGAGTTTCTGTTCTGTCCATACTCACAACATCCATATTTTCCTGCAGCGATCCAATAAAACTTAATGATGGGTATCATGGTACAAAAGGGAAGACAACTTCAGTTTGAACAGTTTGCACAGTTAGCGCAAAGTGGGATGAGTGTAGATGAAATCTCTCCCTAACGCACTAAGACAGAACAAAAGGATTTATCTTCTTTTTGTTACCAAGGAAACCTTACAATGTAATGCTCATCTTCACATTTTTAGGGGGAAAATTCCCTTCATCCTTCCTGATCTCTTAACTTAAAATTCCTTTAAAAATTCCTATTTCAGCAAGGATTTATTTGGTCCCTTGGATACCTCCTTTAGAAAGAATGCAACAGGACATATCCACTAAATTTACCAAGGATATAAAAACTTTGATTTGTTTCAAATTTTTCTTAGTGGCTTTTTGCAGGGTCTGATATATTTTATTTTATTTCTAAATTAAGGTTTTGATTTTTAAGTGTAATTTTTACACTTAAGCTTAACGATGCGCTCTTTGGCAACATCTGAGCGGTACTTGTCAGTTGTAGCTCTGAAAACCATTTCTACATCTAGGTACTATAATTCCCATGAGAAGAGAAGAGAAAATAAAAAACAACACATGAAGAATGAGGTTAAGGGAGGAGTTCTAAGGGCAGCAGATCCCACTGTCACGGTAAAACAGTAGCCTGGCTCCAGCATTTGCAGTTTTAGAAATCTGAAGAGTTTTCCTGAAGAGTAAGAAAACAAGGATACAGGGAGCACTTAACATGGACAGATGCAAGAGGAGAAAAGCGTGTAAGTTTGCAGCAAGAGCAAGGTCAGATTTAGGTTAATTATAACAGTATTTCAGAGGTTTCAATAGGCAGATTTAAAAATGAAGAAACAACAGAGAGAAAAAAGGCAGGTTTGAAGTCATGGACAAGTCCAAGATTTTGGCCCTGGCAGCAAATGTAAACCCTTGAGCTAAAAAGTATGTCTCAAACATGACAAATTCATCTTTCATGTAGGAAGAAAGACTGATGTTTTTGAAGCACTCAGTAGTTGGAAGTAATGGTATAGACAAGAACTGATAGCCAAGACAGATAGATGGGGGAAAAAAGGGAATCACTGTGTGTCTATATATCATTATTGCTCCCACAGCAACAGAGGGAACACAGATTGCTGAGTTTCCTACAATGGCCCTAAGTTAACCATTTGAACAGAAAAGGCCATGACTTCCAATTTTGAGGCACTGACCTGGTGACACCATTAAATACTTGATATTAAAGTACCATTGCAAAAGACACTAGAAGAAGGTTCCTGTGTTCGGTGACTTACAGGATGTTATCCTAACATCTATGTCTTTGAGTAGATGATTGAGAAATCTGAGACAACCACAAAAACCCTAAACTAAACCAGAACAAAAGAAACACAAAAATGCCCTTCATCAAATGTGCTGAAAATCTGATCTAATTCCCTATGAGATTAAAAAATCCAAATGTGTATAACACATATAGATCCTGTAACTGTCTTCAATTGGTCTTCAATTTATGCTGACTTTATGCTGAAACAAAGAGGAACTGAGAATATAATACAAATAAAATATACCATTAGAAACTGTAAAGAATCTCTTCTTGGTTTTATAGCAGTACATCTCAAGGACAATCATATTAGGTAATTATTCCTTTAATTTAGTAGTCTTTAACTACAGGCAATTGGCTTAGGCAAAAGAGGAAATGACCTGAAACATATTCTCAGATCTGCTATGTACAAGATCCATACAAAATTATAATATTGGGTACTGGCTTTATAGAAGCAAAAATACTGTTTGTGAACATATGCATCACATATTCAAATAAATCTAGTGTATTTGTATGGTTTCTATATTTTAAAAAGGCCATAATCAAAATATATTTACTGATGTTGTAATGCATTTAAAACCCAAACTCATAAATCACTCAAAAAACGTTCCTTCTCTGTCTTCATGGGTGAATGGGCAAAGAGCTCAGATGAGAGGCAGGCACCCTGCAGTGTGCCCTGGACACTTTCTTGTCTCGGTCTGGTTGGAATAAACAGTTTCTCTCCCTGCCTTGCATGCCAGCAAGGAACCCAGGAAGATGAAGGGGTGCTGGTGGGTGCTCAAATCAATTTCTGATATTAGATGGGATGTGGCCAGCACATGTACTTTAACTTAGTACCTTGAGGACCTTCTCATAATAAAAACATTATGATATGCCTTCCTGGAGACCTTTAGTGGTTTACTAAAGCAAAGGAATGAGTCCACAAAGCCTTTTCTTCTCTCCTTGTTATTCCTGAACAATTTTCCTTCAATGCAATGATTTAAAGATTAGCTTTTGCCACATCCATGGCAGCTGCCTGAACTGCAAAAGCTACTTAGAGTCTGCACCTCCATTTTCTCCTCTTATTATTAAAGCTTTGGAGAATTTAAAATGCATCTTCATCTCAGTTAAATCAAATGAAAAGTGACATGCATGAGAATGTATGAAAATGAAAGCTTTAAATTTTTCCTAATTACATAGGTGGGTATGTGTCTGCTAAGAGCAGCTCTAAAGCCTTCATGAGGAATGGACTACCTTGACGTACAGAGAGCAAAGCTTGCCAGGACGGCTGCCCTCGCAGCCAGAGCTCGGTCCCTGAACATCTGGAACTTGCCTGAGCCTGGCCATGTGTTGCCAGGGAGGTCCATGGGACACAGACTGGACAGATCGTCACTTGTCTCTGAAGATCACTGATGTATTGGTTCTAAACTGCCTTATCCTGCTGTGTCTTACGTACTTTTGTGCCTAGGAAAAGCTGTATGTACATTGATATAGTTGTGTGCACGCTACAGTTTGCACTGCTGTGCCTGAACCAGCTTCGCTCAAACAGGATAACTAATTTTCATGTGGACAAGCCATTATTACTACTTTTTTGAAGTACAAAAAAAGGCTGCTAAACATGCACAACAGTTAGATGACAGATGTGAAGTACTACCTTCATTGCTAAAGCAGCTTGTCAACGTTCTGTCCCTTGCTGCACCCATTTTCTGCCATGGAGCATTTCTCTTGATATTTACTCTCCTCTGCAGATGTTAATACGTGGCTGTGCCTGTTCATGTCATCTTTAGGGATTTCTGGGACCTAAAGACCTCTGTTTTTCTTTCCTCTTTTGGCAGTTAGTGTCTTTCCTTTTAGACAGTTGTTCTAACTTCAAGTGAGCTGAACTGCAATTGTAATGGACTTACCAAAAAACCTCCTAAAAAGATGTTGGATTATCTTGTGTAACCCAGCATTAGAAACTGTGAAAAGAGGGCTGCAGAAAAATATTTATGCTTGGTATTGCACATTAACCCCATAGATCTCCTCTGGGACCTTCCAGCACACATCGCTCTCAACAGCTGGCGCCAAGAATTTAAAAGGTCTGCATGTAAGTTGTAATCAATTCAGAAGTCAGGTAACACCGAATGGCTGGGAACAGGCTTCTGGCTCAGCGAGAATGAACTCAAACTTAGTTTAGCTACAGAAGTCAAACTGAATGATGGTATAAAGTAAATAAACAATTCTCCAACTCATTCTCAAACACAGAAAAGCTAAACACTTGTATAATAAAAAAAGAAAAACACAAGCCTGTAAACCAAATAAAGTAATTCTATCTATCTTCACAGGTTCTGTAAATTTGCCTTGCTGTACACTTCTACCACTTTAATGCTGTACTGCTCAGCATGGCGCAAACAGCCCTTCCTTGCCTTTCTGCCAAGAGCTAAGTCTAAGACCAAAGATATTGTAACATAGTTAGCTGAATGGAAATACAATGAGATTAAAAATCAGAAAAAACAAATTCTTACCTTGGGCAGGATCAGGTGGGCCAAATTCTAAAGAATATCGGAGAATGAAGTTGTTATTCCACACATATAGCTGATTGTCTCTGGGGTTGTAATCCACTGCGGCGATGTACTGGTACTGGTTGGGGAAAGGAATGTCCACGTGCTCGCTCCTGCTTAACCTGGTGTTGTAGATGTAATCGATGGCATTCTTGCCAGTCTCGCTCTCATTGTCCTGATACACCGACCGCACCACGTACAGGACGCCACATATCATGAAAGCATTGGATGCTGCCCGTTTGTCATACGTCGTTTCCCAGGTGGCTTCGAAACGCAGGGTGTAGGGGTTCAGCTGGCTAATTACTATCATTCCATTGTTTTGCTCCGTAGCATAGATTACCCATAAGCCATTTTCATCAACTGCCAAGTCAATATCAGTCTTTCCTCCCCATCGGTACGGAGAGGTGTCATGGTAATTAGCATAATTGATTATGGCCTCTCCACTCTTAATTCTAGTCCTCAAATCGAATTTTACTATGTTCCTAGTTCTTTCCTTGTTAAAAAAGACAGCACCATCATACACTACAAATCCAGTACCATCCACTCGATTTGGGAGTTTATATGTCGTCTGCTGGCGTCCGTTTTGGAAGTCCTCTAAAGAAGCATATTCTATCAAAGTATCAGTGCGATACGGAGTCCATGGCATGAAGTATATTTTATCTGCAGCCTGGAGAGGATCTTTGCACCAAGCACCTGCTTTTTGTTCAGCTTCATATAAATACGGTGAGTCCACAATTGCTTTCAACGTCCCCGGGCAAACAAAAACTAACAGTCACAGAGAGAAGTAAGACAAGAATTACGTCAAATTAAGACTGCCTCATAATAAAAATAAATTTTAAAAAGAACTAAAAAAAAGTAGGTAAATCATAATGACTGTGTCAGGAAGAAAAAAAATCAATTTAATTGGTACTAGATTATACCTTATGTTGTAATTAATGCAATTATCACCCTTTATCATCCACTTTTCTTAAAGTTACCATGTTCTTGCTGTACCAGCATGGAAAGTGGATGGGAACTGTTTTCACTAGTACAGACCAAGGCTCAATGGCATACACAGACAGCTGAAAATGTAGAGCTACTCTTGCATTTTCGTCTTAGACTTTTAGTGAGTACGCATTAACGCTCCAGAGCTTTTAAGTGGTGTGCAGCAGTGCGCTAGGTCATTTCAGTCCAAAAAAAAATCACATCAACTTGTTTAGAACTTTAAGAAGTGGTGAGGCTGAAAAAGGAGGTGCCTCGATTAAAAATAAAGGAACAAAACAAATCATCAGGTATATAGAGAAAGCAATTAGGAGCAGAGAAAACAAAACACAACCAAAGCAATGAATGAAACAGACCAGGAAACCCTGTAACCATGGCATGCTATGGAGAGGGTTCTGGAAGCCAGGCAAGATGACACTTGATTAACAAGAATCTACCCAAGGGTGAGAGAAAGAGAGGGAAAGAAAGACAAAGAGAAAGGGAGAGAAAAAAGCAAGGGAGTCTTCCCTCCAGCCCAAGTATTTCGGACACTATACCCCGCCACCTACTTTAAGCAGCCAAGTCACTTTATTGCAAACAGTCGACTTCTTTATGAGGTGTACTTATGAGATCCTGCTGATTATCATAATATAAGAGTGTTGTGGGGAGGGGAAGGGAAGAGGTTAACATCCATAAGGCACATAACAAGGAGCTGGGGTTTGGACTGTATACGTTATTTACCTTTTTGCTCCACTTCTATTTTAAGCATCGGAAGAAAAATAAAAAAGTGCAAGGGAAAAAGAAAGAAGATTAACATAAATTGACTATTAATCTAAAGATTAAATTAGTAACAGACGCTAAATATAGGGAGAATAAGAACTGCACTATATAGGATAAAGAGAAACAGACAACAGGAAAACCTAGCAGGAGAGAGATTCTACGGTTACACAAGTGAACATGGATCAATCATTTTAGTAGATTAAGGAGGCAATACAGATATGTTGGCATGTAGTTTCACTTAGTGAACCTGAATAAATAATGAATAACTTTACTAATACATGCTATACATACTCTTCTTCTCAAAGCATAATGCTATCAAGTGGGTTTTTAAGTGACACATTAATTTATCATATATGTGCGAGTGCACATATACGTATTCTAGTAATTAATTATAAATCCAAAATGCAGTATATTAATTATATAGGTTTGTATGTGTGCTTATGAAACCTTCCCCCATCTTTGCCCCAGACATCCCTCTGCTTTTCTTTCTTGTAAAGAAAGCTGCTTGCATCCTTCAGCTCTCCTTAGGCTTTATTTTACTTTTTTTTCCTGAATGTTAATCTTGAGAACTTTTGCCACTTCTTAGTCTATAACTGCAAAATCAGACTAGAAGGAATAAGCAAAGACATCTAGAAAAAAGAAGCAAAAGCACAGTAAGCAAGAGGAAAAGAGAAGAAAAAATTAACATTTAGTTCATTCAGATATTCTCCAGCATCATTGATTAAGCCCGAAACAGCAAGCTAGTATGCAAAGACAGTCATACTAAGTGTTTAAAACAAATACCCATCCCACCACTGCACATGGAAAACACAAACCAAACCCGATTAACAAAGTTTTATTACTATAGCAATTCTTCCCCAAGGGAGTTTTAAGGAATGTATTACAGGAAGACGTATAGCTGACGTTCAGCTAGTAAATAGCTTTCCAATAATTATTTGTAATAAAATCTATTTCACAGATTCAGTAGCCTTTGAAGTATGCTCCCTCAGTTTCATAAACTGACCTGGAAAATGACCGATGTACCAATCTGTGTAACAGGGGCTGCTGATACCAAGGAAGGATATGGAAATTATTTGCACAGCTATTACATTTCCAGTATTACGGCATTATCCTGAAGAATGTATTTGTACGTTTCATATAAAGTTTTTGATTTTCAGTTTCATTTAACAAAATTACACATGATTATTAAAAGAGAACAATATTGGCTGAGCTGATCTAGCATTTCTTCAGGGAACAATTCCAAAACTTTATGGGGTAGTGGGAGGGGGTTAGTATTCTCAAAACGAGCAGTAGTTTTCCTAGACTTTGTTCATTTATACATCTTCAGGTGAAATACTTGTTTTTGTGCAATTTGTAATTCTTGAGTTATACGAGTAAACAGAATATGTGTTCTGAGGTGAATTCCTGGGTTTCACAATCAGTGTTAATGATTTTCAGATTATTCTGTTTGTGAACTTTTATGCATGAGTTTATTCCTTGCCAAAGAGTAATACTGATATCGTACCTGCTTAGAATCAGTAATAGAAGGAGGGGAAAAAGATAGGGATAACTAAAATCATTACTGGCATGTCTGCTCTGTGTGCACTGGTGTACAGCTGTACATTTTTCAGGGACAGATGGGCTTATTGAAATAAACAAATGCTGCAAAGTCCAATCAATACAGACAGAGAGAGAATAAAACACTTTAAAACGTTTTCTATTGAATTCCTGAGTCCAAAAAAGGCTTAAAATAAAAACGCACAGATGTACAAAATGGTACTTTTGATGTTGTTCTTTATAAAAGGGCTGACTTCTGTTATTCAGTCAAAGTGTCAACATACATTGTGCAGCTTAATTGAGAGAAATGTCAAGTATGGTGCTCTCAATTTCTTTGTAATTTAATCACCAATGCTCTTAGGACAGAGCAATGCCTACCATTTGTCTAGAATTTTCATTTTGTGGAGATCCACCTGAGTATCGCAATAGATTTGTATTTTTTTTTTTAAAAGAGGATTAGAAAAACATCAGCAACAGGTCTACACTTTGAGATGCAAAAAAGGAATCTTTTCATTAAGTACTTTCTTATGAGGGCGATGAATACAGAACCCAGAGAAAGCTCAGTCAGTATGTATGATCAGCAAAGCAGCTATGTATTTCTGGAAGCCAACAAGACATAGAAGAGCTCATAAACTGCATTTTGTACAAGGGTGATGCCCACTCCAGTGTGTAAGAACTCCCAATTTTTTGCACAAAACCTGGTATGGTTGCTATTTGTAATCTCTCACGGACTGAAAGGAATCACAATTTGAGACACAGCAAATTTTGCAGTCATGCAGTAACTGAAGATGAAGTTCAGAATAAGAATCACAAGTGAACTTTGGTTAAAAGTGCTGTGATGACTAAAAGCCTCCCTTCCTAGACCCACAAAAGTCTATCCCACCTTCTAACAAGTCTCTTATTGCTGGGACAGCTGCTAATGATTTCAATGGTTCCGTATGTTTAGATACGGAGCACTGGAACAAGTAATGGAGAAAAAACCCTTGATTTGACTTGATAACTCGAATTTATCAGGTGTCAAAAAAAGAGACTTGGAAAAATATCAGGATAGGCTTTGTGGGACAGAGAAGAAAGATAGTCAACAATCAAAATAGCTACTCAACGCACAATGCGGTTTGAAATCAAACCTGATTTTAGTAACTGGCAACCTTTTTGATGACTGCTGGTAGTGACAGGTGATGCCTCTTACAGTGCTGGAATTGGGCATAGTGTCATCACTGTACATGCTGCAGTTGGCAAACTCAAAAAGTTACAGACTTTGAAAAACAAGAAGTATCCAGAATCCTGAGTTATGATAGACACAGAATTATGTAATTCAAAGGATATGCCAACGCAATCGACAGTAAACAAAAATAAACATTTTAAAAGTAGAATAACTACACGTTGGAGTACAGGGTAGGCCGCGCTGTGGCACTATACTTCTGAAAACTGGAAAAGAAAAGATTCCTGTAGATAGCAATACCCAATCGGTAGAACAAATCCACACTTCTCTTCCTAAAACAGCATAAAAAATTATGTTTGAACATTATTTGCATTACATTTTTTTCTCTATGAGCTAGCCTACTGGAACTGGAAACGTAACCTCTTGTCATTTGACTGACCTCATGGTTTGGAATCAGATCCACTGCCCTCTTTTCTGAGAATTTGGGAATGAAAATAGCGCTAAAGTAAAAGTGATCTTTGTGGAACAAAACTTTGGTTAGATTGGGATAAGACATCACTCCTCAAAAGTGGCACGAGAAGAATGGTTACAACAAGCCACCGATACTACACACAGGAGGAATGGTACTAGGGATCACTGTATGCAGTAGGCTTCCAATCCTACAAACGGTACAGAGAAAAAAAATCAGCAAGCAACCATTTCACAATGACAGGGCAGAAATGAAGGAAAAACAGATGATCTGTGTTTGGCCTTTAACAACAGTGAAGGTTTCAGTGTAGTGAAGCAGTACAGAGTAGTGTTTTGGTTTAAGAAGTCTAAATTTTAAAATCGTGCAGGAAACAGTATGGACAGTTTTGACATAGCTTTGCTTATGCCAGAACTCATTTTCTTCCTTTTTGGATATATACTGTCACCACAGTGTTTTTGCATCTCAGACTTGGCCTGTTTCCTGTACCAACAGAAAATGTGACTTTGGTTAAGGATTACTGCAGATCAAGAAATTCACACTTAATAATGACTTAAGGGAATGATCAGTGCACTGCCCAAATTCCACTGCCAACACAGCTATTTCTCTGTTGAGTTACAGGACGAGGGAGAAGTCACTGCAAAGAATGACCTTACAAGAAAGCAAAACCAGTTAAAAGTGTTGAATCTGCAGAACTTTTAGAAACATGCATACATATCAATGAAAAAAAGCATTCATTATTGCAAGGAAATAAGAAGTACGTCTAAAGCTAGAGAATTCTGGCATTAGAAAGAATATTGTACAAAACTGCTGAAGTATCTGTAACTTCAAATTTTTCTACCTTAGTATGATTTCAATATTTATATTGTTTTCAGTTAAAAATATCCATTTTGGCAGCTGACTCAAGGCACAATTCGTGTTTTCTCTTCACATTGAAAGTGAACATTCCTTTCTCACCCTTTTTCCCATTGTTTTTAAGAACCAAGTTTTAGTAACTTCTTGATGAATTATTCACTCTGAATCTGTGTTCACCTATGAATGAGCCCCTGAAGCACAAATTCCTTTTACAATGTCCCCCAGCTGGGGCATTTTCCTCGCAGTGTCAGTGTTGGGTTTTGCTGTGCACCCAGTCACCACAACAGCAGGTAGCCTTTCAAGTAGATCATGATTAAAATTGAAGTCAATTCCTGCTTTAGAAGTCTGTGAGCCAAGCCAATTTGTCAGCAACTGGTAGCGGGCAAAAGTACAAATTTCTATCTGGCCTATTGAATAGCTAATTCGAGTTTGTTTTCTGGAAAAACAGTAGCCTTAAAAGCCAAACACTTAAGGACACAGACAGACACTTGGCCAGCATCACATCATGGCTTCCTTCCACACTTCATGAAGCTAATTGGAGGCCCTAGTCTGCAAGTGCTCTGCATGCATAATGGGTCTGTGGACCATAAACATATGCTTCTTTTCCATGGAGCAGCACTCCAGCTTTAATTGTGAGGGCCAGAGGAAGTGAGCAAGAATAAAAAGATTATACTTACTGTAAGGAACACATTCATACTGAACTTCTAGATATTTGTATGTTCCAGGACAAGGATCAGGAAACACATCTGACCCAGTAACTACTATACACTGTGTTCGGTTGTTGCACCTGTAATGGGAAAAGAAAGCAAGCTAATTAATTTAAATTACATTTAATTTGCAAGTTTATACTAAAGTACTATATGCAGTGCTAACTCGCTTCACACTTGGGCAGTCCAATCCATAAGACAACAAAGTTAATTAATACTAGATCAGTCAAACTCCATAAATAAGGCTTCAAGACAATATATCGGTTCAGGCTTTATACTTTTTAATTTGGAGATCGATGTTATCTCAGATGTCACTCATTCCCACTGGTAGATATAGCTGTCCCAAATATATACTGATTTGATACCACTATTCAATTAAATCAAAGCAAAATGCAAAGATGATACAAAATGAAAAACTGTGTAATTTTGAATTAAGTACAATAACACAAATGAGAAATTCCTTCCATCTTTAGAGATATACATACTGCTGAATGGTTTTACATTTTGTTGTGATTCAAGGAAGTTATGATTTTGGTTGGAAGAGTTACTGCAGCCAAAAAGCATTAGCGTTTCCACTTTTTTAGGAGCAATTGGTGGACTCTAAGTTTCCTCTATTAGGTTACAGGAAGAGGCAAAGAATGGCTGTCTGAGGAAATAAGAAAAACAGTTAAAAAGAAGAACTGCAAGAAAATGTATTTTAGAGGAGACTAAATACTGGAACACATGTATGATCTGCTTAAGAATGGAAGCCAACACATTTTGATACAAAGAACAACTTTATTGCAATGCCTCTAACAATGAGGGTCTATTGAATTTAATGTTTTTTGAAATTTTTAAAAATAATAATAACAATGATAGTAATCAGAAATTTTAGACTACTATTCATTTTTCCAGAAAAAAAAAAAAAATCAATTACGTTGTAAGTTAAAATAGAAAAGCAATCATCTAACCCTTAATAAATGGTCAAAATGTAACACAGAAAAAACAGTCAGAAGGAAGTGGAAGGGAAAAAAAAGAGAGAAGGTCAGGGAGTTTGGTGACTAAAAGAAAAAGAGCTTGGCTAATCTTCTCAGGGGTTAGTTTTGTTTGTCAGCAAACTGAATAACAGAAGTCTGAACTTAAGTAATAGTCTAGCCTTTGACTCCAGTTGTACATCAACTTCTCTGTTGCCCTACTACTTCCCACACTCCCTGAATACCACATCCCAAGCTAAAATAATCTGTCTTGTATCAACAGCTTTCCACAGCTGGACATTGCCAACCGGTATACGAATAATCCACACTACCTCACAAAAGGTACAGCAAGCACATTTGAAGAACTCTGATATAAATCACTTCCCTTTTCATATACTAATCAAACTAGCACTGAGTTGGTCAGGACACTGTGCCTCTTGCTGAGCAAACTCAGGAACAACAACTCTTCTGACTGCATCAGTTAATTTTTTGCTTTTTCCTTCTTTCTCTTTTGGTTGGGTTTTTTTAAGCTACTTATTTCTAGTCTCATAAGGCTCATAATTGCAGAACTAATTGGAAATAGCCAGGGATTTCTGTATATATGCACAACCATGGATACAGATAGATGGTGAGGAATTCACCTGTCACCTCTGTGCCGCTTGTGGCAGTGACTTTCCAGAGAGCACAGGTAGGCCTCCGTACAGCTATTGCACAGGTAAGGCCACACCACTCCCAACAGCACTATTAGTTGGTGCAACAGCACATGCAGGGTATTAGGGGGTCTAGAGCGAGTATGACACATCCAGTGGCTTTCAGACCCATGCCGAAGTGATGAAATGTGCACCCAACTTGCAGAGAAAATCACCGTACTGAATCTGTAATACTGAAAACATAAAATACAGCCACTTTTTTGTACTCACATGAAGGTCAGAGTGCTGCTTTTGTGTGTGCTGTGTAGGAGAAGGCTGCAGAAGCAGGAGAAGGCAATATAGCCCAACACCTCAAAGGTATCTCTATTCCAATCCCTGTACAGGTTTTTTTCTATGTCCCAGACCTCAGGCCAGACTAATCAGCACGAGAAAACCTCAGATGTAAGATATCGTAATTAATTTCTTTAAATTTCTTTCTGTTTCCTTAGTGAAAACCTTATGCTGAAGCCAAAATAATTCCCACAAAAAAGACTTTCTGTATGGCATCATTCAGTATAACAGTTTCCACAGCTTTAAGTTGTATGAAAATTTCATTTTACACTTGAATGTGCAGCAATTAAGAGAGAAATATTGATGTGTTGCAAAATAAAATGGATACATATTGGGAGAAATTGCTTCAGAATAAGATTGATGAAGGTCATATTTAGCTGCGGACAAAAAAGTTTTACTAGCAGTATTTGTAAATCTTATGAAAAAGATGGATTCTTGTCTCTATGAAAAGTTGTTTTCTTCTCTTTCATTTTCCCTCAGTGAAAGACTCATAATGTTTCTGTCAGTCAGGAAACTGAGAAGAACTTCATGCTAGTCTGTATCAAAAGGATGTATAATAATAACGATTCAGAAGAAAATGCAGGGTTTTTTTTCTTTGTCCAATAAGTGCCAGTGTCAAACTTCAGGCACTGAGCAGCATTTACAGGAAGATGTTGACCTTCTAAAAACTTCTAACTATTTCTTTACGCAAGACTTTACCTGCTGTGGATATGGTCACCTTTTGCTCACCTTTGGCCAAAATGGAGACCCCAATTCCAAACCAATGAGCTATGCCCACTGCTGTAGTATACAGCAATCCTACAAAGCACACCACCATCACCTCCCCAAGAAGTAAAATTACTTGGATAACTAAATGAATAGAAGTGTTTGTGCTTGGAATTGTAGCTTCTTGCATTCATATCACTGATTTTACTGCATTGCTGCACTGCATTTTATAAAACATGAGCAACTTTCATATAAGGTTCTTTCCAGAGCTAGTTCTGAAACAAGCTACTCAGGGAATTTATACCATTGCAATTTGTTCTCTGGATGAATGAAAGTCTTCAGTCTGCTGCGTTGTTGTTTTTTTCACCCCTGTAAAAGCAGGGATACTAACTTTTCTCCTAGTTTTTGGCCTGCAGTTCTGCTGCTGCCTGCAAAGACCATTTTGCATACTGATAAAGGATTCAGTTGTGCTTCTTTAAGACAAGAAACATTGCATACTGTCTGGTATTCAGGACAAAAGATACTCCACTCTTCATAAAATAGCACTAAATAGCAGATTATCCTACATGGCTACAGATTGTCAAAGTTACCGCATCACTGCCATAGGAGATTTTCATCATTTTGATAAAACTGTACATTCAGGGAACACTATGGCCAGTGAAGAGGATATTACACTGCTACAGCCTACAATTCAGTCCTGTGACCGATTTTCATTACTTTTTCTAATGGGCAAGCCCTTTCTGAGTGTGGCCACTTCATGGGATTCTCCAAAACTAGACTACAGTGGAAATAAAGTTCCTGACACTTTGCAAAATTGGCCTAGACATCATCAGGGGGAAAAAACGAAATCCAAATCCCCAAAATCTTAACTGGCAAATAACTTGAAGTCCTTCATTTTAACCAACATTATTTTTTCTACACAATATACTGCTAGTTCGCTCCATCGATCCAAACTCTTTTAGAATTGTTCCAACTGAAGACATGATACAAACCAGCTCTAATTTCTGCAAATTTAAGAAATCAAATCACAAATACTTCAGTGTTTCCATGTCTGTAATCTAGTGTTTAAGTTTTCTGTACATTAAGTACCGTTTAAGTGTGGTGTAATCTAGTTAACTGCATACTTCCCTAGCATATGTTAAAATAAGAAAATTCTCAGGGTTTTATGTACAGTCTTAAAATTCACATGATCTCACACCAAGAAATGTCTTCATGCTGAAGACATTCACAATATTAACAAAGATTTATGATACAGTGACTTTGTCATTTACAAGGAAACAAAGTGGATCTGCAAAGAACTCTATACAAACTAAATAACAGTTGATTTAGGAAAGGAAATATGTGAATTAAATTTGAAACCCCAGTTAGAAAAAGACTAACTGTAGCACTGAATGAATGATGATGAAGGTTCCTGTGCTAGAGGCAGCAAGAGTTTCACAAGGGGAACTACAGGAAGTATCACTGTTCCCATGAATGCAAGGAGTGACTGCATACTCTAACACTCGTTTCTTCAGTATTTCAGTATGAATGAAGAAAGGTTACATTTTCATAATGCAGATGCATCACTTAGAGTAATCTAAAAATCAAATGGAGTGTTTAATTAACAGTTACACTACAATGTCTCAACTCCTTTCACCTCAGGAAGAAGACTGCGTAAATGAGGAATGGCCCTTTCATATTTCAGATGAATACAGAAAGGAAGGAAAGCAAAGCAGCTCCAGCAGAGCTCTTGGCAAGTATCCTCTGCTCACGATGTAGCCACGTCCCTGCTGCATCCATTCCCTTCTGTGCTCAGCTTTAAAGACAGCTGTACCTTCCAT
The DNA here is from genome assembly GCA_028020825.1 of Podargus strigoides. Classification (NCBI taxonomy): domain Eukaryota; kingdom Metazoa; phylum Chordata; class Aves; order Caprimulgiformes; family Podargidae; genus Podargus; species Podargus strigoides. Next base: position 14,283,693 of record CM051627.1, on the reverse strand, counting down.
GATAATTTGTTTGCATTTCAACTCTAATCTTGACTTGTACAATTCCCAACAAATTGCTTTTGCTCTTTTTTTATTATCTTATGCTCATTATTGCACTTTTCCATGTGCAATGTATGGAGATGAGATTCCATGTGCAATCTATTGTGTGAGGTGTTTTAATCAATAATCATGTTCTGCTGATTAAGCAGGGGCTTCTGTTTTGGCAAGATAACATTAGTTTCTCCTGTCATGCTCCAAAAACTATTGGGAATCTTCAGCAGATCATTAGATATGCTACAATAGAGCTTTGGTTCATTCTCTTTTCTTTCTTAAATTACTTCTTCACTGTCCTATCATTCCCCGTCACTGCTAGCACCGCATTATTATTACAGCTCCCCTGAAACTTGCACTAGAGCTATGTCTCCAGGCCATAGGATGCCATTTTCAATTGAAGCTTCTGCTTGAAAATATAAATTAAGAAAATTTCATTATCTTCTGCCAAAGGCCATTATTCACCACTGTTCTAAGGCAGATTAAAAATGCAAAAATCTATGGACTTGAACAAATACTCCAGCATTAAAACGCAAAACACAGTGTATCATGACTGGACCAGAAATTGAAGTACTGGAATCTGAGAAGCAGATTCTGGAAAGATGTTAGCACTACATGGATCAAATAGACTGAGGGAAGGCGTCATCTTCACGGGTAAATCACATCGGTCACAAAGATACACGCAGTTCCTTTCAGAGTGGTTTGCAAAGTTAAGGTATGTAGGAAACAATGTCCACATTACAACTTATCCTTCAAATGCTTTTGTTTTGCATAAATAACTTTAACAAAGATACTAACATAAAAGAAACATCAATGTTATTTTGAAAAGGATATGAGTTAATGTCTAGCCAGAAATGAGATATCAAAACAATTTTTGGTATTCCTAATGCTGCCTTTCTGTGAATGCAGTGTTTCATTAAGTAAGGTAAGGCTGATAAACACAGAAAACAGTCATGTGAGTTTCACTTGAAAAAGAAAAAAAAAAAGTATAAAGCCAAGTTGAATAAATAAAATTCATTTTTAATAACATTGTCAACACATTAAAAAAATCTATCTTGGTGTGTTTTGAAACTTTTAAGTCAGATCTGACAATATTTCTCTTTCAGCATATTGATTAAATACTTAAAAGCTAGCATGATGGCATGTTCCTGCATATCGCCTGC